>OW028687.1:13651000-14868000 GCA_932294315.1 Epinotia nisella | reverse complement strand
GTTAGAGAGCGTTAATTAGATTGTTTGAGTGAAAAGGTTTTAACGTAACCTATGCCCATATACTTAGTTTCCTGTATGTGGTTACGCATGCATCTGCGAAACCAGAATGCATGCATAATAATTACAGTGCATACTTATACGTCTGAATAATGCTTGTATAAAATAATGATTGAAGTTCTTTCGTGAGTCATTTTTCAAATCATACTAATAACTAGCGCAATGCAAAGAACGCAGATAAACTCGCTGGGTAAACTATATTATATATTATGTGCACCCAGAAAGAACATTGTATATTCTTTACAATACAAAGGTATTTTTATTTAATCGGATGTGTAGTTCCGGAGACAACCCTCTACATAAAAACTGAAAAAGATTGTGTCATTGAAGCTTTGTACGATTTGTAATACAAAGCTACAATCACGCAATATTATCCTCTTTATTATGACTGGCATTTTTTAAACACAATTTCATAGGCACGTGTTATTATTAGAACAAAATAATGCATTAAAACATTTGAGACTACCGATTTTGAAAGCGCTAAAAAAAAACTACTATATTATACTTAATGGGGAATGGATGAAAATTTTAGAAATGCCTGATTTTTTTTTTTGATGATAGGAATAACATTCCTTAGCACCAGAAAAAAGTTTCAGATTTTTCAGCTGCGACATTTATTTTTGAAAAATATAAACAGTTTCCCCATTTACGTTTTGGGTCAAGAACGTTAAATAGACACTTTCCTTGATCTGTCTCATGTTACAAAAAACTATCTTAAATATCTGTGGTAAACTGACACTGGTAATGACCAATATAGCTGCTGCAAGTTTCAATATCATTGCCAGTGTCAGTTTACTACACATATTTAATATATTTTTTTGTAATATGAGACCGATCGAGGAAGGAGCCGTAACTGACCCAAAACGTAAGTGAGGAAACTGTTTATATTTTTCAAAAAAAATTGACGCAGCTGAAAAATCTGAAACTTTCTTCTGGTGCTAAGGAAGGTTATTCCTATCACCAAAAAAATAATCAGGCATTTCTAAAATTTTCATCCATTCCCAATTGTAAGTTATTATTGTAAATGTTACTTTCCTTTCTGTTTAAATTCACACCATGTACCTAAACCACCATGTATACTTCACACTAAAATTATATGTGATTGTGTCTTTACTCATACACTGATACCGAGGACCGGTATAAATAATTTTCTTTTGCCTTTTATGTCTTATTATAAGGTTGTTTTGTTAACATAAGTATCATACATAAATGAACCTCCAGGTCTTTATGCTCTGTTTTTATGGTACCCTATGTGTACCTCATATAAATTTGTTTATGTGACTGTTTGTGTTCTAAATCAAAAAAAAAACCTATACCTTGGAATAGTTGGGTTCTTCGAACAACCAGATAATTAAACACGCTTATTACAATAAGATATAATTACCTATATTATCTGTTTAAGTAAAAACATTATAGTACGCTTATGTATGTACAGTCAGCAGCAGAAGTAGCTACGCAAAATAACACGCTCAAAATGATCTATACAGTCCAACCTCTTGCCATTAGAGTCGTGTGTAGGTCATTTTGAGCACTTGACCCGCTTAGCTACTTTTGCTGCTGACTGTACAAATGATGTAAAGGCCCATTTCAAGATGGAATTCATTGTTTACATTTAATTTGAGATTCGATAAACTTCGACTTTCAAAGACTCTTTGCTATTAGCAGTCGTTCTCTTAACAATGTAATCTTTGTAATGAAGCGACATTTCATTTCGAAATTTCTCGGCAAACGGAAAGTTGGATCAAGTGGCAAATAACCTTCAAATAGGACGTGAGAAGTTTCTTAATATAAACCCTTTTGCTGAAGCCTCCTTTGACATTTGAATACTTTTTCGTACACAAGTACCTACCTATATAACATTTTTTCGAGGCAAGACAGTTTGTCGGTAAATATCATAATGAAAAAAATGAAAAAATATTTATTTCACTAATAAAGAGTGCTATTAAAACAATTAAGGGTTGGGACTTCCTATTAAGTAGTATAATGTCCTTAATCATTTAAATAAAACTTCGAAACTGTCATAATTGAAATTCGGAAATAGTATACTGTACTTTAATATGCCTTTCTTCGTCCTGGTACTCCCATAATAGTCTTTCAGATTCATAATTTCATGATAAACCTCACTGGCGACGATCTACCCGCGCATCAAAAAAATAAAACAGAAATAATTATCGCTTAATTATGTCTCTTATCGGGGATCTTAATGTTTTCGATCATAATACGCAAGAGTGGCAAATTTTTTACGGAAGATTGGAGCAGTTTATTAAGCTGAATGCAGTGGCGGAGTAATAAACGGTCCGTGCTCTGTAGCTGTCGTTTCATTTGCTACGTCACTTTAAGATACCTATGTTCATTTCATGATATAAATATTAGTTCTCGTAAAGATTAACATTAATCGAAATTGTATGTTTCTCACCAGGTTGTCTCAAAATGATGATGTTCAAAAAATGACAAAAATCAATCAAAAATTAAATAATTTTGTATAAAAGTATCCCAATTCGGGTTGTCAAAATAATTTTGTATTTAAATAATTCCTAATAATGATAAAGACAGGAGAGTCAAAAGGTTCAACTTTCTGTCGCCGTAACCACCGGTAGTCCCGCAGGACCATCACGTAACGCATTTGATTGTACGTGCGTCAGGTAGATCTAAATATCAATTTTAGTATGCTACAATGACAGTTGAGTCATTGAAATGCGTCCAGTGACCCGCCGCTATGCAGTCAATCCTGACACATTGCACAACTATTAAAATTAAAATTCATTTATTTCAAGCTACACATTATGGGCTCATATTACACAGTTAAGAATTACATTAAGACACAAATCATTTAATAATTAACATAAAAATTATCCTACGCCAGTCCTTACATGCCTGTTGCAACAGTGCATGATATAATGACAGTCTAGTCTGCCCGCTATCATCGCTAGGACGGTGTTGGTGCTGGCTCGCAAGCGCTGGAGCAGGGACGCGGCCCGTAGTGGCATAGTGCTGTGGAAACATGCCGTGTGCGTGGCCGCAAACATGCCCGAGGCGCTACAGTAACGAGGCAGCCTATGAAGTTTCTGAATAATGACAGTGTGAAGCATAGGAAAAAAATTATATATTTACTGGTAGCGATAATAATAGTGAGTGGCAATAATGCCACAGACACGTTGACGTTAATAAGTTCGTACAACCAAATTATTGTCTATGATATGTACATCATTATCATCATCATCATCATATCAGCCGAAAGACGTCCACTGCTGGACATAGGCCTCCCCCAGAGAGTGCCAAATTGACCGGTCCTGCGCCACCCGCATCCAGCGGACTCCCGCGACCTTTACCAGGTCATCAGTCCACCTTGTGGGGGGCTAACCCACGCCGCGCCTTCCGGTACGTGGTCGCCACTCGAGAACCTTTCCGCCCCAACGGCCATCGGTTCTACGTGCAATGTGCCCCGCCCACTGCTACTTAAGTTTAGCAATTTGGAGGGCTATATCGGTTACCTTGGTTCTGCTGCGGATAGCCTCATTTCTGATGCGATCACGCAGAGAAACTCCTGTCATAGCCCTCTCCATTGCCCTTTGGGTGACTTGATATATGCATATGTGACTTCATATGTGGATATGTACATGTATGTTGTAAAAATAAAACTTGTAAATTGTAAAAGTGATTATATATGTTATATATTGACCTTCATTTATTTATAATATTTACTTTAGTCCTGCACACCCATAAGAACTTCTACAGATAGGTACTGACAATTTCAACATTAGGAAAACAATGCTACTTATACTTTTTTGTTGCGTGTGACAGAATAGTGAGAGGCAACAATATCACAGACACCATTTTGAGTACATTAAAGTTCTTATATCCAACGATTGTGTCTTATATGTGTTTGTTTATAATCTCTTCTTTTCTTGTGTTATTAGGTATACATTAACGAGATTTTATTTAGGAATTTTCAAAATATAACATTAACTCTCAGTTTAATTTTATTTACGTTGGTAGAAACATAATAACATATTAAGTAATTTAGAAAAATCCGATTTACAAAGAGATTGTGTGCACATAAAAAATGCAAAGTGATTCGATACTTTTGCTCGCGAGTGTAGTTACAAAACATTTTTCAATTAATAAAATAACTACACAATTGTACATAAAACAATACACAATATTTCAATGTAGTTAGGTCTGAGCCATGTACATACGTACATTACGTACGTACGTGACATTGAACGTAGAACCTATGTCCATTGGGGCGGAAAGGTTCTCAAGTGGCGACCACGTACCGGAAGGCGCGGCGTGGGTAGGTGGACTGATGACCTCGTAAAGGTCGCGGGAGTCCGCTGGATGTGGGTGGCGCAGGACCGGTCAATTTGGCACTCTTTGGGGGAGGCCTATGTCCAGCAGTGGATGTCTTTCGGCTACTATGATAATGATGATGAGGTCTGAGCCAGCTCACGCTTGACACAACTTCCATCAACACAATATTCGAACGTGTCAGATCACTAGAGACATGACGTGTCAGGATTGACTTCGTAGCTGTAGGTCACAATAGGTATAGAATAACGTCATTCATTTGAATCGCGGGTAAAAGCATAATAGTAATTTCATAAGTTTACAAAACAGCTTTGCAAAGTTGTGTGTTCTCTAGTATATAATAAACATTTCTGCCAAAACCCATCTGTTTTCCCTTGAGGCGATAACATTCACTTATTTTACTTCACTAATTATGTTAACGAACGTATTGATGTAAAGTTACCTTAGAATTGGTTATGATTGATTAGAAATTCAGTATGAAACTTATCAAATACCTACACTTACTTAAGATGGCAATCAATGGCAAATTTTAACTTGGTGAAGGTATTTGACAAGTTTTAGTGAATGTCATTACAAAGTTTGTTAGTTTGTTTGTTTAACTCATTGCCTCAGTCGTCTTTTGGGAAATTACAATTTAATGTGGAGGGGTTTGGCAGCTAATGTAGTTGCACATTTACAAATACAAATTTATTTATTTACCATAACAGCGTTACATCCGAGTGAGTTAAATTTAGGTACTGTTAACATGCACATTTTTAACAAACAAAGAAGAATATCCGTCAGCCGCAAACTAGGCACAGCCTGTATCTTGGGAGCTGAGAATACAAATTTAACAAGTAGGATTTAAAATAATGGAACAAGATGACCGCGCTCATAAAATATAAAAACTAACAATTTTTTCCTCCATTCAGATTTTAACACATTCAGTGCCCAGAATCGCTATGCACTACACTCGTAGCCGATCCCGTGGTTTTCCTCGTATGTAGCGGAAAGCGACTACGGCGTAGGGACGCATACGTGTCGTCACGGGCCGGGAACACTGCTTAGATTACCTTCATGCGGATTGGTGCAACCCAACGTAAAAGTTGAGTACCAACCTGATGAAGCCTACATTGCGGATTTGAATTTATCAATTTGGTTATTCTCCTTTTTATGTTTTATGGACATAATCGGGAATGGACGAAAATTTTAGATATGCCTGATATTTTTTTTGGTGATAGAAATAACCTTCCTTAGCACCAGAAAACGGTTGCGGATTTTTTAGTTGCGTCAATTATTTTTGAAAAATAATATAAACAATTTCTTTACTGGTCAGGGATGGCACTTTCCTCGATCGCTCTCAGATTACAAAACAAATCTCTTTAATAAAAAAATATCGTAAACTGACACTTGGCAATGATATTTATTGATAGTTGCAGCAGCTATATTTGTCATTACCAGTGTCAGATTACAATACAATACAATACAAATACTCTTTATTGCACACCTCACACAAACAAAGCAGTTACAGAGACCACAGATATTTAAGATATTTTTTTGTAATATGAGACGGTACAAGGAAAGTGTCTATTGACCGTCCCAAAACGTAAATGAGGAAACTGTTTATATTTTTCAAAAATAATTGACCCTGCTGAAAAATTTGAATTTTTTTCTCGTGCTAAGGAAGGTTATTCCTATCAAATAACTAGGCATTTCTAAAATGTTCATCCATTCCCCATTATGTATATCATTCAGTCCTTAATATAAGTAGATAACAATACAATGTTGTATTTAGAACGGCTTTCATTCAACGCATTACCGCCGTAGATTCGAATAATGCGTCGTAATTAAACATGTTTCAGATTCAAATGTTGCAAATCGATATTTCCCACGTTAAATAATTTTATCATCATGAGGAAACGCCCTAGGGAACTTTTTTTGTTGCAATATGCAGATAATGTAAATTGCGCAAACAATGTTAGTGTCTAATTCTGCCCGCGTATTGCAAAGAATACATGTAAACCTGTGGGATAAAATATAGCATATAAACATCCGGAAAGTCCATTCCACACGTAATATTTGAAATCGGATAAGTGGTTCCGGAGATTACCCAAAACATACAAACTTACATTGTGAAAAGGTACAATCTCACAGAATATTCCTCTTTATTATAGTAGTATAGATTAGTACAGAAGAATTAATAAAAACCAGTGAAGCTTATTCCGAACAAATTATCATTAAAACAGATGTAACATTTTTTACCCTACAACCGCTCGTCGCGCTAAACGCATGGCCAACCACTCAGCTAAAAGGGTTCCAAGATGGATTAAGCCAAGTTTTTACTGTGATTAGCTATCATTAATCTGCGCTCAAGGCGGGTGTTTAATCATAAACGCGAACGCGACGCAGCGATAAATTTCAGGACCACAGCCTGCAGTTACGGGGTGTTCAGTGTTAGGTCCCTTGTATAGCAGTTGTTTATAGTCTGCAGTTTACGAGATAGCCTGGTGGTGGTACCTATATAAAATTTCGTAAACGTTTAAAGGAAAATAAGGCAAGTGGCAGTCTTCCATACTCATACTATTTTATTCATAATATTACAAATATTGTTATTAGTACTAAATAATGAGTGACTGGTAATTTTGACATGAGATAAATGAAGGAATCAACATCTTTGTTAATTATTAATGTTGTAGTTTGTTCGAAATCTATTAGTATCTCTATACGACTAATCACTAAATGCGGGCGATATAATTCTTCTAAGCCTCTGCATGGAGCTCTCAAAACGATACATAAAAAAAGTCAAAGTCAAAGTGATTTATTCTTCAATATTACATGCACCTATGAATGTCGTGAAACTACCACCGGTTCGGAAAGAAAACCGCTGCCTCGAGAAGGACCGGCACATAGTTACCGAGAATGGAATGTACGGAGAAATTTAATCAAAAGCGGCGGGTTTTTAAGAAGAGTTTTTAAATAATCCGTTATATTTTGTGGTTGAAAACACTTACATTTAAAAATTGTGATAATTTTCTGTTGCAAATCTTACAATATTCTCAGTTAAATCTTACACAATTGTTAGCTATCGACTAATTAATGAGCTATGAACGCAAGCAAAAAGCTAGCCTAGATCTCACAAAGGGATATCTGGGATGCAGTGCCCCGAAGCACAGTATCTATCAAGATTATATGCTATAATAATAGAATGTTAATGCACAGTCAAGAAACAGAAAGAAACTGATCTCATTACATATTTAATTATCTGACCTTATCCTGTTATATCAAACTTGTAGGTATTGTATATGCAATTATCGGATAAGAATTTTGGAGTCCTCTTAAATAATGTAATTAATAATATATAAAATATAAAATAAAAATCTTTATTTCGGAATACAGGACTCCATAGTTGTTAGTAAATTACATGAACGACAAAATATTAAAACTAAGTTAGTGAGTAAATTAAAAAATACATATGACTAAAATTAAATGAAATACAAGTTTAAATACAATTATTCAGTTGGGACCGTTTAGGGCTATCCCTTTAATAAGCCCCACCCAGTGCTTAAACATTGCGCTGTCAAATCTATTGGCAAACACATTTAGAATGCTGTTGGCGCTCCGTCTAACTCGCCCCTGCAGGGATACGATCTTTTTGCGCATTATTGCTGGGAAACCGTCCGTCCGCGCTTCGCAAAACATGCCGGACGCACTGCACCTGCTGGGCAAGCCCATCAGCATTCTAAATGTGTTATTATACTGCACTCTCAATGCATTGTATGCTCGCTTTGTATATGCCACCCACAGGCTGCTCGAGTAAAATGATTGACAATATGCTCTGAAGAGTGTCACCTTAACTTCACTGGAGCACCGAGCAAACCTGCGGGTCAGCATATTTCCACGAACAGCCAATGCTCTGCGTTCACGTTCTATATCTTGGTCATCCCTGAGATCATTGGTAATAATGTGACCAAGATATTTAAATTTGTCTACAACTCCTAAGGGCATGCCATCTAGCTTCACAGGCGGTATGTGATAGGGCTTAATTTTCCCTGCCTTGAAAATCATGACCTCGCTTTTGGTGGTATTATATACGAGGCCATGTGATCTGGCATACTCCTCACAAGTGTTCAACAGTTTTGTAAGCGCGCTGACAGTTGGCGCCAGCAGGACCATGTCATCGGCGTAACTGATGTTATTGGCAGAAGTGCCATCAATGTAACATCCCACATGGTCGCTGCTGAGGCCCACTATCAGCTCGTTCACATATAAATTGAACAATTTGGGAGACGTTAACCCACCCTGCCTTACACCACACTCGAGTCTGTATTCACTCGATAGCGAGTCGGCCCATCTCACCTGATTCGACTGGTTGGAATACCAATAATTGAGTATTCCAATACACTCTCTGGGCATGCCCGTTTTCCCCAGTTTCTGCCACAGCAAGTCGTAGTTTACACGATCAAAGGCCTTTGATAGGTCGAGGAAACAGGCATACACAGGGGTGCTCCTAGCAGTGTAGTACTCGACAGTATGCTTCAGACTTAATATTGCGCTCTCTGTGGACAGCCCAGCCCTAAAGCCGAACTGGGCGTCGTGGATATTGAGATGATTCTCAAGAAGTGAGTCTAACATCCTGTCGAGTACTTTCGCTACAGTCGTCGCTAGCGAGATAGGCCGATAGTTCGCCTTATTCGAAAGGTCACCCGTCTTGTTCTTCACGATTGGAACAACGATAGTCCTCATTAGTGGTTCAGGTAAGTAAGAGTGACTTACACAAAGATTAAAGAACAAGGCGAGCACTCTCGGTAAGTGCGGCCCAGCATACTTGAAATGCTCAATGCTGAGACCGTCGTGACCAGGGGACTTTCCTCTATGCATTTCCTTTATTACTGATGCAACGGCAACGGCTTTAAATGTAATTATGGAAATTTAATGTCTCTCAGTAGTTCACTCTTGACAGGGTCAGTCGTGGTTTCATAATGATGTGATATTGGATAAAGCACACGTTGCGTTGACTGTGCTCCCTTTATTACGATCTCCAGCTAGGACATTGGACTATTGGTGGTTTGTGTCGCAGGTTTTATCAAATCTGTCCAGCGCGTATGAGAACGACGGCGTGACCGCTTTCCTTGGACAACGAGTCCTTCCATGAAATTTGGTTTCGAGGGTTTCGAGGGTACGTAATTGCACAAATTTAATATGGATTCATACTTCAGCTAAACAACAGAAAGCCATATGAAATTATGATGATAAGACTAAACCTAAACAATAGAAAACCATATGAAATAATGATGATAAGACTAAACCTGGGCTCCTTATTCACCTAGGCGCTGAGCTGCATAGTTTAACTTGGCACCAAATGGATGCATCGAAAATGACGGACGTAAATTATGATTACTTTCACGGGCGCGCGCGGTCTTTAACGCATGGAGATAATATGCTGATCGTCTTGTTTTATGCTCGAGTGCATAATTTAGTGGTTTAATGGACAAAACATAAAAGTATTGGACGCAAAGTTGTGTGAAGTATTGGGGTGCTACCTCGTGAATTCACCAACATGAAAATTGCCACCCGACACCAACAATTCGACGTAGATTTCTGTGTTGACGAGTAAAAGTGATCGCTGGACAGCATCGTTTGATATAGACCCAGCAATGAACATCAAATTGACGTTTTCGGGTGACAACTGTGAACTTGATGAAATAGGGTTTGATACAGTGAGAATTTCCAAATAAATTGGATAAAAAGTATTCGATTAACCTTTTTACCACGACGTCTAGATGTCTTCTAGGTCTAGACCGGGTCATTAATTGTGAATGCCAAATAGGCGTTCTTATATAATAGAGATCAGAAGTCACGGTGGCTTGTGTCGACTAGGTTGAAACAGAATTAGATTCAGCATTTTGTAACCAAAAAAAATTAAATTTAATACACCCTGTTTCCCGCATGGTGTCGGTTTAGAATATAGGACCACTCATTTTCTGCATCCGTTAACCTAACCTACAAATGTGTTGAAAAAAGGCGTAAGTCTATGTATGTCATAATACTTATCATAATGAGGGTGCCTTGTATCAATAAACTTTTCCAGGGGTCGATCGGACACATGCGTGTCGCATTACAAATTTACCTTTGACTAACTTTCAATTTTGAACAGTGGCTCGTCTTGCGGGGAATCGAGCACGCCAAAATCAAATTGAAACGCGTAAGGTAACATGTCGATTCGAGCCTCAGAGCCTGGCCAAGTGGCCACGAGTTCCAGTGAAGGCGGCAGCGACAGCGGTGCGCATGGAGGGAGCGAGACACCACGTACGCACGTGCATAGATGTGCGTAGCGTGGTTTCATATAGTAGGAGATACGAATAGAGGCACGACCTTCACTCACCTTTTATGGATGCAAAGTATTACATATCGAATACTAAATTCGACTTCGGCTGTACTAAACATACAAAAATGTCGCTATGTAATGTCGCTATTCATATCTTAGTCTCAATGATGTAATCTAAAAAAACCGTACAATTGCGAGTTCAACTCGCGTGGTGAGGGTTCCGTATATAATCTAAATTTCATAAGTGTTTTTGAATATTCAAACTTGGTGTTTTGCAACAATAAGTTGGTGCAATTGACTTAATTTTAGTGTGCCACTTTTGAAGCGCTTATAACCTATCTATCTCTTTTTTATATTACATCATTGCTTAGCCTAATACATTTGACACCTATCTGTCAAGCATGTGAGGTTTAAAATATAGGAAAATACAGCTTTGCAGAGCTATAGTGGATATTCGCCCTTACTCTACTGAAATAGTCTTTGATACTCTCTTGAGTGTAGTTTCAACCTTATCCAAGTGCAGTGTAGACTCGCCTCTAATGTAAATACCTCGCCTCACTAAGTGCCAACGCTCGTATTTGACACCTATTCACCCTCGCTCCGCACACGTGAACTAAATAAATCATTCCATAAATTACAGGAGTCCGGCCCATAAAACAAAATTTAATCTAGCAAGGTGCGCCTTTGATCGGGCTAACGAAGTTTGAGTTAGTTTGCGTTTGGAGTTTAATAGTTCGTAATGTGTAAATGAAGTGAGTTTGGGAACCACTCGTGGATGGTGTTTTAAATAGGTATAGTTGAATAACGGTAAACGCGTAAGGAGAACGCGGGTTTGATCCAATGCTCGAATTAATAAGTTTTATGTGTAGACACACTGGCACCGTCTCACCTCCAACGGACTACTTCTAAAGCGGGTGCAGCGGCGGAAAACACCGAAAATCTGAAATGTAATAAATATAGAGACCTCGGCAGAGAGTACGACTTTGTACCCTTTGGCGTCGAGACCCTCGGTCCGTGGGGTCCCAGTGCGCATAAGTTATTTGCAGAAATCGCGAAACGTCTGGTCGATGTAACTGGTGACCGAAGAGCTGGCGGCTTTCTCGCGCAACGCATCTTGCAATTCAGCGAGGAAATGCCGCCAGCATCCTAGGTACAATGCCTCGAGGGCCTTTTTTAGATTTAACTTAGTTTTAATTTATCTTAGTTAATGTTAATTATAATCTTGTATTCACTTTTAATAAATTATTATATTTTCTAAAAATAAGTTTTTGAAACACGACACTGGACCAGCCTAAGAGACTAGGTACTGCCTATTTTCCTTTTGTCCGTGAGAGGAGGCTGAGGGCCTACCGCGAAACGAAATTCGTTTTCGGTGTATCTCCGTTTCTGTCGCTCGAATTAGCAAGTGCGACGGAGACGGAGATACACGAACGAAAACGAATGTCGTTTCGCGGTAGGCCCTCTGTATATAGACATTCAACGATGAAGAGGTTTTGCACACTTCTTTTGCTCCTGTTAATCCTCTATGACTAACTATCTACATGCTCTGAATCCTCTTGAATTGGATTTCCTATTCAAAGCCAGTTTTCAGTATAAATCGGAATGAAATCGGCCAGAGAAAAAAAAATTGACAATGACGATGAATGTGTTTTGAAACTATAGCACATTTTTCATTATTAAATTTCAAACCTATATAAAATTCATGTAGGAACAAAAGGGACGGCTAAAATTCAAAAGTTATTTTGAGCTGTAGAATATTGCAATTAAAACAATGCAATGCAGGTATATATATCATTTTAATGATTAATAGGTATGATTTAGATTTAGATTTTTATTTATTTCACAACATACAATTGTACTTAAAACTACACAGTAGTTAGTCAATTTTTCGGAATCTATATTGTGGTCGTCAGATATTAATCAATGTCATAATTATCATAATAATAAACAATACAAGCAATATGCCAACAAATCCCTCAAGGATCCGTAGCCGGAAATAACCTATTTTTGATCCTTGTGAACGATATCACTACCGCTTGTCCTGGCCCTGAATATATAATGTATGCAGACTATACTTGTGTCATCGTACATGCTGACGATTATGAATCACTAAAATCGAAACTTTGTCATGTGATTGATCAAATCGTGAAATGGTTTTCCGCTAACGGTATGTCACTAAACCTCGATAAAACAAACATCGTTCATTTTCAACTTAGAAACACGATAAAAACAGGACTCAATATTGTGCTTCACAACACCAAAATCCCACAAGTCGATACTGTAAAGTACCTGGGATTTGAAATCGATGCTGGACTAACATGGGCTCCTCACATACAGTTGACGTGCGACAAATTGGCCTCGGCGTGTTATGCGCTGTCCCGATTGGCACCCACTCTAACGGTCGAGAATCTCAAGACAACTTACCATGGATACTTCCATTCAATTCTTATTCAGGGTGTAGATATCTGGGGCACTGCCGCTGACCGCGACAGACCTTTTAGAATGCAAAAGCGCGCCCTGCGTATAATTGACGGAAAACCTCTTGACTACCCAGTACAATCTTTATTTATAAAGCATAAAATATTAACCTTACCGTGTATATATATACTAACTGCTTGCATGTATGTGAGAAAAAATATGGATATATACAAAACTACCGCGCCAACTTCAGATCGCCCGACCCGAAGGCGTCCTCTGCTGTGCGTACCGAGGCGCCGGCTTGCCAAGTCTCGACGTTCGCTCAGCATCATGGCACCAACCATTTACAACTCAGTTCCAGCTGATATAAAGGACTCAAAAAGTGACAAAATTTTCAAAAACAAACTCACGCTATTGCTCAATGAGAAGGCTTATTACTCAATAGATGAGTTTATAAAAAAATGACAAATAAACGGACGGATCATTGACCCAGCGCCGTATTAAACAGAAATCAAATGAATAAATAATTGTAATAATAATGTTGCATGGTAAAAACCTTAAAATATTGGGTGTATATTGTAATGAAATTGTGACTTGTAAAATGCTTATTTTACCAATAAATTCTGTATTCTGTATTCTGTATAAATAACAAAATGAGTTGTGAAATAAGATCACAAATGCTTGTCCATATTTTCTTACTTTTATCCGGTTTGAGGCCCAGGCAGCTACGTTTATGTCTTCGTATAGGTATCTCATTGCAGCCTTGTCTGCAATGTAGTGAAAACTGTCTGTACCTTGTGTATATTTTTCCTTCAATGGCCACGGTATTCTTCAAACGCTCCTTTATCACTAAGCTAACAGTTCTACTGACAATAGAAACAATTTTTCAGATTAGGTAGATAAATAGCCACTGCATTTCCCATATAATGGGTACTGCACAGGCGTTAAACGACGTAACTAGGTGTTTTACTCGAAAGACTTCCTCTTCTTTGTAGCGCATGAGACTGAACTTTCCAGTGACCCGTGCCGTGCTCCAGTTTCCACCCGCTATAAGTCAAATAATAAGAAGCAACTACACCCAACAACTTAGAAATAAATTTACAAATTTGCCGTTTATTATAGGTTTTCACGGAGTGGTTTGGAGAAAACTTTGGTAATTTTACAGTAGCACTGCAAGTTGTGTGGGTACATTGTTTTGGCTAAACGGGCTTAATTACCGACTATTTCATTTCATATTCATTGTAGATATGTAACGCCCGTAATACTTACTGGAAAATAGAGGAAACACAGGAATACCAAGGAATAAGAACTCCATTATCATAAAAATCCATCGACACTGTTTTGATACTGTAATTGATAATGATATTTCAAAGACATCATCATCATCATCATCATCATCATATCAGCCGAAAGACGTCCACTGCTGGACATAGGCCTCCCCCAGAGAGTGCCAAATTGACCGGTCCTGCGCCACCCGCATCCAGCGGACTCCCGCGACCTTTACCAGGTCATCAGTCCACCTTGTGGGGGGTTTCAAAGACATGCGAGAATAAAAAGCTACGTAGCAAAATAAAGAAAAAAATGGAGATTTATACTAATACAAAGACACCAAAATTCCACGACCAACATTATGTAGGTATGGAACTCTCATAACCACTTCACACTACAGGATTTATTTAGAAAATTACAATACCTATATTTAGGTACTTACCGTTGCATCATTGAGCACCGAACCTTGTCACGGTAATTGCAACTTGCAACTGTTACTTCAGTTCAAACTGAAACTTGTCTAACAGTATAGTAGGTTAAAGGACGGCAATCGAAACAACGCGACGCAACGCAACGCAACGCACCAGTGGAACCTCACCCTAACTTATACATAGGTAGAGGGGTTCTGCAGGCAACTACAATGTACATATATGTTATAAAATAAATAAATATTAGGGGACATTGTTACACAAATCGAACTAGGCCTATAGTAAGCTCAGTAATGCTTGTTTTATGGGTACTATACGATGAGATATATACTTAAATACATAGAAAACATCCAAGACTCGGAAACAAATATTCATGCTCATCACACTTAATATTTGCCCTTACCTATCATGGTGGATTATGTGCATCAATGTAGTCTGTTCCTCTTCCAAAAGCGTTGTATTGTAAAAATTAATGTTATTTATGCGTTAAAATAAATTATTCTCCATAAAACTGGTAGAATTCGTCACTAAATATCAACATTCTGATACCGCTCAATAATGATTAACATTAAGTTTCATAATTGTTCGACTCCAAAAACCTCCTGCCATGGGAGTAGGCCGCATAGTCCTGCCGTAGATTCCAAAAGGTCATATGAGTATTTACATTCTAAGGTTCATGATACTTATTACAATTACAGCCTGTTAAATATAGGGCCCAGTCTCACTGGAATGCAGACCATTTCATGAAGTCACCGGACTAGGATTCGCATGCAAATTATGATAAGTCAGGGATGTCTTATTGCTCAAACTTTGTACGTTTATTATTCATTATTCATTTATTGATTGTAAAGTCATGTACATTTTATAATTAAGGTGTTATTTACAATATGGTAAGTCAGTCCATGACGTCCTGAGAGGACATACAACATTATACTACCTTAACCTAGGCTAATCATTATAAAATAGAATTTATTAATTATCATGCGAAGTTTACTTCGTAATACTTTTTTTTTAACTTTTACTTTAAACAAAAGCTTTTCTATCTAGTCGCAATGGTTCACAAACGCAATTCAAGACTATTTCATATGAATATTTCATACTTTTTTTTAAATTATAGTAAATCGATCGTAAATCATCCACATTTTTTTTCATTCTATGTAAGGACGTACCTATTTTTAGACTTCAAATTATGCAAAAACTACAACTAGGTACAAGGTGACGCGTGAATATTGCACCAAAAACCAACTACGTCTATTTTGCCAGTTTTCATTGTAATCATCATCATCATCATCATCATATCAGCCGAAAGACGTCCACTGCTGGACATAGGCCTCCCCCAGAGAGTTCTAAATTGACCGGTCCTGCGCCACCTATTGTATTGTAAGTACGAAGTTAATTGCAGGTTGTAATCTAATTTCTTTGTAACATCAAGCCACATTATACACTATGTATTGTGCAAATGCACAGGAACCTATGCGAGGGGATGGAGCATCTAACTCTTATAGGATACACTTTGTATACATAACCTTAGTTGATAAGTCGTGCTTGTATACTAACAACTTATGGATAGGGGCAGTTTGGCACCATTCGTACACGGGGAACCTACGTACAGTCACTACTACAGCGTACTAGGACAACCGTATCTGTGCGGCTTTGTGTGTGTGAGTAGGTGCCGGTAGCGACCTGTATCACACGAAGTTAGCCGTCAGTGCGGCCACCGCGAGCGACACGAGAGGACGTTATGTGTTTTCACGCACCCAAAGTAATTTATTTATCGATGTTCTCGGATGTTCCGTGCTTAAGTGAAGTGTCAAATTCCATAAGTTTATTATCCAACGGTAAGTAATTACTATCATATTCATAATAAAGTACACATTTTGCGTATTTATCTGCATGCTTTCTGTATAGGTAAAAATATTTTATTTTTGACCTTCGGGGAAGGTTCGTACGCCTACATCTGGGGCACGTTCATACGCGTACGAATGTACCCTCACTCGTAATCATGACTGTACGAATGTACCCCTAGTAACAAGTTTTTTTATTATTTCAGAAGCGGTTAAGGGAAGACAACCAGGAAAATCTAGAATTTACACCGATACACCTGAAAAAAATAGACTGGAAGACCTGCATAATGCAAAGCAATTAAAGAAAATAGAACAAGAAAGAAAAGCTCAAGCGAGAGAAATAAAACGCACTCTAAAACTTACCGCACAATCAAAGCCTAAAAAAGCGAAAAAGAAAAAAGAAGAAAGCAGTGATTCAGAGTCTGAAAAATCGGAAGTTAGTCTGCAGGAAAGTTCGACATCTGTATTAGATAGTTGAAATATAGGAGAAGATTATGATGCTGCTGTATTGCCTGAAACGATTAAGGATAATTGTTTTATATTGGTGAAATTTGCAAAAAAGAAGTCGATTGTCTATTACGTAGCAAAAGTCATCAACCATTATTCTGAAAGGGAGTTAAAGGTCTCGTACTTGAGAAAAAAACCAGGATTGTCCTGGTCGTTTGTGTTTCCAAATATTGCAGACGAACACAGCGTGGACATTTCTGATGTCGCATTAATTCTTCCTGACCCGAAATCTCCAGGAGCCTCTACGGCCAGAACCTCGAGATTATACACATTTCCTATTGATATGACTCGATTTAATGTCCAGTAATTAGATAATAAGATTTCCTAGCATTTATATCTAATGCACCAAATAGCTAGATGCCTAATGCATACAAATAACTATTCCTAAGATTGATTTCTTGTTGACTGATTAGATTACCTAATGATAAATAATTAGTACTTAGGGTAGGTACCCACACAATAATTATATAAAAATATTTGTACTAGATTACTAGATGCTTAATGCATCAAATAACTGAAGGTTCCTAAGATTGATCTCTTGTTGACTGATTATTTGTATTTGTATTTGTATAATTACATTAAAAATGATAAATAATTAGTATAGTTTACACTGTGTTGTGTTTTTTCTCTACATGGTTTTTTTACCTAGAAGAGGTATTTGTTTTTATTGATAGAAGATTTTGTCACTTAGTTAATTACAATATTAATGTTAAAACGGCAATTAAAATATTTTTGATATTTATTTTGCTGTTTTATTTAACATGTACTAAGCTACCCCGCACTGTCTGAATGTTCCCCGACCTATGTACGAACCTGCCCCTTTTGAGGGGTAGATTCGGGCATTTGACAACTTCTACTAAAATTGAATTTGCTCTTTTGTTGTAAAATTTACTCACTTCTAATTTTTTTAATAAGTAGCGAAAGGTATCTGCTATGTCATAATGGCCGAAGGAATAGTCTCCCTTTAAAACCAACATTTTTAAAAATCTTAATCTAAAAAGTGTACGAATGGTGCCAAACTGCCCCTACTATTGTCCGAAATAAAAAATTGAACTGAATTGAATTATAAGGTCAACAATGGACTTCCTACGTGCAAAACATAGCGGCAAACATAGATTCAGAAAATACTGAATCAGGCTTTGTTGAATGAGATTTTATCTCCCTAGATAGCCAAATCTCGCAGTTACAGATACATTTTTGTGGGTTTAGGTATTATACGCCCTAGCGCGTAGTAAATATT
Source organism: Epinotia nisella (assembly GCA_932294315.1). Taxonomy (NCBI): domain Eukaryota; kingdom Metazoa; phylum Arthropoda; class Insecta; order Lepidoptera; family Tortricidae; genus Epinotia; species Epinotia nisella. Next base: position 14,849,625 of record OW028687.1, on the reverse strand, counting down.
TTTTTTTCACTTTGTAGCGGAAACCACTGCTAGAGATATGGCTCATAATAGGAGTATTTCGCCTTAAATGGGTTTACATTGATTTCTATCAACTTCACGTACCCAAATAAACACAGTAAGTCTTCACAAAAAAACCCCAATTTAGAAATAGCCGTCTCTTAAAAATTCATTACATTTTAGTTAATAAGAAAAACACGCCAGTGGTCCTCAAATATTCATGGCAAGGGTCCGCGGGTGTTAACTTGAACCCAAACCGTGCCATTAGACGATTTCATTAAATAACGGTTCATTACCTGCTTCTTATTAAATGTTGCTTTCGGAATTAAACTTTTTAATCAAATACCTAGCTCTTAAGAAGCAAGCTTGTGCTTTAAAAATGTAAAGGTAACATTTTTCCATGATTATAATTTTGAAAGTTTGTGTTTGTAATAAAATAAAAGAGCTACTACGGTAGCCTAGTGGTTCAAGCATGCAATGTCAAGCAGCGGTCGTGGGTTCGAATCCTGGATCGTACCAATGAGTTTTTCGGGAACTTATGTACTGAATATTACCGTTAGCTTATCGGTAAAGGAAAACACCGTGAGGAAACCGGTCTAATCCCAATGAGGTCTTGTTTTCCCTCTGGGTTGGAAGGTCAGATGGCAGTCGCTTTCGTAAAATTAGTGCCTACGCCAAATCTTGGGATTAGATGTCAAAGCGGACCCCGGGCGCCTTTGGTGCACAACCGGGAAATCGTTAGGAGGAAGATGGTGTTTAAATTATAATATTTATACAGGTATGATCAAATAACCTTTTCATAACACTTGCTCATAAAGGGTTTCATAACGCGCAGGCATACACAGCTACAATAGCCTTAATTACGTCTAGGGGCGTAGTGGTTTTTTTATTACGCCTAAGGGCATGATGTGATCTGATTGGTTTAAGCAAATCTAATTGGCCGCGCACCACAAGAATTATGCTCTGTGATTGGTTGAAAAAAATCTAGTTGACCACGCGCCGCAAGCATACAACTGTACTGCTCTGTGATTGGAAGTAAAGATGTCAATTTTTAATTGGTGCGGTTGTATAAAACAAAGATTTTTCTGTCTTTTGTAGTTATTTATTTCCTCACAAATGTGATGAAAAACATTGTATGTACACGAACTCGAGTCATCAAAACCCTCCGCCTTCGACGTGTGGCTTCTAATTAAATAGACTCTCGTTCGTAAATCATATCTTACCGTACTTGTGGCATAATGTACTATTTCCTCGGGCAAAGTCAAATTAAATCTTATGTGTCATGAAGACTTACAAGGAAAAATATTTCTCACTTTATCTAAACTCTGTCAGTAGTTTAAGTAAAAATAAAATAAAAATAAAGTGATTTCATCCCTTTTTTGTTACACCCTGTATTTACAAAAAATAATACTAGTTGTAAATTCGTGTGTTGAATAAACCCTAATCAATTGTCAAGCCCTACTCAACGTCGGCTGTTAAATCGGCATTCGATCTAACGCGTGGTTTACAAAGAATTATCGAAATTAGCACAATTTATTTCACAACTTAAAAAAAAAAAACTACTTCAATAATATCAAATTCAGTCACCAGAAATATATAATCACCAGTAAAAATTACACGGGCCTTCCAATAACTAATATATACGTTGCTCAAGAAGATACAGTCACGAGCGTTAATTTGGGACCCATTTCCTTCAAATGTTGTTAGAACATTTACAATGCAATAAGGTCGAAAACTTCAGTTCAATAATAATTGTGAAGTGTCAAGATGACACAATTAAATTTCTTATTGAATGGGCCCTTGAATTGATAACGTCTTTGCCAAAAGCTATCATTACAGTTTTCTAATTACGAACATGTGTCATTGTGTGTCAGTGTCAGACAAGAAAATTTATTGAAAACTGTCATTTTCACAAAATACTATTTTCAAATAACAAATATGGCCGGAGAGAAGACAGGGCCTCTAACACGGGTGACAATTAGTCGGAAAAAATCGGAAATGATAGTTTGACTCGTTCCGCCCGGTTGACGTCACTGAGCGGTTTCCCCTAGTCACGTATAGTAATGTAAGTTGTCAGCATGGCAAACATTGACACTCCTTTAAAATATTAGCTTTAAATGTCTTCAGTTTGCTATACGATATTCCACCTTAGGTGGGTCCCAAATTAACGCTCGTGACTGTACTAATTAATATTTTGCCGTGTGTGTATTATAATTATTTAACAAGGACTACTGTTTAGTTTTGATAAAAACGGTTATCTAGAGATTCAGTCTAGAACAATCGAAATAACTCAATAAAGTACAGGGGCACTTTGGCCCAGAAGATTTTTACAGACCAAACTGAAGTTTGAAACCTATACGCTTTAACGTATATTTACAGGGTGATGGGCCCTCGCGTCATGCGCCAATGCGTCATGCATTTTGCTGCCTAAAGCACTTGTCTCACCGCCGGCGAGTAAGCGATGAGATATCGGCGATTTTCTTGCCCAAGAAACGAATAAAAGATAATCGCTTCCGTGTAAATAAAAGAGAGATATATATTTATAGTTCATCGCTGGCTATTCACGCCGCGATGAACTATATCTCTCTCTTTTATTTACACGGGAGCGATTATCTTTTGTTCGTTTCTGGGGCGAGAAAATCGCCGATAGCTCATCACTCGTCGCCAGCGGTGGAACAAGAGCCTAAACGAGGAGTCAGTGTACCTATTTTACACTTAACGCAAACGGTAGTTCTAAGATAATCGACACAAAAATCATAAAACACAACAAACCTAGTTTTAGAACCATCTCGATAAATTAGGTTAATCCATTGAAGAGCTGCGGTGCAACAGGCAGACTCACAAGTACACATCGTTGCTTAAATACAAAAGCGACACAACTCAAAAAAAAATGTCCACCAGGTGTCTTCGTGCTACTTAATAGAAGTAGTGTTTATAATACCGTGTCTGCAATAAAAGCGATTTCCATTTTTTTTTGAGTTGTGTCGCTTTTGTATTTAAGCAACGACATGTGAAACTTATAACTTCGTATGTGTGGGGGGTTAAAAAACTGTAATTGTGTAATAGATTTTTTTAGTTAGAAAACATAAATTTTATATATAGATAACAATGAAATGGGATCCATATTGTTGCCTTTGATCATTAATAATGATGGATTCTGTAGAGTCGTTCTCATATTACCCCGTAGCCTTGTATTACAGTATGCCAATTACTGATATCTATAGACTTTATTTACAATAAAATGAATATAATATATCTGTTCTCGGTAAAATCTCGCTCGACGCACTTTAATATAAGTAATAAAAACCTTAGAACACACACACACACACACACACACACACACATACATGCACGCTCTGTTCACTGAAATGCGCTACAAAGCGAATATGGTGGGAAGAAAAGTGCTAATATATTAACACTAATAAAAAAAAGGGAAATTAACATGGTAACGTGAATTTACGTGTAAAAATATACTGTTTAGTTGTAAAGGCTAGCGAATTAAGTACTGCACATTTTAATTCTGTATATTCCGAAACTTACTTAACTGCATTATATAGGTAAACCACTTTCAAGAGTATTTTTAGCGCGCTACTAAGACCTACATTAATTATGAAAGCGCCGTCCAAAAAAGATGTAAAACTATTTTTCTCTTCATTTTCTTTTGCCTACACGTCGGTGTATTTAAAATTCAAAAAGCACACACATTATTTTAAACTGAAGTGAATTTACATTGAAAAGTTAAAACTACTTTGAACTTTTAAGTTTAAATAATAAAGGTGATGACGCCGACGAAAAATTTATTGTACTTCGTACCTACTCTTTTTAAAGTTTCACTTTTCACACGATGTCAACTTAATATGTCATTTATAATTAATCTTAATGAACATGTTTTCCATTGTATCCTCACTTACAATTCCACCTATTTATACATACGTCGTAAATTGTTATACGCAATATATTTGTTTCAATGCTTCATTATCCCCATAAACTTTACAAATATGCCCACCCCAAACTTTTCCTTTAAATAGACATCCCTGTTTGTAAACTTAATGCTACCTTTTACTACCCACCATTAAGCGGGTCAAAACTTTCAACTAAAAATACTGACCCAATTTCATTTGTTACAGCCAAAAGGTATGCGGGCTCGGAGGGTCCCCGCTACCTTGCTGCTGTTGCTCATGGCAATAGACACACTGCACGCCAACCGGCGGAAACAGAAGGAGAAATACATGCCAACAACCATCAACATCTGCGATATAAGCGACCGAGACTCGAAAGTACACTGCTACTGCGAACACAGCCAAGAAATCAACGAGGCCTTGAAGACAGAATGCTGGGTGTTCAACGGTGGCATACAGAAATCTGACCCGCTATGGACGAGTTTCTCCTCGCAGTCCAACATAGAAATCTTAGCGTTCAATGTCCGGGCAGATGGCGGACTTGACTTTGTACCGTCCAAAGTACTACGGTACCTCAGGAGGCTGAGACAGTTCGGCATAAAGCACAGCTCAATACCAAAGATAGACACAAACACATTTTCGAATCTAACATCAGTACAGGAGATGACGCTGACGAAAAATCAAATTGTTGTCGTAAATAAACACGCTTTCTACAATCTACCTAATTTGACTACACTAACGTTGGATGAGAACAATTTAAAGGAATTGGTGACCGAGACTTTTTATGAACTTCCAGTGTTACAAAAACTGTACCTAACTAATAATAGTATTAGTGTTATACAAGACGGAGCTTTTCGACATCTTGTTAATTTAGCTGAATTAGAGCTGGATAGAAATAATATAGTCACGCTCAAGAAAGAATGTTTTGACGGACTGGCCAATTTGAAGCGGCTAGATTTAAGGAAAAACAAATTAGCTGTACTCGAGTCATTTACGTTCACTGAACTGTGGAATCTTCAGGAATTGTTATTAGACTATAATGAAATTTATATTTTGGCTCAGAGGACTTTTGATGGATTATCGTTGTTAAAGAAATTAAGTATTAGTCACAACAAGCTAGTGACTCTTGCCGGGGGCTTGTTTGAGGGCGTGCGAGGACTCTCGTATCTTGATTTGAGGTACAACAAACTACAGAGATTTACGATGGACAACTTACGCCCGATATACGACAACCTCAAAAATCAAAACAGTTACATCAATTTAGATGGTACGTATTTCATTGAATTATCACTTAAGTCTTTCAGAATTGCCATAACCTCGCGTTTATGGTCTCGTTTTTGTTAATTTTGATGTCATGTTGAGTTATTTGGTCGACATTCGGGATTTTTGTACAACCGAAGAGCTTTAAAAAGAAACTAAAATGTCGATAATAATGCAGCCACGACAGTAAAGCTGCTGATAGGTTGAAGTAACATTGACCGTTGTCGGTTTTACTGTGAAGTTGTTATTACGTAAATTTAGAGATTACATTGACTACGATCAAGAGTAACCAAATTAATCGTAATCGAGTTTACCCAGTCTACAAGTAACTCAATCTGTAATTACAAGAACCATTCAAAAAAGTTACTGATAAACCTTCTATAATATCAAAAAAATGTTATTAATTAGATTTTAATTAGATTCATTTCAAGAATTAAAGCTTATTAAAAGTTATAATTAATTTATCAGCGCTAATACAGCGTATATCTTCCATCCGAAATTAAAGGACACATTTTAACATAATTTAATATCTTTAATCAAAAAATACAAATTTTTATTCCAAATTAATTTGGCACGCATTGATTTATAGGTTATTAACACTAACACTAACATTGAATGCTTTCATATCATGCCTTTAACGAAATGATGTTACTAGTAGTGTCAAATAATGTTTTGTATGAAATTGCTGCTCAAGATAACTGAAAAAATAATAATTGCGTTCTGTTATCTTTATAAAGGGTATCTATTATTTTTTTGTAACAGAGCTTAAAATTGAGGGGGACAGAATATATTTATTTTCAAAATCCTATGATTTTCCAAGTGTTGACCAACAGTGATGTATATTATATTTGTTTTTCAGTTACATGTATAGATTACCCCCTATTATTTATCATTTGATTACAAAACTATGTAGCGGCTAACAAAATACATCTGTACTCTAAATTTCTTGAGTAAAATGCCTGTGACATACGCACTGACGGACATGACGAAACTATAAGAGGTACGTTTGGCCACATTGGCTACGGAACCCTGAGAAGCCTATTTCAGATTAGACGAGTATTTAATAGGCAAAATTATTATATGGTCAAATGGCTTTGGCAATACTTAAGCTACTTCTAACACACACTGCAGGTTCAACAAATTAGTTCCCAAAGGTTCGGGTCAAGCGGTGAATTCAGTAAAGGACCTCTTTGTTTGTTCCAGGGAATGATTTCAACTGCGACTGTCACCTGGCATGGATGCACAAGCTTCGCCACGAAGCCAGCAGCGTTAAAGTACGTACCTCCCTTGAGAAATTCGTCTGCAAATTCAACGTAAACCCCTCCCTTAACGCGCATTTCACTTACTTCGAAACCAACGCGATAAACTCAAACACTTTGCCAGGGAATGATGACAAAAGTCAAATAAAGGAGTACTCAGACGAGCCAGATGAATTTTTTCACGAGGAAATCGATGACACTTACGTTGATGAACCCAAATTGACGAAGGGTGAGAACGAAAGGACGTTACTGCAGATACCAGTGGAATTACTCCCGTGCCCGCAGGATGTGAAGAGCGTTACCGACAAAACCTACACCTATCCCTCTCAAAACGAGGCCAAAGACTACAGAAATCTCATTCAGCCATCGGCGGCGGGCGCCTCGCAACTTACATTAAATTTCGCCCTCCCCGCGTTCCCAGTTCTGATGTTATTTAGATACGGCTATTAGAGTATAATGAAAATGAAAACTTGCCGTATTTCTAATTTTTGGACCAGTCACTTTGTAAAGTAAAAGAGAAGTTAGCATTTCAATAAATTACGGTTTATACTTGTTCTGTCGACATCATATTTTCATTTGTACTCTTCCATTTGAAACGTTTTGAGATGAATATTAAATTATTTCGTGAGATTACTTTCTCGTTTGTTCAAAACTTCACGGGGATGTAAATTTTAATTAAAATTTTATAAGGAAATGTGATATAATTATAAGTACTGTATAGATCTATTTTAAGTAAGATAAATCCTTAGGGCAGAATCTTTAATGTACTACTTTTCTAAAAGAAAAATTACCTTTCGTAATGTAAATATCGTAAGTTGGTAACAATTTGGCTTATTTTTCTCGTTAATAATATTGAGAAGCCTGTAAAATATGTGGAGCATTAAAGTCCTTACTTTTTGCTTGCTAACATTAATATCGTAATTATGTGATTAAAATAATGGTAGTAGATAAGCAGCCTGTAGTAATATAAAATAGCCAGCAAATATCTTGTATTTTTGTTGGATGAACTAAGCAATTAATTAACCAAAAAAGAATGCGTAGGTACGTTCCGAAAAAACACGCAAATAAATTACCTACAGGACGCTTTATTTCAATTTCTTTGCCAGTTCATCTGAAATGCAAATAGTTTCAGTTCAGTAGGAATATTAAAAACATTTTCTTAAAGAAACTGTATTCTCTTTTTGAGATATTTATATGTATACCTATCTATACGCTGAAGTTTTTGTAACTGGATACTTGAAAATTGATGCCAAAACATAGGCAACATTGCCAAGAAGGTATAGTTAATAACTAAAAAATATATAAAAAAGTTGATATAGTTTTTAATGATATTATTTAACAATGGAATAACTCTAAGGTACAGGTACAATATAATAAGTCTATTATTAAATTTTTTTTTCAAGGATACAGGCGCGTGAGAAATTTAATAATTCAATAAACTACTTACCTATATCATAATTATTGACATTATATATTAATTAATTTCTCAACATTAAATGTAAACAAACAACTCTGAGGTTGTGGTTAAGTATCAATCATAGTTTAAAAATAAATTATAATTATGAGGGAATTTCGTTGCAAAAATAGAATTAAAATGTAACCACAAATTATAAAATTTCGTTGCACTTTAAAATAACTAACTTTGAATATTGTAAATAATATTGTCGTTCGATATGATAATAATTGTTTGTAAATGTTTTCGTTTTGTAAAGGGTTCCTTTTAAATAATTTAATAAAAAATTGATGTTGAATATATTTTCATTTCATTACACATTACCTCATTCAGTTAATACTCCTAAGTACTCTATTTCCTTTATTGTTTACCAGTTAGAAGAGATTCAAACTCCAGAACTTTATCTTTGTGTAGTCAAATGCTACTTAAAAATTGTTTTTAGACCATAATGTTATTTTCACTTCTCATGCTCTAAAAGTTCGTCTTTATGTCGTGCGTAGGCGACATAAAGTCGCTTTTTATGCTCTAGAGCATAAAGTAAAATCTTCGTCGAAGACCAAGGCAATCGCTGCAACAGCCACACGAACATCTTTAACTTCATACAACAACCTCTTTATTTTATTTCGTTTCGTTCGTATTCTAAGACCAAGGCAAAGATACCAACAGCCAAAGTACACAATAAAACTTCATGAAATAAACTTATAATTTGTATTTCGTCTCATTTATTATTTTTTATATTTGTTTATTTTTCAATTTAGTAGATCAGTATAGTATTTAAGCCATGACAACAACTTATCATAGTTATAAAAAGAAAATGTTTTTATAACTGAGCAGTATGTAACGACCTTAAGTCAGGTGTCACGTCCCTACAGAAAAAAAAAGAAAAAAAGTTAATTGGCGGGAACCATAATTATTTTTTCATTGTAATATTTGTGTTACAACTTGAAATTGTTTTTTGATTAACGATAAATAATGTCGTCAAGCGAAGAGGAAATAACACTCACTCCTAACACTTTAATGGAGCGGCACGCGGAAAACGTCGTTGAACAGATATTGCCGTCGAAATCTAAGCGAATTTATCTTACCGCTTATGAAAATTTCATGCGTTGGAGGGCGGAAAAACAAGTGAATAGTTTCTCAGAGAGTGTTTTCTTAACGTATTTCAACGAATTATCTAAGAAGTTTAAGCCGTCTACACTATGGAGTGTGTATTCTATGCTCAAGACTACGCTGCAGATGAAAAACGACGTGCATATAAAAACCTACGTGAAGCTCACATGTTACCTGAAAAGGCTTTCCACTGGGCACAAAAGTGTAAAATCCAGGGTTTTCAATGCGAATCAAATCGAAACATTCTTAAAGACCGCTCCGGATGTAAGATATTTGGCTGCAAAAGTACGTAAAACTCTACATTGTTAAACAGCAATTTAATATTGTACAATAATTCATTACCTAGTACTTATATTAGTGTGCAACGTTGTAATAATGATTACTATTTTAATTGTAGGTGGCGCTCATATATGGAATCAGTGGTGCATGTCGAGGTATAGAACTTATCAACATTACTGTGGATGACGTGAAAACGGACACTCAGTTGCAGGCTATAAACTTACCTGACACAAAAACAAATAAAGAAAGAACATTCGTCGTCAAAGGCGAATACTTAAATATAGTTAGAAAGTATCAAGCCCTACGTCCAGAAAATGTGGCAACGAAACGGTTTTTCCTTAATTATCAAAACGGGAAATGTACACGGCAACCCATAAGACGCAATAAATTCGCTGCAATGCCAAAGGAGATAGCAGCCTTTCTCAAATTAGAAAACCCTGAAAAGTACACAGGCCATTGCTTTCGACGAACTTCAGCTACGCTGTTAGCCGATTCTGGAGCAAATCTCACAACATTAAAGCGACATGGCGGCTGGAAGTCTGACCAAGTGGCAGAGGGCTATATTGAGGAATCCATAGAACAAAAAGCTAAAATTACCGACTTGATTACCGAAGGAATCGACATAGTCCCAAATGAACCAGGCCCATCTAGTGCTAACTTACCATTGGAACAGAGCTTAAATGGTAATCCCGTTCCTTCAAAAGAACCTGAAGTTGACAATATGCCAAATATCGCATCACAAATACAATCTAATACAACATTAAATATGCCAGGAAAAACGATTACTTTAAATATTTCTCATTGCTCTAATGTAACTTTCAATTTTAATTAAATTAGCATTTACTATATTTACATGTTGCTGTTTCATTTCCTCGCAATCGAAGTGAAAAGTAGAGTGTACAACTCGTCCATAAAACCCATTTTACACTCGACTTTATATCTATCCTCGCTCGCAAGCTCGCTCGGATGGATAAACGTCTCGAGTAAAATGGTGCGTTTTATGCACTTGTTGTACAATCTACTATTGGTCCACTCTATAAAGAAAGAAGCTATCTAAGTCACCCGAGAAGAGGCCTGACGACTGGCTGTTTTTTTAACGACTGGGATTGTTCGGCTTAACGTGCTTTCGAAAGCATGGAAGTGCTCACTCAAAGCGGCCTCACCAGCTCCGCTGCATTCTGTAACTTGTTTTAGGTTAGCTCACCTCAACGCTCACCCACAAATATATCTTGAAGCCGCGATGCGTAGTAACTAAGCGTAGGTAGTGATCTAGTTTCGTTAGGCGTGACGGATTGGGTGAGGTGCATAAGCGCGTAATTGGGTCGTTCTTCTTTTCGACCGACAATAGCCTGTCCCTCGTCTTATTACGGCATCTCATTTGAGTAATGATGTTTACGGTTTTATAATGTTCGAATGAACGTCCATATTATTTTATTAATTAGTGATGTTTAATATTTCACTTTCTCTAACTAGCATTTTTTTAAATGTTTTTTTTTTTCGTAGAATGCCGTGACAGAGTGGTAAACCAAAATGTTGTCCCCACTGAAAGAGTCCATTTTGTCACATGTTTTTTTTTAGAAACCAACCATAAATAAATATTTATATTGGCCAGAAAGGAAACTTTAATTAGTTCTAATGAAGAAACCTATGCATTTTTTTTTAAATCGCACTTCAAAACCACAATTTTCGATAGTTCAAAAACCAAAAAAACAGAAAAACCTCGGATCATTGTCGGTAAAAAAGAAGAACGACCCAATTATTAACAGCCCAGTCAGCACTTCCCAGCATGGAGGCAGCCTGACATTGCCTTACCAACGAATTTTAAAGTACGAAGTAATTCGTTTTGTTGTACGATTACGTTCTGCAGCGTAGAGGGCAATTACAGGATGAAAATGATGATGATCATTAAATTAAAATAGAACTAAATTCTCTTTGTCATCAGTAAATCTCAATTTGTTTCACACGTTATTACGAGTATTAACGACATCAGGTAGGTAGTATCCGGAATAGTCGAAATCCCCAAATTTACAAATCTGGCTAACAAGTTAAAACACATTCTGTAGTAGTTTCCCAATATCAGTTTCAAATTTAAATACTGTCACCGTCTCACCTCCAACGGACTACTTCTAAAGCGGGTGCAGTGGCGGAAAACGCCGAAAATCTGAAATGTAATAAATATAGAGGCCTCGGCAGAGAGTACGATTTTGTACCCTTTGGCGTCGAGACACTCGGTCCGTGGGGTCCCAGTGCGCATAAGTTATTTGCAGAAATCGCGAAACGTCTGGTCGATGTAACTGGTGACCGAAGAGCTGGCGGCTTTCTCGCGCAACGCATCAGCATTGCAATTCAGCGAGGAAATGCCGCCAGCATCCTCGGTACAATGCCTCGACACCCTTTTTTATTAAGTTAGTTTTAATTTATCTTAGTTAATGTTAATTATAATCTTGTATTTACTTTCAATAAATACAAATACTCTCATCATCATCATACTATTATCAGCCAAAACAAGTGCACTGCTGCTGGACAAAGGCCTTTCTTAAAGAGTGCCAAAGTGACCGGTCCTGCGCAACCCGCACGCAGCCGACTCCCGCGACCTCTACCGAACATCAGTCCACCTTGTGGGGAGTCTACCCACGCTGCGTTTTCCAGTGCAATGGTCACCACCTGTACTGAATACTGTAAACACAATACAATTAAAATATAAGGTTAACGTTTGGGACTGTTTGAAACCTTAATTTCAATAATTGACACGCTGTTGTTCACCTCCATTACAATGAATTAAGTTTGAAAGTGATCTACTATCGAGTACTGGAACATTCACCTTATAGGTATTTCCATATCCTAGTTGAATAAATCCACAGTACGAAACTTAATATAAAACCGATTTACCGATGACAGCCCCATCAATACCAACACGATTTTTGTACGGACCCTCAAATTGATGCAAACAATTTTTCAATTTCAATTAAACGTTGCCTCCGGCCGAAACATTTTCACGTGAAAAATTCACATCCATTAAAAAGAATGTTTGCATACCAAAATAAAGAGATCTTTATTTAAAAGTATTACTATACCCGAATTCATGGAATAGTTTTTAAGCCCCGACGAAAAGGGGGATCTAGATAACATTTTTCGACACGTACAGTTTGTTAGTTTGTGGATTAGAGCTTGCCTTTGTTGTATCAGTAAACAAATGATTTAATTATATTGTGTATCTGTGTTACCTATATTGTGTGCAAAGTTAGCGTGAGGCGGATTTCCGCCGCCCCTAAACTACCGTAATGTTAGTTTAAGAAATTAACGCACCACATTTTAAACGGTTTATAGATACTATTTTGTTTTAATGCTGACTCATAGCGCATGGTTCTTGTAAACATATTTAATATCTACATTTGACTATCTAATATCGTATACTTTACATAGTTGCCTTCTAAAATTTAGCCATAATAAAAAGGAAGCCAATAATCATTGAATGTAGTAAAAACACGCACGTTAACACATACGAGATGCATGAACGTGAATTAATAATAAGTTAATAAATCGAATCAATTTACAAAATAAAATTAATAAAATATGAATGGGTGTTACAGAGAAAAGGTATTGGTAATATTGACAAGATTTAAGTAAACGTGTCAAACATGTTAAACCAAGCAATGCGTTTTTTTTGCAACTTTTAAAATGCTAACAATGCATTAAATAACAATATGTTAATTAATTTGGAAAAAGTTTTTTGTTTCATATATATAACACACATTCTTAAGATTACTTTTAATAAATGGTTTTAAGATAATTTTGCCTTCTTTTTTCAGTACCTATCACGGTTGCAGGTTTAAAACAAATGCCTGTGTAGCAGCATTAACAGTTATATATTCTACACACAACGTGCGTAACTTATCACGCGTAATGTCGTCAGTTGAAACGTATTTCGTGTTCTACAGCACTCAACAACGCAAAGTTTTTATAGCACCCTCAGCGGTTGAAGTCCAACAATGCTGTGCCGTACTTAGTTTGTTGGTTCACTTTCGCGGAAAATTAGGCAACTTGGTGCAGACTACGCTAACATAATAAATATTGTAAGTTACTTTGATATTCAAATCTGTTACGTCTTTTGTCAAATGAGGCCTCTGTTTTGTTTTGAAGTATGTCAGTTTTATCTTGTTGCGAAGTAGTAAGCTTGCTATTGTTATGGTTACGGCAAATTTTAACTTATGCTCCCCGCTTCGTAGAATGTCAAAAAGTATGTTGTGACGTGAAGATTTACAACTTTCGAAAATAATATGAGTTGGTTCAAATTAATCATAGTGTGCTTAATTTTTATGAAATCTCTCTTTTCGTGGTAATATTTAACTCCCAAAAGTCATGCATCTAGTTGAGATTATACCTAATTAAAGATTTTCTGAAGATAATCTTCTTAAAAGGTATATAGTTTAAACTAAATAATTACTAGTGTTACTTTAATAAAATTTTAATAATAATATTATTACACATAAAAAAGTCATTGAATAGTTTTTAATTTCGTGATCATATTTCATTTTAAGCTTCGTACCCATCGTACCTACCTAGTCTATTGGCGATAAATTATTTACTAAGTTAAAAGCTAGACCAATTTTATTGGAGTAATGTAACAAAATCCAAGCCCATTACTACAAATGATAGCCAATACAGATAAACTTAATGCCACAAACTGGTCAAAAGAAAGTATTGAAATACTAACGACCTAATTTGATACCGCTTCACGCAAAATACCACCTTATACTAATCCCATAAGAGTCAGTATGGCAAAATGGTTCTAAATCGGTTTCATCTAGGGTTCGTATAAAAAGTCTTCCCTTGATATTCACATCACCAATGCTATTTATTTCAATATCCTTTGGATCTCTGGTTTTCCTGACATAATCAAAGACGCTGGGATTCCCAAAAAAGTTTTATGGGATTATTTATTCTTTAAGTATCAGCTTGGGAGCTATTATTTGAGTTGTAACTGAACTTAACAGGGAAAACGACAAGTTATATGTAAGAAGTTAAGAGTGTTTGGATTTTTACTTGTTGTTAACGTTGTTCCGACGAAATTCAGAAGTGTAAGTGTCCTGGGAATTCAAATAAAACACGCATTTGTAGGTATCTATGCAATATTTGAAATCAGCTTGGTTTAGCCTAATTAAGGATATAAAGCCGGATTCATATTGATCTGACGTGACGTGTGACATATTAATATCAGTTTCGTACTCATACATTACGGGTATTACTTACTTGGTCTAGACAATTGGCTACTTGTCAAATTTTTTTCACAGTGCCATTCTGAACCAGTTTTCTGAGTGGATCAAATGTTTGTATGGGACTAGCAATAAAAAGGCTACCCACTGACGACGACTTTTTTCTCCGTAAACCTACGGGGCGGATAGCTTGTTCAAAAAGATTATGGTTTTTAAATGCCTGTGATCCGTTTGCGTGATATTGGACTTTGAAGCCCTAATTTATGTTCGAGTCAAGTGTGTCCCCCCCAGCTTGCTAAATGGCTACTACTGGGAATGTGAATACATTCGTGTCAGTAGTAGTACATATAATGAATTCAAAAGGAATACTATCACAGCTAAGAACGGCAACTACGGAACACTACACTGCGCGTGGCCCGACACGCACTTGGCCAGTGTTATCGTCTTTGGTCTCTAATTATTGTAGAACGATAGACTATACAGAAACTGGATCCTCTCTACAAACTGACTCGAAATGAAAAGAAAGGAAAGTAGTCAAATTGTCTAAATAGAAAAATAATAAATCCAGTTATGGGTTAACAAAAACTTTGGTTTGTGTCATGCTTGTGGAAATTTCCAAAGTTAAGGGCTATAGTTAAGCCCAATTTTGGTTGGCCTCAGTGTATTTTCTTGTGTAAATCTATGCGATAAAAACATTACATCGTATACTCGTAAGCTTTAACCATTGAACACAGGCAAGACAACTTATATTTGTCTAGCTCTATATGACACTTAATATCGCTTAAACCTGAGTTATAATCAGCATTATGCTGTACACCAAAACCATTATAATACATTAATATTGAAGTTCAAAATCCCCAAAGGCTACGTCGGCCCTTAATTTAATTTCTCCCTTGCTAAACAGTAGTTAACGAAGGAATAGGGCGTTGTTATCGTTAACAGAGAGAAACAGGTGTTGGTTATATATGTCTGGACCCGCCAGCGTTTCTTGAGCCGTGCTGGCTCCGTTGATGTTTATATTTTCGTAAAGAGCATGGGGCCTCAGTTGCAGCGGTAACGGGCGGGTTGCACGAACTTACGATTACAGGCCAATGAACGTGGACATGGACCTCCCCTGAAGAATGCCAAATTTACCGGTCCTGCGCCACTCGCATCCAGCGGACTCCCGTGACCTTTACCAAGTGATTCAAACCGATTCGCGGTTCTTGGTCATGAGCACACGCGTTGCCGGCGCGTTTAGTGTCGAATATCATTCACGACATGTCGAGCGATATTCGACATTAAATACGTAAGTGACCCGTTCTCATTATATTTTAACTTTTATTTTGTTTATGGCCATGATGTGCATTCAAAAAGTTAATTTACTAATCACATTTCATTACATTACTGCGTGATCGCATCAGAAAGGAGGCTATCCGCAGCAAAACCAAGGTAACCGATATAGCTATCCGAATCGCTAAACTTAAATGGCAGTGGGCGGGGCACATTGCACGTAGAACCGATGGCCGTTGGGGCGGAAAGGTTCTCAAATGGCGACCACGTACCGGAAGGCGCAGCGTGGGTAGGCCCTCCCACAAGGTGAATTGATGACCTTGAATATTTACCTTTAATGCCATACCTTGTAAAGGTCGCGGGAGTCCGCTAGATGCGGGTGGCGCGGGACCGGCCGTTGTGGCTCTCTTTGGGGGAGGCGTATGTCCAGGCAGTGGACGTCTTTCGGCTGATATGATGATGACGTATTCGATCCAAACTATAACAATATGGTAGAATGATACAGATTATATTTGACAGTTTTGTAGTTTTTTAAACGATTGCTGATCAGAATATTGATTGCAACAAGTATTTTTTTGTGCTTTTTTCGTAAAACATACTTTAGATCGTAGGTTTAATTGTATTTAGTAGTTTATTTTTAAACATGACTCACGAAAGTATAAATTCGATGTAAGTATTTACTTTTAATATGGTATCGTTTATGTGATGGATACTATTACAGGAGAATTACTATAGTTCAAGGAAAATATTGACATCGTAACACAGATTTTTTTGAAATTGGTCTGCGTCTAATAAATTTTTATTTAAACAATTGCTAACCCACGCAGTATAATTTATCATGATAATTAGATACAAGCTGTCATTATTAATGTTTTAAAACTGATAGGTATAATAATAGCCAACTATTAGTACAACGTCAAAAAGTTCACCAAAATCGCGATATTTGTGCGGACTCTTAAATAACAAATAAGTAAGTAAGTACGTAAGAAATAAGGTCAGCTTAGGTCGTGATGCTTACAGAATTTATTCCCGTCTGAAAATTCTCATTAAGTCGTCTATGAGGTTTATTGTAAGTTGTTGGTATGATAAATAAGAAGGCTATATATATTACTAAAATCATTTGGACCCATTATATTAAAAAAATATGTACTATGTTATATTACCATTTTTATTAATCAATACATTGTCAATGACATTAGTAAACAACTAATTTAAATAAATAACTACAAATATTTAAAGTAAAGTCAAAATCAAAGTGATTTATTCTTCAATTTAGGCATATTTATTTCATGCACCTATGAGTGTCGATAATCTATTTTTTTTATTTTATCAACTACTCTAGGGTTATAACAACAAATAATATGAACAAATATTATGCTTATGCTTTCGTAAACATTAATAATAATTCTTGGGCCTTGGGTCTATGGACAAGCGGATTGGCTCGAACACGTCACAGTATTATTAAAAAAATATTATTACTGAAATTGAATAAAGATACTTATCTTTCTGTACGGAAATTTGGATTTTTGTACAGTGTCCATGATAAACTATAATCTTTTCACGCCACTGCTCGGAAATGTGGCATAAGATGGTCAGAATTCAGGCTTCAAAGCTGGGGTTAGTTGGACGTCGCACGAACAGGCCATCTATGACTTCAAACTGTCCAACAATGTTATTGTTGGACAGTTTGAACAGCGATCGACTAATCACAGGGCACCGCGCGCGGTCGCGCCGGCGTGCGTGTGCTCCTTGCTCCTCCGCCGGGGCGCGAGGCAAGTGAGCCTGTTTAGTATTATAATCTTCAATTAGATACTTAATTTTGATTTAAAATTATAATTATTTGCAATTTCCTCGCAGTAGGCGTGAAAAGCACTGTGTTAAGCCTCCGCTACGCGTCAGCCCTCGAACTAACTCGTCCATCTATTGCTTACTTTCTAGCCTCTTCAACAAAGTACTATTAACTGAAGAAGTTTTTACTTACAGGTGCTATAAATGATTCAATTTCACGTCGTCGCACGTTTCTCCTGTCCATATAGATAGGTAGAGGATAAGTTTGACATATTATTTTCCATGACAAATAAACATAATGACATAATTTTATTGATTTAAACTTTCACGATTCTCATACATTACCTTTATTTTTACTAAACGGGACTTAATCGCGTGTAATTAACTTATTCATTTAGGTATCTCTCTGAGGTCTCCCGACATTTGGGATGTGTCAAAACGGTCACAGGACAAATGAAGAGAGGTAAATGAATAAGTTAATTGTACGCGCAGTTCTAGGTCAACCGAAAGTACCCTATTCATTTTGATTTCCTTGATAGAGTCGAAATATATGTTTAACATTCGGCATAAACGGCCTTATCTTTTTTACGTTAACTTAGAAGTTTGATTTTTACCCAGCTTCAAGGGACTGTGGATTTGAGTATATGGTTTTAATTTCAACTTCTTACCTCCACGCGTTCCCGAGATAAAGGGTCTTGAAAGACAGACAAACAGATGGACGGACAACAAACAAAATTTCTTTTTGAGCTACGGAACCCTAAAAAGGCCCTCGAGGCATTGTACCGAGGATGCTGGCGGCATTTCCTCGTTGAATTGCAATGCTGATGCGTTGTGCGAGTAAACCGCCAGCTCTTCGGTCACCAGTTACATCAACCAGACGTTAAAGTAGACAACTTCACTTCACATAAAGTTTCAAAAACGCTTAATTTGTTTTGTAAACCGCTGTCTTTTAAGTCCAACCGTAACCCAAAGGGTTAAGCCGGAGTTCGGAGGTCAACGCTAAACGGTAGTAAGATTTTACTTTAAGACCGGGAATTGTTATAGGCAAAACACGCAAAGGTTTAAGATAGGGATAAGGCGACTTTGGATTATAGAAATTGTTTTACTTTGCCTGAATTAGGCTCATTAGTTGAGTTATTGTTCCCAGTGTTATGTATAGGACGTTTAACTGTATAAAGTTCATCGTTTATGTATTTTATGCACATTAAAAATTATTGGCCGTGTTGTTTTTTTAAAACGATGTTGTTTTTATGAGTTGTACATTACAGAATAGTTGCTGATTAAATTTTACTTACTTAAGTCCAAGTGCTTGACACCTTTATCACCGTAATTGACCACTCTGTTGTTGATCAAAATCAGATCGGGATAAAATTTAAATACGAAACTTATGACTCACGTTGGTCCTCACCAAGCCTGACTGAATCAGCAAATTTAACTGTCTTCGAGACTTCATTCGAATCCAACATACTGCATAATTATATTAATACGAACTCCATACTCCGACTTCCAAATTGCTCGTAAAAGGCCAAATCGCTAATTATAAAGCGACAATTTAAGCGAGCAATTAAGGATCTTCTTAACTGTCTGTAACGAACTTCGTAATTTGATTTAAATTATTTGCCCTCTAACTTACGTACACATGATATTTATAGCAGGTCCAAAGTTGAATTAGTAAGTTGTTGTAGAGTTAGGTAATGCTTTAATTATGGCTTGGCTACGACTTCGGCACTGGCCCTTTTTTTTGCTTTTTGCATCCATTTTTAGGATTAAACCCATTAATTGTCTTGGACCCCATATAGACGGATTTATTTACCATACTTAGTACAATACCGAAGACACCGATAGGCTTCACATTTCAAGTAAAGATGTAGAAAACGAAACTCAATTACGAGTAAGTACTATTTCTTTTCGGATACCGGGGACTCCCACTGGCGACTTTATTGACCTGACTTGAATACCATCCAAATTATTTCAGATTTTGATCTGTGCCTAATAATAAACAGGTGTAATGTCTGTGAAATGAAATGAAGAAGAAGAAGAAGAAGAAAATAATTTATTAGTGCAAAAAATATACATAGAGTGCAACAATACAATGTAAGTTCGTATGTTGGGGATAGTCTCAGAAACTATACCCATCCCATTCTAAAAACCCTTTCTTCAGTACCTATGTTATATATGTACCTATGTTACACGGGATTATGTGCTATATTTTATCCCGTCGCTCCGTTTACTACTTTGTATACGGGCAGCTAGTTTGATTTAACGTTATCAAGGTATTATCGTTTGTTGTTCCTGTTTCCTTTAGGGTAAAAGAGCCCGGGGTCCGCTTTGGCACCCAATCCCAAGATTTGGCGTAGGCACTAGTTTAACGAAAGTGACCGCCATCTGACTGTCCAACCCAGAGGGAAAACTAAACCTTGTTGAGCTATACCGGTTTCCTCACGATGTTTTTCATCGCCGAAAAGTTTCAATATTGAATGATATTTCTTACACAATAAAGAAAATAAATTAATGTGTATCAAATCATGTATGACTCCGGATGGGAGAAGCGCCTTCTCCTAACACAAGTATTGTCACTTGCATGCAGCCCCCCTATTCTGTAACTTGTTTTAAGCTCACCTCAACGGGCGAGCGTATATCTTGCAAATATATCTTGACACTGCGCTGCGTAGTAGCTAGGCGTAGGTAGAGTTCTAGTTTCGTTAGGTGACGCATGGGGTGAGACGCATGAGCGCGTAACGAATATCAGCCCAGGGGCCAGCCATATTAATGGGTCATACGCAGTCAGAAAACAAATTTAGTCTTTCCTGTGGTCAATATTAAGGCCTGCGTGCGTATTTTTTTAATGCATAGAATTATAGAAGAGGAGATGTTGTTAATGCGGATAAAGAGTCCAACAAAAAATTAGACCACTATGAAAAGTTGCGTACCTTACCGCTCTGCCACAGCCGCCTTGAAAATTAACATAATTATGATGCGAAAATACGATCAAAAAATAGACCTCTTCATCAAAGGAAGAGGTAGAAGGTATTTTTATTGGTTTTAAACAATCACATTATTTTAAATTAGCTAATGCATTATTTAAAATTCTTATTAGAAGGTTTCCTGTTCCATTTGGGATATTTCAATGTAAAGTCATTGTCACAAAAATGTTTACATTTTTCGCCGTATTACAAAGGAGCAAGGTGCAAAACTGTTGAAATATATTTACCGTTTGTACACGTGGCACGGTTTAGTCTACAAAATATAATCCTTGTTAACAGATAGGTATTCACTGAGCAAAAACATACTGACAACTATTTAAAACAATTCTGACACAGTATAAAATTGTAAATTAATCATTTCGTTACTTCTCCTTTAAACTTTTCAGTATACAATAGACACTAACCTAATAACACGGACAAAACTAAAAATGCATTTCTCGCTGTCAACTGTTTCACTTAATTTTCCAATACCAAAGCTACATCGCTAACTTAGAAAGTCATAGCTCAATAGGACGTTCAATGTACATACATCTTTTTGGTTCCATACTTCATACCTCCCAATACAATGCGCTTCTGCCAAAGGAAGCTTAAACACAATCGCATTGCAACGAACTCGGTTTATAAACGGCTATTTAGTATTCTGTGCAAGAATCAAAAAGTGGGAAATGCACCCGGGAAAATGCGCCGGACCAAATTGACTTTGTATCAATTTCACGGCAAAGTAACCTTTATTGTCTCCCAACCCGCATATAACTCGACAAACAATTCAATGTATTGACAATAAGGAACGTAATGACATGCAAATACGAGTAACACTAGGTGTTTATGCTCGGAATTCTGAATATTTTGAGACGAGTGTTTCATACTTTGTAGTGTTTGAGGACGCGTTTGTGTTTTCGGAATCTCAATTGTAATGGCCTAGAATAAGGTTTGTATTTGAATGGCGTGTGGGACTCATAAATGTTATTTATATATCACGATATTATTTTCCTTGTCGTCTGGAAGAAGTGCGAATAGTTTCTGAGAAATAAAAAAATAATAAAAATGTCAGACGTTCCTCTTAAATATGATACGACTTGTATTAATGGTTGTACAAACAAACATTACGGTCTATATTTTTCTATGTTGCTTTTTTATAACTCACTAGCTTCTGCCCGCGACTTCGTCCGCGTGGAACTCGTTTATATGGTAGCTCCATATAAACGTTCACCCGCCATTTCACCTCCTTAGGGGATGATTTCCAGGATAAAAACTATCGTATATCCTTCCCCGGGAATCAAACTATCTCTATACCTAATTTCATCTAAATGGATTCAGTAGTTTAAGCGTGAAGAGATAACATACAGACAGACACACACTTTCCCATTAATAATATTATTAGGATTAGTATGGATTATAGTATTATTATAGTATGGGTTTCACAATGTGAACCTTAAAACTGAATTTCCTAGACATTTAAACGATAACATGTATCACAACATGACGTATACCTATGTGTCTCAGGGAGAATATCATCATGAAGCGGTGAATCATCGCATTAGTATAGGCGCATCGTTAATAATGACATAAGCGCCTACGACAAAAATGACCCTTTACTATGGGACCGACACATTTATTATATCAACGTTTTGGTTAAGACTGTCATGTTGCACAACTGTATGGTTAATAAATAAATAAATAAATATCTTCTTCCACTATTTAACAACATACGAGTATTATATTAAATAGTAATAATTCCTTGAATAAACAAATACTATCATCATCATATCAGCCGAAAGACGTCCACTGCTGGACAAAGGTGTCCCCCAAAGTGTGGCACTGCTTTTACCAGGTCATCAGTCCATCTTGTGGGGGGCCTATCCACGCTGCTCCTTCCGGTACGTGGTCGCCACTCGAGAACCTTTTCGCCCCTATGGCCATCGGTTCTATGTGCAATGTGCCCCGCCCTCTGTTACTTAAATTTAGCGATTCGGAGGGCTATATCGGTTACCTTGGTTCTGCTGCGGATAGCTTCATTTCTGATGCGATCACGCAGAGATACTCCCAGCATAGCCCTCTCCATTGCCCTTTGGGTGACTTTGAGCCTTTTATGAGGCACATAGTAAGCGACCACATTTCCGTGCCATACTCTCGTCTTGAGACACTGCGGATTATTGGACGAAAAGATGACGTATTAGCTTCCCGAATGCTGCCCAGCCGAATAACTTATCAACATATACAGACTCCTGTAAGGCATCTATATATTATATATTTATAATATACAGGCTACCCACGCGGGCCACCCACTGTGCAGATTATGATTTACTAGCTTTCGCCCGCGACTTTATCTGGATGGGCGCGGGATAAAAACTATCCTATATTTTAATCCAGGCTATTATACTCGTATAAACTATCTTTGTGAAAAATTTAATCCAAATTGGTTTAGCCCTTTAGGCACTGGTCCCACCGCCGGCGAGTGAGATATGAACTATCGACTTTTTTCTAGCCTAAGAAACGAACGAAGAGAGAGATATATATTTATAGTTCATCGCTCGCTGTTCACACCGCGATCAACTATATGAACTATATCTCGCTCTTTTATTTACACGGGAGCTATTATCTTTTGTTCGTTTCTTGAGCGAGAAAATCGCCGATAGCTCATCGCTCGTCGCCGGCGGTGGGACCAGTGCCTTATGCGTGATTGAGTAACAAACGTCCAAACATGCAAACATCTTGACTTTCGCATTTATAATATTAGTAGGATAGTAGTATAGTATAGTATATTATAGTATTATAATATTTTAGTTTATCAGAATGTACCTACATTTATTTGGTCGGTGTACAGGGAATAAAATTTGCCTATAATAATATTCTTTTGAAAGCAAGTTTGTAGGGTGATGAAGTTTTAATGTCGTTCTTGGGAAATTGTATAAAATTCTTCAATAAAATTCCAAAACACATTACCGAACTTATTGACTCTAAATTCAAATATGTCGTAAAACGGACACTTATTTCAAAAGCATATTATAAGATAAACGACTACATCTGATCATGGATAGGGATATTTGGCAGCGATAAAATCCTGCCCTAGAAATCTGTCTTAAAATAAATAGGTTTTCTACTGTAGCAATGTAATTTTAAAATTTTATAATACTCTGATACTGATATGATATATTGTATACTGTTTTGAAAAAATGACACCTCGCCGAGTTTTTTACGCCGGTTCTTCTCGAGGCAGAGGTTTACTTTCCGAACCGGTGGTAGTTTATCGACATTCATAGGTGCATGTAATATGCCTAAATTGAAGAATAAATCACTTTGACTTTGACTTTGAATGTATCGACTCAAGACGTGTGATCGTCAGATCACAACCACAACTGTCGGATCAACTTCGAAATATAAGTAGATACCAAATACCAACGTCTGTCCGTTTCATTTAATACGAAACCCATCGCACGGTGTATAACTAGTTATAACTTAAGCCTTTAATTTTAAAAGCGATGAGCAATTTCACGAAAACGGTCTTGGGGTGCTGAAGCGAGACTATCATCCAGTCCGGAGGACTTTAAATCATTAACTAGTGCAGCTACTAACTATTAAAGTGCAGCTAAGAATTTAATCATTATTTATTAAAGATATTAAAGTGGTTTGCACAGTATTTAACAGACGGTTCAACATTTAAATATTAACTGCCTCTCAGACGCAAAGGAAAATATTCTTTATAATTTAAGAAAGTTGAGGGCCAGAGGTCGGGGCACTACCCCAAGATGGAACATAAATCACTGCACCCTTGCAACTACATCTGCACGTGGCCATACATAAAGCGGGTGATAGGAGCCTATGGGGAAGTCTGGTCATCATGAATAGAACATGATGTCACAATCCTCAGCATTGAGGGCACGACTCAATGTAATATAATAACCGGCTAAGTGCGTGTCGGACCACGCAAAATGAAGGGTTCCGTGCCTATTAAAAAAGGTCGTATCGTCACAGAAATTTTACGCCACTTACGTCCTTTACTATAGGGAAGGCAGTTTTTCAGCAATATTTCGAAAACCTTTGTACCAATCTTGTTCAAAATAATTTTCGGTGAATGAACTTAATAATGAATCCATGAATTTTTTCATATTTTTAAAATACACCGTTCAAAAATTAGAGGGGGGGACAGAATTTTAGTGATTTTTGGGGCAATTATCTCCGACTCTATTCACTTAACCCGGCGCGCATGAGGCAGGGTATGTCATACCCTGGTAGTATTAAAAATTATTGGTATTTTCTAAATCTTCGACTGACGACACTAGCTCGCTCAGTAGCTGGAGCCAGGGGTGTGCGTAAGGGGATAATGGCGTGATCACAGTGTGGCGTGACACACTGGCCGGAATATTCGTGCACAAACCAGTCTCGGGTATGTCATACCCTGCCTCATTTTTGACGTATTTATTTTAAGTATACATTTTTAATAATTTTATTAAGTTTTTTTTATTATTCTTAATTCTTTTTTATGATTTTATTGTATAGGTTTGAGACGCGTTTATTTATTTTAGTTAATATTGTTTTATTATTTATGAACACTTAATTTCAAGAAAATCAACAAAAAAATATTTAAAGCTATATCCGCCGGCAAATGGAAAAATAACTGGGTGAGCCTTCACTTAGACGTGTAAATGTATCTGGACGGTATGTCGGATACCAGGACTGTCCATACATAAGGATATAAAAACCAAACATTCCTGCAACGCTTGCGGGGCAAGCCCATAATGTTGGTAGCATGCAAAATTAAAAAAAATTCGGATCTCAATGGTAGTAATTAGTCATATTTTTTACTTAAAAATCTTAATTACTCTATTTTAAGAAGAAAATCTCAGTATCTTTCAGTTTAAAGTTGATTTATATTTTAAAGAGTTATTTTTTTGTTTTATTGTTGATTTTTTTAAACCCCTTAATTTTTGTTCCTATAATTACATAGTATAAGAAAAACATGAATAAATAAAAATAATTTCATAATTAAAACTTTTTTTCGTTTTAATTCCATTAACTAATTAATTATTTAACTATACATTATCAAGAAAATAAAATAACATTAATAATAACTATATTATGGGGCATTAAATTTTGGGTATGTCATACCCTGCCACATGCTAGATGTAACTTTTTTTCACATCATGCTCGCCGGGTTAATCAAAAAAATTGCTGAGAAACCTTATCTTTATTTTGAAAGGCCTATCGATTAATGTGACACACGTGGGCTTACAATGATTTTTTTTGTCTTTCAGTTTTATCCTCAAAATTTTATTGAAATATACACCTTATAGTTTTCGAGTAAAATGCCAGTGATATACTGACAGAAGGACAGACGGACAGACGGCCAGACGGACAGACGGACAGACGGACAGACGGACATGACGAAACTTAGTTATAGTTATAGTCTATAAGGGTTCCGTTTTTGCCATTTTGGCTACGGAACCCTAAAAACTATTAAATTACCTGTTGATTATTTATTCCAGAAACCAATTTAAAAACTGCAACGTCTTTTGCGTTGTAATGTAAATAAACCAAATTCATAAAAATGTCAGTGATCTTACTAGGAACCTGGTCGCCTAATAAGGCCCGTTGTAAATTAATATAAATGTACCTACATTTAATCAAAAGGTAGGTACCCTTGTTTAGTACTATATCAGCCGAAAGACGTCCACTGCTGGACATAGGCTTCCCCTAAAGAGTGCCAAATTGACCGGTCCTGCGCCACCCGCATCCAGCGGACTCCTGCCACCTTTACCAGGTCATCAAGGTGTTTAGTACTAGTCGTGAAATATAACTTGGCAATGAAATCTATTTAATAAAGTACCGAACGAAAATAACCCACGGGCCTTCTTAGGACTATCAAAATTAAAAAGTCCAAAGAAGAATAACGACGACCTAACGAAAATAATTTAAATTTAAATAGATCTCATCTTACATTGCTTTAAACTTTGAGGATTCTCACTCATCGTTGTTACTGTACGGGACTAAATCGCGTATAATTAGGTAACTTATTTAAACCGAAAGTCTTTTCTACAAAATGTCATTTCTATAGTAGGAAAATACGTGAAGTCATTAAAATCAGAAAACATCGCAATTTCAACCGGAATGACGGTTTGACATAATATGTGTTGTGTGTTGGCCGGTTGACAATCCTAGTGTACAAGTGATTAATATAGACCAAGTGTGGGTAGTTCAGGAAACCCGCGCAGCAAGAAGATGTTGACACCCGCTATAATAGCCAGTCGTCCCGTGACCAAGGATGTTGTGACACGTCCGAAACGTCGGTAAATATAATATTATAGTTATCATTTATAACAGTTTCTACCAAAATAGTATTAATCTTAATAACTACTTATCTAAGTAGTTACTTTTACCTGAGATCGATTCTAGGAGACAAATGTATGGATGTTTTGCTTTAACCCATATTGATTAACGCTTGAAATGGAAAGAAATAGACGGGAAGTTCCTAGTAAGTAAATTAACGTATGTACTCCAAGTTAGTTTAAAATAAATACACAAATTTAACGTAACTGCCAAATTTTATGTAAAGTTCCCATATTTTGTATAGAACGTATGCCTGTTACATTACCATACATTCTATGCAAAATACGGAAACTTTACTGTTATATTTACAGTAAGTAAATACTTTGACACCAATTTCATACAATAACATATTTTTGTTCCACCATCACCCGCAAACTAGCTAGAAGCGGCACTGAAATGTAAATGCGCTGTGCCTGCCCCTTTTGGAAATATTTTATGTCTTGCCATAACAATATTATCAATTAAGTTTTAAAATTAAAAATCTCTGGTTTGGGTAAATATTTGCAGGCGTTGTCTTAAAAACCAAGCGTATCAATCTAATTTAAACACCTTTTTTATTTTAATCTAACTTTAAAGTTAGCGTAACAGACAATCAGTTATAATGTGCCACCAATTGAGTAATGTAAGAGTCATTTCGATACTGGTGTAAGACTCATCTACATATATCAAAATGACTCTTACATTACTCAGTTTATTACTTGTCTTCAACTTTGGTCGAAACATTAAATACGCAATCACAGATATGTCGTTACGTTATATAAGAAACCTACAATAAGAAAGTGAAAAAAATGTGATTATACATTTAAGAAAATACGGTAAAGTGAAAAAAATGTTATTATTCTGGTTAACGTAATCGACATTTTCTTCAGAATATCGAAATTTTAATAACAGCTATCGACCGAGCATCAAATTTCCAGTCGAACTTTATATATAACTGAATTTCTTCGTTTTGGCGTTTACGTTATAATTCATATTACAGGCGACGATATAGTACAAAAAACGGCACTAAACGAAAGTTGTTATCAACATTTCCCCTATATCACGATCGGTAAGCACAAGAATAGATTATTCGTTATTTCGTACATTCATTAAAACTTAAACGTACGTAATTATAAGTTTCTGTCAAAAAGTTCAGTTTTGGTACAAGCTTTTATTGCCAACTGTACTTTTCTGTATATCGTCATCAACTACCTACTCGTTGTGACGATTCTAACCAGCCCAAACTCAATTAAGCTAAGCTCGCTTGTGTGTTAGTTTTCAAAATGATATCTATTAAAATTAAATCAATGCTGTAGCTAATAATTTTGTTACTAAATGTGAAATATATATTTACTATGATATATATAAATATATTGATAACTACGAATTATGTTTGCTTTCCAAATTTGCGACTCAATTAAAATGATGAATAAATCCAGGTTCTAATTACTAATCTGCTTAGTGCCTTCGCTAAATGTAAACTGAATTTGTATTTCACGTCTACGAAGTGTATAAATGAGTGATCCCTATTTTCAATTACAGAAACGGTTAGGCGCAGAACACTCGGCGGGCGTCGTCAACGCCTCATTTAGCGAACTGACAATAAAATTAAATAAAACAATTATTCAGATAGGTAATACTGATGCAATGGGAAACTTTGACAGATGATGTAAACGTGACTCGCAGCTTAATTGCATAGTTTTTTGAACCAATGTTAAGATATATCAAGTGTAAGTTTCAGCTTCAAATAATGGGTGTTTAATGTTTATATTTATGTGCTAAAGCTCCTTTAAAAATATACGCAGTACCCTGGTGGTTACTCACATCGTTACGCGATCCAATTCGATTTTTCAAAGTTTTCTCTTCAGAACGAGCGCGTAAAATATGTTGAACTGTGAATTCATATGACGCGTCAAGTCGTGAAGTCAAGGCCCTTTGCTTTAGACACGCGCCGCGCTGCTCATCCACGCGGTTCGGTCGGCGCAAATTAGTAAGAAAAATAATTAGGAATACAATTTGTGCCTTACTACAATGGGATAGAGTGCAAAAGGGTTAAGGTATTTTGACGCTTGGACAAAACGCGTCGTGTGTTCTTCTTCTTCAAATTAAAAGATACTTTCGTCTTTGAAATAAAATATGTTAGGTGCTTAGTTAGTAGCTTAGATACAACATTTAGATAAAAAAAAGTTCATTTCAAATAGTAATAAAAATGCGAATTTAGCATTCTGATTTTAATTCACTGACCCATTAGGATTAATAATTGAAATACGAATTCCTATTAGTAAAAGTTACTTACTAGTAACTTTTAACGAGATTTGTTGTTAGGTTAGATTACAAGAGTTTTTATTTTTTCTCATTTTGCTTTTCATTCTGAATCATAAATCCTATTCCACGAAATAAAACGAGTCGAAAGTAAATTGAATAACTAATAAAAGAAACATTTTGCAAATGTATACCTACCCAGATATCATTTTTTAGTTCAGCCAAGCGCGTAACGCCATTAGTAGCTCAATTTAGAACAAAATAGAACAGAAAATAAATATTATTCAACATCACATGGCAATGTCTTCTTGCTTAAAATTACATATTAAATATGTCTGATCAGACCTAACATATGAATTAAGTCCGACATTTCGCAAAGAGCGTTATCAATGAAAATTTTTAAATTAAATATTGAAATTAAAAATTACTCTAAAAAATTAACTGACGATTTGAAAGTGCTTGTTTAAAGTGTTAGGCCTACTTGAATAAAGATCATTTTGAGTTTGAGTTTGAACACTGGTTTGATATGAGTTGTGAAGTCAAATTACACAATTTTTTTTAAAGGGGCACTCCAAACTTAATTTAAAAAAAAAACCAGTGGAAGCAGAAGCAGAATTTAAGAGAGTGCTTAATCTACTCCTTTCTCGTGCGCAGAAGACATGAACGCGACTCACGGGCGTGTTGTTGACAAGGATTGGAAATTAGAAATATTAGAAAGGCAGCCATCATGGACTTATTAATACTCAGGACAAGCTATACGTGATGCCACAATAAGGTACGAAAAGGCTTCTATGCAGCTAAATTAAGACCTGGTCTTAAAATAGCTGATGGCTCTTCTATGCAGCTAAATTAAGACCTGGTCTTAAAATAGCTGATGGCTCTTCTATGCAGCTAAATTAAGACCTGGTCTTAAAATAGCTGATGGCTCTTCTATGCAGCTAAATTAAGACCTGGTCTTAAAATAGCTGATGGCTTACCATAAACAACCTACTCAATTTGGTCGTATAGTAGTTTTTTTGCCACAACTTCATACTAAATCAGTTGTGGCAATTAAAAAATTGAAACTTTAACAAAGACAACGAATGATATTTCCCTTTCTGTGTCACTTATCGAGACTTGTATGCTACCATCTCGCTCGGACGTGGTATTATTATTACCATAGCTTGTCCTGAGTATTATAGGTCCATGGCAGCCAAGCTTATTAAACGAGCGAGCGAAGCGAAGTAAGTTCTCCGTTTCAGCTTGGGCAAAATTTTGTATGTCCGACGTCTGTCAGGCTGTTCTCCTCTACAGATCGTATTTCTCAACCGATTCTCGTAAAATGTTGGGAGTGGGTTCAATAATCATATACATATTTAGATATTTTTGTAGATTCCTTTTTCGATAATTTTAGGGTTCCGGTACCTGAAAAGGAAAAAACGAAACCCTTATACGATCACTCGGTTGTCTGTCTGTCCGTCTGTCACAGCCCATTTGCTCCGAAAGTACTGGACCGATTGAGTTGAAATTTGGTACACATATGTAAAATGGTGACCCAAAGATGGACGCGTAAAGTAAATTAATGAATTCTGAAGAAAGGGGCCACTTTTGGGGGAGTAAACTTGAAAATTAAAAAAAAAAGTTTCGCAAACTGTATTGTGTGACATATCAAATGAAAGGAGTTGTTGTAAGCATGTCAGATATTTTTTTTTTATAATTTTAGCAAAAATAGATTTGATGTAATTTAGGAAAAAAGACGAAAATTGACCATCCCCCCCCCTTTTCTCCGAAACTACTAGGATTAAAATTCTGAAAAAAATATGAAAAATAGTTCCTTGCCTAGAGATCACAGGAAAACCTATAAGAAGTTTGAGTATTCAAAAACACTTATGAAATTTAGATTATATACGGAACCCTCACCACGCGAGTTGAACTCGCACTTGTCCGGTTCTTTTAATACAGGCTGCGTAAAAGCTCACGAGCATATAGTATTATATGGAAATGATCATTGTTAGTGTATTATTTGGTCCCATAACTAT
Source organism: Epinotia nisella (assembly GCA_932294315.1). Lineage (NCBI taxonomy): Eukaryota > Metazoa > Arthropoda > Insecta > Lepidoptera > Tortricidae > Epinotia > Epinotia nisella. The sequence continues at coordinate 14,818,528 of OW028687.1, read as the reverse complement.
GTACTTACCATATATGTCTCAATGTCTAGACAGGTAGGTGTGGTTCACCTCCCGAACCAAATTATTTATATTCAAAGAAATGTCACCTCCCATGGGTCACGAACACTCTTCTTACCAAACCAATTCCCAGCTTATTATAAAGCAAATTACAACTCTTTCCCAGTGAAAAACGTCGTACTTCGAGTTGACATTTGCAATCCAGGCATTTTATTTCTCTAAATTCGTGATGTTATAGAAACCACACGTATCAGAGAAGATGTCTCCCGGGCCCGCAAATTGTTTTAGCTGAACGCTTTGTTTGGAGTACCCTCCAGCTATTTCTGCGAGAGCGCGCTCTGGGCGTGAGACAGAATAAATGTAACGTTTTCGTTGGTTCCGTACGTATTTTAACTAGTAAGTAAGTAAGTAATAATTTATTTGCAGAAAAAGGGCAAGTTTATATGCCTTAGAGACCTTTTTCAGCTGTTGTTAACAGCATGCAAATACATATTTAGCATGAAAATATACTCTTTATGGTGGTTATTAATTATGTTCAGTAACATTTACAACAAATCCCAATATTTAATATTAAATAACTAACACTTTACATTTTAAAGGAGAAGTGACTATCCGACTAATAGGCGCTGAGGCAACCGACTAGTCGTCGACTATTCTCCGACTATAAATGTGGCCGAATAGTCGACATATGATGCTTATTTTCTGTATTTAAGTAAAATACTTGAAATATAAAACTTGACGTAAGTATTAGTAGTTTATTTTTCGTTTTCCAGTAAGTCATTATTATTCGGTATCTTTTGCCGACTGTTGACCAACTATTCACGTCCACATAAATGTCTACTATAGTCGGTACATCTAAAAGAAAAGAAAAGAAAAGAAGACATTTATTCACTACACAAAAGACATACAGAGACAAAGGAGTAGACATACAATACAATTGACACTTATTTTAACTAACGAGATTGAACAAATACAGCGCCAATCAAAATACTTGGTTTAGGTTAGGAATCACAAATCTCGCACTTCTGAGAACCTTTTATTACCAGTGGCTCTGTAAGCTGTAGAACACAAGAGCCTGTCATATCTATAAAAAAATTACTTTGGAAAAAGTGACTCGACAGACAAATCTGTATAATTAACGAACCTGCTCACGGGTCAGTCGGTTGAGAGTGTCGTCGATGGTACGGTCGACGCCAAAAACCTTTGGTACCGTTTGGTAACTAAAAGTTCGTAACCTACTTCGAAACGGGAAAAAAATCCCATTCGGTAACTGGCTTCAAAACGGGACTTTTCTATTACCGATTCGTAACCGCGGTTACGAACCAGCTTCGAAAGAAGAAAAAAAACCCGTATTGTAACTGGTTACAATACAGGAATTTTAAATTACCGATTCGTAACCTACAAAATGGGAATCAGAAATTCTCAGTTACAAAACTTGGTTACCAAACGGAACTACGCAGACCCATTACGTAACTGGCTATAAACAGGGAATTTCGGATTCCCATTTTGTAGCCAGTTACAAAACTTGGCTACCAAACGGTACTACGCAGGCCCATCCGGTAGCCAGCTACAAAATGGGAATCCAAAAATCCCTGTTTGTAGCCAGTTACGTAACTTGGCTACTAAACGGTACCAAAGGGCCAAAAATACGTTTACACTATTCGCCTTATTGCAATGGAATAAGCTGCAAAAGTGTAAACGTATTTTTGGCGTCGACTGTACACTAAGTTCAGTGTTATTTTATTAGAATAAGTCAGTTAGTGAGTGGGTAGGTATAACACAGCGATGTTTAAATGTTAGAAAGGAGCGCACATTCGCCGACAAACTTTCCTCAGTTTGGTGAAACAGAAAATGTATACTTACCGTTAAGTTGTTTTATGGAATAAATTAAATTTAAAAAAAACACGAGGATTGGTTGATAAATGCGACCTGTAGAGGAGAACAAACGATTTTCGGCCCAAGCTGAAGCATTGAACTTTGTTCGCTTCGCTCGCTCGTTCGAAAAATTAAGAAAACATAAGAGCAATAGAAATGGACACTAATGAAGTAAATGATAATAATGATGAATGATAATGATGATGGAAGTATTATAAAATTGAATAACAAATGAGCAATGAAAAGAACACACATAAAATATAGGTACTTAGTGCTAAAATCAGAATGGGAGTGGCGGCAATAATAGGCAATGGTTTTTGACATCCTACCTAATTGCATTGCTAATGTCGTTAATTGCGTATGGTGGTCGGCGTTTTAGGTCATGTGACATACAGATAATAAAACTACGATTTTAATTTTCATATTAAAAATAAATCTTATGTTTTTATAACAAAATTGTGATACGAATATATTATTATTATATTCGTATTGCTTATGGTAAAAACTATATAAAAAGAATACGTTGTGATTGAAAATACCCTATTGCTAGTAGTAGTGGCACTGTATATTATAAAAAAAAAACATGTGCTCTGCCAACCTCTTTTAGAAACACAGGTGTGGACATATATATATTATGTATCTATGCATTATTTAGATCCCAAAAGGATAACATTTGATTACACAAGTAGAACGCGCGATTCGTTTAAATCCCTACCCAGTTTGCGACCGTTAAATTTTGTCCTTTTCACACAAACTTCAATTGCTTTAATGAGATATTAGACAATCCTTTAATGACTTTTCGAGAGAACTTTATTGCATACTTGATCATGTAAAATTGAGTTAAATTTATATATTTTAGGGTTCCATACCTCAAAAGGAAAAAAACGGAACGCTTATAGGATCACTCGTGCGTCTGTCTGTCCGTCGACCGACCGACTCTACAAAAAAAAACTGTATAATAAACGAACCTGCTCACAAAATTTCACGAGAATCGGTTGAGAAATGCGAATGGAATGCAGGGAGACAGCGGCACAGATACCGGAAACCGGGTCTATGCTAAAGCATAGATCTTCGTTCGTGTAGCTCGCTCGTTTGAAAACAACGAAAAATTATGTTTGTTTTCGTCATATATATTGCATGGCGGTTTGAAGTTTGCAGGGCAGTTAGTACCTATTAAAATAAATAAAAACTGCTACCTACCTAAAGTAAGCTGTAAGCTGTAAGTAGAACTGTACTCGCAAGCCTGTCTTTAAAAAAAAAGAATTTCGAAAAAGAGACTCGAGAGAGAGAGATATATATATTATATTTAACGAACCTGCTTACAAAAATTTACGAGAATCGGTTGAGTAATGCGACCTGTAGACTGTAGAGGAAAACAGAGGGACAGACATACATCTGGACGGACACTGGACATGTATTAAGGAGTAGAGCGTTTCTAAGTGGAAGGACACTCTGTACAAAACCAGCGCAGCCATGTAACATACATTATGCCTACTTGGCAAGGTTTGCTAATAATATGAGATAAATTAAAGTGCCTCCGTAGATCTTTTTAGAACATTAACTATTCCGGCTTACGGCTAAGATTTTCAAGATACGACATTACTTAAAAGGTTTTTCAGGCCGTAAGCCTGCCTTTTGAATAATTTAAACTAAACGTACTTATTTACTAAGACAGTTCCTACATTGCCTAAGGCTCTTAAACTTTAATGAGCTACGCACGAGAAAGCCTGTAAATAAGAAATCTTTACATGAAGCTGCCGAGCACGTACTGATACTTAAGATCAGCTATTCACGGTCTGCAAGAAAAAATCTGCGAAGTCCATATTGAACTCCTACCTGTCTTGTCTCCGGGTCTGTCTGAGGCTTAGTTTTCGCAATCCGGTTTGTATTTGAAGGCACACCGAGCTAGGTATTACAACGCGCGTGAAACTCATTGAAATAAAATTTAAATGCTGAAATACTTTCAGCATTTAAATTTTAGATATTATAGAATTATAGATTAAATTCTCAGATAAATATTCTAGCTTCCTTTGCAGTTTTCAGAGCCCTGTATGAATCACTCAAGGAAACAAAAAGTCATTTTAACGTTCAAAATACGGAGGAATATTTTTTTAAGGAACACCACACCATAAGCGATCTTCTAAAAGTTTCCTCTTTCATATTTTTCTTGTATTACCAAAAACTCGGATTAGGGGCATAATGGAGGCGTAAAGTGGTGCTTGCCGTCTATGCATATTTAAAATCAAAATTTGCTTCATCCTGGGGTCTCAAAGCCTATCTAAGGTTAATCGTTTGCGGGCTTTTCACATCCGTTGACGTCTTGGGAGGAGTTGAGAAAGTTGTTTAGTGAGGTTCTTCCCCGAAACGAGTTTCGGGGCCTTTGTTTTATGGTAAGGACAGGTATGGGAGTGCATCTAAGTTTCAAAGTAATTAAACAGTAAAATATTTTCACGTATGATTTTTTATTTTGTTTGATAACACATGTTATAAGCGGAATTAATATGAAAGTTTTAATAATATTCTAAAACAGCGTACTTTGCGTACCGTTAAGGTACAGTCGCCATCAGATATATCGGAGCGGCCAAAGCGCTCACAAATATCTGAACATGTCCCTAATGCCTCGACAATAGAGACGTGTTCAGATATTTGTGAGCACTTTGGCCGCTCCGATATATCTGATGGCGACTGTACCTACTCGCACACGTCACATCAGACGAGTGTGAATCTAACCTTTGGTTGTCACGTACTTTTTAGGGTTCCGTAGCCAAAATGACATAAACGGAACCCTTATATATAGTTTCGTCATGTCCGTCTGTCCGTCTGTCCGACTGTCCGTATACAGGCATTTTACTCGAAAACTATAAGGTGTATAACATTTTGAGGATAGGTATTTTGTTAGCCGCTACATTTGATTAGTTATGTAATGAAATTACTAAAAACATTTTTTTAGGGGTGAAATAAAACTGCAAGTCAAAAAAAAAGCATTGTAAGTCCACGGCCACATCAATAATTAGGGCTTTCAAAATAAATATAGGTTTTTCGGCCATTTTTAGGGTTCCGATACCTCAAAAGGAAAAAACTGAACCCTTATAGGATCACTCGGTTGTCTGTCTGTCCGTCTGTCACAGCCGATTTGCTCCGAAACTACTGGACCGATTCAGTTTAAATTTGGTACACATTTATGTAAATTGGTGACCCAAAGATGGACGCGTAAAGTAAATTAATGAATTCTGAACAAAGGGGCTACTTTTGGGGGGTAAACAGGAAAATTAAAAAAAAAGTATCACAAACTGTATTGTGTGATGTATCAAATGAAAGGGGTTGTTGTAAGCATCTCAGATATTTTTTTTTTATAATTTTAGCAAAATATGACGAAAATTGACCATTCCCCCCTTATCTCTGAAACTACTAGGCTTAAAATTCTGAAAAAAATATGGAAAATAGTTCCTTGCCTAAAGATTACAGGAAAATTTATAAGAAGTTTGAGTATTCAAAGTAACCGGAAAATTCTCAATATTTTTGTGTATTTTGTATAGAGCGCCTAATGCTGAGAGAATAGGAATTTTACGGAACCCTCACCACGCGAGTTGAACTCGCACTCGTCCGGTTTTTAATAGGCACGGAACCCTTCATTTTGCGTGGTCCGACACGCACTTGGCCGGGTTTTTAAAGTTTTTTCTAGTCTGCGATAGCTAAACACATGGATCGAGATGTAGGTGGGCGTCTTTGCGATGGATATTGTTAAAGTTGCTTTATTTTGATGAGACCACGGTGTCACTCTTAATCCGCAGAAGCAGCACCCCCTCTTATTGAACGTGTGAGTGCAAACGAAGCTTCCTTCGTATGTCCGGATGTCCAGACATGTTCGGTTGTTCTCATCTAGACATCACATTTATCAACCGATTATCGTAAAATAATATTGTCTAAATCTAAAAAAAGTTGAAAAAACTCTACTCTGAGGTATACCTTAATGTTATGCAATAGAAACGTATCATTGTGTGTACCTACGTAAACTCTTCATGATCACAAGAAAGATGACTTTTGTACTTCTCATATATGTACCTAGCCACGTAAAGTGGGGATATAATTTATCTCGTTATATTCATGATGTGGATTATCGTTGGATAGCTTGATCAAGGGTTTCTAAGATCCTTTTTTTCAACTCAGTGGCCCATTTGCGTGATATTGGGCTTTAAAGCCACACACAATGTGTCAATTGTATTGTATGTCTACTCCCTTTATCTCTGTGTGTATTTTGTGTAGTGAATTTTCTTTTCTTTTTTTTTCTTTTTAATTTTTGTTCGAGGCAAGTGAGTACAGGGCGCTAGTGGATTTTAATATGTAGCTAACGATCGATAATTTTAATTCTTGGGGGTAATCACGTAACGTTCCGAACGCGCGTCTGACAGTTAAATCTCAATCTAACTGTGATTTTTCCATAAAAAATTGACGTTTAAATCTTACAGACGTTCGTAAGAAATGTTACGTGATCGACCCACTGGTTTTAACTTCACCGGACGAAGCTTCAAGCCTCATAATAATCGAGCGCCCATAAGCGCAAAACTAGTATCCTGTTCATGGATTTGGCTCGGTTCCGGCCCTCAATTTGGCAGCAGTTTGTGCTTATGCGATTAGGTAATACGGCTTAAGTAAAATGGTAATAAACTTGGTCACCAGAAAATCTGAATTACCTACCTAATTTAAATATTATAGTAACCACCCAGTGCGGATTGGCAGCCTAACGCCTCGCCTTGGCCACGACTTGGTCTTAAGCGACCTGCGGCAGCGTTTTATCTGTTCATTGCACGGTCGAGACGCGCAACGCACTGTGGTTAGTTGGGATCACGCGCAATGAATTAGAAAAACCGCTGCCGCAGGTCGCTTAAGACCAAAGTCGTGGCCAAGGCGTTACAATTACATACACCCTTGAATAACTTTGCAGTTTACGCGGATTTCTTTGTGATGTTTTTCCTTCAGCAAAAAGCTATTGGTACCTAAATATCAAAAGATATTCCGTACAAAACGTACGATTCTTTGGTGCAAGTGCTTACATTAAATCTTATGATAAGGTGCCAGCAGTCCCGAGCTCCTTATCAGTACAGTCAGCATCATAAATATGTATACACTTTTCGACCTTATGTCTAAGTAATAAGGTCATAGAATGTACACATATTTATGATGCTGACTGTACAACCAGAAAACGCTAGGAGGATGATGAGGATGATTATATTTCCGTAAATAACTTCCGGAGAATTCATTGAAACGTGTCGGCATACGACCACGACCACCGTTTGACATCCATGTTTGAATCACTACGATACAATAGCTTTTCTAACTGCCCATTCCTTCTCATCTGTGATAGGAGGCTTGTGCACGGCAGTGTGACGTAAATTACTGATGATGATGATAATACCTCAATTTTACTCATATGCACATCCATATTGATATGAAGAGGTTGGAAGCAGTTCGGTGTCGGCATGGCTCGGCCGTGGCTCGGCCGGGCTTGGGTGTGGTTCGGCCGCACAATAACGCCGTCGTTTTTCTTAGAAAATGGCCTGGGCCGCACACGGCCCGTTCTAGCGTGAGTCATCCTATAAGGGTACAGTCAGCATCAAAAGTAGCTACGCAATCGAAGACGTCCAGAGCTCGTATTCCCTTTTAATAAAGACTGTTGACGTCTTCGTTTGCATAGCTATTTTTGATGCTGACTGTACCTAAAAATACTCACATTACACAATGTAAAGCGTGCCCATTTTATTCCTAGTTTAAAAATGCATTTGAAATAGCGCCCCATTATAACAACGTCAAAAACTAACTTAACAGAGTATTAGTACAGCTTCTTGTGTGGTCTCGAGTTTACTTACACAGGGCCTGTGCCAGCTTAGTTCGGCGGCATCAAACTCCATACTTTGCAATTCCTAGTATCCATTTGATTGTCAATATTTTCTTTTGAAGAACTGTCATTGGAGCTGTGTTATGATTAGGAACATGGATGGAGAGAACTCGCGCGCCAGTCTTTTTTAGGGTTCCGTACCCAACGGGTAAAAACGGGACCCTATTACTAAGACTTCGTTGTCCATCCGTCCGTCCGTCCATCCGTCTGTCTGTCACTAGGCTGTATCTCAAGAACCGTGATAGCTAGAGAGTTGAAATTTTCACAGATTATGTATTTCTGTTGCCGCTACAACAACAAATACTAAAAAACCAGCCAAGTGCGAGTCATACTGGGGCTCCCATACAACAGACAAGATTTTTTTACCGTTTTTATATAATACCATTGTACGGAACCCTTCGTGCGCGAGTCCAACTCGCACTTGACCGGGTTTTTTTTTATACTTGACTTGAATTTCGATAAACCGAATCAACAAATAAGAAACCTGCTGCTCGATCACGTAACGCATTGTAATTACGTACGGTCAACGAATTTTAATCCTAGGCCACTCTAGAACCCTGTCTTATTGACACCCTTCTATTTATTTATGTATTAGCCATAGAAGTCACTTTGACGTTTACTGTGAAAAGGTTCTACAGTCGCCATCAGATATATCGGAGCGGCCAAAGTGATCACAAATATCTGAACACGTCTCTATTGTCGAGGCATTAGGGACATGTTCAGATATTTGTGAGCGCTTTGGCCGCTCCGATATATCTGATGGCGACTGTACATTGGCCTAGGATTCAAATTGGTTAACTGTACGTTAGGTAGATCTGAATGTGTTTATTTATATGGAAAAATGGCAGTTAAATTGTCCTAACGTGCGTTCGAATCGTTACGTGATTACCCCTCTGTAGTAGGGAACCGCCCGACAAACGTCAGATATACAAAATAATTTTGGCCCAAGCTAAAGCTGAGATCTTCGTTCGCTTTGCTCGTTCTTTCATCAAGTAGTGTCGGATAAGTAGACGCCTTTTATAGCTGCTCAATCCAGTTCGGGAGAGGCAAACAATCAATTATCATCACGGCAACTCTCTAACGGACACATAGAACTTTATCTATTACTTAAACCAAATCGAATATTTTTGCCCATGAGAGGTATCTATGACTAAAAGGAAATCGCTCCATAAAATGTTTGACAGCTCCTGTTTGACCAAATTCTCGTCACGTTCCTTTGGATTCTTTTATCTTGGATGTGCGCGTATTGAGACTCAATTTTATGAGTTTACGTCGAGAATTTAGCAATCGTGCATTGTGTTGCTAATTTGCGTTCGGTTTTGCAGTTACATTCTTATTTTTACTATAATTATCTTTTATAAATCACACAAGTAAGTAATTTCAAAAAAAAACTGGACAAAAATTACAAATGTATAGTTTTCAGATTTTTCCCTGTACTTGTATAAGTATAAGACGATATTACTTGCCAAATTTCATAGTTCTAGGTCAACGGAATGTACCCTCTACATTTTGATTCCCTTGAGAGTGTCGAAATATACGTTTTTTGCGGCATAAATGACCGCATCTTTTTTTTACGTTAACCTTGAAGTTTGATTTTTTCACAGCTTTAAGAAACTGTCATCATCATCATCATCATATCAGCCGGACAGCAGCAGCAAAGGCCTCCCTTAGAGACTAAGAAACTGTAGATTTGAGTATTCGGTTTTAATTTCAACTCGATAGCTTCACGCTTTCCCGAGATTAAGGGGTCTTGACAGACAGACAGACCGACAGACGGGAAACAAAGTGATCCTATAAGGGATTTTTTCCGTTGTTTCCTTTTCAGGTACGGAACCTGAAAATATATAAATTTAACTCAATTTTACATGATCAAGTATGCAGTAAAGTTCTCTCGAATAGTTTTCTGTAACAAAGTCATTAAAGGATTGTCTAATATCTCATTAAAGCAGTTGAAGTTTGTGTGAAAAGGACATCGCAACAGTTAGTTAAGATTAAGTCACTCAGAGTGTTATGCACCAAACCTAATCTTAAGCAGTGTTCCTTAAAATCTGAATGAGTATGGCGATATTTTTGACAAAATCTTTTTTTCTGATAGCAATCTTTCCATTCGCAAAATTTACGAAGTCGTTTTTTTTTATTTAGCTTACTTACTGTGGACTCAAATCGATACAATAAAGCATTTTTTATAGAATGTCTTAGTCATATAATTTTAAAATTATTAATATAATTTTTGAAAATTTTAATTTTATTAATTAATGTAAATGGAATTGTTGTATCATCATCTTGTACTTAATTTAGAAAATAAATGTATTGTCGCTCTTTTTAATGTAATGAATTGACAATGTATGATTAATACGAAATAAATGGATACTAATGGCACAATATTATTTGTAGTATAAGACGACATTACTTGCCAAATTTCATAGTTCTAGGTCAACGGAATGTACCCTCTACATTTTGATTCCCTTGAGAGTGTCGAAATATACGTTTTTTGCGGCATAAACGACCGCATCTTTTTTTTACGTTAACCTTGAAGTTTGATTTTTTCACAGCTTTAAGAAACTGTCATCATCATCATAATCATATCAGCCGGACAGCAGCAGCAAAGGCCTCCCTTAGAGACTAAGAAACTGTAGATTTGAGTATTCGGTTTTAATTTCAACTCGATAGCTTCACGCTCTCCCGAGATTAAGGGTCTTGACAGACAGACAGACCGACAGACGGGAAACAAAGTGATCCTATAAGGGATTTTTTCCGTTGTTTCCTTTTCAGGTACGGAACCTGAAAATATATAAATTTAACTCAATTTTACATGATCAAGTATGCAGTAAAGTTCTCTCGAATAGTTTTCTGTAACAAAGTCATTAAAGGATTGTCTAATATCTCATTAAAGCAGTTGAAGTTTGTGTGAAAAGGACATCGCAACAGTTAGTTAAGATTAAGTCACTCAGAGTGTTATGCACCAAACCTAATCTTAAGCAGTGTTCCTTAAAATCTGAATGAGTATGGCGATATTTTTGACAAAATCTTTTTTTCTGATAGCAATCTTTCCATTCGCAAAATTTACCAAGTCTTTTTTTTTTATTTAGCTTACTTACTGTGAACTCAAATCGATACAATAAAGCATTTTTTATAGAATGTCTTAGTCATATAATTTTAAAATTATTAATATAATTTTTGAAAATTTTAAGTTTATTAATTAATGTAAATGGAATTGTTGTATCATCATCTTGTATTTAATTTAGAAAATAAATGTACTGTCGCTCTTTTTAATGTAATGAATTGACAATGTATGATTAATACGAAATAAATGGATACTAATGGCACAATATTATTTTGTTATTCCTCAAAAAAATATGTTGGTCATATGACCATGCCACCGGTGTTACCTTACCTGGAGCCGTAGCATGGTTGGCCTTATCACGCGACAAGTGACAAGATAGCAGCGGCGTCTCGTTCTATCGACCGGTGTCAGCCAGTGACGTACGCTCTATCCTATCACCTATCGCGTGACAAGGCCAACCATGCTACGGCTCCTGGTGTTTTTAAAGACCTAGTAGTTCTTGTGATTGCATGTTTATTTTCGGGATAAGATTTAAAAATTATCTGTGCCAAAACTCTGGATGGAAAAAGTCTCTGATGTTATAAATAGTTTCTTAATTATCGAGATTTTATCATCGATAAAATGGCTCTTTTATACATGACATAATTTCCTTAACGATCTTCAAAGCTACTCATTTCTTCGTAACGGCACATTCTCAATTACTTTCATGAAATGCTGTCATTTCAACTGTAAATGAAATAAAAATTGGCTTCCAAACTCCAAAGCGTGTTTTCTTTTTTGTATCACACACAATTTTTCATAGAGATAACGCTTCTCATTAGCACTTTATTCGTTCAACTGAATATGCTTCGTGAGCCCATTGTAATAAACTCACCTGTGTTGAATTATATAAAAAACCTAATTCCTAATCACCGTCATTATTCTTTAATTACCCAGATTTTTGTAAAGGCCGCCTCTAATGAGTCCAACATCTATGCTCCGAGATCTTTTATTAAAACTGCAAAAACGACCCAGAATGGCAAACAGGGGTTAAGTATAAAATGATGACTCTATACGATGCGGCCGAGCCGTGTACACTGCCCGCCAACTTTTTTTTCCAATAGCTCTTAAACCGTTTACATACACAAAACGGAAAGACCAAGCAAAAATCACCCTTGTCCCGTTATGTATAAGGATGGCGCGGGATTTCAAGGAAGGCAAGTAAAGTTTGCAGAAGTATACACAGGGTGGTCGGTTTCATTTCACCCATTTTGTCAGCGCGTCCTCTTATATTATGACGATACAGAACGAGCTCTCGCCGAATAAATAAAGTTGTTTTGTAGGATTACGTTTAGTTGGGTTCCGTAGATCAAAGATTTGTAGTTAATAAGCCATTAGCGGCGCTGTATGTTGAGATGGATTGTAATAACAAATTAATAATAATAACAAATTAATAATTTGTGATGGAAATTGCTCAGTGTAAAGGAATACGTTTGGGTATGGAAGTTAGGATACATTATAGTTTGCTGATCATTTTCACGGCTGTATTATGGTGTATGTGGATGGTTCGGATGGCGGAGGCGTCGGGAGGCGCGGCGTGGGTAGGCCCCCCACAAGGTGGACTGATGACTTGGTAAAGGTCGCGGGAGTCCGCTGGATGCGGGTGGTACAGGACCGGTCACTTTGGCACTCTTTGGGGGAGGCCTATGTCCAGCAGTGGATGTCTTTCGGCTGATATGATTATGATGATGATGATGATGAGGAGACAATTTGTTCAACCTTACCCATATCTGCTGACGACTCGCTTTAAAATAATTATATCTGCAGGCAGATGCTCAAATCAGAGGAAAGGCAGATGGTCAAAGAATACATATACCGAAAAGCAAAAGAACGGCTACATTTTGTACTGAAATTTCATACAGCGTACGGAACACGTGTATAAACAAGTAGATGTACAGTCAGCAGCAGAAGTAGCTAAGCGGGTCGGGTGTTCAAAATAACCTACACATGCTCTTAATTTCTTCAGAATAAAGTCGTGTACAGGTCATTTTGAACACCCGGCCCGCTTACCTACTTCTGCTGCTGACTGTACAAAACAAAAACCATTGCTTATGAGGCATCAGCAAAATGTTTTTTTTTTAATGCGCGACTGCTAAAATAAACTAGGACACAATCTTTTCTACCGCCTGTATAAGCTCACAAACGCAGCTTACATACGGGACGTAAGTTCAACTATGTGACCCACTACTAAGCCAAAACGTTCTAGAAACGTGATACGCAGTAATAAAGCGTATTCCCATTACATTCACACTTTGTCTTAATAACGTTCGTCTTAATAGTTAGAAGGATCAGAATCCATCAATATCAATTGAAGATTGTTTCTGCAAATTGTATTCCAACTAATTCGACGATTACTTGAATGGCAGCATGCAATTTGTTGTACAGATATATCATTTATGGGAATGGGAGAAAAAAAACTTGTTCGAACCTTTGAAATGTACCGTTAATTCGTTTGATGGTTGGAAAAAATATAAATAATTACTTAGCTTGAAATGTAGTTAGTAAAAACATTATTTTAGTGTTTTAACAGATCGCTCTATTGCCAAATATAGGGTTGGTGTGTACAGCAAAATAGTATCATAGAGGTTTTCTAAAGCACATTTTTGCGCACCAGTTCTAGATGATACTATAGAATTCAAAAGCGTGAATTGAATATCTAGCTCATTATAAATTAATTTATGGGATCAGTTAATGTCTTTATTGTTGCTTAAATGAGAGGAGGAATGCGTGGATGGTTTTACTCATTGCTAAGTTGCGGTATCAGATTAATGTAGCTATATGCTACATTCCATTCTACACATACTACTCGCAGTACATTAATTTATCATCCTCCTAGCGTTATTCCCGGTTGTGCCCTAAAGACATCTAATCCCAAGATTTGTCATAGGCACTAGTTTTACGAAAGCGACTGATTTACGAAAGAGACCTTATTGGGGTTGGACGGGTTACCTCACATTGTTTTTCTTCACCGAAAAGCTGACGGTAAATGTGCCGTACATTTTAACCAGGTACCTACTTATCGGGCCAGGAATTAAATACAGATTTTTTTTCCCATGTTCTTTTGTAACTTGATGAATTGTGTTGCTGATTAGTGGTCGTAAACATTTAATATTGGACGAAGTTTGTTCCGGATTCTGTGCTCATTTTTGACAGGTTTTCGCTTTGAATAAATACTTTTAATAACATTCGTTACCCTCTAGCAAGTACTTATGTATGTAAGTATAATGTAGCTATATGCTACATTCCATTCTACACATACTACTCGCAGTACATTAATTTATCATCCTCCTAGCGTTATTCCCGGTTGTGCCCTAAAGACATCTAATCCCAAGATTTGCCATGGGCACTAGTTTTACGAAAGAGACCTTATTGGGGTTGGACCGGTTACCTCACATTGTTTTTCTTCACAGAAAAGCTGACGGTAAATGTGCCGTACATTTTAACCAGGTACCTACTTATCGGGCCTGGAATTAAATACAGATTTTTTTTCCCATGTTCTTTTGTAACTTGATGAATTGTGTTGCTGATTAGTGGTCGTAAACATTTAATATTGGACGAAGTTTGTTCCGGATTCTGTGCTCATTTTTGACAGGTTTTCGCTTTGAATAAATAGTTTTAATAACATTCGTTACCCTCTAGCAAGTACTTATGTATGTAAGTATAAGAGGGATAGATGCTATAAATATGTCTAGATATGGGTAGGAGTAGGTAATTACCCACCCGTACCCATATATTATAAGTGTCATATATAATATGTCTGATATTATAAGTGTTCGTGCTTTAGTTAAGTGCCTTACATTTTATATGGGTAATAAAATTGTCGTTACGAAACTGAAAACAGTTAAATCGTAGATTAACTGTTAAATCGTAGATTAACTGTAACATAGTTAAGAGACTTAATCCAATCGTAGATTGGATTAAGTCTCTTAACTATGTAATTTTTTTTTTATTTCTACCCTTTGATATCACTTTGATGTCACATATCGGGCCCAATTATATAATATTAACCCGTTCAATAATAACTTTAAGTGTGGTTCTTTGAACTAGATTAAATTTTGAAGGACATGGTTTTCTATTCATAACAATTCTAAATTCATATATATATATATATATATATATTTAAACTGTACACATTGACGGCTTTATTACAAATATTTGCTTGTCGTTGTGTAACATAGTATATTAATAATAATAAATAATAATAAATATCGTGGGACAATTCACACCAATTGATCCAGTCCCAAACTAGGCAAAGCCTGTACTATGGGTACTAGACAACGGATAAACATACTTGTATAGATAAATACATACTCAAATTGATATTAAACATCCAAGACTCGAGAACAAACATTCGTATTCATCATACAAATATCTGCCCCGACCGGGAATCGAACCCGGGACCTCAAGCTTCATAGTCAGGTTCTCTAACCACTAGGCTATTCGGTCGTCAATATTATATCCTTATTATACCTATCTCAGAGGTTTTCCCGAGACTAAATTAGGGATTCCTTCAAGAAATTAGTGTATTAATTTTCAAGGGCCCACCACGAGCATGTGACGCACCAGCGGGCCTAAGACGGTTGCCATTATCGTTGTGGATAAGAAATCCATCACTCTGGCATTCACATACTTGTCAGAACGTGGCGGATGTCTTATCCACAGCGATAAGTGATAAAATGTCAACCATGCCACGCCCGCTCGAGTTGCAAAGTGTCCTTAGGCTACGATGACCCTCATCAGGGGCCGTAGGGGCGTTAAAAAAACAACTACCTATCAAAAAGTCGTTCTAAAAATGACCACATTTACAGCAATTTCAACAGAATACGTTGAAACAATTAATGATCATGAACTTATTTGTACTCAAAATGTAATGAAATGAATTAAGATTTCTAGTAGCTAATCAAATCAAACAAAAGCAAATTACAGACTACGTAAACTAGTTTCGACTGATACCGTTACAATGAAGCCTTCAATTTGCAACGAGATTGGGCTTCTGAATAATCTCGAACTGCGGGAAAACTACGTAATGGTTTTCCAATTGGAATTTCATTGATATGATAGAGTTTGAAGCGTTCATGGCGAGTTTCTAGCGGCGCTCATGGACCGGTGGTGGAAAGCGAGTTAAACAATTTCACTGCCAGGTACCCGCCTAGCGGGCGCCTACGCCGTAGCACAGAATAAATAACTGTACTACGTACAGAAGGTTCTCTATTAACAACTCCCCAGTTTAGTTAGAATGCTACGCGCTACGATAGTATATAATAAAACCGGCCAAGTGCGTGTCGGACCACGCAAAACGAAGGGTTCCGTGCCTATTAAAAAGGTCGTATCGTCACAGAAATTTTACGGCACTTGTGTTCTTTACTTTGAGGAAGGCAGTTTTTCAGCAATATCTCGAAAACCTCTGAACCGATCTTGTTCAAAACAATTTTCGGTGAATGAAATTAATAAGCCCTATGTCCATGAATTTTTTCATATTTTTAAAATACACCGTTCAAAAATTAGAGGGGGGGGGACAGAATTTTAGTGACTTTCGGGGCGATTATCTCCGACTCTATTCACTTAATCAAAAAAAATGCTTAGAAACCTTATATTTATTTTGAAAGGCCTATCGATTGATGTGCCACACAGGGGGTCACAATGAAAAAAAAAATTTTGACTTTTAGTTTTATGTATGGAGTGCACCCCTAAAAAATATTTTTTTTGTCATTTTAATTACAAAACTATGTAGCGGCCAACAAAATACACCTGTCCTCAAAATTTTATTCAAATACACCTTATAGTTTTCGAGTAAAATGCCTGTGACATACGGACAGACGGACAGACGGACAGACGGACAGACGGACAGACGGACAGACGGACATGACGAAACTATAAGGGTTCCGTTTTTGCCATTTTGGCTACGGAACCCTAAAAAGGAATCACATTTATTCGCGAAACAGATCATAAGTAAAAACACATTAACAAATACATCGAGGAAGTATACAATGAAAGTCAGAAAAATAATACAAACTACAAAGATCGGGATGTGAACCTGAAATGGCCTCCGCAATGCAGTTGGCACGGCCAGCGTGATCAACGGCGCTGGTTTTCTGTGGGGCCAGCGGGGATTCTGACGCTTTATGCCACGAACGCAGAATGCCAGATCAGCAGGATGGCAGATTCGCATAATACCAGATTCGCAGGCTGCCAGATTCACTTAACGCCAGAGTTACCTACTGTGGGTACCAGGCGACGAAATACTTACTTAAATATAATAGATAGCATTACTTAATTCTCCCATTGCACCATTTTTTCATGTGGCTGTTTGGCCTTATGGTTGACTGATACAGAATGCCATTAGGGTTAAAGCCCGTTTTTGTTCATTTGCACACCGGCGTGCTGTGCGAATCACATTCAGTTATGCATACGCCTTATATTTAAGAGGGGGCGCTCCGCGAAATCGCAGTTGGGAGATTGAATATTTACCTATGACAACCTAAAGCGAATGTCAGAAAAAAAATGTGCGGGGCAGCGAGCGTACTGTACGACTTGTGTCAGATGATACAAATAAGTTTTCAATATGAAGTACAATAAAAAAAAATGTTACAACAACAAAAATACCTATATTATACATACATATAATCTTAGTATTTTGCGGTAAACTAAATTGGAGCTAATAATGGTGTTTTGGATATCCTACTCTGCAACAATACCTTGTTGAGCTATTATGTGTTTTTTCAGTTTGGATTTGAACCCACTAACAGTAATAGAGCGCGTGCGTGCCATAGCAGCGCTAAAATACCGGCCGGGGCCGGTAGGTATGTACTTGTAGCGGCGCGACGAAATGACTTAGTGAGCCTCCCCTGGCTGTACTCACTTTCCACTACATAATATCCGGGGAAAACTACGGGATCGGCTACGAGCGTAGCGCGTAGCGATTCTTGACAGTGAATGTGTCTGATTCACTGCGCTACGTCGTAGCCGATACCATACCACAAACCGTTTTGTGAAGGAAAGCGCCTACGAGCAGAGCGTCTATCTAGCGAATTACTGGCACTCAAAGTGGCAACATAGGCCTGCGGCCAGTGTTTGGAATGCTGACCGCTTTAATCGCCAAATCAAAGCCTTTGAGTGGTCACTCTGAACACTTCCATGCTTCGGAACGCACGCTACGGATCATTGTTATCTAGGAAACAAACTACTAGAGTTCTTCGGCCGGCTTTAGAACTTAACAGTATAACAGTCTATTTACATATTCACTTGACAAAAAACCTACCAATGGGATAGATAGTAACACCTCCCAGGATAGTAAAGTAGTGCCTATACGTAAATTCTTAGAACTATGCCTGACTCCTTTAGGATGCAACCGGGATGGTGATGCCACCAAGATCAGAAGTATAGAGGTAGAAGCACTGGTATTATAGAGATAGATTATACTGAGAATATAGATATAGATAGAGACTGGTCTAGATAGCAATATGTGCTCCGTAATTAATCACCTGGTTTCAATTATAATTGTTTTGTAGTTCGATTTGGGGATAACGTATTTTAATGACAATGTAAGACGTAAGTCAACATTTTTTAATTATTTGAATTCACCTCTAACTTAGACAGGTACTTACTTACTTAGGTAACTTAGATAGGTAGATTCTTTCAGGTAATGAAAATGAAATGAAATGAATTTATTTATTTCGGACATCGGGTATCCATATAAACACAAAAAAAGGAAACAAGAACACAAAATTATGTTAGTAATAAGAAATTTATTGCCTAGGTTAGTTAAATACAAAATGCTCATTAGAATGCACATGCAAAGTCATCCAATGAGTAAGGATAGGACTGTCCATCCTTTCCGCGACCACCTTCAGGAGAGTGTTGGTGCTCGCGCACGCGGCCCCACAGGGACGCCACGCGCTTGCGCAGCACGGCTTGGAAGCCGTCAGTGCTCCACTCAGCGAACATCCCTGACGCGCTGCAGTGCCAAGGCAGCCCAACATCCCCCTGAAGGTGTTGTTTAAAAACCCTTTTATGCAGGCCAGGCAAAATTCAATCTAATAATAATAATAAATGTAAGGGTGACTACCTTCTCCTCAAGAAAACGACGTCAAATTGATAAAGGTAAATTGTATTCAGAACTCATACAAAGTAGTAACTTAACTTTAACTAGAGCTGTCCCAGAATAGGCGTTTCGTCAGAGACACCGTACTGCGTTCCAGGTGGTTCCTGTAGCAAGGATTTGCAATGGAAGGTGTTCAATAGCTTGAATGCAGCCAACCAGGTACAAACTTGCGCCTAACAGAAGACACCGAATGATATTTTACACAACGGTACTAAGGATTCTACGTCGACACTTCGTTAGCGCGTTCTATTTCGACGCCAGCGCCATCTATCGGCGCCTTGGTGCACTACATAAATAAATAAATTCTTTATTTCACAAAACACTTGTTACATGATATGGAGTATATCCATCAGACTCCAAACTAGGCTAAGCCTGTATCTTGGCAATCTGATAGTGCGAATAAACAAGATTTACAGACTTTACAGTAGTGTTAAGGAAAGGTAGGACCTATGTCCAGTAGTGGCCGTCTTTCGGCTGATATGATGATGATGATGATGATGATTTTTAACATACATAACAATATTTATAAAATAATAGCGTATTCATATACAATGACTGCCAAGAGGTCGACGGAGCCCCGCTTTCGATTCTACCGCCCTCCGCCCGGGCTTCGCAAATTATACTTATATAATATGTACCTAAGTATTAGGTAGTAAAAGTGTTCGGTTCTGGGTTCTGGCGCTTCGCCAGCCATTGCCGCGGCACGCTCGCTTCGCTCGCTCGGCTCGCGCGCTGTAGAGTCGCGGTTGATCCTAACACTCCTCGCTTCGCACGTCGGCGTACCTACACCGACCTGCCTTAAAGTCTACCAACAATATTATGCTAATTAAAACCTATTCATAAGCAGTATTTTATTTCCATTAAAATCTTGATCATATTGGATATTTGTGTTATTTTCTACCTTATTTAGAACACCTTAGCACAACAGTGAATGAGAAGTGCATTTTAAAAAGTCTCATTTTGTAATAATTTATTTATATTTAAAGTTATTGGTTATTATAAAATGAGTTTATATCTTCTGAAGTTTATAGCATTGACGAGTTATGTCAGGTAAGTCATTATAATGAACACATTTTATACCAAGTAATAAATAATAGTAAATGTCTATTATACTAAATGTAATAATAGCCTTAAATTATTACATGTAAATGACATCACTTGTTACATTCAAATGATAATTATCTGAAACCATATTATACCGTCCGTTACATTATACAGAGCGATGGTATATCAAACCAAAATAGATTAAGTGAAATTATATAAAACGTCAGGCATCCCATTATATCATATTAAACTTGTTCGTTTGAATTGACATTGGAACCTGCCACTGCAATCCACAATTATTGCCTACTAATTTGTATTTGATTTCGCCATTCACTGTCAAAGTCAAAGTCACAGTCAAAGTGATTTATTCTTCAATTTAGGCATATTACATGCACCTATGAATGTCGATAAACTACCACCGGTTCGGAAAGTAAACCTCTGCCTCGAGAAGAACCGGCGTAAAAAACTCGGCGAGGTGTCATTTTTTCAAAACAGTATACAATATTATCATATCAGTATCAGAGTATTAAAAATTTTAAAATTACATTGCTACAGAAGAAAGCCTATTTATTTTACGACAGGTTTCTATGACTCACAGACAGACACATGTACAAAACAAGGTATATACAAGATGATGATTCATTAAGATCTTGTTCTCCGTTTTGCCAATGTTGGTACGGAACAATAGGTAACAAAAATGTTTTTTTTTATCTTTAAACTTTTCTTTACCAACATTAATACCTATACATAAATCTAAACAAAGATTTCTTTGATGCATTCTTTAAAATAAATCGCCCAACTTTAAAAATGACTTACTCGTAAATAATTTGATTTTAACTTCTCACTTTGACGTTCAGAACCATTAATTCTGGAATCTGGTCAAAGAACGCGAGTTTTATTCGCACACAAATTAAGGAATCATTTTCCCAATGTTGATTTGAACTACGTAGAAATGAAAACCTTAACCGTAGGGAATACGGTTGCCTTTACTTTTGCCTAGTTTTTTTTATTTCGGTTTCATATTTTGGTCCGCACTTTGTGACTGGGACTTGTATTTAATATTTTTTTTGATTCCATATCCATATCCATACTAATATTATAAATGGGAAAGTGTATGTGTTTGTTTGTTTGTTTGTTTGTTTGTTTGTTTGTCCGTCTTTCACGGCAAAACGGGGCGTCGAATTGACGTGATTTTTTAAGTGGAGATAGTTAAAGGGATGGAGAGTGACATAGGCTACTTTTTGTCTCTTTCTAACCCCCCACTTCCCCAAAATGGGGGGTGGAAATTTGTATGGAGCATTCCGCAATCTTCAAGGTAGAAAGCTAAAAATTGGTATGCGGACTATTTGTGACTAACAAACAAATCGTGCATCATTTAATAACCCAACCCCTTAAAAGAGGGGGTGAAATTTTATATGGGGATCCAGATATGTAGAGTCGATATGTAGAGCCGATATGTAGAGTCGATATGTAGAGTTGATATGTAGAGTCGATATGTAGAGTCGATATGTAGAGTCGATATGTAGAGTCGACACCTATCTAAGTACACAGTGGACATTTATCTAAATATGTAGAGTCGATATGTAGTCGATATGTAGAGTTGATATGTAGATTCGATATTTATAGTCGATAAGTAGAGTCGATATGTAGAGTCGATATGTAGATTCGATATGTAGAGTCTATGTTCGATATGCAGAGTCTATGTAGAGTCGATCTAAATATATAACAGACTGAAACTGAGATGTACCTTTTTTGTAGACGGTTAACATTACTCTTAATACGCGGGCGAAGCCGCGGGCAAAAGCTAGTATGAACATACAGTTAATAAAGGATACCTACGTAAAATTATTTTTCGTAGAATTTATACCCTGAAATTGGAAACTAGTGTTATAGCATAGATAAGTAGGTACATATTTCCTTCACTACTTTAGAAAAAAAATCCGGTGCGACGGACCAGTGAGTCCAAATATCAAATATAGTTATTAATGATTTTTTTCTCTCCCAAATTTTAACAGGCCAACGCATGTCTTTAGTTGTATTACACACTACTGTATGTTAAGTACGTTGTTCGATGAAATACACCCCTTAATATCAGGCAATCCTCATCACCGGCAGCCCTCAGAGAATAACCCCAAACTAGCTGTCGTTGGAAATAAAATGTTGAGACAAAGCCGTAATAATTTAATCCTTATCAGTGCCTCGAGACTGAGTGAATTAACGGAATGAACGTGATCTGGGGAACAAAGGAGCTTTTATGTTTTTTTTTCCCTTCAGAATCCTTATACAAAGAGGAAAACTACAGAAGGTTTACTGGTTATCTTTGGTATGATCAAAATACAATAATAGTCGATTTATATAATTAAATCGTTGATACTTACCTATTTTGTTGTAGTCCTTGCTATATAAGATGTTGCTTCATTTTATTTCAAGCATTTTGTCAATCCTTCCACTCGTGTGCGCTGTGGGTTGGGTATGAGAGAACTAATGTCACCGACATACGAGTAGCTCAGCGATTTAGCAAGTTGAAGTGGCTGTGGGCAGATCACATAATAATATGCCACAGAACCGATGGTCGTTGCGGCAGACTGGTCCTTGAGTAGTTGACTGGTGGTTGAGGTCGCATGTCTTCAAACGTATTGTAGGGCGCCCTGTAGCTAGTTGGGGCGATGACAAATTCGTAAGACAGCTGGCAGGGATTGGGGGAGAAAATCAGAAAACCTAGCAGTGTCGAGGCATGGCAGGGGGCTTTATCCAGCAGTGGACTGACACAGGCTGATGGTGAATTTGATTGTAGTTGGTCGTACTCTTAAATTTTTCTGTCTGAAATGGACAAATATTTTTCACAACCACGTCAAAGATAGTTTAACTCATAGCGCGTCTGCATGTGTGCTTGCGCTTGTCACTGCTGCTGCGTGTGTGCGTGTATAACGATGACTGCCGTGTCACTGTCACACAACCAGAACTATGCACAGTAACTACAAGCGCACGCACACATACAGCGCACTTAGATGATTTGAACTATCTTCAGAGTGCTTCAGGGTGAATAGCAAAAAAATTGTACATTCGAAAATTTGAAATGTCCTATTACTTCAAAATTCAATAAAAAAATAATTATGAAGTAACATGTATTAGATACGATTTCACGTAGTTTTGTTCATAGTTTAATAGGATTTGTATAATACATATTTATAACATTTATAACATTGATAAAAATATTTAAAAAATGCATTGACGAAAAAATTTAATTCCTGCTCCCATACAAATTTTATCTGACTTTTGTGTAACGCACAGTATTCAAAAAAGCATAACTGTCATTTAAAAACCTCTAGCCAAGAATTTAGCTTGTGGTCTGTTTAACACCATGTAAAACATGAAGTAAATTGTTTGTCAGGTCTCTAGAACAAATATTTTATATCAATATCTTGTATCAAAGTTCGGGGAAGGATTTCGTTCTTTTGTGTTACGTCAGCTGTGTAACGCTACATTTTGCGTTTTACTGCAGATAAGACTGCATCCGTAACATTTTTATGTCGGGCTATATAAGTCTAAAACCAACAGAAGCACATGTGTCGATAGATATTCATTTTAATATTGTGGTACGAAGATTGAAAAAGTATATTTAAGATACAATTTTGTGTTATGTCTTAATTAGGTAATTTATTTGTTTT
This sequence comes from Epinotia nisella, assembly GCA_932294315.1. Classification (NCBI taxonomy): domain Eukaryota; kingdom Metazoa; phylum Arthropoda; class Insecta; order Lepidoptera; family Tortricidae; genus Epinotia; species Epinotia nisella. The sequence continues at coordinate 14,794,847 of OW028687.1, read as the reverse complement.
TAACTGCTATTTTTACATAGTTGGGTGGTGAAATAAATAGGTAATCGGCTAGGCATATTCGAATATTAAAATTCCTTACTGTATTTTTTTATTTGCTTTCCCGACCCCAATTTTGCTTCGTTTGTGTGACGTTTTTGTGTCATATGTGTGACGTTTTGGTGTTACACAAAAAAAAATCCCATACTAATTACCATCATTCCCATAAAAGTAAACAATACTTTGTGTAATATTTTTGTGAATATTCCTTTGTGTTACGTACAATTTTTTTGCAATTCACTCTTTAGATCTTCAAGAGGTGAGAAAAAATATTTTTAAATTGTGCTCCTCGTTAAATACTTACAACACTTTTAAACTGCAATTAACGCGAACATCTCATATCCAGCCCAATACAATTTATAACCATTAAAATATAATGCTTGCAGTGCTAAATATCGGTAAAGTTGTACTGTATTTCTCTCAACTGCTCAAACCGCAGTATCGGAGGCAGCTCAATGAGCGGATTGATGACTTATGTTGCGGTTTCGGACTACGGAAATAGGCTCAAATTCCTACGTTAAGTTGGTTCCATTGAATCCTTTTAAATTGTTACTCTAAGGATACACCTTAGAATTGAAACATGACATATAATTATGGTCATGAATATTTGTTGCTCAAAGATGTGAATGTTTTATATTTATTGTTTTTAATTTGAATGTTACCGTGTAAGCGTTTTGGTGCAATACTGTAAGCTTATATATGTCTTAAATAAATAAATAAATAATTGTCAAAATGGTTTTCAAAGACGTTATACTGGGCCCTGTAACAGGAGCAAAAAATTACACGGTAGATTATTAAGCTTGAGAGCAATTATTTCCGTGGTTTTAATTTTTTTTTAATTTTCTGGAGTGATAGAAAAAAATCACAAAATATATTTTTAAAAACTACAAAAACTATTATGGGTCATTACATCTGCATTGACTGCTTTGCTACGATATCGTGGTTCGAAGATACATTACTTGGAGACCATTGACTTTGTGACAGACAGACAGACGGACGGAGTCGCACCATAAGGGTTCCGTTTTTACCTTTTTGGTCCGGAACCCTAAAAATATAATCGAAATCATAAAAACACCTTGAAAGTATTGACAAAATATGCATTTTTAGGGTTCCGGACCAAAAAGGTAAAAACGAAACCCGTATGGACTCTGTCCGTCTGTCTGTCTGTCACAAAGTTAAATATCTCAGGAACTACTAATGCTATCAATTTGAAATTTAGAATAGTTTTAAAGAATGCTAAAATTCACGTGCATGGAACATAAAAAACTTAAATATTATTGGCTTAAGTTGCACATTTTAAAACAATTTTTTTTTTCTACAGTAGTCACATTTTGATTTATAAAGGAAAATGTAGAAAAAAACGGATACCTGAATAGAAAAATGATGCCCCACACCATGGAAATACCAAATTTTATTCTACCATTTTGTCGGCGTGATTGATGTCTACACCCATGCTGAATTACAACTTTCTAGTAGTAAGGGTCACTGAGCTAAGCCGCAGACGGACATACGGAATCTATAAGGGTTCCTTAAATTGTTGACTACGGATCCCTAAAAACAACTGCAATACTATACAACACGTTCTTTATAATTCTTAATACTATGAGTGCATTATGTAAGGCAAAATATCTGTTAGTTTGGAACATTGAGAATTTATTTCCTTTTTCTTAACTTGAATGATGTTTTCTCATTTCATAAAAGTATCTACTATTTACCATTATATGAAGGCTTAATCTTATATTTATTTGCATGTCGTCTACAGTATTATACAGTAATGGCGAATACGTTAAAGAACATCAAAAGGGTTACAAAGAGGGATCACTTTTTATTTGTCATACGTTCGTTTGAGCCCAATTATCGTAACCCGCTGACATCAAAAAGCATATTAGGTATGTCACCCCGAATATATAATAAACTACCAGCGAATATTTTGAAATTAGAAAGCGATAAAGAATTTAAGACTGTTAATATAACTTTTTAGCATCCAAAGCCGTTCCAGAATATCTTAAGTAGGCTGTAAACGTTCAAATAATTTGTCAAATTTTACGTGTTTGGCCAATTATTTCACAGTCTGCGGTCATGTTTGACGGGTTTGTCAAGCAAACTACGTGTTTGACTGTATGTTTGAAAGATTTGATTGACGGCGTGCTTGCCATATATTGTTTGAAGGTGTACAGTCATGTTTGTCATACAAACCACGAAACACGGCGAAAACTGCTTTGAAAGTGAAGTATTGTTTGTATACATTGTATGTTTGACAAACTTGTTGGTATGTGTGCGCTGATGTTTGATGAAACCGTATTGACAAAATGTTTGAGCGTTTACAACCGCCTATATGCATGCGATTACACACGGCATTCTTATATACCAATATATTGGCATGTCCTTGTGACCAAACATGTAGTTCTATTGTTTTTCTTTTTAAACCTCCTATTTGTACCATGCTTAAGCAAATAAATGACCGATTACTGATTACCCACACAAATTTTAATATTTTAATTTAAAGTGTATGTTTATGGCTTAATATTTTGAATGAGCGAATGACTCGAACGAAGTACTCCATTTCAGCTTGGGCGAAAATTATTTCGTATGTCCGGCTTTTTTCCTCTACAGGTCGCATTTCTCAACCGATTCTCGTAAAAGGGCAGGTTCAATAAGTATACGCTTTTTTTTTTGTCAATTCACTTTTTTTTTAAAGTCGTACAGTCGACTACAAAGAGAAATATACGGCCAAAGTTACAAAAATATGTATACACGACCTTAATGTTAAGGCAATAGAGTCGTGCATACATATTTTTGTAACTTTGGCCGTATATTTCTCTTTGTAGTCGACTGTACATGTGTGCGAGTTCTACAGCTCACAAAGTCATACAGCTCAGATAATGATTCTCGTTAGTCAGTTTTTAGTTATTACACCACGGAAATCGGACAGAATGATGATGATGAATGCTAGTTTTACACAATTCAATAAAATAAAAGTCAAAATTCTGTAACAACCTTAAAGCAGGATTTGAACCTCTGACCTGTTCTCTCACCAAATGAGCGTCGACTTTGCAAAGAGTTACGTATCCTAATCAAACACTTTACTGAAATATCTTCATCAATTTACAACTTTTTTGGTTCTTCCAGTTCCTATCATTTTTAATGAGTTGATCAGAATACAAAAAAAATAAACATATACATATATTTGTATACCTACAAAGAATGTCGGTATTTTTTATCTACTTACAAAAAAAAACAAATCCTACCCGGGGCTCATAATTATAAATTTAATATACATTTTAAAATTTCCACGTTAATAATCTTAACTAAATAGCAGGCGTTTCTTTTAATTAAATATTTAAATACTCACATGAAAGCAACTCGATAGAAATTATAATTTGTATCGCTGCCACCGGCTTCAATTGAGGTACTTATAAATACACCCTTAGGCACTTTCAAGATGTCACCCACGCTTTCCAGAGGGCCAAGGCATCTGCTCATTTTCCCCTTTAAATATTCAAAGAATCTTGCTCTTGCATTTTGGATAATGAAATTTTAATCATTTACCTCCAAGCACTTACTTATCCGGCTACGCAGAATTTTTTCACGTGGATTTGATGGATGATTAATTCGAGGACTGAGGTAATTTCTGAGGGAATAAGAGATGTTTATATCTGCGTTTTTATGGTTACATTTTATTAAGACTTGTTTTGAAACAGAATGATAATTAAAGCGATCAGGTTTTGGTACAAGCTTTTATTACTGTCTGTACTTTTTATGCGCAGCAACTAGTCGTTGGGAAGGTTACTATGAGCCCAAATACGACGTGTTTACAATACAATTATACAAATTTATTGGTCACCAAAAGTAGTACATAATAGAAAAACAAGTGAAATCAAAAGATTTTTCTAAAAACCCAACTGCTTTTTTGCAAATATTATATAGCCTATGTTGAAATCCCTCAAACGGTTTAAGCTGCAGGACGTGCCAAAGAATAAGACATACACACATACATACATACATACGCTAGAAAAACATAGCCCTCATCTCCTCTGGTAGTCGGGTGAAAATAAAAGTTAATTAAACTTAAACAATGGTAGACTAGGCGGTCTTATCCCTAAAAAGCGATCTTTTCCAGAAAACCTTTGGCGTTTATCTTGTGTGGTGTAGGTAGATTAGGACTTGCTATTACCATATTCTTCTGTCTCCATCATCAGATCAGCTCGACAGTGCCACAATATTGCGATGTCACCGTATTTACATAGTAATGTCATATTTCAGCTCAATCGGATACCGGCAAGTATGCTTTTTTATAACGGGTTAGTTAGATTGTATAGGAACAGCTTGTTTTATTAGTTTAGTTAAATCATTATAATATTTAAATTATGAAAAAAAAAACATTATTAATTTGATATGTCGATCCATGATATTTATTAATTTAATTGAATTGGAAAATTTAATAAAAATACACTTGCAGTTATTACACGATAATAGTGATAAGACCCTTTTGTACACACAAAGCAATGATTAAATGATCTATCATCTACGAATTTTACGAGTGGCCGCACAACTAAAAAAAAATACAACACTTTTGAAGGACAACGTACGTGCACACATACTAAACAAAAGATATAACAAAATCCCTGTATGTCACAAACTGAGTATTTTCTACGACCCTCATACATAATGCACACGAAACACATTTACTGAAACGCCAAATATAACAACTTAATACGTCCGACGTAGCGTTAAATTCGAATCCAAAGGAAACATAATCAAATAAGGCTTACGCTAAGCTACGACTGAGCTGAATTTGAATACACTGCATAAATTACGGTAAGGCTGTTTATATATTTTAGACAAGTTTACGTTATTTTGTAAAAAAAGAATGGAATGTTTATTAACTTATTTGGTAGTGGAAAATCTGGTGCGGTACAAATAAGCTGACAGTCTACCGAGTACAGATTCTTATTGTACGGGCCTTCCAGAGGGATTGATGGTAACTTTTCGAACGTACGTTAGGACAATTCAACTGTCATTTTCCCATACAAAAAAATACTTTCAGAGGGGTAATCACGTAACGTTTTGAACGCGCGTTAGGTAGATCCAACTGTCATTATTCCATATAAAAAGTGACATTTAGATCTGACGCACGTACAGTGAGGGAAATGTATTCACGTACCACCGTGGAACCCTGTCGCAATTGACAGGCCGCCGTCACTCAAACTCGAGTGATATGTCACCTTATTGCGATAGGGTTACTGTACAATGCGATACGTGATCGCTCAGCTGATTGGCGTGATGCTTGAGTGGTACGAATGCAGGAGTCTTATTTGCTACGCGCTCATGCGCCTCACCCCACGCGTCACGCTTAACGAAACTAGACCTCTACCTACGCACAGCAGTGTCAAGGTATATTTGTGGGTGAGCGTTGAGGTGATCTTAAAACAAGTTACAGAATAGGGGGGGGGGGGGGGGGGGGGGCTGTACAACATGCGTAGGTACTGCTCGACTTCCATGTGATATAATACTGCTCAAATATAATAGCATCAGCTATTATGCAACAAGTAAATGGGTGAAATCAGAAGTTAAGCTGTTGGTTTAGGAATTCCTACCGCATACAGATTCCAAGCCGCTAAGTGTGCTTTTGCACCTTGTTTAAAATATGCTTCAAAATATGTTTTTTTTTATTTTTTTAACTGAAAGCCAACCCCTCGTAACCGAATGCCGAACCCGACTAATGAAAAGGATGACCGTGACATTTACAATTACGGGTTAGAATGTTTAGTACGCATCCCGGACATTCCAAAACGCGCTGTTTTAAGAATGTCAGGGCCGCTATAAAGAAAATACGAAGAGCGGTGATGTGGGTTGAGAGAGGTTATGAATTGCATCATAGCTGTCCGAACCAATTGGAAAAAACGTCGCGTTGAAATGTTATTTCGGAGTCAATTATTATTGGTGTTATTTAGGAAATTGACGACCGGTTAGCCTAGTGGGTAGTTGCCTACGAAGATGAAGGTCCTGGGTTCAAATCCCGGTGAGGGCAAATATTTGTGTGATGAGCAGTAATACTTGTTTCCGAGTCTTGGATGTTTTCTATGTAAGTATGTATATATTTATATATATCGTCGTCTAGTACCTATAACACGAGCCTTATTGAGCTTACTATAGGCCTAGTTCGATTTGTGTAACAACGTCCCCGTATATTTCTTTATTGTTATTATTATTAAATTTATTAATTACAGTCTTTCTGTATCTCTTTCAAGTCTTAAGTACGATTTGACAAACGTTATATTTTTTATTGCAAAAAAAAACACGGAATTGAAGTTGAACACAAAGGTTGAACTATATAAATTTATTAATAGATATGTGCTGTGTTTTATAGGTGCTTACAGGTTATAGGTACTGACATTTATAACTTCCAGTAAAATGTCCGTCCTTTTCTAGAAGTTCTTTATTTAGACTTCCAACAATATCATGCTCTTTCAGATACGATATTGACCTACTTCTTACCTTGCTAACTTTTATTTGTAGACATGTAATTTCGATATATCTATACTTTAAATTCTTTCGCTTTGTACACAAAAGGTTAATAAAATATCGCGTTAGACCCGTGTACAACGATAATTTAATTTCGATCTGTCTAGAATTTTTTGAATTTTCGTTTCGATTCGAATCAAGCGTACCTATTTTATGTAATCATGTATAACCGTTTAAAGGTTTTGCTGCATGCAAAGCACTTCCTTAACCATTTAAGGAATATTTATTTTGCTGTAAAGAGGACGCTTTATTTTTATTTTACCAAGGAGACAGTAACATGAAAAAGTAGAACTAGTACCGCATAATATAACATAGCTAGGTACCGTTGAAAGGAAACAATGAATAATTTAATTTTGCGGGCTCTTAGCTTGTGAAATATACAAACTTGATGCATAAACACACTCAGCTACGATGAAAACTGGTTGCTTATATTTGTAGAATACCCAAAATTATGTGTTTTAAACATATTATCTCATTCGGAACTATATTTGCTAACTTATCAAGAAAGTGTGTCGTCATCAATTGATTCGTTATTAATGTTTTTTTTTCAATAAAAACCAAGGCTTTTAAAACAGAATATTTTAAAAACTAATGTCATGACAGTGGAAGATTTTTTTTTTCAAAAAATTGCTAGGAATTTTACATCCTTACGTTCTAGCAAATCAGTTTTCGAAGCACTATTCAAAGTAACTCCCTTTCTACGTTAAATTAACATTTCCTTATTTGAAGCACTTTCATCATACGTGTCTATTCAGGAGCAAATTATACTCTCAAAACATCCATTAATCTAAGCGTTTCAATTTGCACGCTCAGACGTACCGGATTGTTCAATTCAATCTTGAATACTTCTGGCATAATAACGGGAACACTTAAATAAAAATTACATCCAATAACAGCTTAGTATCGTTTTATTTCTTCTGCTTGACGTTACTCCCGGATAATGGCTGAGTCGGGCATAAGCCTCCCATTTCCCTGGTTATAATAACATTTCTTACATTATGTACGTAAGACGTGTTCTATATTGCTGGCTTGAAATTATGATGACTTCTTAGTATCAGTTAAATATCAATTTAGGGGATTTGTCATTTTAGATTATAGGTAAAGAATGGATTTCCTAATTCTTGGAAAGGAATGTCGAAATTGGTATCAGTATAATATAATAGAGTTGCAAAGCCTCACAAGTTAATTGAACTACAGTACATCTTACCAACGTTCATATATACAGATTACTACCACCACCACCATAATCAGCTGTTGGTTTCTCTAAATATAAATAAATAAAAGATCAAACATTTAAAAAACCGACGAGCATGTATGAGAAATGTTATGAAGGTGAGTGAAGCGAAAGTGGTTTGTCAGGATCGTAGCAAATGGAGATCCGTGATCTCTGCCTACCCCTCTGGGAAAGAGGCGTGATTATATGCATGTATGTATTTATTTAAAAATAACGCAAAGCCAAAGGTGAAATGTCCACCCCTTCCTCCAGAGTATTAAAGGGGGGTACCCCGTGTAGAGGGACGTCTTTTGTGATAAAATTGCAAAATGCTCCTTAGAAAGTTGCCACAAAAACTTCCAATAAAGTGCACTCACTACATTTTGAAGCTAACTTGCGTAGGAAACTAACATGCAGAATTAGTTTTAGTACGGGGTATAAAACGTGTTTTTTAATAATATATTATAATATTCAGATGTAAACACATTAATTGATTAGTAATAAATTATCTTCTATTCTATTATACCTATTTGTGTACACTATTTTACCTTAACATGCGAATTTTTTTGAGGCAATTTATGTTTTTACGCTCTCCTTTAAAATTTTATCAAAAGCAGATACTAGGTTTTGATATGGGGCAGCCGTATATTTTATGATTGTTATAAGCAGACATCGTTAATTTTGTAGCATTTTCGGTACAGCGTAGTGTTATTAACCGAATTGGTATGAACAATTTCAATTGTAATATTTAATTACCGTTAATAATGTTTATATTAACCTTAATTAACAATTTTCATTGGTATTGTGTATACCAACATCTTTAACACAACCATGCTGCACCGAAAATATAAAGTAATCTTTCTATATTGTATGCCCGAAACGGGTTGCCATTGTAACTCATATACTTATTATTAAGACCAAATTGTAAATGGTAAACAATAAATATTCTCTCTCTCTCTCTCTCACTCTATAGCGCATACCCAACCATGACCATCCGGATTTTAAAGATACTCTCCGAATCAATAATGCAAAATCACTAACAACATAGAAATGTATAAAAATAAATCTTCGTAACAAAAGATGTCGGTCCATTGTGAGTTGCTTTGCCTATCTTGAACCATCGGAGAGGGTTTCATGAGATCAATTTAGCGCCACTCAATAAAGATTTCAGAGATGCTCTTAACACGAAAGTGTTGTGTGATAATCTCTCTATCTCGTTTACTCTTGAGAAACGTCAGATGGGAAACGAGCGGGGAAATAGATTGGATAGAATCGGCTCGGGAGATGATTTGGGTGATATGATAGTGCATATTGAAATTGGATCGTTTTTACTAGTGTAGTTTGTATTTTTTATGGAGCTTGAATAAGAATGGGGCGTTGTTTTGTAGATTGAACGAACTTTAATCTAACATTGCTAAATACCTCAACCGTATTAATAAACTTAAAAATCTTTGTTAACTAAAATGTAATAATAAATAAATATAATTGAATTCATATCATATTCTGACAGAATAGCAGTTTTAAAATTCCGTTTAGCTGAAAAACAGACTCTTACTTTAATACAAACCTATGCACCGACTTCTACACACCCCGATGAAGAAGTCGAAGATTTCTATGGCCTATTAAATAAAGCTTGCGGTGAGCACCGTGCCACATACAATCTGATCCTCGGCGACTTCAACGCCAAGGTAGGGAAAAGACAAAACTTGGATGATTCTAAAATTATTGGGCCTCATGGTCTTGGAGACCGGAACGCAAGGGGATCACGCCTCATCCAGTTTGCTTTTGGACAAAATATGCAAATTTGACGCTTCCGTCACAGACTTGGTCTTTGACGGAAGCGCAGAAGTCCAAACTCGGGGTTTGCCAGCGAGCTATGGAGCGCAGCATATTAGGTGTAAAGTTAATAGATCGCATCCGGAACACCACGCTGCGCTCTAAGACCCAAATAGAGGATGTAGCTCGGAAGGCGGCCAAGTTAGAGTGGGACTGGGCTGGTCACGTCTACCGCATGCCGAATGAGCTGTGGGCCAAAGAGACCACGGAGTGGAAGCCACAAAACTCAAAACGGAGACGCGGTAGACCTCGTCGGCGATGGCGGGATAACTTGGACTCCTTTTTAAAAGACTGGCCAGATATTGCTCAAGACCGCGATGAATGGAAACAGAGGGGGGAGGCCTTTGCTCAGCAGTGGGACATAACGGGCTCGATATAATAATAATAATATAACTAAAATGTATTTTGTTCCTTTCTTACAAACATTATGTCGATGTGACAAACAAAGAATAGATTTGATAAACGTTTAATGAATAAGACCGTAAGTTTACTGGTGCAAAAAAAATCATAACGATGATAATTTAAAATGACAAGACGAAGGATAAGAGGTATATCGAGACGTTTCCAGTAACTCAGCGCTTTGTAAAGCTGCCTGTAATCGACGTTCTCTGTTCTTCACGCATAAATATTGTATGAGCCAGCAGCGGATAAGATGTGGCCAGCGAGAAATATTCTATTTTATTTGAAGGAGCCGGCTGAGTGTAAGTTCGCATGCAAGAGGTATGTTAGAAGTTAGTATTACTACTTGCTTTTATATCTACAAAATTGTAGAACAAAAAGTAATACGTTTTAATAGAAAATAATATACTTGACACATTGCAGTACAAAGGTGTCGATTCATTGCATTGAAAAGGTGTGTGGTGTGTGAAAACTTGCCAAGTAACATCATTAAAAAGTACTGAAAATAATAAATGTTATCAGGAAACTGCTAAAAAAACCGGTGTGCGTTTCTCTATTATAATTTTAGGTATTTCTATGTAACGTGATACTTATTCAAAATGTACCTTAAAAACTGCTGGAAATCAAGTGTGCATTCCTATAACTATTTATGATTTGAGGTATTTTTATGGAACTTGGTACTTATTCAGATCTCACTTCTTTTATAGGCGAAGCATTCCCATAGTATCGAACTTGGCAGCCTTTCACATTTATGTTTTTGATTGGATCTTTTTTAGAAGCTTATATTTAACTTCCACTGTTGTTGGTATACCAGCCTGCTTGTGGATTACATAACGCATTTTACTTGCGTCATGTAGATCTAAGGGGTAATTTAAATACAAGGTGATGATTAACATTAACTAAATTAAATTAAAACTAAGTCAAATCTAAAAAAGGCCCTCGAGGCATTGTACCGTTTCGGGGTAATCACGTAACGTTTCGATTACGAACACAAGTTAGGACAATTCAACTGTCACTCTTTTCCAATGTAAAAATTGACATTTAGATCTAGCTAACGTAAGTATGTACGATGTGTTACGTGATCTACCTGCTAAATGTCACTCTTCATATGGGAAAATAACAGTTGAATTGTCCCAGTGCTCGTACTAAAAGTTACGTGTTTGCCCCTGTCTATTATGTAAGTATATGTGTATTATGTAAGCATGCAAATTGATTCACCAGAAATGTGGTGAGATTATAATACACCAGATGCAAAATCGACTAAGTTTATTGACATCGTTAAAAAGCAATATATTATTTAACCATCATTATCACAACCAAGGACCGGACTATTGGTCAACATCGCACCCTTAGAATGAAACCGACCGGACTCAAAAAAATCGACAAAATGAGTTAGCAACACATCTTGATGCAATATGTAATTTTTAATCGATATGTGTTGCTAACTCATTTTGTCGATTTTTTTGAGTTCGGTCGGTTTTATTCTAAGGGTGCGATAGGCTCGCCGAGGCGAGTCGAATCGAATCGAAAATAATTCGCCTTCATACATTAACCATGAAAGTGCGTCGATTGACGCAGAGCCGCGGCGCGCCGAATCAATGGACGCACTTTCATAGTTAATGTATGAAGGCGATTTTTTTCGATTCGATTCGACTCGCCTCGGCGAGCCCAGTGGACGCCAGCCTTAAACGAACAAAATAACCACATCACTGAAAACTATATTAGGAAACATGCAGGTATTTTTGTCACGTGTTTAGAGCCAGTACTTTAGTAGTCTGCCGCGTTTCGCCAGGCCGATTACTGTCGTCGTGTAAACGTGGCTTTAGGCTTTATACTAAGGCGGGACTTGTGAAGTTTCGTTCACAGCATATTGCTCGGTAGGTAATCAGTAAACTGTTAATAGCTGTCAGTGTTAACAGTCAGTCTAATCAGTACAGATAATTTACTGCTCGTATACTATATAGCTGTGCACTTTAAATGTATACAAATAACAAACAATATTAATGCACGTATACCAAAAAGTAAGGAAATGAGCGTCAGCAGTACGCTCTCGGTAAAACAAAAAAACCGGCCAAGTGCGTGTCGGACCACGCAAAACGAAGGGTTCCGTGCCTATTAAAAAGGTCGTATCGTCACAGAAATCTTACGGCACTTACGTCCTTTTCTTTGAGGAAGGCAGTTTTTCAGCAATATCTCGAAAACCTCTGAACCGATCTTGTTCAAAATAATTTTCGGTGAATGAAATTAATAAGCCCTATGTCCATGAATTTTTCCATATTTTTAAAATACACCGTTCAAAAATTAGAGGGGGGGGGGGACAGAATTTTAGTGACTTTCGGGGCGATCATCTCCGACTCTATTCACTTAATCAAAAAAAATGCTAAGAAACCTTATATTTATTTTGAAAGGCCTATCGATTGATGTGCCACACGGAGGGTCACAATAAAAAAAAAAAATTGACTTTTAGTTTCATGTATGGAGTGCACCCCTAATTTTTTTTTTTTGTCGTTTTAATTACAAAACTATGTAGCGGCCAACAAAATACACCTGTCCTCAAAATTTTATTCAAATACACCTTATAGTTTTCGAGTAAAATGCCTGTGACATACGGACAGACGGACAGACGGACAGACGGACAGACGGACAGACGGACAGACGGACAGACGGACATGACGAAACTATAAGGGTTCCGTTTTTGCCATTTTGGCTACGGAACCCTAAAAAAGCGTTTTCGCCGCGCCAAATACAGAGTAGAATAAATACGCATTTCTTAGATAATTGATTTTTTTACTTGTGTAAACTACCAGAAGACCTGCTCACATGAAATGGTTATTTCAGAGAAAGCGATTAACTTTTCAGATATAAAGGTGATGGTATAATGATTGGCTGGTAGGTACTGCAATTTAAATATTGTTGTCTGAAGAAATTCAATTTCAGTGAAGAAGACAATACAAGCCCACAAAAACATTTCATGTAAAAATAGGCCAAGTCTCGAAACTCTTCCACCGTAAAAAGTTGTGAGATATTACTTAGAGCCAAGTCAGGCATTCTTATTAATCTTTATTTACATGCTTCAAAAAATTCTGTCATTGGGTGGTTTTGAATCTTGACCTATTTTTTAAATGTTATGTTTTATGGGATCTCACTCCTTGGTGTAGCTTATGTGTTATCAATACATACACATTTATGAATGCAGCTGGAAATAATATTGTTGCATAGACTTTGTATGGAAATGTTATTTTTAAACCACAACTAACGTTTGTAGAATTTTCTGGTCCATTGTACACCTAACACTAACTAAAGCCTATACTGAGAAATAAACCCACAATTTTTTTTATATATGGCTAATAACATGAATTTTATTAAACTTTTTAATTGCCAAAATTAAAGAAAATATTGTTCCTTGCTAATATATACCGATTCCGATTCCTGGGTATTCTTAATATTATTCAAGAATAATCATCAGTGATCGGTTTTTTGGATTCGACATGGGGTGAACGACCTCAATCATTATGTTAGTATGGATATGCCCCGGGAATCCGGGCTTCATGTTGTTAGAAAAGCCAAAAAATTACAATGTAAAATGAAATCCAGAGAAAATAATGAAATGTCAATGTCATGATTTTGAAGTATTTTTTCCATCATGACAGATAATATAAATAAGCTAATACTTTGTGGAGGTTTTAATATATTTTGTTTAAAATAAAGTGTAGAGATTAGGAAAAGAATAGAAGTTTTTGTCTCAACTGGTTGCCATGTAAGAGTAAAAAATTCCTTACAGATAATTTAAATTGTTTTATTTTTGTACGGTTTGTTCGGTATCGCAGGAAACTGTTGTATCTATATTAACTTTTCTACTTGATATCCCGCGAGGGAGAATCCAAATAACCGATCACTGATAATCATACAAAACAAGACAATACATGCTTCATTTAAATAATAGAATAAAATTTATTATAAATAAAAAAATGCCCCAATCGCCTCCAGAGAGCAGTGTGCCCAGAAGACTGGCAAAGCACGTTGAATGGCAATGCTGATCCGCTGTGCCAGATATGACCGTGCCCTCTGGTCACGCGTCACCTCTACCAGGCGCTTGGAACACTGCTTGAATAAGATATGCCCATACCTTATTCAAGCTTTCACCCCACGGCCCTAGAGTTTCGACCCCAAACGGCGCAAAAAGGTAGCCACTATTCATGGGTTATTTTTACCCGGTAGCGAGATCCGTGGCTGTAAATACCTAGCGAGTACCGCCAGGTTAACCTCCAGTATTTGGGATCTTAGCCAGCAGCGTAGATGTATTGAAAATTTCAAATTGAAATGCTCCTTCAACTATCGGAGTTACGATGTGAAATGGAACAGTTGCTCTAACATAGTAAAGTTCCATTTTAGGACCAACGCCCACTAACAGGGTACGGCAGATGATTTGTAATGATGAATAAGAATACACCCAATGATGTAGTATAAAAAAACCGGACAAGTGCGAGTCCAAATCCGGTGGTGAGGGTTCCGTAAAATATTGAGAATTTTCCCGTTACTTTGAATACTCAAACTTCTTATAGGTTTTCCTGTAATTTTTGAGCAAGGAACTATTTTGCATATTTTTATCAGAATTTTAAGCCTAGTTGTTTCGGAGATAAGGGGGGAATAAAAAAATTATCTGAGATGCTTACAACAACACCTTTCATTTGATAGGTCACACAATACAGTTTGCGAAACTGTTTTTTTTTTCAGTTTACCTCCCAAAAGTGGCCCCCTCGTTCGGAATTCATTAATTTACTTTACGCGTCCATCTTTGGGTCACCAATTTTCATAAATATGTTTACCAAATTTCAACTCAATCGGTCCGGTTGTGACGGACGGACAGACAGACGCACGAGTGATCCTATAAGGGTTCCGTTTTTATCCTTTTGAGGTACGGAACCCTAAAAAGAGGTAGATAGGTTATACGCGCTCGATAAATGGCACACTAAAATTGAGTCAATTGGCACAACTTGCCTCAGTTTCGAGTCGTCAATGGAAACGTTAGCTGTCAGATTTGCTGGCCATTTTTAAACACGGAATTTCGTAAGGACAACATATTATCTATCTTTTTTATATTACATCATTTTATATTACATCATTGAATACACCATATAACATTGATGTTTCAATGATGTAATACTGAGGAGTATTACCACCTAGTTGTTACCATTAGTAACAGATGGGAGTACCAAGTGGGTAAATTGACAAGTTCAGTTTCAGAGTGGCTACCGCGAAACGAAAACAAACTTCGTTCGTGTATCTCCCTCTCTATCGCTCGAACTAGCAAGTGCGACAGAGACGGAGATACACGAACGAAGTATGTTTTCGTTTCGCGGTAGGCCCTCAGTTCTCTGAGATCCGGTTAAAAACGATCCGCTAGTCCTTCAAAACATTATTTATGACTAAGTATATTTTTGATATTACTTACCTACCTACGTAAGCTCTATGGGATCTTTACATTATGGAGCCATGGGATATCTATAGAATACCGTTTTTATTTACCTATATCTCTTTCACTCTGATTTTGAAAAGACAATTGGTGATATCACTATGGGATGGCGAAGACGTTACAAACTTTGAATGTCGAATCATGTCCCTGCACGTCTATCAATAATCACGTGCCGCGAGAAAAGACGTGAGAACAAAATTATTAATTCCAAAATGCAGCTGTTCTCGTTTCTTGCGCTAGTTGCGTCCAATTTGGTAATGCATCTTTTTGGACGGTGCGGCGTCGCGACACGCGAGCTGACAGGCGACTATAGAAACGCTCTAACCTAAGCAATGCCTTATTTGTGAATATGTATGCCTTCGCCTGTGTCCCCAGTCCGTAAACGCGGCCTAACGTAAGTGAGCGCCGGCCCCTTCATAGTGCTACCAAACGTTTGTGTTTAATTTACATTTTGCGTTAGTTATGTTATAGTTATGTCATAGTACAACATGGTTACGTAACTTAAATAACCCAAGTTGTTTGTAGACGCGTTCTATTATGATTTTCAATGAGCTACATTTACGCATTCAGCGTAAAATCTATTACGAAGTTATAACATCACGCGCTTCGAATAAACATCCGACTGAAATCAATTACTCAAATCAGATTGTAGGAGTTTAAATTGTTTAATTCATACAAAGTGGACCTGGGAATCCGCAAACCTGGGGCTCCTAGAACTTCCGGAATCTCGGACAATTCTTCCGATATTACAATTCCGGAATTGGTACACTCGGAATATCGGAATCGCCTGACTCTTAAAATTATGAGAACCAAGTTGAATTATTGTTTTACCATTATCAATTCGAGTATTGTTCCCAGTTACAGTTCTAATAGTGGTAGAATAAATGTAAGTAGATGAATGTTGTTGGTGGTGACAATGCCGGCCTAGCAACATAAACCGACCCGCCGCAGCGAGCGCAGAGAAATCCGGTTAACTGACGACGACGTCTACGTGCACGCGCAGGCGACGCGACAGCGACCGCTGCGCGACCGCCGCGCGACCACTTCGCCTCGCGTGCTCGCACGCACTAATATTTGTACGCGCCGCGACCCGCGACTATTGTAGAAAGTTACCTATTATAAGAGTTTACAGTCCACTCAGTATTTCTTTGTAGTCTAGTTATCCCTCTACTATAAACTAGGGTACTAGTCTCAACATATGGTCCTTGGAGCCGGATATGAACCAGCGACCTATGGATAGTTATTTATATCCCAATGTATGTCTCCACAAATCGTGTGGGGACTAGGGAGACTGAATTTTAGTGATGTGTAGTATTCAGGGAATATTGGTAGGCTTTTTTTAAGTTAAATACTTTACTTTAGTGTATGACTGATCATCCGTTCAAAGTTAACACAAACGTTTACATTGCGATTTTTAAAATATTAAATTATATGTAGACATTTTTTTCTGCTGAATATTTTCTATGCCTCGAAAAAGTGGTGCATGTACTATAAAGCTGCTAAACCACTGATTTCTCCATGAAAGAGTACATTTAGCACTTTGACATGTATGGTGAAAGTGTAGAACCTGCCAATGTGACCCCCAGAAAAATCTGACATTTGGAGATTTGCCCTTGGTTAAAAAGTTGCACTACGGCCCGGCTAAACGGTGAGACCTAGGTCAAGGGTGCTCGACCAAATGTCATAGGGAACTGCGTGCAAATTTTGATAACCAAAAAAAATTAAAAAAAAAGTTTTTTTTGAAAAAAATTCAAAATGGTCCTAGTGAGCTGAAATTTGGCATGTAGGGTCGTTTGGATCCCCAGATTCCAAAAACCAAAAAAAAAATCTAGCTCTAAAAAAAATTTGTATGGGGAATTTTTTAGTTTTTTTTGCGGCCAAACCGTAAGACTTTTGAATAGAGGTCCAGACCAAATGTCATAGAAGTTCCCAAGGATGTATCAAATTTTTTCGAAATTTTTAAATTGGTCGGAGCGCGTTGAGATTTCGCTTGCAGGGACTAGGGACTTGAGGGGCCCAAAAAAACTAACTATAAATTTTTATTGAATCAGACGTTACTTTGCGGAAATTCATGATATATTACGAGAACAATATTCCTTTGCTATTCCGCTACAAAACGACACAAACGATATAAACGTGGCTTTCAAAACGAATAACACCTTGCGCTTCAGACTGTGCAATAGTAAGGAGAAAGTGGAAAGCACCAAAAAGTCTGGAGTCTACAAGCTTGCATGTGATGAGTGCAATAAAGTTTATGTGGGACAAACAGGCCGTAGTTTTCACACGAGGTATAAAGAACATATTGCGTCGTATCGGCATAATCACCCGGACAAGTCTAATTTCGCAAAACATTTATTGGAGGAAAACCATGCATTGTCTGACAATCATTCTTTCAACATCTTGCATGTTTGCGGAAAAGGACTGCGTTGAAGTGTTCTAGAACAATTAGAAATAATTAGGTACAACAATAGAGGCGTGATTATTAACGAACAGTTGAATGTTGCGTCATCACCGCTGTTACGTATTTTTCCGTCTCATTCACACATGCATGGTAGTATGGGGGGTCAGACTATAAATAGGGCTGACGGTTCTAGACGGCTCATTTGCTCAGTGGACGTGGCGCAAGCAACATCTCCTGCCAGCATCTCCTGATGATGCCTCGTAGAGAGGCGAAACACGTGTCGAGGTTTTTTCATTATTGGTGGAGGTTTTCTGTAATTATTTGCATGTTTATACGCAATTAGTTGCATTTGATCTCCGCTGATCGACCTGCACGTTTTGTAGCGGAATAGCAAAGGAATATTGTTCTCGTAATATAAATTTTTTTTTTTTTTTAATCCAAAATGGCGGCCGCTATGAGCAATCTATCGCAAAGCATATTCGGATATTTATTAGGTAGTTTCCAGTTTATGGGGATTCACTGTTTTGACCGTGTCAGGAACACGGAAATTCTCAGGCGAGATAATGTCACTAGTAGATACCTATCTAATGATTTCTGATTCTTAATGAGGAGAAAGATGCGTTGGTGTAGTCATGGAAATGTCTCCTGCATGTGATGCCAGGGTAGTGGAGCGAATCATTTACTGTGAACTACTGAATCACAAGAGAAAACAAGATGGCCAGTATTTACGGTACAAAGATGTATTTTTGTACCGGTGTACTATTTACGGTACAGTATTAACGTCACATGAAAAGAGCCAACTTTGATCCTTTGAACCTAATGGCCGATCAGAGTGGAGGCAAATTGTCATCCCAAGGATCGGACAAACACCCGTCATTTTCAAAACATAACCCTGTTCCGTACAGCAGAGACTTCCTTAGGTATACTGTTGATAAAAAAGTAGTATTATGTATTTTATAGGTTTGTAATTTGTTATACTGTAATTATATTATAAGTATTCAACGACAATTTTATTAATGCGATATAACCATGTCATACTGTGGCCGCCTATTCCTCGCAAAAATTGTCTATTCCAGTCACCTGAGGGCACTCGCGACGCTCTAAGCAGTAAAAAGTAGTCTCTCATCATCATCATCATATCAGCCGAAAGACGTCCACTGCTGGACATAGGCCTCACCCAGAGAGTGCCAAATTGACCGGTCCTGCGCCACCCGCATCCAGCGGACTCCCGCGACCTTTACCAGGTCATCAGTCCACCTTGTCACTGTCACACCCGGGTATGTCCTAAAACTACGACCAAGACCACCGGGGGATGGGCAGCAGCATCCCTGGAGTACGGTGGAAATACTGCAATCGCCAACCCCCATGCCAAGCGTGGCGATTATGGCATATACCCCCTATGAATAGCACAAAAGTAGTCTCTGCGACCGAATAATTAAAGCTGATGATTTATATTAGTCTCAATCTACACATCCGTTTGGACGGATTTGGTTGGCTAAACAATAAGAATACCTCAGTAATTATTTTTGAATAAAATGGTATTCTACAATATTTGAAGTTAATATTTATCCTAACTAATATTATAAATGCGAAAGTTTAGATGTTTGGATTTTTGAATATTTGGATGTTCGGATGTTTGAATGTTTAGATGTTTGGATGTTTGTTACTCAATCACGCTTAAACGGCTCAACCGATTTAAATGAAATGTTGCACGAAGATAGTTTATAGCCTGGATAGTTTTTATCCCGGTCGCGGGCGGAAGCTAGTTGGCTATAAAATGATAATTATGTTTTGGTAAATTGTGACTGAAAGGAATCCGGAATTGAAGGCCGAACTCGAAAATCAGTTCCGGAATTGAAAACCATCCGATATTGCAAGCCCTACTCACTGAGGATCGACTCGTGATTGTTTTTGATCTTGTCAATCAGTTTTCTCCAACGTTTGTGCTCCCTCGCTTGGTGAAGTGTGATGCTGATTGTGATCTCTAGCTGTTTGGATATCTGATTTTACGGATCATTTCCTATAGATCCAATCGATAGATGCAAGGTAGATCTAGTGAGATCATTTTTTCTCCTTAGATCAATTTTTTATATTGGCAGTTAGAAATGGGTCTAGACAAAATTATTTATCTCATTAAATCCATCGTGAATTTCACTATGTTAGATATAAATCTGCAGGAAATTTATCATCTCATTAGACCGATCTTGCCACTTGGAACCAAGTGATTTGAATTGTTGGCAGAAAAAATCTGACCTAACAGGACTAAAGTGTCGACAGATTGCCAACATTTTGTTAGATCGCTTTCCCAAATTTTTCTTTGCAGCAAATTTTTCTTTCGCCATTATCCCTAGTCGCTTAATTTTCCATTCTTAAAATCATTTTTTTCGCAATTGAACACTTTTTCTGGGCAGATTGTTCTTCGGGCATCTGAAGCTGCCTAACGAACCTAACCTACCTAGTGTTTTGCGATTGCAATGGGTTTCCTACAGGGAAGAAAAATTGAGACGTACAATACAATACAATACTAATACTCTTTATTGCACACCTCACCAAACAAAGCAGTTACAGAGAGAAACAATACAATAACATGTAGGTAGAGGTAGACAACAGGCGATCTTATCGCTGAAGAGCGATCTCTTCCAGACAACCAAATAAGAGCGATTCAAATTGGATCTAAAAAATAATAATTTTATTAGTGGATCAATATTGGATCTATCTTTAATTGTGATTACATCTACCAAGAAATATTAAAAAAAAAGTTGTTTTAAAATACATAGCCCCGAAATTAGATCTAATGAGAAAAAATAACTCACTAGATCTATCTTGGATCTATCGATGGGATCTATAGGGAGTGATCTGTTAAAGGTTCAAGCATACGAACTGTTTTATTGCCAGAAAGTTCTTACTTAATACTATCACCACCTATTTGGGGTGTGCTGGAGTGATTTGCCTTAAGTATTTTACTATAGGCATACAATTTAACTGAGTTGGTTGCTGCGGAAGGTAGCTAAAATGCCCTTAAGATTAGTTTGTCTTTATCTGCCTATTTGACATTTGTGCTGGTAAAGCCTCTCATAGACCATAATTATATTTTACAAGTGCATTCGCGAAATCTTGGGATTAGGTGCCAAAATAGACCCAGGCTCCTTTAGGACCCAGACAGGAAAACGCTAAGAGGATGATAATGATCTTTGTATATTTATCTAAATGTATAATAAATAATTCAAGTCTCGCAAGTGGCTCCGTGCAAAGGCGAAAAGCATAGCACATCGCTATTTGGCGTCAAATTCCGCCATATGTCCATTGTTTGAATTGTACAAATTAAAATTTAAAAAAATACGTATATATTAATATTAACTATATCGAGCTAACACTTAGCAAACGAGTAAGACAAAGCTTTGGGGGCCTTTCAAAAATACACAGCTTAACGGCTTATAGAATCAGAGGAGCTAAGCACCTGTACACACATTTCCTTTTTCGTCTGATGTACAATGAAAAAAAGACTGATCCAACCGGGTGTTTCAGCGGGACTCTGATTTAAAATCCATTTAAAAGCGAAACGTAATTATAGTGAATATTAGCTTCAACTACTAATATTATCAGCTAATCCACGGAGCAGTAAGAAGCCTACTATGGTTGCCATAAACTGCCCTTCTCAAGAGACAAACCCACCCACTATTCATAACTGGTATTCAGGCTAGACCACGATACCTTGCTTAAATGCCGGCATTCCCTCCCAAAACGTCACCGACTAAGGTTGCTTCAACCTCAGATCGTTTCATGCATTTCACCACTTAGCTTCAGAGCACAGATTCAATGCAACTACAACCTTCCGCATAGAACATAAAGCTCAAATCACAATAATAATACAAAGATTTTGTGAACCGAATGCTCGGCTTAAAACGGAGGTAAGTGCCGTTGAAAGCAGAACAGACTTAAGTTCTTTTCATTGAAGAAGACAGTTGGCTCTCGATTCCGTCTTGCATACCTTCGCAAGCTCCGGTCACAGCAACGCTTGCTTTAACATAGAATATTATCAATGTCTTGTATTCGCGTTTTGAGGTAAAATGAGTTTTAAATGCATGAGTATAGACCTCGTTTTCCTTGGGAGAATGTTGACATTATCCGTAGTAAATTTAATGTACAAAACGGAACCAGCCTGTAATAACATGCTTTTAATCTTACAATAATAGGAAACGTCCTTGCTCATACATTTTGTAAGGGTAGATATGGGACTATTAAGAATAAGTAGAACTCAAGATATGAAATTCGAATAATGTTTCTAAAATGCGGACGGAGTGTGTCAATCTTGTAATTTGGGTACTTTCCTTTTAAATTTATAACTTTGATATAACAAGTGAAATCAAAAGATTTTTCGAATAACCCAACTGCTTTTTTGCAAATATTATAGCCTATGTCACTCCCACGATTTAGAGGAATCCTACAACACCTCAAATATCAAAATTCGTCAAATGGTTTAGGCTGCAGGGCGTGCCAAAGAATAAGACATACATACATATGTACGCTTCAGCATCTCCTTCGGCAGTCGGGTAATGATAGTAAACCATCAAATTATCACAATAAAGTGTAAATTATAAAATAAAATGAAATCATAAAAAAACATATTGAGACTTGAACGTTTCAAAAATATGTGTTTTATTAATCGGCCAAGAGTAAATTTAAAAATACCAACATATTCGTTACACCTTAATTAAAAAAAGTACAATTACAGTAAAGTATGTCATGACCAAAACAGCAATTTACGTGATTTGCCGTACAATGGTTAGTACGAAGACTACGAAGATGATGATGCTGACGTCATCATAATATATATATTCAATTTGTATGAGCCGTTTACGCGGCTACGAGGGTTTGTCTTTTTATGTGCTCTAATTGTAGGTACCTAGTCCCATACAAACATTTGATCCACTCAGAAAAATGGTTCGAGTGGCGTTGTGTTTTTTTTTTACAAAGTATCCAATAAGCCGTTCAAGCTACACATAGGTGAACCAGTACCGCATTACCCAAAACGTACCACATTAAATGTTGTACCTGTGATGTGGACATAATACAAATTAGGCTACTTCCGAATTTTGCGAGGTGGTATCGGTATCGTCCAGATTAATTTTCCTTACTTGTCGGTATACTGTCAGTATTACATTTCATCATCATCATCATATCAGCCCAAAGACGTCCACTGCTGGACATAGGCCTCCCCCAAAGAGTGCCACAATGACCGGTCCTGCGCCACCCGCATCAGCAGACTCCAGCGACCTTTACCAGGTCATCAGTCCACCTTGTCGAATCCGACTCGGCTGGGCAGCATTCGGGAAGCTACCATCTTTTCGTCCAATATTCCGCAGTGTCTCAAGACGAGAGTCTTTGACCAGTGTGTGTTGACGTATGGCACGGAAACGTGTTCGCTTACTATGGGCCTCATAAGAAGGCTGAAAGTCACCCAAAGGGCAATGGAGAGGTCTATGCTGGGAGTATCTCTGCGTGATCGCATCAGAAATGAGGCTATCCGCAGCAGAACCAAGGTAACCGATATAGCCACCGGAATCGCTAAAATTAAGTGGCAGTGGGCGGGGCACATGGCACGTAGAACCGATGGCCGTTGGGGCGGAAAGGTTCTTGAGTGGCGACCACGTACCGTAAGGCGCAGCGTGGGTAGGCCCCCCACAAGGTATTACATTTGCGAGTATTAAATTGCGCGGAAGCGGTGCGGCACGCATAACGTACTGCATTCGTTTCGGACTACTTACCTCCGACCATCCCGCGCCAATCAGCTGATCGATTTCGTTACGTTTTGTACGTACAGTCAGGGTATATAATAATATAATATTATATAAATAGGCCCCACACTGTCAAACGCGGAAGAGGCCTTAGTACATAATTATGGAATAATGTGGATACTTTTCTAGCCTACCCTACACATTTGGGTAAACATTTGTAGGGTACTTTACCATTACTGAGACGTCGGCGTTGATCATTCGCAATCATGATCTAAAATAGTGGTTCTGTGAGCTGTAGAAATCGCAAG
Organism: Epinotia nisella; assembly: GCA_932294315.1. Classification (NCBI taxonomy): domain Eukaryota; kingdom Metazoa; phylum Arthropoda; class Insecta; order Lepidoptera; family Tortricidae; genus Epinotia; species Epinotia nisella. Next base: position 14,770,921 of record OW028687.1, on the reverse strand, counting down.
ACTGACTTCATTATCATCATCATATCAGCCGAAAGACGTCCATTGCTGGACATAGGCCTCCCCCAAAGAGTGCCACAATGACCGGTCCCGCGCCACCCGCATTCAGCGGACTGCGGCAGCGGACAGCGGCAAAGACTGACTTACTAAAAATTTTTTTTGAATTTTGAAAAAGTTAATCGACACAACATTTCATGAGTATCGGTTGAAACGACCTGTAGAGGAGATCGGCTGGACAGCGGGACATCCGGACATACGAATTTTGGCCCAAGCTGAAGCATAGAACTTCGTAAACTTCGTTCGCTTCGCTCGCTCGTTCGAAAAGTCAGAAACAAATGTGAGTAAAATAACAGTGCCAGCGAAAAAGTCTCTTCAAAAGTGTGCTCAAAACCCAAGAGTTTTAAGTATTAACATACAAATATTATTCAATTTACTTGCTGGAAAAATAAGATGCTGCTTGAACAAGGACGCTGTAAACTCCATACATATTTAATTTTATTCTCACTCCGTTATCTTGTACCCGTTGTAGCCAAGCCACGGAATGCTTAGGACATAATCCGGGATTGGATCCATTAGCGGTTGGAGCATTATCATTAGCTAGCCGGCTGCTTTACTTTGGAGGTCTGTTTTTATTCTTGGCTTCACATCCTAAATGTATTTCACTATGTTTCACGTGTTCGCTTTGAAGCGCGTTGCTAAAAGTAAAGTATCTGAACGAGCGCGTGCAACACTTTTTGGGCCATCACATATGGGCTGAATTCCACATCGGAATCCGTTCGTAGTATTCCGCTGCTAAACTCGCTCACACACCACTATATACAGACTGAATTCCACGATCGGACCCTGTTGGGCAGATTCAAGATAAGATATTAGACGGTGGAATCACAGTTTTTGGACGGAGTGGCTGAATTCAACCGAACGGAATTCAACTGTTTACCCATGTTTTGTATCGCCATGTTTCGCAGAATTTTCATTTCATCAAGAACCATTTTTTTTTCAGAAGCAGTATATTTTTCAGGATTGTAATGAAACAAACCTAACCTAACCGGTTCTACAGAATGACCTTTTAGCTGTTCCTAAAAAGTTAACCGTTAACCGAAATGAAAATTCGGGACTCCTGATTCCGACCGCAGCTACTCCGTACAAAACCTTTGGCCCAGCCCTATCGCAGACGAGCCGAAAAATGCTGCCGTCGAATGGCGGACGAGCCAGGTAGATATTTTGTGTAATCTTAAATTAACCAAACGGAATGCGCGGTCGCAAAATTCAGCATGTTAGCGGCATGTGAGTGATTATGCACTGGAAAATCTTGACATTTTTCAGAGACTTTTTTCCAAATTTATTACTTTCATGCAAATACATACAAATTATCATGAATGGATGCTCATTACGTTGGAAAAGACTTACAAAAAGGTCCCAATACGGTTATTTTTCTGGATACGAACACCATTTTTCAAAAGGTCGATGACCAAGTCTCATTATTAATCAATATTGGATTATTAGGATATCATAATTTACAATACAACAATACAAATACTCTTTATTGCACACCTCACACATACAAAGCAGTTACAGAGGGAAACAATACAATAACATGTAGGTAATTTAAAAAAAATTTTCGACATTTCCCGGACATTGAACCAAGACGCAGATGATTTTCGAGGGGTTGGTATCGAGATTTATTATTATTCAACTTTGTAACTTCATTGGGAGGGAAAGTACCAAAAAAATGGATCTATACAGCTTTCTTGAAAATTTCAGTATTTTATTGCAGTACCTACATTTTAACAAGCTTTTTATTAACTGGCAATGTAATTACATACTTATGTTTGTTCGGGTGGAATCTTGCAACTCAATTTGAAGCAAATATCTTCAACCTATTAAATTGAAATTTGAATTAAAGGTACAGTTTGGATGACAATTCAATATTATGGTACCATCGAGCTGATCTGATGATGGAGACAGAAGGTGGCCATGGGAATTCAGTACTTAAGCGATGTAATCCCCTTGAGTTTGGGCTCGTTAGAATAGTCTCAATGAGTAGTTGATGACGGTATACAGAAAATTAGAGTCAGCAATAAAAGCTTGTATTAAAAAGGAAATTATTATACCTTAACCCAACATTTCAGCTCAATCGGTTGAAGATATCTGCTTCAAAATCGATTTGGAATATTCCACCCGAACAAACATAGTTACATACAGTCATAGTTACATACATTGCAAGTTAATAAAATGCTTGTAATTAAAGTGTCTACTAGACGGTCGCCAACAAGCGCCTCCGACCGAGCGACATTGGTCGGCACCGACCGTTGTAGTACGAAATTTTGCTGCAAACAATCGCGGCGTCAAGATATACTTGTGGGTGAACGGTGAAGTGACGTCAAAACAAGTTACAGAATAGCAGGACTGGAGTTTCAAGCGTCCATAGGTAATGGTTTCTGCCTAAAATCGGGCAGTCCTTATTCTTGTTTGCCGCTGTAGATAACAAAACAATGTTTGAAGTTAATCCTCTTGTTGTGGGTGGGTGTCAATCAACTTTTTCTTGTTGTTATTCTGTCCCGATAAGCCAAGAGACAACAGTGACAGAGTTTCTTAGCAAGAATACTATAAATTGGGCTCCAATGGAGTTGCCCCACCATGGAATGGGTTTATCAATATAACAAAAACATATATTTAGTGGATTTAAGTCCCATAAAATCATAGTTTTAAAGAGTGACCCAGGAGACGTAACCCTGGCAATGAGCAACAAAAAATAGTTGATTGGCCCAGATAATATTTTTTGAGTACCTAGGTACTTTTGTGCATTGTATTGTACAGTCGGGCTTTAATTGTTGAGCCATTTAGAGTTCACTTTATACTGGACACTTCATATCTGCATAGAAAACCAAAATTAGTTGACACCTAAATGGCTCGGCAATTAAGGTCCGTGGCCGTACATGCTATTGGGCCACTGTCCCGCACTGGAACATTTGCCTTAAATGTACTACAAAATAATGCACCTATAATGTGTATATAATATGTAATAATGTACCTATGTTGTGTTGTGTTACGAATAAATGTTAGTCTGGCAATTCATTCAGGAATTTGTTGGCAATACGGAACTCTAAAACTGTAAAACTATCCCGTAGGGAACGTCCGCTTGCATACAGCTCCAATATTTTAAAGAATGTCTAACGCTGCCAATGCCAAACGTGGTGGCGACGTTAATCATTCGAATAGCTAAAACCTTCAGCTTTCTCGCAAAATTGGCATGTTTGGACAGAGAAAAGGAATCTTTGTGCTTGTGGGATATTTAATCAGATTTACTTGCGACATCGACAATTCTGTCTTTAATTTTTAACGCAGAGGGATGTTATAAAAGTAACATGCGTCTTTGTGCAGGTACCTGTCTAAGTATGACATGAAGTAAGATACATTCTGTGACTTGCTTGAGCTATTAAGTACTTTGAACCAGCTATATAGGTATAAAAAAATGTTTATTTACTCCACCACGTAGAAAAGTTATCTTACTTCGAAATCGGTTATTTCTTAGAGCTATGTATCTTATCTGTATCTCATCTTATCTTATCTAGTTGAGGGCCCTTTCGGATACACTTCGACCCAGTGGGATCTTTTGTGCATTTGCCCTCCCCTTTATAGCTACACCCGAGCTCGCTCCATCATTTCCACAAAGCGGATGATGCAGCTTAGTGGGAGCACCTTGAATTCCTTTGGTTGCGGGTAGCGTTACCAAAGTGATTCATTCTTTGTCTTAGAGCTATGTAACTGTATGTCAGGTCACCAGGTTTCCAAACCTGAGATGTCCATAGCAATATAAACCAACAGAGACAAATATAGTACACAAAACTGCCATAGTCAAAGAAAATATCGTTTACTGAAATAATCATTTAGTTCTTGACTTGTTAACACACCGTGCGGGCGAGTAAGCAGACATATTAAAATCACATGTTATTTTAATGCCTCGAGGTCAATTTCTTCTATTAAAACGCCATTTATTGAGAGTGTTATTTTGGAGAACAGTTATTTATTTTTCTGTTGCATTGTATTTGTAATATACTACTACCAACGCTGCAGAAAGTCCATTCTAAATACTAGGTGAATACCAACATTTAAGGATGAATAGTTCCAGAGATATCCCCTACATACACACAAACTAACAAAACTAAAAACTTGAAGTGGACTACTATTATCCTACAATTACACATTTCACAGACCAGGAAGGGCCTTTATAATATTTGTAAATAGACTAGAGTCTGAAAAAAAGCTACTGTAGCCTAGTAGTTCAGACATGCGGCTGTCAAGCGGCGGTCGTGGGTTCAAATCCCAGCTCGTACCAATGAGTTTTTCGGAACTTATGTACGGAATGTTTACCGTTAGCTTTTCAATGAAGGAAAACATCGTGAGGAAACCGGTCTAATCCCAATAAGGTCTAGTTTTTTGGGTTGGAAGGTCAGATGGCAGTCGCTTTCGTAAAACTAGTGCCTATGCCAAATCTTGGGATTGGGTGTCAAAGCGGACCCCAGGCTCCTTTAGGGCACATCCGGGAATAACGCTAGGAGGATGATGATAGACTTGTGTTTTTTTAATCATCAGAAACTTATCAACACATTCATATGATACTGTAGTGTATCAACATTAGATAATAATTTCTGTCGCTATACCAACGCCCTCCAACTAAATTAACCAAGTATTATTTTGTTAGCCCTTCCTTTTCGCTTATTTCTGTCACTCTCAATCAGCCCGCTCCCGACTAAACATGTTTACAGATCGTGCCACCACCAGTAAACACATCCGCAGTATGCATTATTTACTCAGAGCCGATCGGCTCGTGTCACCGTGTCAATTAGTCCATATCGATCTATAGTTTACACCAAAGACCTACACAAAAGATACTGGAAGGAGATAGACACATGCAGACAGACCAAAGAGATTCTGTCGAAGCGCGACTACAAACTCACAACTGCACTAATGAAGACACACAGAAACCAACTACGCAAGATAGTAGGAATGATAACCGGACACAACACCTTGAACAGTCACCTCTATAATTTAGGTATCACAGACAGCCCCATGTGCAGAGCGTGCATGGAGGCAGAAGAAACGACTAAACACATTCTACTGGACTGTAAGCAGGTAGAAGTATACAGGAAAAAGCACCTAGGGTCTCCGGACACACTACGGAACGCAGTCAGTAATACCAAGGCACTCTTAAACTTTTTAGAGGAGCTGGGGTGGTTAGAGTAGCGCCACCCTGCCGTTTCACGCAAAATAGGCACATTGGATGTCGACTTGCGGAAAATGCCCAGTAAAACTAACTAACTAGTTATATCCTGCTTAAGGTGTGATTCCGTGCATCGCGGCCGATCGCAGCCGCACGCAATCATCGCGTGCGACTGACGCGCGCGGCTCACTGTATGAAAAGGCTGTTTCATACACGGAAGCCGCGCGCGTCAGTCGCAAGCGATCGATCGCGCGCGGCAGCGATCGGCCGCGATGCACGCCGTGTATTGCACGGAATTGGAAATGGATGAAATTTTCAGAAGTGCCTGTTTTTTTTTTTTTATCATAGGAATAACCTTACTTAACACCAGAAAAAAGTTGCAGATTATTCAGTTGCGTCAACTATTATTGAAAAATATAAACAGTTTCCACACTTACGTTTTGGGTCAAGGACTATAGCCACTTTCCTTGATCCGTCTCATATTACTAAAAAAATATCTTAAGTATCTGTGGTAAACTGACGCTTGGAATGATATTGAAAGTTGCAGCAGCTATATTTGTCATTGACGGTGTCAGTTTACCACAGATATTTATGATGTTTTTTTGTAATATGAGACGGATCAAGGAAAGTGTCTCATTGAACGTCCTTGACCCGAAACTTAAATGAGGAAACTGTTTATATTTTTAAAAGAATTTACACAGCTGAAAAATCTGATTTTTTTTTCTGGTTCTAAGGAAGGTTATTCTATCACCAAAAAATAATCATACACTTCTGATATTCTCATCCATTCTCCATTAAAACATTATGACACTTCGTTAAACTATTAGCTCTAAGTGTCTTCAGTTTGATATACGATATTCCACCTAAGGTGGGTCCCAAATTGAAGTTACTGTTCTAGACGACGATGTATTTTATTGATATAAACACTTTTTTTATTTTAAGTAAATAAATACATCCAATCCATATTATACATAATTATATAATTTACTTTAAAAACAAAGTTCCAACCGACTTCCATTCAGTACTTTGCCAAGACACATAGGTAAATGAAAATTGCCACATTTCCTTTTCAATTTACCACATGAACTACTTTTCGAGAGCAAATGCGTTGATTATTACAGAAAAAATCCAAGTCGCTATATATGGGCTGGAAATATTTGAGGAGTACCGTGGATTCCTCCAGGATCTCAGAATTGACACTTTATTCGTTGCTACTTCAACGGAATCATGTCAGTCTTTGACGTACTTTATATCCTTGAGGAGTTCAATAAGTCATCTGCGGTTTTCATCATCAGTTCCACTTCACCAAAATTGCGATTTCCGACGGTAAATACACGAGTTACCTGTAAGAGAAAATATCGAAATCACGCGTGCCTATAAAATTTGAGGGTTGCCCTCAATTTTACCGGATTCCTATCATCAGATCCTAACTTGCTGACAATGCGACCACATCAGAAGTACACTCTTTCGAATAAAAAAATAATTTTGAATGTCGGAACGGAGAAATCGGTGAACATAAATAAAAAAAAAATACAGTGAACCATAATAACCTCCTACTTTTTTGAAGTCGATTAATAATAACATTGCATATGTACTGTATACAAGAGGGGTACGTAACGTAACGTTTCGAACGGGGGTTAGGACAATTTAACTGTCATTTTTCCATATAAAAAGTGACATTGAGACCTACCTGATCAACTTATTACCTAGATTTACTGTATATTACTGCGCGATATTAAGTAATGTGGTGACTTGCTATTATAAAAAAAATGCATTACACAAGAATATTTCAAATAGGAAGACAGCGTTTACATAAAGCCTAGCATAATGTCTGCGGGTTGCCACACCGAGCAAGGCGCTATATGTATCGCGCCTGCATTACACCGCCACGGCTGATCATGTGGTGGAGTACGTTGATCAGAAGACCGGCTTCTCGCTGAGGGTGTTCCAGCTGCGTTCGCGCCACTATGTGCACTTCAGCTCGTTTGTGGTGCGCGTGCCGCGGCCGCTGCAGGAGACCATCGCATGTGCTGACTTCTGGCCGAAGGGTGTCGTGTTTCGACAGTTCCGGGGCAATCTGCCGAATCCTACACCTGAGATGACGATGCAACGGGGCCACGCCGTTTCGTCGCCTAAATAGCATTATTTCTTATATGTGTTTTGTCTTGTTTAGTTTCGTTCCATGACGCATTGGTTTTACTGTAATGTCGTGTTAACATGTTTTTAATAAATAAATAAATAAATAATTTTAGTCTACCTTTATAAGACAAATAGTCACTTATTTGCCACGCGAAATGTCAAATGAATTAAGAATCATAGATAAGCGTGCTAAGCGGGACGACACGAATGTTTGTTTGTACGCGGGGCCTGCCGTATCACGACTCATTATAAGTAAACGGGGGTAATTTAGACAGGTATTGTCATGAAAACAATTCTTAATATATTTTCAATTGTTTCTTAGCTCAGTGACCCTTACTACTAGAAAGCTGTAATGGGGAATGGATGAAAATTTTAGAAATGCCTGATTATTTTTTTGGTGATAGGAAAAACCTTCCTTAGCACCAGAAAAAAGTTTCAGATTTTTCAGCTGCGACAATTATTTTTGAAAAATATAAACAGTTTCCTCATTAACGTTTTGGGTCAAGAACGGTAAATAGATACTTTCCTTGATCTGTCTCATATTACAAAAAACTATCCTCTGTGGTAAAGTGACACTGGTAATGACCAATATAGATGCTGCAAGTGTCAATATCATTGCCAGTGTCAGTTTACCACACATATTTAATACATTTTTTTGTAATATGAGACCGATCAAGGAAGGTGCCGTGTAACTGACCCAAAACGTAAGTGAGGAAACTGTTTATATTTATCAAAAAAAATTGACGCAGCTGAAAAATCTGTAACTTTTTTTCTGGTGCTAAGGAAGGTTATTACTATCACCAAAAAAATAATCAGGCATTTCTTAAATTTTCATCCATTCCCAATTCGGCATGGGTATGTAAATCAATCGCGCCGACAAAACGGTAGAATAAAATCTAGAAAAACATTTTTTTGTGTACCTCCCCTACATGTAAAGTGGGCATATATATATTTTTTTCACTTTTAACCCATTGTGTGGGGTATCTTTGGATAGCTTGTTCAAAAATATTTTGCGTGATATTGGGCTTTGAAGCCCTAATATTTGTCCAGCTAAAATGGCTACTACTGGGAATGTGAAAAAATTCGTAGTAGTAGTAGTACATAAAAATTAACTTAAAAGGAAAACTATAAGGGCTAAAAAAGCATAACTAAATACAGAGTAATAGTCGAGCAACCTAATGTGTACTTGGAAATGCCAACTTTCGTACAAATTCGGCCGACGCAACTGCTCCATTTAGTTGGCGCGTGCGTTTCGATGTAACAAAGACAGACATCAGACCAGGGATCGGATACCGGTATTTTCTCCATACAAATTAAACCGGTATTATTTCGTTTTTTCGTTATGATATCATTTTTGATCGGGCAGTCTAAAAATACGAATATGTTACCTAAATACACGATAGAGTCCTACATTAAGAGCCTAAAATAATTCAAAATATAAGACTACTTCGGGGATTTTTGAAAAAACCGGTTCCGATCCATGCATCAGACAACTACGGAATCCTACACTGCGCGTGTCCCGACAGGTACTTGGCCGGTTTTCTATATTATCACATGTAATCTCTAGCTACAAATTATTCAAAATCCGTATTTTATACCTATGGCCGTATTTTTATTTAATAAAATTTAAGTATATTAGAAGACAATGTTCCAAAAATCAATCAAGTCTCACATGAAGCTCAATATGGCTTGTTTTATGGATACTTGACCATGATATATTATTGAATGGATAAGTATACTTAAATATATCTTATTAACGAATCACATAAATATTTGCCCTTACTAAAGGGACCAGCTTCGCAGTTAGGGCCTAACTACTAACCTTAGCCTTACTACCAACTAAGCTGAAGCCAGCTTCTTTCGCCAGATTATTAAATTTATTCTATTTTCATATTTGTTCATTTTTACATAGTAAGTTAGTATACAATTTTACATTTATTTTCGCTATTTAAACCCTGAATTCGCTCTTAAACATTGAAAAAGGTGTGACTGTACAATAACTTAAACGTACTTACCTATACACGGTGCCCGTGAGCATTGCGAGAGATTTAAATCACGAATTCCTGAGGCTATAAGGAGTAATAAATGTTATATGAAGCTAGGTCGAATTATGATTTTTATTTTTTTTTCTTATTTTCATACACAATAATTGCTAATCTAGTAAAACGTGTCTTTAGGACGAGCTGTCAAAGTAAAGTCTCGCAACGTCGCAATCATAAAGGTGTTTCATACTGGAGATTTCATTACAACATTTTTACACAAAAATCTCTAAAACCGAACCGAATTTACTCGACGTTAATTAACATTTCTAACTTAAAATATATTCAGAAATATCCTGTTAAAATCTCTCGCAATGCTCACGGGCACCGTGTATTTTGGTTGTTTTTGCTCCCCTCTTTTGTACCTATATAAGCATATTTTTTTGTCAATGATGATTGTTTCTCACGTGGGAGCTAAGCCTAACGTCAAAGGGATCTTTTAAAGGCTTGATAGGTAGTCTCTTTCGAAGAGGTAGCCAAAATAACACATGGTTTATTTTTTCGATAAGTTCATGTTTATTTAACTTTCTCCTCTGAAATTGAAATATGGCATTAGCATAAACATGTTCAATATAGTTTTATAAAGACTAAAAGACCGTTTCAATTATCATTTGAAAGATGGATTTTGTATTTATAGTCAACGCTGATACCTACACCATATTAATGGTATTAGTAAATTTCGTGAGGTTATAGGTTTTAATGTAAGAGATAATTGAAACTACTCAACCGCACTGCACGCAGAACTGAAGGCCGTTGGGGGCGGAAAGGTGACCAAGTGGCCACCACATACCGGAAGACGCAGCGTGGGTAGACCCCCCACAAGGTGGACTGATGACCTGGTAAAGGTCGCGGGAGTCCGCTAGATGCGGGTGTCGCAGGACCGATCTCTTTGGAGGTCTATGTCCAGCGGTGGACGTCTTCCGGCCTTGATGATGAGTGATGATCCATAGAGATTCTAGTTGATCCTCAGGAGTTTTCTCATGACAGAGCTGCCCTGCAGTTTGATTGCATAACGCTTCGTACGTGTATTTTAGGGAGAATAGATGTAAATGTATTTTTTGTATGGAAGAAAAAAACGAGTGGCTACTTTTTGCCCCCCCCCCCCCCCCCCCTTTGTGATGTTTGGTGAGGTTCTTGGCTACCCGTCCCCCCATAACCGCACGTATATTTTTTTTAAGATAAATAGTGTTGTATATAGTAAATCTTGTTTATTTTTTTATTTTTACTCATGTGGTTGGTATATTTTTTGTTAGCTTCGTTCACTCTAGAAAAATACACATGAGGTGTCCTTATTGAGTTGAGATAACAGGTCATTAAAAAATTTAGCTACGTTTAACTTTTTAATGTTCCATACGCGGATCAGGTTTTTCTAAAACTACTCCAAATTTAATGTTCTGACAGACAAATAGACAGACGAACAGAGTCGCACCACCATACGGGTTCCTTTTTACCTTTTGGGACGGAACCCTTAAAATTAACACTATTACATTAACTCCCCAACGTACCCTATTGGGACATCATCGCAATAAGATTGCAAAGTCTTTTTATAAACGCGTATTTAAGTACAAGGTGCCAATTTACAATGCGGAAAGTCAAATCTGTCAAGAAATAACAATATCGCGCTAAACTGTACGTCACGATTATTTGTTATCCAAGGGGCTAGCACAAGTTTTTACTATGTCGCGTCGCACGCGACTCAGCGCTTCTTGTCTCATTCGTACTGAGTAAATTCCGCTGGATGCGGGTGGCGCAGGACCGGTCATTGTGGCACTCTTTGGGGGAGGCCTATGTTCAGCAGTGGACGTCTTTGGGCTGATATGATGATGATGATGATGATGAAATTAGAAAGATGAGGATAGATTTTCTCGTCTGGTGTCGCAGAGTCTGTTGTTAATCGATGGAGGCTTGGCGCATCACGTTGCACCGTAATACTTAACGGCCTAATTTAGGCACCATGGCCTAAATTAGATTCATCTCTTTTATTTGAAACCCCAATCACATTTGAATATGTTTTACAGCCCTGTACTGACAATTAGCTTCATCATCATCATCATATCAGCCGAAAGACGTCCACTGCTGGACATAAGCCTCCCCCAAAGAGTGCCACAATAACCGATCCTGCGCCACCCGCATCCAGCGGGCTCCCGTGGTCTTTACACCAGGTCATCAGTCCGCCCTGTGGGGTAGGGAGGGGGGGGCCTACCCACGCTACGTGGTCGCCACTCAAAAACCTTTCCGCTTCAACGGCCATCGGTTCTACGTGCAATGTTTAGCTTGGTGAGGATGAAAACCAGCGCAGCGCGTGAAACACATTGATGTATTTGTGTATACAAAATTCTATTACACTAAATATTTTGTTTATACGGTGGCAACAAAGCATACGGCTTGCCTGATGCTAAGCAGAAAATGTAGCCTATGGACGGTTGCGACACCAGAAGAATCATTAACGCGTTGCCGACCCTATTGATATGAGGATTCGTTGTGTTGACAGCTAGAGATAGACGTCTTAACACAAAGTATCTTTGTGTAAATCTGATTACCAACCAATTTGCCATGCGAACGTGTCTGATCGACCCCCAGTCCCTGTGATCAATTTAAGTAGAAACCTTCGTTTGAAACATTAAATTGGAAACGTTAAATAAATAAACCAAACCAAAAACGAAAAATATGCTCTAGTACAGTATTAACTAGCGATTTTAAAGTCCACTTTTATTACTCGCCATTTAAATACTCCAAGCTGCAACTATCAATAAACAACCAACTAAATAGTTTAAAAATTACACCTCCTGTTGTGGCGTCTGCCACTCCATTTTGTTCCCTGGGGATAAGTCATAGAGTCGTATTTAGCTTGAATTTGATTGTCAGCTTCAAATTATTAGTATTGTTTTGTTTTGTTACGAAAAATGCGTATTTTGAGTATGCCTACCTACTTACTAAGCTAGTATTCTCATCCCTGAGAGGAGGCCCGTGCCCAGCATTGGTTAAATATTCAAGAAGGCCTTTTTCTTTTTTAAAGCTAAAAGTACGGTTAAATACAGGGTGATTTAGGGTTCGTGGAGCAACAATGGTCATACTGAACAACTTTTCCCATGGGACGAACCACGAAATCGCAAAAAAAAATCTGCTGTTCCATACATTAGCTTTCAATTAACTCACAGTTAACTCTTAATTGGGTCATATTTATACGATTTCGTGGATAGTTCCATGGGATTCTTATTCGCTTTAGGTCTTCTTGCTCCACGACCCCTTACATCACCCTGTATAGACAAACTTTTGTATTGTATAATATTATTTATTGGTATATATTGTCATTTACAAATCATTACAAGTAAAAAAAACACGTCACATGTCAATTTCATGTCATTATTTTTAGTAACTATTTAAATAATTCATGTATTAATAATTTATTTACATAATAACGTACGTGACTGAGCCAATGTTCTGTGGCCATCGAAAAACTCGTCAATGGACAAAGCCATTTCCAGTAGAATAGCTTTTAGTTTGCGCACAAATATTGCATCGCTAGGAAGCTTGCTCTATTTCTTCGTCCAGTGTATTGTACATTAGATTAAGTAAATACTAATATTGTTCGGACCAATAAGTTGTATAAAACAACAAATCGTAATATTGAGAACATACTCAAAATGACTTAACACCATTACAACTAAGGTAGGTAACGTTAGAACGGTAAGAAGCTTAGTAGATTTAAATTAATATACATATTTAAAGTCCTTAGTAAGACAGGCACCTTTTTAGGGTTCCGTAGCCAAAATGGCAAAAACGGAACCCTTATAGTTTCGTCATGTCCGTCTGTCCGTCTGTCCGTCTGTCCGTATGTCACAGGCATTTTACTCGAAAACTATAAGGTGTATTTGAATAAAATTTTGAGGATAGGTGTATTTTGTTAGCCGCTACATAGTTTTGTAATTAAAATGACAAAAAAAAAATTTTTTTAGGGGTGCACTCCATACATAAAACTAAAAGTCAAATTTTTTTTTTCATTATGACCCCCCGTGTGGCACATCAATCGATAGGCCTTTCAAAATAAATATAAGGTTTCTCAGCAATTTTTTTGATTAAGTGAATAGAGTCGGAGATAATCGTCCCGAAAGTCACTAAAATTCTGTCCCCCCCTTCTAATTTTTGAACCGTGCATTGTAAAAATATGAAAAAAATCATGGACGTAGGGCTTATTAAATTCTTTCAGCGAAAATTGTTTTGAACAAGATCGGTTCAAAGGTTTTCGAGATATTGCTGAAAAACTGGCTTCCTTTAAGAAAAGGACGTAAGCGCCGTAAGATTTCTGTGACGATACGACCTTTTTAATAGGCACGGAACCCTTCGTTTTGCGTGGTCCGACACGCACTTGGCCGGTTTTTATATTTTTATTTCTCCGAAAAGCATTTTTTCAAATCCCGGGATTTAAAAAGGTTTTCAGTTTTATACGAAATTAGCTTTTCCTATGAATCATCTACGATAGGTATATGTGATTTGCATCGTAACTAAATAAATATTGGCTTTTCCAAATATATTTACATATCAATTTCCAACAAATTATAGCTAACGATTACACTCGGTGAAATGGAATACTAACAAACTTTTAGACTTAAATTATAACAGAGTTGAAATACACTGACTCGGACACAAAGACTGGAATTTTACTTGACTCAATGTGCAATGTTTTCCAAATATCATAGTGATTTTCTTTTGTTCTCTATTTGAAAGGAATTCATCCAGAATATTTGAGAAACATGACAAGTATCAGTAGTTGACTTATTATGAAAATAAATGCACTTTTCATGCCACCAGTCCACATATAAAATTCTCAAGAGCAAGGGCGCCTGTTACGCTAAATAGGCGATAAGTGTCCCCAACGATGACGTGCAATCGTATCGTATTCGGCCAGTATAACCCAACCAATTTATAGTCACATGCAATCCGCTTGTCACTTACTGACGCCTAGTAATCTTAATTGATTAGGGTTATACAGTGTTCTAAGCTTGAAAAGACGTAAGTGGCTGTGTATAGGTGATAGTATATTGACATTTCGTTGATATAGTTTTGTTAGTTGTATGTGTGGTACTGATATGCGATGCAGGGGGCTTGCCAGTGGCCGACGCGCGAGTCGCATTTGAGCGCGAGGGATTTCAGACGTTTTGTGAAGGTATGTCACAAATATACCATGTTTATTTATTTTTAATTTTTCTGCATAGTGATAATTGTTGCGAATGCCGTTTTTCTTTTTTTTGGTTGTGATAATTGTCCAATTAGAGAGTAAAAGTTAACTAAATTATTAAAAACATTGATATTTGTTATGTTCTTGTGCACAGCTTTTATTTTACATTACTGGTGTATCAATAACGTGAGTAATATAAAAACCTATTTAAAAAAAGAAAAGCATTACTAGCAAAGTAGATTGATGACCAAATGACGAGTACTCGCATTAAAAAGGGGATTACCACGAATGAATAATGATTGAATAATTCATTCCTGTCACAAAGTGGTAAATAATCCTTATTTTTTCGTGATCATATTGGATTTGTAGCGTACTCTTAATACCGTAATATCATGAAATGTTGGCGAGTTTTCCGCTGAATAATAATGTTAAAACACCTTACATAAATTAATAAAATCAAAAGTACATACACTTTGAACATATCAGTGATTTTTTGAGGAGTGTTGTAGTAGGTGATCTTTCGTAAAGCTACTTCGTGCCTATGCCAAATATTGTCATTCGGTGTCAAAGGACACAACCGGGAATAACGCTAAGAGGACGATGACTAAAGCTACTACACTAACTAGCAGTTGATAGTGTAGTACTTTTCTTTTTTTGTGCATATATTTTTTCCGGGAAGTTAAGTAGTCATATACAGAAAAAAAAACAGATTGCTTTTGCTGTTTTAACACAAAAAATATTTTTACCTTTTAAAACATGGATGGAAAAAAAATGCATGTATCTTGGTAACAACCTAAAGACCTTACAGCTAAAATCTGATATTTAGGGTTTGGATTACATTACTTATAGAGAAACAGTTCAATACATTGTTTTACGCATACTTTAACAGGTTAAATAATTAGCCTTTACTAGGGGGACATACTAAATAATAAGTAAGTACGGTCTATGCTTTTTGTACGAGAATTACAAAAATCTAAAATAAAAAATCTAAGTATGACGACCGAATAGCCTAGTGGTTAGTGAACCTGACTATGAAGCTTGAGGTCCCGGGTTCGATCCCCGGTCGGGGCAGATATTTGTATGATGAATATGAATGTTTGTTCTCGAGTCTTGGATGTTTATTATCTATTTAAGTATGTATTTATCTATATATAAGTATGTTTATTCGTTGTCTAGTACCCATAGTACAGGCTTTGCCTAGTTTGGGACTAGATCATATGGTGTGAATTGTCCCTTAATTAATTAATTTATTTATTCATTTATTTTACGGCTTATAAGTATTACTTAGGATATTACACTGTTATGTAGTAGTCAGTTGCTGACTGCAATAAGCAGGAAAATAAATGGCGTGGATCGGATGGAACAGGGAAGTGGAATCTCGTTAACCAAAATCCTGTTCCGGTAGATTATTTCCGATAAACGCCGCTTAAGCCTTAATTACTGACGGTGTACAAACGCTCTTACTAAAATTAAATTATAATCTGGATTTGATTAAATTTGGTAAGCAGAATGCACTTTCTATTGAAAGGAGATTGAAGGTGAATTGTTAGACCTAGAGCTGTTTTAAATTAATTGGTTAGGTATTGCAACTTACTCTCATATTACATATAATTGAATTGAGCAAGTCGATTATCAGCTTGTTGTTCTAGTTGCAAAAAACCCTGAAAACCTTATTGGTACAGTTGTATCGGATGTCTGCCGCCAAGTAAGGTTCAAATTAAAAAAAAAACTATCATCGAAGGCGGACGTTTTCACTTTTAAGTGAAGCATAGTTCGAACAGTGTATTTTTTACAAAATGTTTGTATTTTGCCTTTGTTTTTATTACAAAGTGTTGTGAAAAATAACTGGGAACGCGAAAGTATTCCTCAATTTAGCTTGAATTTGGTCACAACGTGGAAGTTGTGAAACTTTAATCTATTACATGTTTCACGATGTGACGATTTTTATTAGATAATTTACTTATCATTATGTACCTATAAAGTTAACGTTTTTTTAGTAAGGTCTAAATGTAATTTAATGTGACATTATATGAAATTGGTTTGAATTGTATGAAATATTAAAATAATTCGAGAAGCCGATTAGGTATATTGGAAAATAGTTGCTTGCCTAAAGATTACAGGAAAACCTATAAGAAGTTTGAGTATTCAAAAACACTTATGAAATTTAGATTATATACGGAACCCTCACCACGCGAGTTGAACTCGCACTCCGGTTTTTTAGATTAAAAGCCCATTTCCCATCAGTCACTTACATTATATCAACGGCCATAAAAAATGCGCTTAAGTATTTTCACGGTAAAAAAACCCATTCATAAAACTTTCAAAGGTCATTAATAAAGTGCCGCAATTGCACATCTACTAAGGCATTAAATCTAAAATTTTCATCAAATGGCGTGCACTCGATTGCATAATGACCATTCGGACGGGAATCGACATTGGAACGAATTTGTGACCGCTGCAGAGAAGTCACTATTTTGCCACTAAAAATTCAATGCTATTTGATTATCAGTGCATTCCACTCAGATATACTTACCTATGTGTGTACGTAAAAGAGAGCGCATGAGCATTACCATATGTGAAAAACGTGTTCTCCAATTAGGATTCTGTACCAACACCCTCAGTTCCGATTGCCAATGAAAAATGTCTCCAAAAACGCGTCAAGTCTATTTCTAGTCCTAGAGCATTAAGTCACTTTTACACTAGGAAGTGGAATGAATGCTAACAAGTTCGTTTTTAATTGTATGTCAGAAACGGACAACTTTCATTAGTAAATTAACTAGTAGCATCCTATGATGTTTGTTGAGATCAAGTTGAGTTAATCACGAGAGCATTTTTGTTGCTGCAGTGTGAAACGCTGGCTTAATTTTTTTTGGTGGAACTTTTTGAACATTTTAGACGGTTGATTTTTAAATTATTGAACTTAAATATTTTTTCATTACACTTGCTCGTAAAAGGCTTCATAACGCGCAGGCATACAGAGCTACAATAGCTTTTATTACGCCTAAGAGCGTAATGGTTTTCTATGAGTTCTGATTGGTTTAAGTAAATCTATTTGGCCGCGCGCCACAAGAATTCTACTCTGTGATTGGTTGAAAAAATCTAGTTGGCCACGCGCAGATGTACTGCTCTGTGATTGGTTGAATGAAATATTGAAGCTGCGCGCTCCACTCGCACTGATCTGGAAGTGAAGTTGTCAATTTCATCAATTTTTGATTGGTGCGGTAGTATGAAACATAGATTTTTCTGTCTTTTGTTGTTATTTATATCCTCGTAAATGTGCTGAAAAACATTGCATGTGACACGTCCGGTAAGAATATTACAAACTCGAGTCATAAAGGCTATATAAAATAGACTCTCGTTCGTAAATCATATCTTACCGTAGGTACTTGTGGCACACTGTATCATTTCTTGACAAGTACCTATTGTATAAAGCTATTAATAATAAATAATGATATAATAAATAAATTATAATAAATAAATAATTTTGGTATTTTGGTATCTTATAGCTCGGTATCTTACGATATATTTTGGTATATTTCGGACATATAGAGGATGATCCTTTTCACATGACTAACCGATATAATATCTCCGTTTCTCTCACAATATAGGTGTTAGACAGAGAGCGTACGCCCGCTTTAACTTAGAACACCATATACATATTGAAATAATGCGATTCGTGCGGTCGCTCGGAAAAAAAATATATTTTGGAATATTTGTAGTGTGTGGTGCTTAGTTATAATCTAATATATATTTCGGTATCTAACTCTATATTAATATATATTATAGCTAAAGTCTGTAACGGGCTTAATGCGATAAATATATATCTACACGATATATCTTAAAATCTAACAACTGGACACCATGGACACAAATAAGTGGCACATTACTGGCCTAGGCCTGCAGTGTTGTATATCTCTATCATATTTGCCGGCACCTACATTTGAATGAAGAATTAATCTCTAGTATAAAGCGCCACAGACGTCTTTGTCACAAATTTAAAATACATATACTTAATGTACAAAAAAAATATTGAAAACTGTAAACAGCATACGCAATGTCAGAACAGAAAGTAGTAATAAGAAACGTTAATTTACAAGTCTTATCTGATAAAAAGTTAATTAAAATAAAAGAAATTGGTTGTGTTATGAGAGAAAGAGTTTTATAATCATCAATAAAGATTACGTGCGTGACATTTAATCTATTTGGTAACAAAAAATACGTAATTTGTGATAAGAGTCGTGTTATAAAAAAACGAAATATTAGCGTATTTCAAAAAAGTGCGATGTCCAAGTCGATCTATTTGTTTAAAACGTAAAATATTTTTAATATTGGCATGATAATAACTTATGTAATAACTTAAGACAGAAGGTCCTTTAAATAGATTAACCGACTTGGTATTACATGGATCTCACAACTTTTTACGGTAGAAAGACTGAGCTGCGAGACTTGGGTTTTTTTACAGGATGTTTTTGATGGCATCTCACTTCTTTTTGTAGAGTCCTACTTTTTGGTACCATCTACTTCTAACGAATTTTGTTAAAGGCTTCTCTTGATATTTTTTTATTTTGACTTGGCGGGGGCACTGCCGTGCCCCCAGATAGGTTTTCCCATGATTAAGACATTAAATTCTATTTGTATTCTAAATTTGAAGCTTCTATGTCTGCTAGAAGTGCCTTGGACTTTTGATGATCGGTGAGTCAGTCAGTCAGTGAGTGACAAAATTTAGAAACTTTAAAAAGTTGTCATTCTTAAACTACTGGTTCAAATTGACTGAAATTTTAAATATACCGTGTTTATATAATGCCTGATTAGTTACTGAAAATTCAGGTTTCTTGTTTTATCCACAACGAAATTATAGGGGGGTCGAAAATGGCCTGAATTGCTTCGAGAAAAGGATGGTACGGCCGTGCCGCTTTTTGTTGCTCGACTTGGCGGGGGCACTGCCGTGCCCCCAGATAATGATAATCTAGACTAGGGATTGGATGGAATGTCAATGTCATATCTGTCTGAGCAATATCTGTAATTTAGTCGTAGTCGTAATGCATCAATGAACACGGAATTCCAACATGGCATGCATGTGCACGAGTATGTCCTCAACAATCCAGGAGTACACTGGTATTGTGTAATTATTCGAATGAACGCTAGAGCTTATTCATCATACGTCCCACTGCTGGGGACAGGCCTCCTTTAATGGATGAGAGGGAACGGGCAGTAGAGCATATTAACTGTCATTTTTTGAAGCTGAAACTGACAGTTTAAGTGTCCTAACGGTTACGCAAATTACCCTGCATGAATAATTTGTCAGCTTATGTTTTTTCAACATTCATATTTTCTGAAACCGACACTGGAACTCTTTCAAGCCTTCATTTACAAAAAAGCCGCACTGCCAAAACATTGTTGTGACTCGCGTTGTACCATTGTATACATTAATTCTCGGAAAAAACGTAATTTAGGCAGTGGGCGATTGAAAAAGAGCGCAAGTGCCGTAAGAACCATATGCCAATAAGTCCTTTGAGACTGAAATGTTGGTATGGTTTATTTACCGAAAATTCTACTCATGGGTCTCACGCGATACGGTGTTAAATATTTCCACGCTATCACCAACAAGCTATAGCCGCGTATTGTAAAACATTGTATAGTGGCACACCTACCCTCGAACATTTTTTTTAGCTGGTAGGTTTTCATTAGACTTAGTTACATTTTTTGGAGAGACTAACGCTGAATTAGTTCGATTATCATAACATAGACCAGTAAGCGGGTAGAACTCTGGTTTTATGGATGAATCGCTACTGCATGTAGCGATTCATCAGATTGGGTCAGTGTCAAGCACTTTCAATCTTAATGCATTAAGAACAGAAATGAAATCAAAAGAATTTTCGACAAACCCAACTACTTTTTTACAAATGTTATAGCCTATGTCACTCCCACGATTAAGAGGAATCCAACAACACCTCTATGTCGAAATCCGTCAAACGGCTTAGGCTGTAGGGCGTGCCAAAGAATAAGACATACACACATACATATATACGTACATACATACCCTCGAAAAACATAAAAAGAAAAGAAAAAAGAAAAGAAGACATTTATTCACTACACAAAAGACACACAGAGACAAAGGAGTAGACATACAATACAATTGACACATATTGTGTGTCTTCGCGGCAGTGAAACGGTCGCTGTCTCAGCATTGTGCCGAGGTGTCAGACAGACACCTGCACACCCTCCCTGCCTGATAACCCTCCTTTCCTTCGGCAGTCGGGTAATGAACAGTACTTAGTTGTCAACTATTAGGCATTCAATTATTAAACAATGTTACGTTTTATAAACTTTCAAGTTTTTCACACATTATTTTTACTAAACGGTACTTGCTGGCGACCGAGGATGTTGTGACATATCCGAAACCCTCTGATCTCAATGACGTAAATAAAAAAATTATACGTACGTGAAGTCCCGTGAAGTCAAAGTAATTAGGACGTTTATCTCATCATTCAAATATTTCATCATTTAGATGGGTCGTGAAGTCTCGATCTTTCTCATATTCTTAATATAAGAGTTTCAAAATTGAGAAACCTTTTTCATTGTACAAAAAAATCTTCTACTTTCCACAAAACAAATAAAAGCATAAAATGTAACCTAAACGTAATATTAATATTGTAAGCACGTCCACAAAACACGTGGTGTCAGAACAAACGTTACTTAGGATGCTCCTTCAATCGTAAAGAGCTCTTCACGCGGAAAGGAGCACATGGAGCGAAAATATTATACGGAGCGAGGGTACGGGGTCAACTGAGATTGTAAAGCGGCGGGTAAATTTTTGATATTTAGAAATCTGAGGAAATTTACATGATTCAGTCGGGTCAATCACATATATTTTGTTGTTATTTTGTCACGTTAGCCGGGGCTTTAAAGCATACGTATTTAGTAGAAAACCTTGCATAATGTGCAAAAAATCATACAAAGACAATTTCACAATCGATTAATGGATTCACAAAACCGCCTCGCAAGAGAACACTGATTATAAAAATGCCCGCATGTTGTTGTAAGCCTTGATATTATAAACGTTCAACCACTTCAAGCTTTCAATATACAATTAAGTTTCAATATCATATTAAGATGCTCCCCCCGCCCCTGCAAAATTCGGCAGACATTTTTGTACGCAAATTCGACATAATGTTACAGTTATGTATGCTCTAAGGCCAGGGACAACTTGACACAATTTCTTAGAAACATTTCTGTTTTTGGTGGTCGCCTGATGGGTCCTTGATTTTATTTACGATTGATGAAATATGATGTTTGGGGTGCGGGTCGAGGAAAATCCTCATGGACGACTGGGAGTGGAGGCCCAGACAGTGCCGAACTCTTACCGGCTAAAAATCTCGGTCTGCACTCCAAAAATCGCTATCGACTTTTCAGAAACTTTCAGCTGGCGAAGAGGCGGCTGGAAAGGGAGAACTTAAAACTACCCGCGAGATCCTTAAGGATATATTAGAAACATATTAAAACATATATGGACTTTTAACATGCTTTGAAGATGGCCCGTAAAAATGGATAAAAAGTTTAACAAAACTCTGCAATCGGCTGGATTTAAACTCATAAAATTAGTTTAAAAAAAAGTGTCCCTTGGGTGTAGGGCCCTTGGGCAACCACGGCAACCTTACAGAAGATAGTACTAGCAGTACTAATGGCTCTTTAACCAAACAATATTGCAAATGCAAAAAAGAAGGAATCTCTCAATTCCACTTTAGAAGGAAGAAAATATACCTAATAATAATAAAATAATAAATATTTTGCGGACAATCTTACACAAATCGACCTAGTCCCAAACTAAGCAAAGCTTGTACTATGGGTACTAGACGACGATAAACATACTTATATAGATAAATACATACTTAAATACATAGAAAACATCCATGACTCGGGAACAAATATTCGTGCTCATCACACAAATAAATGCCCGTACCGGGATTCGAACCCAGGACCTCTTGCTTCGTAGGCGGGTCACTACCAACTAGGCTAAAGTGGTCGTCAAAATAATACTAAATAAAACAACAAAAATATGGAAAAGTTTTGTTGTTTTCTTTAGTATTTGATTTGTTGCCTGTCTTGTAATTTTTGGTTGTTGAATTGCATGTTAAATTTCGCATCTAAAATATTGCTCCTTTAATATTTGGTGATTAAATTTAGTGTGAACAGGTAACACTTCAAATTTTTTACCTAGTCGGGATACAGTGTTTTCAACTTTATATACTTTTTTATTAAAAAAAAATCACAAATTACATTTTATTCATCAGGTACCCGGCTGTTAAAATGGAGCCGAAAGCGCCCGGCATGAAGTATTTACCCCTGCTGGTCTTCCAGTTTATCCTGGTAGCGCTGTACTTCGTATTTGTCAAGTACGACGGCGACCACCATCACCAACTTCGTGGTAAGTTTAAAATCCTCTTCTTAAGGAAACGTCGGTTAAGAAGATACCAAGACCAAGTACAATTTGCGCCTTACAATAGACACTGAATGATAGTTTAATAACGGTACTAAGGATTCTACGTCGACATTCCGTTAGCGTGTTCTATCTCGACGCCAGCGCCATGCTTTGACGAAAATGGTGCGTTACACTACATTTGTAGTATGAACTAAGTGCTTGTTAATTGCAAACAAGAACACTGATAGTTAGTTGATGGCGTAACCTTTACTTTATCATTAAACGAGCAACATTTGTAGATATATTATTTATTAATTTGTCAATGGGTTCTCAGATGTAGCTCTAACGATTGCGAGCAGCTGGAAGATTGCCTAACGCAATGATATATATTTGTATTGTACTTTTTATAAGGAAAGTGAACGTAGTTGTCCAAACGTCATCATCATCATATCAGTCCAAAGTTGTTCACTGCTGGACATTAATCCTCCCCAAAGAGCGCCTTAATGGTTATGCGCCAGCCGTATTCAGCGGACTCCCGCGACCGTTACCAGCTCATCAGCCCACCCTGTGTAGGGTCCCACGCTGCGCCTCCCGGTACGTGGTTACCACTCGAAAACCTTTCCGGCCCAACGGCCGTCGGTTCTATGTGCAATGTGCCCCGCGACAATTCAGATCCCAAACATACAGTCAGCATCATATAGTTAGTAGCAGCCAAAGTAGCCAAATATTTCTGTACTCGTCTTTAGTAGTGTAAGAATAAAGGCGTATTGCGATATATTTGGCTACGCTTGCTGCTACTAACTATAGGATGCTGACTGTACGGTAAGGGAAATTTGTATTCACGTAGAACCCTATCGCAATAAGGTGACATATCACTCGAGTTTGAGTACCGGCGGCCTGTCAATTGCGACAGGGTTCTACGGTGGTACTATCGCCCAAGGGTACGGGTTTACACTTTCTGTTCAAAATCGTCTGCACATGCATAGCGAACGCTCGAAAATGATCCTAGAGGTGTGAACCCGTACGCTTGGGCGATAGTACGTGAATTACATTTCCCTTACTGTACGTTTACAAAGTTACGTAATCGCCCCACAGGTTTACAGTGCACTTACGGGGGCAAATAATCGGGGAAGCTAGGTCACTTTCTGGGAAAAATATTTTCCCTGGGTAATTAATATTGCCGAGCAAAAGTCGGTCTCCCGGTAACCGGTAAATATGAATAACATAAAATTTATGTCAAATGAAAATGTAATCAAATTTAACTATAATATAATATTAAAATAATATTGTCAACAATGTAATTTTAAAATTTTATAATACTCTGATACTGAAATGATATATTGTATACTGTTTTGAAAAAATGACACCTCGCCGAGTTTTTTACGCCGGTTCTTCTCGAGGCAGAGGTAATTTACTTTCCGAACCGGTGGTAGTTTATCGACATTCATAGGTGCATGTAATATGCCTAAATTGAAGAATAAATCACTTTGACTTTAACTTTTGACTTTGAATATTCCTACAACTGAAGACTGGAAATTATTCAAGAAGCCCATATTCCCAAACAATTTTCATATATCCATAATTATTTTTCAAAGCAATATTCATGTGTTAAAGATAATATCAACAATGGAAACTAAATATAACATCATCGTAAAACATCATTAATACATTGAAACAACAAAACAAATTGACGAGATGCAACCAGCATTATATAACCAATTAATCCTAAGATCGCAATTACATCACAGTTATTTTTAAAACTGAACAACCATTATAATTAAACCGAGTGCACTCGACGGGCTATAAAGCAATTAATTTGTTCAAAATTCTTCTCTCATCCGCACTGTACCGACGTCTCCTATAGGACAGCTACGCTATTCACAACTCGCTTCACCTCATTATACGGTCAACCAATTTAAATCTTAGGCCACTCTAGAACCCTGTCTTATTGACACCCTGCTATTTATTTATGTATTAGCCATAGAATTCACTTTGAAGTTTACTGTGAAAAGGTTCTACAGTGGCCTAGGATTCAAATTGGTTGACTCTACCTACCACTTATTGATCATCTCTAGTATAATCGAATTTAAACTTTCGTGAGACATGTTGAAATAATACGAAATACACGGTTAAACTCACGTAATATTAAATGTCACTGCGGGCGACAGGTTTCGAACTCTTCATGAGTTCTTCAAGCGGCACCGCCGCGAAAACACTCATCCTGAAAAACTCCCGAAGAGTTCGAAACATGTCGCCCGTAGTGACATTTAATACGTGAGTTTAACCGTGTAATTATAAGTATTATCTCTACTATACTTTGATGGATAGATAGATATATCGTTTATTTGGTATTTTGCAACAAATAAAATATATAAAGGGAAAGAAAAATATTAACTGGCCAAGTGCGTGTCGGACCACACACAGAAATCTTACGGCACTTACGTCCTTTTCTATCTGCAATATCTTGAAAACCTTTGAACCAATCTTGTTCAAAATAATTTTCGGTGAAAGAATTTAATATGTCCATGATTTTTTCATATTTTTTAAATACATCGTTCAAAACTTAGAGGGGACACAATTCGTGTGACTTTCGGGGCGATTATCACCGACTCTATTTACTTAATCAAAAAATACTGAGAAACCTTATAATTATTTTGAAAGGCCTATCGATTCATGTGCCAGACGTGGACTTAAAATATTTTTACTAGCCTCACATGTATAGAGTGCACCCCTAAAAAAATATTTTTATTAACTTCATTACAGAACTATGTGGTGGCTGGTGGCTAACAAAATACACATATTCTCAAAATTTTATTCAAATACACCTTATAGTTTTCGAGTAAAATGCCTGTGACATACGGACAGACGGACATGACGATACTATAAGGGTTCCGTTTGAACCCTAAAGAAGACAACTGTGCGTTGCAACAATGCAAAAAACGTACTAGCTCAGGTTTGCTTTACTCGGGCGAGCAAGAACTCATATTCTGCTACGTACGTCAGCAGCAAAATTAGCTAAGCGGGTCAAGTGCTCGAAATGACCTACACCCGACTCTAATGTCAAGAGGATAAGGGCTGTCTAGATCATTTTGAGCGTGTTATTTTGCGTAGCTACTTCTGCTGCTGACTGTACTTTGACTACACAGTGGCCCATTTCACAAAGATACAAGGTACAATTTTACAAGTCATAACTGGCAACATTGAGGCCCTTGACCAGTATCTTATCTTATCTTATTTATTTGAGGGCCCTTTCGACTCAGTGGGATCTTTTGTGCATTTGCCCTCCCCTTTATAGCTACTCCCAAGCTCGCTCCATCATTTCCACAAAGCGGATAATGCAGCTCAGTGGGAGCACCTTGAATTCCTTTGGTTGCGGGTAGCCGTTACCAAAGAGATTCATTCTTTGTCTGGCAAGGGCATGACATTCAAACAGTAAGTGTTCCATAGTCTCATCTTCCTCGCCACACATTCTACAGTCTGTACTGTTTGATAGTCCCATCTTGGCCAAGAGGTCCTTGACGCCGAAGTGACCTGTGAACACCCCAGATATAATCCTGAGTTGCTTCCTGCTGGATTTCCAGAGTTTTATGGTCCAGCCCGAGTCCACTCCTTCTATGAAGAGCTTTGAGTGCCTAAACCCGCCTCATTCCTCCACTCGTGCTGGTGTTTGGTTTTGGCGTAGGCTTTAAAGGCCGATATTATTGATTCCCTGTGAGAGTCCCACAAACGGTTCTGGACCTACAAAGTGATTTGTAGACCCCCAGTAACGACTGGCCGTTTAATTTAACCAGTGTTGCCGATTTGGATTTATAAAATTGTACTTGTGAAATGGACCCCAGAGTCCGTTCCGCTTGTTATCGAACGAGCCTTGAGATAAAATGAACTTGTCATTCCTTACAAATAATAACTTATATATCTAACTAACGTACGTACGAAGGGTTACGCAATCGACCTGCAGGATTCGTGAAACGCGTGATCGGAGCTCTAACTTGAATATGGTAAGGTGAAGCGAATGTTGTGGAATACAGCTTAGAACCTTCAGGCAGATCCGCAAGGCAAGGCCATGATATGGACGCGAATTATCTTCACAATTAACATTCGGATTAATTGAATGCAGACGGTTAATTGGCGCTAACTGGAGCAAACGAAACGTTGTATCGCTATATGCGTTAGCCTATTATTTTAATTACGTATGCAGGTCAATCGAAATTGTGGAACGCACGCAATGCCTAATTTTCCCCGCATTTAAATTGTACTTGCTTGAAACCGGGGTTGTTTAAACAGGCACATAATTAGGAATAGATTAACTAGATTGCTTTTAGACTAGCTTTTGTCCGTGATTTTATCGTCCGTAGTGAACTTCCTGACTGACTGTAACCCCCGATAAATTCCTTTGGGGAATGATTTTCGGAATTAAGAGTACCTATCCTGTGTTCTGGAGCCGTAGCATGGTTGGCCTTATCACGCGACAAGTGACAAGATAAGAGCGTCGTCTCGTTCTATCGAACGGTGTCAGCCAGTGACGCACGCTCTATCCTATCACCTATCGCGTGACAAGACCAACCATGCTACGGGGCCAGGTCAAGTTATAGGCTATATGTATTATTTGTATAACATGTCAGCCGTTTATCTGAGACAGTAACAGTAAACTATTATGATTACGATTTGATATCAAAATTTTGTAATTTTCTCGTTTATAGGTATTACCTAATATTTGCAGCCCTGCTAGCATAACTTGACTCTCGACTCTCCTCGCGCGCGAGATACACTGTCCGTCACTTTCTGATTAATGCTGTCAAAAAGTGACAGATAGTCTATCAGGCGTGAGAGTAAAGTAGAGAGTCAAGCTATGCCTAGCAGGGCTGGATTGTCATGATTTTCTCCTTGAAATGCAGTCAGCATCATTTAAATTAGCATCCAAAGTATTCAAATATATCGTAACACATCCTCACTCCCACGGTAATAAACGTGTTGCGATACATTTGACTAAACCGTTAGCTGTTGGATGTTTTTCAGAGATCCGCTTAGTTTTTGTTCCTGTGTCTGACCCAAATATTTATATGATGACCGGTCACGTTTGACCTCTTTCAGTTGTTTGATGTCCAAACAGTACACCGATATTGTTCAACGCAAACAGTCTATGCACAATGCGTGGCTGATATATTGTCGGAAACTAGTTAATTTACGTTTCAAATGGATCATGGAATAAAATTATTTAAAAAACTATGTTACTATTGGCTCGTAAAAGAATGTACAGATAAAGAGAATACTAAATGATTCCCTATTCGGTTTTTCATGCCACCAGAGGGGTGATTGCCTACGTAACTTTTCGAACGTAGGTTAAGAGAACTCAACGTTAATTTTTCCGTACATGAAAGGCATTTAGATCTACCTGACGTACGTACAAAATGTTGCACAGTCGACTAGCATATCGATTGGGTAACTTTTCTTAACGTACATACTTTAGGTCAGTTTGAATTTTATATTTGGGAAATTGACAGTCTTAGTTGTCCTGACGCTCGTTCGAAAAAATATATAACTGTCCCTCTGACGGGTGATCACATGACTTTTCGAACGTACGTTGGGACAACCTGACGTTGGTTGGACGTGTACTATACGTCCATTTCGCGATCGACATGCTGGTTTAATTTGTTTCAAGAATAAGCATCAATCAACGACGATCCTCATAAATAATCTGACATATATCTCAACGAACTTTTAGTTCCGCTGCATAACGAAAGATTGCATAACACATCGGTAAGATAACCCGCGCACCTGGTTCAGTTGGGTTGTAAAATGAGACTTATTTTATGACTTCATCGAGTTTTGTTCACGTTATAAAACTTAGATAACACCGGGTATATACTCGTATATGCTTGAAAGCGAAATTCTGCGGTAGAGAAAAGATCTAGTTATTTTGAATATTTCCGTTTTAAAACTTTTGCTTTGAAACATAGATCAGTCTAAGGCAACTTGCTGACTTGGCGGGCCGGGATCTTTATGCAGTATATTGCACTTTGACACTTTGACGTTGAGATAATGTCATACAGAATTTCTCACTTGTCAGTATAATTATAATACTTAAGCCTGTTTACTTTCTTAATAAAGGTCCATTTACAATACTCGTAATAATATTGTGATTAAAGCAGTGAGTATGCAATTTATTTAGGTATTGATAATTTTAATAAATACTATTTTAATTTAAGGCCTGAATCGCACTTTCGTGGCCTGCGGTGGCGGTCAATAGTAAATTTGACAGCTAATGACAAGTTCACTACTGACCGCGGCGGCCAGGCCGTGCCAGTCTGACAGAGACCTAAATGTAGGCACGCAGTAAAGAAACGGCACTGACTCGACTGACAGTTGGCACTGACAGCTGCTATATTAGGCCTGCATCACACTGGCGTGGCCTGCGGTGGCAGTCCATAGTAAATATGACAGCTAATGACACGTTTACTAATTGACCGCCGCGCCAGGCCGGGCCAGTGTGATGCGGGCTTTAGTGATATCGTGCCGCCCCCGCACCGACTAATCAGAAAGTAGCCTAAGATTAGCGGTTGTTCTTTGTGGATTTTGCGGGAAGAGAAACGTTCTTTTGCATTATAGCCGCGAACAACGAAACTCGACAACAATTCTCATTCATAATAGAGTCATAGCGAAACTTTAGTTCTTCAGAGACAGTTGCACAGTTGCGTTTTACCAGCCAATTTTAAACCCAAATATAATCTCTATATTATACACAGTAGCTTGTTATTATTCGACTTTTGCAACATAGTAGAAAACAGAATGGATTATAAAAAAACTGGACAAGTGGGAGTTGGATTCGCCCACAGAGGGTTCCGTACAAAACCACAAATAGATAGGTTTCAGATTTTTCCCTGTATTTGTAGTATAAGACGATATAAATTGCCAAATTTCATAGTTCTAGGTCTACGGAAAGTATCCTATAAATTTTGATTCCCTTGTGTCGCGAATGATAATAGTCGATGGTGTCTTGATGACTGTCGTGACAATCACTTCGCGATGGCTCCACTTCTTTTGGTTGTTGGGAGTGTCGCGAATCATGATATGGAGATGATATCGCGACACTCCCAACAACCAAAAGAAGTGGAGCCATCGCGAAGTGATTGTCACGACAGTCATCAAGACACCATCGACTATTATCATTCGCGACACCTTGAGAGTGACAAAATATACGTTTTTTTGCGGCATCAACGCCCATATCTTTTTTTTTACGTTAACTTAGAAGTTTAACCCCTTCACAGGTTGAAGGGAATGTAGACTTGAGTATGGTTTTATTGCATCTTTATTTTACTTTAAACCTTGAATTTTGATAAAACTGTAGGTACATTTGCTCTTATAATGTGTAGTGGCAAATTCACCACATTTGCATGACAAAATAATACGGCTAACTTTCTGATCCACCAATAAGAACTTGCACATCAAATAATGAGTATAGTACGCATTCTAGTGGCGAATAAAAATAATTTCAAACTGAATTTTTAACATGAAACATACTTTTTGTGCTAACACAAAAAATATCTCAAAAGTCACATGCGAATATTAAAGTTTATTTACTTGCATTGAAAATAAATTTAAAACTGCATGCCAATGACAAGCTCCCGAGACCCGAGACTTCACTCCAAGCGGCGATGCCGGTAGTGTTCCTCGGGCAATATTTCTGAGAATGGCACATCATTACAAGCAAGCGTGTTATACCTAAAGGGATATTTACACAGAGAAAAGAAAAATACTTCTTCGAGTTACATTGGTTTGTAGGTATACAAATTAGGTTCTCCAGAGGGGGTAAACATCATGTTTGTTCAGTTCTTAACTCATCGTATTCTCGTCTTTTAAAATGATATATTTTTCTTGATTAAAAAAAAGTTATATCTCAACGACAGTGGTAGGGACAACTAAAGGGGTGTCGCTATTCTAACCCGACAGGTGCGGTTAATATAAGGCTTGAAATGGACATTGGTTTTGTATCCGCCGTGTCACTATTTAATTTTTCTACTCCTGTACTTTTATCTGTCATTTACATAGTCACGAACACTAATATAAAGACATACAAAATAAGTTTGCAGAAAAGTCTATACTCTATTCCCCATAACAGTACGGCACAACCGTGCTGTTATGTCGCCAAAACGATACGCTTAGCAGCCATACGCTTCTAAACCTATACATTAGGTACTACCAACTTAACAAACCACTGAATGTTTTTACTTTTTAGAAATTTTTGAACTAAAGGCATTGCTGCTAACTTAGGAAAAACCTTTATTCTTAATATGGCAGTACTGGCAAGTTGACATCAATTAAAAACAAAGTTAACCATAGACACCCATTTGTCTCATTTTCATGTTTCCCGAATTCCCGGTTATTTTATAAATTGTTGTTTGAGTTTGCGGCCGTTGTGTTTGCTACAAAATAGTTGGTGTTTCTCAAGAGTAATAAAAATGGATGACGATGAAAATATTGCTTCTACACCAGAAGAAATACACCGGCAGCCCACAAGCAGTGACCGAAAATTTGTTGCCTACTAAATCTCGGCACCTATACGACAAAGTTTAAGAAAAATTTATTCTTTGTTTAATTTTGCATTTTATTCCATAGTAGCTAGTCGTAGAAAAAGTATTGTATGCAACGTTGTATAACTAAGTCAAAAAACGCTCGTGGCGTCTTTCTTTACAATGTTCGCCTTCGGCTCATATTGTAACCCACGCCACTCGCCTTTTTTGACCTCTCTTATACAACTGTTGCATAAAATACTATAATATAACGGTGAGCGACGAGCATTCCAATTATTCCCAACAAATGCACAGAGACGGGCCGTCGCTGTTCATTTGTTTGGAATGCTCACCCGCTCACCGCGGTCGCCGCCGCTAGTCGCGCGAAGTCGTGGCCGAGCCGTAACGCGTCAAAACGCTTTGTTGTTTACAAAACGCATAATACACAGTGGAACCGGAGTGAGTGTTGTTGTTCTCACGTCCAATCGAGCGAGGCGGGTCGGATGGCGAACCAATTGGTATGCTCGTTCTTGAGTGAGGGGGAACGCGGTTAGCGAGAAAATAGCTCAGAAGGTCTACTCTGCTTGACTCGGCTTATCGATATGATATCGGTGTGACATTTGTTGCGCATACTCATACATCACGAAAACCTCGTGAGGAAACCGGCCTAAACCCAATAAGGTCTTGTTTGCCCTATGGGTTGGAAGGTCAGGTGGCAGTTGCTTTCGTAAAACTGTTTTCTTTGTCAAATCGTGGGATTAGATGCCAAAGCGGTCCGCGGACCCCTTTAGGACACAACCGGGAATAACTCTAGGAGGGTACATACTCATTTTGGCACGAGAAGCTTCACAATTTTTCTAATCTGGCTTTTTATAGCTGGCCAGCTATGACAGTTCCAACAAATCGAATGAAGTAGCGCTGCGATCATGATGATCAAAGTGTTTTTTTTTTGTTTTAACTAGAAGAAAAATACATTATTTTGTTATATATAAATAAATAAATATTAGAAGACAATCTTACACAAATTGACCTAGTCCCATAGTAAGCTCAATAAGGCTTGTGTTATGGGTACCTAGACGACGATATATTTAATAGTTAACAAATACTTAAATACATAGAAAACATCCAAGACTCAGAAACAAATAAATATATATAATGTTAAAAAAACATAATATTAGGATTTATTTTTAATTTGAGAATTAAAATCGTAGTTTTATTATCTGTAGGTATGTCACGTGACCGATAAATGAAGTGACGTCAGTACAGTAGGCATAGCAACAAGTTTTCGTTGAAAAGGCATGCACAATTGACGTTTCTATGTCTAAAGGACATTCTTCTCTTATGTCACTATTGCGACTGCCTTTTGACGCGATTGCATATAGTTCAATATAAAAAAAAAAAAACTGGTGACCGAAGAGCTGGCGGCTCTCTCGCGCAACGCATCAGCATTGCAATTCAGCAAGGAAATGCCGCCAGCATCCTCGGTACAATGCCTCGAGGACTTTTTTTAGATTTAACTTAGTTTTAATTTATTTTACTTAATATTAATCATAATCTTGTATTTACATTCTGAATA
Source organism: Epinotia nisella (assembly GCA_932294315.1). Lineage (NCBI taxonomy): Eukaryota > Metazoa > Arthropoda > Insecta > Lepidoptera > Tortricidae > Epinotia > Epinotia nisella. The sequence goes on along the minus strand of OW028687.1, from coordinate 14,737,847 downwards.
AATATGTAATTATTATAAGTTAGTCACTCAAATAGAAACTAAAATTAAATACTTAGTCATAAGTGACTTACAAAACGTCGCTTAGCTTGCCACGTTACTGGCCAATTAGCATGTCATGTAATCCAATCAAAGTATCTCACGTCATGTAAACAAATGCTATACTATTCACAAGAAGTCTTGACACACCTTAATATATTTCTAGTGTAACTTGACCTTGAAACTAGTAACAACTATGTGGGATCGGAGGTCAGACTTCTTGGTTCTCTTGAGGGGAGTAGTTATGAATCAACTTATGAAGATGTTTCAAGGATGACTTAGTGTTGGAAATTTTGTGACATTCCCGCCATATTAACATTTGCCATAATACAAATATGTCCACTGCACAGTAGATGTCAAAGATATGTTAATACTGCTAGCACCTTACTGCTTTGTAATAAGGTGAAAATTGTAAACATGTCTTTCACGTTGACTGTCCGGTTGTAGTTCCTACTATTATAGACCATTTTAACTGACTTGTAAAAACGCAGGAGGTTCTCAATTTGGTTGTGTTTGTTACCTCAGGACTTCTCATCAGGATCATTTATAAATCAATTTGTAAATATTTTTTTTTAAACTAATGCTTCCAGATTGGTCCCATTGTTTTTTGAAATTCAGTTGGTTGATGGAATCCATGAAGAATGGAGGGAACTTCTCAAATATATTAGGTACGCGTGTAGTGATTTCAATATTTTCGAATATAACACGTGTATCCCCAGAAATCACAAAAATGAAATGTAATTGATGAACAAGACCACAGATGTCTTATGCAACTCTTTGAGTACGTCACAGATTCTGGTATGATTCCGTTAAAGTAGCAACTAATGAAGTGCCAAAGATGATTATGAGAAGTGCCAAAGATGATTATGAGATCCTTAAGGAATCGACGGAACTCCTCAACTATTATCGGCCCACAAAATAGCGATTTGGGTTTATTCTGCAATCACCAACGCGTTTGCTCTCGGAAAACAGTTCATGTGCTAAAGGGGAAAATAAATGTGGAAATGTCCATGTACTTGGCGAAGCATTGAATTGAACTTTGTTTTTAAAGTAAATTATCAATAGTAAACAATCACCACCGATTACACCACTTTCACGTTGTGGCCTCCATTTCCCTAAAACTTGTATAAATCAAATTTCGCTCCAAAGAGGGAAATGCGTAGCTTTTTTAAACTAACGCCAGGACAACAGAAGTAGCACTGAAAATAAAGGCGTGAGTTTACGAAATGAAAAAAATAAATGGTAAGTAGGTAGTTTTGTAAACAGCTATCTATTTACATCATTTCCGTTGCAAAACGTTCAGTTGTTTGTGAGGAAGTTAGGCGAAAGTAAACAAACAAAACAATTAACTTAATCACATTAACGACTGACGTTCAGGAGAAATCAATTCGCGGCGAGGCTACGAGGTCCATTGCTGTTCGTCGCTTTGCATTCATTGCTGTATATTTCAGAATTTTAAACGGTGTTATTTTAGATATGTCAATTACCACTTTCACGTTTGGGCTTGTGAGAAAGAAACAAAACACATTTTAGTTAACAAAATTTTGTTTATTTAAAGGGGCTTTGTTAAACTTTTTTTTAGTTTATTTAGAACGGAACATTTATTATCCTTCTAAAAAAAATATCGTACTTGTAAATCTGAATGCGTAAAATACCAACCTTATCAATGAAGACAGAAGCAATCGTTTCCAAAAACATTTGAATGCAGATATACTCTTACCTGATTGTAATATTTATATTAACCTACAACAAATGCCACAAAGCACCCAAGAACAGCAGCAATAAACTAAATATACCGCCTCTCACTTCACCACTGAAATCTGCATACAAATGCAAAGTGCAAATACCAAGATCTAATTGAAATGCATCAAGAAACGCGGCGGCGTCGGATTTTGCGCCAGGCAAATAGCCTCATAAAATGATATTCAATCTTCGTAACAAACCTCACGGCTGATTGGCGGGACAGACTATAACTTTACTATTTGAAGTATTATGCAAATAAATTGATCTAATGTAGCCACGTACCGGAAGGCGCGGCGTGGGTAGGCCCCCTACAAGGTGGATTGATGATCTGGTAAAGGTCGCGGGAGTCCGTTGGATGCGGGTGGCGCAGGACCGGTCACACTCTTTGGGGGAGGCCTATGTCCAGCAGTGGACGTCTTTCGGCTGATATGATGATGATGATGATGAATGTAGCCTATTAGATCAATTTATTTACATTTGAGGATTTCTTGAGGCAATTAGAAATATGGGATACGTACTACCTTCTCATTCTCAGTAGACCCTAGACTGAATATTACACTTCTCTCTATACTTATTTGGTCGATACGAAAATGTAAAATTATGCACAAAAAACCGCTGTCATTTTCGGTTCAAACCTCCATGAATAAAAAGAGAATTAATTAAGAGTTAATTAAATTAATTAACATTTCGAACGACGCATTTACAGGGTGAATAGGCTTGTGACCTACAGATTTTTTTACGATGCCGCTCGAACAAGTTTTTGGAGAGGAACAAATGTTTGTATAGGAGCAAATACAATTAAGGAACATAAATACCCAAAAATTTAAATCCAGGACGGACCTCGATGGCACAGCCGAAACGCTTCATACTAACTGACATAAAAGTATGACGTCGCAGTTTGCTATTTGTACTAATCGTTGTATGGATAATTAAGTAAATAAAATTGCTGTATCGGTCGCAAAATACTGCGTGTAATTTTCACTTTTTTACAATAATATGACGGTGCACTATCCATTTAGCAACACTACGTTATCAATTTAACAGGACGCAACTAGCCTATTGCTTTTTTTTATTGTTTCACGTGGGGTGAAAACTGGATGAAAACATCAAAAATATTCTTCCCTGTGGTCTATCATATCGTTAACAACTTTCATACATGTAAGTTATGATTTAATCACATATATTTATACTAGCTTTTGCCCGCGGCTTCGCCCGCGTACTAAAAGTAATTTTAACCGTCTACAAAAAAAGGTGCATCTCAGTTTGACCCGTAATTGAATTGCAATTTGGCACAAATACTTTCAAGAATGTTTATGCCCACAATGTTAAATTTCAAAATCGACGCCATATTCGTAATTAACGTCCCTAAAGACCATAAAAACGACACCCATATTGATTGATATTTAGACATTTCAACCCCATCGCACTCCAATAGGGGAGATGATATTTCACGTCCGCCACGTTGGATTTTAAAATCGTTGTTATTTTCGTAATCAGCGACCAGCGACCCGATAAACCATAGAAACAATACCCATGTTGATTTTCAGACATTGTCACCACATTTCCCCCTTTTAGGGGTTGAATTCTCAAAAAAACCTGAAACGTGTTTACTCATTTATCGCTAGGAATACTCCTGTGAAGTTTCGAATGAAATACTCTTACTTAATTTGTACCCGCATAAGGGGTGAATTTTGAAAAATCCTTTCTTAGTTCCTAGACCTTATAAGGAACCTACGTGCCAAATTTGGAATCTCTAGAACCAGCGGTTTGGGCTGTGTGTTGATAGATCAGTCAGTCAGTGAGTCAGTTTCTTATTTTATATATTTAGATAACAGGAGAAGCTGTTTAAATCCAGATTATGAGTTCAGTCGAAAATTTTCAAAGTTCGTCCTTAACATTGGCTAAACGAAAGGCCCGTACAGTCACGGACTTTAATTGTTGAGCCATTTAGAGCTCACTTTATACTGGAAACATTATAGCTTCATAGAAAAACAACATTAGTTGACACCTAAATGGCTCAACAATTAATGTCCTTGACCGTACCTTAAGCGTTGTATATAAGGCGAGGCGATGGCTGTACTGTACTATACCCGTATCACTCATAACGCGAATAAACTTAGCACGACCTCCCACAAGCTCCGTGAAACTACTAAGACAGTACAAAACGAATGCGGGTTCAGTGGTCTACAATAAGTTACCACTATCTGTAACTTCGGTCATGAGCCTTTCAGTATTTAATTAAATTAAATTTAAAAGTGGCTTCTTGAGCAATGTCTTTATAGCTTTAAGGAATTTATTGAATTTAAAGAAATAATCAATAATGTTTGTACAATGTTATACGAAATTAGCTATAATCTAGTTATGTTAATTAGTGTATTGTATGTGAATTATTTTTGAGTTGTAATGTGTTATTTTATTACCTATAAAATAGATCTGTCTATGTCTGAATTTTTGTATGACCCTGTTGGTTTTAACAACATTCAACGCTCGTTAAATCAACTTTGACACGATTTATCACGTTGGGGCGTAAAGGTTCTCGACGACCACGTACCGGAAGACGCAGCGTGGGTAGAAACCCCACAAGATGTAATGATGACCTGGTAAAGCTCGCGGGAGTCCGCAGGATGCGCGTAGCGCAGGACCGGTCACCTCGGCACTCTTTGGGGGAGGCCTATGTCTTAATAAACAAATTGAAATATGTACAGTGGACATCTTGATATAATGATGATGATGATGAAATAAACTTTGGTTGTCAGCACAAGGTTATTTAAACAGAAAAATGGAAAAGATTATAGGAATTACTACTAAAATGAAGATTCTAAGGTTGACCTGTTAGAGGGTGGAAACTGAACTAGCTTCTTTCAATATCAGTTACTTCAATCTGTCTTGCTAGCTATCTAGGCTTCTGAGATGAAAGCGGGCTAATTGGTATGCAACAGCTGGAGAAACAAACGAGACGGAGGCATTTCATGCATCACGGGGCTCGGGTTAATGAATGAGCCGCTGGTGGCGACTTCAAATGAAAATAAAAAGATTTTTTATTTTGTCGGAACATTTATACATGAATATAATCCTATACTATAAATTAAACGAGCAATGTATATATATATATATTATATTTACAATCACGTTCTCGGAAACGGCTCTAACGATTTCGATGAAATTGGGAATATAGGGGGGGGGGGGGCAAGAAATCGATCTAGCTAGGTCTGATGTCAGGGAAAATTAGTTTTCGCCGTATTTTCTCTATTTTCGCTCGGTCGCCCAGGGACTCAATTGCGACATAAATTCACCTTTCTTACCTTAAGGAAACCAGTCCACTAAAATCAATCTATCTATCTAATGCGATACTTCTAATCTTTTAAAAACCGGCCAAGTGCGTGTCGGACCACGCAAAACGAAGGGTTCCGTGCCTATTAAAAAGGTCGTATCGTCACAGAAATTTTACGGCACTTATGTCCTTTTCTTTGAGGAAGGCAGTTTTTCAGCAATAACTCGAAAACCTCTGAACCGATCTTGTTCAAAACAATTTTCGGTGAATGAAATTAATAAGTTCTATGTCCATGAATTTTTCCATATTTTTAAAATACACCGTTCAAAAATTAGAGGGGGGGGGACAGAATTTTAGTGACTTTCGGGGCGATTATCTCCGACCCGATTCACTTAATCAAAAAAAATGCTAAGAAACCTTATATTTATTTTGAAAGGCCTATCGATTGATGTGCCACACGGGGGGTCACAATGAAAAAAAAATAATTGACTTTTAGTTTTATGTATGGAGTGCACCCCTAAAAAAATTTTTTTTTGTCATTTTAATTACAAAACTATGTAGCGGCCAACAAAATACACCTATCCTCAAAATTTTATTCAAATACACCTTATAGTTTTCGAGTAAAATGCCTGTGACATACGGACAGACGGACAGACGGACAGACGGACAGACGGACAGACGGACAGACGGACAGACGGACATGACGAAACTATAAGGGTTCCGTTTTTGCCATTTTGGCTACGGAACCCTAAAAATGTATGGCGACTGACATTCATTTATCTGTTTTATTCGACGTGTGACACTCGTCGCGATGTCACGATATTTGCCATTTGTCTGTCTAACTTTGTATGTAAAAACCGGACAAGTGAGGGTTCCGTATATAATCTAAATTTCATAAGTGTTTTTGAAAACTCAAACTTCTTATAGGTTTTCCTGTAATCTTTAGGCAAGGAACTATTTTCCATATTTCTTCAGAATTTTAATTCTAGTAGTTTCGGAGATAAGAGGGCGGGGAATGGTCAATTTTCGTCTTTTATCCTAAATTACTTCAAATCTGTTTTTGCTAAAATAATTAATAAAAAAAAAACTGAGATGCTTACAACAACCCCTTTCATTTGATATGTCACACAATACAGTCTGCGAAACTTTTTTTTTTAATTTTCCAGTTTACCCCCCAAAAGTGGCCCCCTTGTTTAGAGTTCATTAATTTACTTTACGCGTCGGTCTTTGGGTCACCAATTTACATATGTGTACCAAATTTCAACTCAATCGGTCCAGTCGTTTCGGAGCAAATCGGCTGTGACAGACGGACAGACAGACAACCGAGTGATCATATAAGGGTTCCGTTTTTTCCTTTTGAGGTATCGGAACCCTAAAAATAACATTGAATACCAAGTTCACCTCTAATTTCCCTCAAAGAGTGATATCAAGCCACTTTAATATTATTTTGCGCATTTTATGAGCGCAAAATAATAAGCTGTCAAAAAAACGAGTCAAGTGACATCTATTTTGTTAGTGACATTCTCAAAAAATGAGCCACAAACGTTAAAATCCTTTTAAGTTTCAATATTAAGCTTCTGTGCTCTTGATGCATTAAAAAAAAGCTTTTTCTCAAAAGCACCATTAGGCTGAGCTTTTAAAAACAAATGACCTCCCAGGAATACATGAAACAAATTCCTTAACGAAACAACAACCTTGTTAAATTCGCTAAATAACCTGCAGTGTTTAAATCAGTCAACAACTTTAAAAGCCCGCGATCTGTTTCAACGGGGGCTTCGTGAAAGCTTTCGATCACCCCGTTCGGTTCGTAGCAAATTCATTATCACAAAAAGCTCTCGCATGTCAGACAAGCTTCGAAAGCTTTTTAATTCTGGGAACAATAGAGTGTGTATTTGGATTGTGTTCTTTATGCAAATCGGAATGATGAGATGGATAAAATAAAGTAGGTAGTAGGCTTCTTAACCGTGGTATTAGGGCTGCTCTAAATGAATAAATTATAAACCTACCCGTCTTATTTTTTTCATGGAAGTATGAACAATTCGTTCACGAGAGATTTTGTAAAGAAAACTTAGGCCGTGTTTGTGGGTAAGCGAGATGATAGGCAGCGCGGGACCCGCGTCTGAACCCGCGCAAACTCAAAAATATGGAGTTGACTAAGATCACAGAATTAATAATAGTACTTACGTACAAGGTCCTCTGTCTAACAGAACCGGTGTTTGACAAGAAAATTCGAATCGTGGCATAAGGCCCGCATCGCCGCATGGCACATGCTTTTTGATTCTTAACGCGATCGGGGTGTATTGACACCTTTACCCAGAGCAGAGTTTAGCCAAAACCTAAGGAGAGTTTATAAATAAGATAACATAAATTTATTTCACGATAAAAATTACAATATGAAGCACTAACGTCAAAATTACAAGAATTCATACAATGATCGTCAATATAATTGAAAATTTAAAAATAAAATAGTATTCTATCTCCCAGAAAGGATCGTCATTTGTTATACAAAATTAGTTTTACAAAACTATTCATATGTCAAAATAATAAAAAATATTTAAAAGTTCAAAAGATAATTCTATTAATAAAGACTATTTTTTAATAAAATTATATAGTCAACAGGCGGCAATGTCAGTTAAATACATAATATAATACATCATTTAAAAAGTAAGTTCCATGTACCCGTTAACGGAGTACGGAGGGTTATCTAACAAAATAATTCACTGTATGCGCCGAAATGTTTCGTTAGATTGTTCATTTCTGATATCGGCGGGTAGTTCATAGTAAGTTGGGCCGATGACGCGAAGGTTCACGCGTGCCTGTACTCGCTGGACAGCTCCCCTCTAATCTATGTTGAGCTTTCACGTCACACAAAACCCACGCGACACAGTTACCGTAGGAATAGACTCAATACATTAAAAGCTTACTCCCATAGGGTATACCGTGATTTCGTCGACAGATACCGCAGGAACAGGCACCTAGAACTCACTATTTACTAATTTCTGGGATATGAAATATCCCTCTCTCCGTGAATCAAGCTTCATAACCAAATCAAATCAAAACCAGTTTAACGGATTAAACATGAAACAGGCAGACACTCTTTCGTATTAATAATACGGTATGGATTTTATGAGGCTGAGGCTTCACCGAACAATCATCCCGTATTACGGGGATATATCTCCATTGATCCCTCACGAAGTAATTTCATCCCAACGTTATTAGGGATCGAGTAATAAATGATCGAATACCTGACGCACGACTTAGTTACATGGAATCGAATTAATACTGAAGATGGTTATCTGAGATCGCTCGGACGCCTTTCGGATTTCCTTCAGTTTTATGTCTTCCTGGTACTTGGTCCAGCTAATACAGTGTGATTTCGATGTAATTCAACCCAGCATTTTCGTGTTTTGTAGCGAAAATGGCACGTAGTGGCATGGCTCAGTGAATTGGCTCATGGCGTAGTGACATGGCGCATCGGCCTTGAATGGGTTGAGGAGATCTTCGATTAAGATTGACTGAACGTTTTAAATAAAATCGTCTGGTTTCACGCGCTATGTTCTAACGTGTCTGAGTGTGTGCCAATAACCAAATTAAGTCCCTGAGAAAGATGTTTTTTTCTCACCACTTTCGATTTGAAATACATTTCAATGTGTTTCGCTTCCACGCGCCACGTTAGCACGTGACAGTTTGAGTCGAACATATTGGAATGAGATTGATATGTGAAAGAATTGTGTGAGGAAAGATACATAAACGCCCGTTACCGAGTTCAGACTACTTTATTATCTTCAGCTAGAACTACCCACATTTCGCATTTCAAGTCGACTCCCCATACAAACCTCTGGAATAGCATGAAACTTTTTACACAAGGGATCTGCCATATCTAGGTCAGAGACTAGTTTCTGTTGCTATGTGCATTTAGGTATAATAGAAAAAAAGCGATTAGTGACTTTGTATATGATTAAAAATTTACTTTAAAAAAAACCGGCCAAGTGCGTGTCGGACCACGCAAAACGAAGGGTTCCGTGCCTATTAAAGGTCGTGTTATCACAGAAATCTTAAGGCACTTACGTCATTTTCTTTAAGGAAGGCAGTTTTTCAACAATATCTCGAAAACCTATGAACCGATCTCGTTCAAAACAATTTTCGGTGAATGAACTTAATAAGCCCTATGTCCATGATTTTCTTTATATTTTTAAAATACACCGTTCAAAAGTTAGAGGGGGGGGGACAGAATTTTAGTGACTTTCGGGGCGATTATCACATGGACTGCTTTCAGTAAATACGTCGATTATTACAGACGAAAACCATATCACTGTATGTGGGCCGATAATATTTGAGGAGTTCCGTCGATTTGGCACACTTGACATTTAGGACTTCATCAGTAACGTACTTTTACAGATTTCAGTACGAGTTCCAAAAGTCATCTGTGGTCTTCATCATCAGTTCCACTTCACGAAATTTGTGATTTCCGGGTGTATTTAAATACACTAGTTATAATAGAAAATGCCGAAATTACTACATGAGTGCCTTCTATATTTGAGGAGTTTCCTCAATTCCTCATGGTTCTCATCATCCAACTGAAGTTTTGATAACAATGGGACCAATCTGGGATCATATACTTTTCAATAAAAAAGAATTGTACGAATCGGTTCATAAATTACGGAGTTTTGAGGTAACAAACATTTTAAAAAAATACAACCCAATTGAGAATTTCCTCCTTTTTTTTGAAGTCAGTTAGGTAAATATGTTTTAATCGCTCTATTTTTTTTTCTATTTTAACTTTTAACAACAGAAACTAGTTTCCGAACAAGTCATGGTGGACCCTATTGTGTATACAAAGAGTCGAGTATCTTGGCGACCCTTCAGGCCCCTCTGAAATCCCAGGCAAATGCGGGAATGGCCTAAAGGTATGATGCCGAGCGGCGTCATGTAGATCAGCAGCAAAAGAACTGCATGACATTTAATTCGAAAAAAATAAAATTATTATTTACACCAAAGATACTGGCAGGAGATAGACACATGCAGACAGACCAAAGAGATTATGTCGAAGCGCGACTACAAACTCACAACCGCACTAATGAAGACACACAAAAACCAACTACGCAATATAGTAGGAATGATAACCGGACACAACACCTTGAACAGACACCTCTATAATTTAGGTATCACAGACAGCCCCATGTGCAGAGCGTGCATGGAGGCAGAAGAAACGACTAAACACATTCTACTGGATTGTAAGCAGGTAGAAGTATATAGGAAAAGGCACCTAGGGTCTCCGGACATACTACGGAACGCAGTCAGTAATACCAAGGCAAAAAGTTTAAGAGTGCCTGAGGAGCTGGGGTGGTTAGAGTAGACCCTGCCGTTTCACGCAAAATAGGCACATTGGATGTCGACTTGCGGAAAATGCCCAGTAAAAGTAACTAACTACCTATTTATATTTATTTTATTTATTTAAGCTGTTTCATACCAATTCCACTACCTCAACAACCTTTGAATACACACCTTTTAGCATGAATAGAGGTCGCAGACATTATTACCACAAAATTCATACAGCATGTAATTGTGCCATAAAGGACGCACAGAGCGCGACGTCAAAGGCATTTTCACCCGAATCACCCCTCTGGGGCCTATTCACGATAGGAAACAACGAATTGGAATCCATTTGGAAATTATCATTTTTGTTGTGTCGCGACCCATATTTACTTATTTGTGCTTTTGGAAGAAAATAAAAATGTAGCGGTTTAAGCCGCTTATTACACGTGTTTTGAAGTGTTCACTATGTTGAAGTCGTGTTTTCATTTTATGTTCCGCAAATTGACCACCTTTCACGATCCTGGGATCGTGAAAAGTGGAGGAAAGCGAGTACAAAAGCGGATCCTGGCAAAAGTTGGGGTAATTCTAGTACCAAAGGAAAACATTAAACGTGGATTGCTTCGACAAGAGAAATTAATTGATTAAAAAGTCTTTACTTTAGAAGTAGGCATAAAATGTCTTGAAATATGTATAAATATTGACATATATTGTATTTATTAAAAGTGAATACAATATTATAATTAACATTAACTAAGATACATTAAATCTAAAAAATGCCCTCGAGGCATTGTACCGAGGATGCAAATATGTTTTCTTCTATTCTACATTCTGAAATACCTAAAGAATATCCAAGACTCAACAAAATATTCATGCTCATTCAGGATCACCAGCTTCGTAGGCAACAATACCGCTAGGCTAAAATTGTGTTAATCAATATAGGAGATTAAATGGAGCTTTGTAATTAGATTCATTGAAGATTAAATATAACAAGCTTGAAAGTCATACTTACTTCTAAGTAAGTTACTGAGAGAGATTTAATTTATCATTGCAATAAATTTATCAAAATAATAAAATTAGGTAAAAGGTGACGAAAAGAGGTCCAAGTTCAATCTTTACTAATATTATAAAGAGGACAAGCCTGTTAATAGTATTGTAAATTTGTATGTAATTCTTTCACCTGCGTGTAGAATGGACTTACTGGCTGGTTACAGGCTATGTTTTATCCCACGGGTTTGCCTGCGTTCTTAGATCAAAATAAACATTAAAAACATGTTTTTGATGAAATATTTAATATCTCCAGGGTATCACCTGTTTTAACAAGCTTTTATTTTTATGTAATTTTTTTTATCATTTATTTTCCAAAGTAAATACAAGATGATGATTAACATTAACTAAATTAAATCTATAAAAGGCCCTAGAGGCATTGTTTAGTTAGTTAGCTGCGATTGAAATGCTGGGAATGGAGTTGACAGTTTTGCTTATACATAGTTTATCAAGCTTTTATTTAGTTTCACCTGTCCCGATGTTTGTCATCAAATCCTGCAAATTAAATTTGATCCACTTCCCGGTAACCGATTGAGCTGAAAATTTGCATACATGTGTAAAACGCGTGGCAATGCAATATTATGATGACATGGTGCTGATGTGATGAGACTGATGAGGGAGCTGGAAGGTGGCCATAGGAACTTCGCAATGAAACGACACAACCTCATCGAGTTTGGGCTCCTTAGAATCATCTCAATGAGTATACAGAAAAGTGCAGTCGGCAATAAAAGCTTGTACCAAAAAGGAATATATTTTTTGACTGAAACTTATTTATAACCAAACTATTAGAACTAGAACTGGTTTTCAGTGCAATTTATAGTGCAGTTCACTGTAACTTAAGTTTTGTGCCATTTACAATGTAACAACACATCAAGTAGATAACTTTTGGCAGAGTTAAGAAAACATTAGACACTAATTTATTCGGGACATAAAGATTTTAAAACAATTAGAAGTTCAAAAGTTAATAAAATAAGTACATGACGTGGAGAACGAAGATAATACAAATGATGCGTTATTCACAAATGAGTTAACATTTGAGTACGTAGTATTTTTCTTGCAGTGATTTTGAAGTAAATTTGAAAAGCCAGTAAGCTACTGCATTAGTAAATCGCTAGTCAGCTATTCAATGTTTAATACCTTGTGTTTTGCAATTAAGGTAAATTAATTAACGTCCTAGTTCTCCATGTTGCACTAGTATAATGTATATGGGTCGTTCTTCTTTTACCGACAATGAACCGAGGTTTTCCTTTTTTTTTGGTTTTTAAACTATCGAAAATTGTGATTTTGAAGTGCGATTTAAAAAAAAATGCATTGGTTTCTTCATTAACACTAATTAAAGTTTCATTTCCGGCCAATATACAAATTTGTTTACGGTTGGTTTTTTAAAAAAATATGTGACAAAGTGGACTCTTTCAGTGGGGACTACATTTTGGTTTACCACTCTGTCACGGACTTCTACGATAAAAATACGTTTAAAAAAATGCTAGTTAGAGAAACTAAAATATTAAATAATACTAATTAATAAAATAATATGGACGTTAATTTTCGAACATTATTAAACCGTAAAATCATTACTCAAATGAGATGCCGTAGTAAGACGAAGGACAGGCTATTGTCGGTCGTAAAGAAGAACGACCCATATGACATTTGGGCACTTTATGTTAAATCAATGCGGGTTGAATGCAAACTTAGAGGATTTTTCTACATTCGAATATGTCACTTTGACATTAAGTGCCCATGTCGTACCTACACTAGTGCAACGTCGAGGACTAATCGTTTCATCATTATTATCATCATATCAGCCAAAAGACGCCCACTGCTGGACATAGGCCTCCCCCAAAGAGTGTCAAAGTGACCGGTCCTACGCCACCCGCCTCCAGCGGACTCCCGCGACCTTTACCAGTCAGGTAGATCTAGATGTCACTTTTTATTATGAAAAATTACAATTGGATCTTCCTAACGCGCGTTCAAAACGTTACCTGATTACCCCTTAGGTCATCAGTCGACCTACTAATACTTACGGTACTTTATTGTTACGCATTGTTTCAAAATAATTTATTATCGTTTATTTATATTATTGTGCCCCACAACGTTCAAAATTTTAATATTGAAATCGTGATTCCTAGCTCTATTTTAATTAACACTAACACTACCGTGTCTTTTGTCTGTTGCCGGGCGGTTGTAACTTAATGTTTTCGGCCCGTGTTTGTAGCCTTTTAACACAGGTTGTTGTTACACGCTGTACTGTTTTGAAACATGTTTTATGCATTTGCGAGCCTTTTCGTGTAAACTAAAGGTGTCGTTTCCGGCATAAACTTTGTAGTTGACGACACTTAGCAACTTTTTAGGGTTCCGCAGTCAAAAAGGAACCCTTTTAGTTTCGCTATGTCCATCTGCGGCTTAGCTCAGTGACCCTTACTACTAGAAAGCTGTAATTGATCATAGCGTTGGTTGCTGGTTTTACAATTAAACTTGGGATAAAAACCTATTTATAATTTAGCTTAATATCGTTATTAATTCAGTAATTTGTATTTTGTTTAGAAAAATTTTTTTGTTTAAAATCTCTTTGTCCTGATCAGGTTTTGAAGACACGCACGTGATGATCTACATCGGCTTTGGTTTCCTCATGACGTTCCTTAAGAAGTACTGCTATAGTGCGCTCGGTTTCAACTGGCTCCTCGCAGCGTTGGTGGCACAGTGGTCACTTCTCACCCAGGGCTGGTTCAACATGAAAGATATGGTTATTCCTCTTAACAAGGAGACAATAGTCGGTAAGTCGAAAGTATTTTTCCTCTGTGCAGTGCTACAACTAACAGATATACAATTGAACCATTTATTTTAGTGTTGTATAGAAGTAAGCGATTCACTTAAGAATTCACCTTGGTGTACGTCCAGGAGCCGTAGCATGGTTGGCCTTATAACGCGATAAGTGACAAGATAGGGGCGTCGTCTCGTTCTGTCGAACGATGTCAGCCAGTGACGCACGCTCTATCCTATCACCTATCGCGTGACAAGGCCAACCATGCTACGGGGCCAGGATAATATGTTTGTCACAGTCTTACCAATTATCAATTTGGCAATCAAAATGAGAGCTTCCTTTGCGTCGTGCTTCCTTGACAGGTTCGGCTGATTATCCCGGAACCGTCGGAATAGAACCTAGCTGCGATTGAAATGGAGTTGACAGTTTTGCTTATACATAGTATTTAGTTACGACAAAGTGTGTATCAATAAATCGACACCTATAGTAATCCCATACTTATTGCGGTTGTATGACACTCGCAAATTTCTGCATCGTATTAAAATTAAATCAGTTTGGTATCAACCACGCTCGCTCGTACTAAAACGTAAAGCATAGCGTACGTGGGAACCGTGCTAAATGCCAGACCAATTTCAATTCCCATTATTTCACAAATAAGACAATGAGAATTGGATGTTCGTTGCTGGGATGATAACTAACGAATGTTTAGTTGGACAAATAGGGGGGGGGGGGGGGGGGGGGGGTTCCAGTCCCAGGGGTCAACACACTCTATCCTTTTTTTGTTTTCAGAGGCAGATATAATGGCAGCGACGGTTCTCATAACGTTTGGTGCGCTTTTGGGGGTCGCCAGTGGTGGCCAACTCCTGTTTATAGCCATTGTGGAGACTGCCATAGCGAGCGCCAATATATACCTCGTTGGTAATGTCTTTCAGGTAACTCAATATTTATAGTACTGTACCTACTACGTTTAATATAATCAGTTCTAGAGTTTTCTATCTCTCTACTTTATTGTTATCTTTGCAAGGATGAAAGATTAGCTAAATAATAATTCAGGGTTCGTAAGAAATGCTTGCATTCCTTGGGGAATTTTAGTTGGCTACACAGCTATCTTTTGGCTGATATGGTGATGATGATGGTGTTATAGATGGAGAAGATATTTGGGCTCCCCAGTCAGTGTGTGTGTGTGTGTGTGTGTGTGTGCGTGTATGTGTGCGCGTGTGTGTGTGTGTGTGTGTGTGTGTGTGCGCGCGTGCGCATGTATGTGTGTGCGTGTGTGTGTGTGTGTGATGTGTGTGTTTGTGATGTGTGTGTGTGTGTGTGTGTGTGTGTGTGTGTCACGTCATGGCTGTCCCCAGGAGTCCCCAATCTGCACTGGGCCAGCGTGGGGACTACTATTCAGAGTGGGACATATATAGGCTGATGGATGATGAACCGCAACGTTTAGAATCTGGCGCGCGCGTGTCGATGTAACAAAGAGAGACTGGTAACTTCGGAAACCTACACTGCGCGTGGCCCGTCACTAAACTCTTTGAAAATACAAAATTATATTCAAAAGACGTTTTCTGGTATTACTAGTAAGTATGCAAGTACAAGCGAGCATGACAAGTGCTTTTTGTCCGACCGTAGTTTAATAAAAATAAGCATTCTTTTTGTTATCCTCATATTTATGGTACTAAAGTGTGTTTATCTTCTTTATCTTCAAAATCATGAGTTTACTCATTGACTATTTAATTCTTATGGTATAATTACGAGTATCTAAGCTTTAGCTATTCAGAAATCACAGCTTAAACCTCAACTGTGAACGTTTGCCGCGTTAATAATCGCTCCGTTAACAAACACTCGGCTCAGAATCCCCGTTATTAACTAAATGCCTCGGGGATTTGTGGCGGATAGTAAATAGACCGACTAATCAACGTCGCAATCGAAAAAAAGTTGAACTGGAATCTGGGTTATAAACTAAACTCATAACAGTTTAATACTAGACAAGTTTAGGGTTCTTTTTTTGTTAAATTGCTTTAAGCTACGGTGGCCTAGTGGTTCAGGCATGCGGCTGTCGGCAGTGGGTTCGAATCCCGGCTCGTACCAATGAGTTTTTCGGAACTTATGTACGGAATATCATTTGATATTTACCGTTAGCTTTTCGGTGAAGGAAAACGTCGTGAGGAAACCTGCATACATCTGAGAAGAAATTCAAAGAGGTATGCGAAGTCCCCAATCCACACTGGGCCAGCGTGGGGACTACTGCCCGTTCCCTCTCATTCATGAGAGATGGTTTGTGCCCAACAATGGGACGTATACAGGCTGGTGATGATTAAATTGCTTTAAGGTTAAAATGGCAAGAAGGAACCATTATAGTTTCTTCATGTCCGTCTTTCTATTTAATCTGTCGCGTATATCACAGGCATTTTATTCAAAAACAACAAAGTGGATAACGGATACGTACAAAGATAGAATAAAGCGCTACATAGTTGTGTAGTAATTTGACTAAAAAAACTTTTTTAGGGGACACTCCAAGATACAAGGCAACTTAACTGAAATTCAAAAGATTTTTTCGGTGTAGGTCAATATGTGGCCAATCAATCGATGATATTATGTCTTTAAAATTTTAAGGTTATTTCAGCAAATTATAAATAGGGTTATTTTTGTGATTTCTGCGAAACAAGGTTCCCTTGACAAATTGCAATATTTAATAAAGCCTTTTTGTGTCCAATTGTTAGGGTCATGTGATGAAATAAAAAAAGAAACTCTGGTTCTATTTCTATTTTAACAAAGCTCGGGCATGTAAACCTATGAAGTGGTTTTATGTGGCACGCTGTCTCGTCGGCCTCACAAGGGGATTAACACCTTTGTACCGTGTCGCATTAAACGTCATGTTAAACTGTTATATGAAGTTGTCAAACGAGTGAAAACGACAAGGTACATTCGGCCTCATAAGTAGCTTAACACTTACGTACCTTGTCGTTTTTACTTGTTTGACAACTGCATTGGCAGTTTAACATCCTATACTATTAAACGAGCAATATTTGTAAATATATATTATGTTATGCAGCAGAAGCAAGGTAACCGATATAGCCCTCCGAATTGCTAAACTTAAGTGGCAGTGGGCGGGGCACATTGCACGTAGAACCGATGGCCGTTGGGGCGGAAAGGTTCTCGAGTGGCGACCACGTACCGGAAGGCGCGGCGTGGATAGGCCCCCCACAAGGTGGACTGATGACCTGGTAAAGGTCGCGGGAGTCCGCTGGATGCGGGTGGCGCAGGACCGGTCAATTTGGCACTCTCTGGGGGAGGCCTATGTCCAGCAGTGGACGTCTTTCGGCTAATATGATGATGATGATGATGATGATGATATATTATGTACGTATATAATCACTTTCTCGATAACGGCTCCAACAATTTCAATGAAATTTGGAATATAGGTTTACGGGGACTAAAAATAGATCTAGCTGGATCTCATGTCTGGGAAAATTCGTTTTATAGTAGGTTAGGTTCAATATTAGTAAGATTAAGGCTGTATTCAACTTTTTTAACTCATTCACTGGTATACTACATTCGTAGCGCTACGCTTTAGTCTGTAGCAGCTTTATCTACATTATGTAGCGAAAAGTGCCCGTAGCACTAGAATGAATGTGTGCAATGAGCGCTGAGAGGGTTAAATGTGAATGGGACATTCATTTGGGATGCCAATCACATTACTTTGCCACTTGATTCTCTGCCAGTAAAAGTAAAATCAAATAGATTAAATTTCCACTTCCATCGTTGACAGTGTGTTAATTTGAAAGAGATTTTCTAACTCAAATATCCCAATCGGGAAGCACACAGTTCTGTTGATCCCTGCTATTAACTACATCTAACTAAATGCTATGGGTATTCCTGGCGGATAATGGTACCCAATCAGTTTCGAACAGAGTCCTCTATCTTGAGCAAGTATGGATTATTCGATGGGTAGGTTATACTGAACCACGTTTTTGAATGGGACGAGGCAGACTCGCCCACCGAAGGTTCCATACAAAATTACAAATCTATAGTTTCAGATTTTTCCCTGTACTTGTAGCAGTATCGGACGATATTACTTGCTAAATTTCATAGGGCAACGGAAAGTATACCCTATATATTTTTATTTCCTTGAGAGTATCGAAATTTCTTTTATTGCGGCATAAACCCGTACAAATTTACAAATGTATAGTTTTCAAATTTTTCCCTGTACTTGTAGTATAAGACAATATTACTTGCCAAATTTCATAATGCTAGGTCAAAGGGAATTACCCTATACGTTTTGATTCCCTTGAGACTGTCAAAATATACGTTTTTTGCGGCATAAACGGGCGTATCTTTTTTTTACGTCAACTTAGAAATTTGGTTTTTTCCTAGCTTCACGGGATTGTAGACTTGAGTATATGGTTTTAATTTCAACTCGATACCTTTACGCGTTCCCGATATAAAGGGTCTTGATAGACAGACAGGCGGACAGACGTACAACAAAGTGATCCTATAAGGTTTCCGTTTTTTCCTTTTGATGTAGGTACGAAGCCCTAAAAACGATTGTTGTGTTTTAGCTACGAAGCTCGTGAATGTTTTTTAAGGAGAAGCCTTTTTTTACCTCCCGCAGAGTAAGTTCTTAAAATGTAGAATTGGATTTAAAAACCAGCCTGTACCTATTTCACATTTACTGACTGAAACGAAACTTACTAGACCTTTAAACCTACCAGTCGGTATAATATGCTGCGACGTGTCAAGTAAAATGCTTGTCTACAGCTCATTTATAAGCATTATCCAACACCCGACTGCTTAAATAAATATGTATTCACCCTTTTGTCTCTCTAACAATTAAGCAAACCTTACAACACTCCATAATCCAGATGCCATCACGCCGTCACAGAGGATTTACTCAATTGAATTAATCTACGCATTTTTTTATATATTGCGGTGGTATTGCCGCTCATCAGTGCTATACGTTCTGTAAACTGTTCTTAAACTTATCCATATTATGCAAAACATAGGGCCGATATCAAGTTAGTTCTACGTCATTGTCAAACGCCATTCAAACGTTACGTTACGTTTGTCGCGCGTTGTTGATGCCAAACAAACAAGCAATTTGGACAAAATTGAACTCTGGTTTTGGATACAGTGTTATTGAGTCGCTCTAGATTCGAGCCTGTAGTTCGAAAACAACAAACAAGTAACTTTTAGGTCAGTCAGACTATATTGACTTGGTTATTAAAACGGGATGAATAAATCACGGTTAAGTGCGAATTGGTCTCGTAACGTTTCAGTTTTTAATGATACGTATAAAACTGACGAAAAATATCACGTTCGTAACAAAATAAGGTATATTTTGTCGCTGTAGTACCTATAAGTGGTATCGCAATCACTAAACTTCATTTCCCAATGGGGAATGGATGAAAATATCAGAAGTGCCTGATTATTTTTTTGGTGATAGCAATAACCTTAATTATTAATTAGCACCAAACAGAAGTTTCAGATTTTTCAGCTGCATCAATTATTTTTGAGAAATAGAAACATTTCCTCACTTATGTTTTGGGTCAAGGACCGTCACTTTCCTTGATCCATCCCATATTACAAGATATCTGTGGTAAAAAAAAATCTTTAATATCTGTGGTAAACTGACACTGGCAATGATATTAACAGTTACAGCCTGTCAATATCATTGCCAGTGTCAGTTTACCACAGATATTTAAGATTTTTTTTTGTAATATGAGACGGATCAAGGAAAGTGATCCAAAACGTAAGTAGCTGTAAAAGTAGCTAAAAAATATGCAAATTTTTTTGGTGCTAAAGTAGGTTATTCCTATCACCAAAAAAATTATCAGGCACTTCTAAAATTTTTATCCATTCCTAATTGTATCGTTTGTCCGAATTTTCATTTCGGCAAAAAATAGGTTTTCTAAAGAGACCTATTTTTTGATAGACCCCAATATTTTAGATTTTTATAAAATACACACTTATTTAGAAGACGTTAGGTTAGGATAAGTTTGTTGTACCATTATCTAAAAAAACGAGCAAAATAAAACATGTTTGTTGTATGGGAGCCCCCTTAAATATTTATTTCATTCTGTTTTTATTGTATTTGTTGTTATAGCGGCAACTGAAATACATCATCTATGGAAATTTGAACTGTCTAACTATCACGGTTCATGAGATACAGCCTGGTAACAGACAGAGATACAGACGGACGAACAGTGAACTCTTGATAATAGGGTCCCGTTTTTACCCTTTGGGTATGGAGCCCTATAAACTGAGGCTACTCTTTAGACTCGTAAACGGGTCAAAAACAAATACGGGAACGGGATGTGGAGTGTTCTCAGAGGATTTAAACATACACATATCTAAACCACTGGGTGAACAAAACACGGTATTCCAGGCGGAGTGTGTGGGGATAATTGAAGCCTGCAATGCCATAAAGAAACGTCAAGTCGAGGACACAAACATACGAATACTCTCAGACAGTAGATCGGTACTACAAGCACTGTGTAGTGACAACATCACATCTAGCTTGATATACGAATGCCACCAAAAACTCACAGAGGTGTGCGCAGATAGAAACAAAGTTACTATACAATGGATCAAGGGGCACAGTGGCTCAAGAGGAAACGATGCAGCGGATGAACTGGCCAGGAAAGGCTCAGAAACAACGGCATACGGACCGGAGCCAATCTTACCCCTGCCACAAAGCTACATATATAACAAACTAGACCAATACACCAAAGACCTACACCAAAGATACTGGGAGGAAATAGACACATGCAGACAGACCAAAGAGATTCTGTCGAAGCGGGACCACAAACTCACAACCACACTAATGAAGACACACAGAAACCAACTACGCAAGATAGTAGGGATGATAACCGGACACAACACCTTGAACAGACACCTCTATAATTTAGGTATCACAGACAGCCCCATGTGCAGAGCGTGCATGGAGGCAGAAGAAACGACTAAACATATTCTACTGGATTGTAAGCAGGTAGAAGTATACAGGAAAAAGCACCTAGGGTCTGCGGACACACTAAAGAACGCAGTCAGTAATACCAAGGCACTCTTAAACTTTTTGGAGGAGCTGGGGTGGTTAGAGTAGCGCCACCCTGCCGTTTCACGCAAAATAGGCACACTGGATGTCGACTTGCGGAAAATGCCCAGTAAAACTAACTAACTAACTAACTAGACTCGTAAACGAACACTTGAAGCCTCCTTAAAAACTGGGTTTAAAACGTGTAAAATTGAGCCTGAAACTCTTGACACGCACGTATTATACTCACTATGAGGAGTTTAAAGTGTGTCATTATGCAGTGAGGCGTTGCTGCCGTTGCTGGTGAATTATCCCTGTAAACACAACAGTGCATCGCGCTTCACTGAATTAATATGAGGAATTATACATTCCAGGAAAAACTTAGTTAACTTACTGCACTTAGGTATTTCTCTTACAGTGAATATAGCTTGGAAACATCAGCATTTTCGGAAATTGTGCTAATAATTCGGTATAAATCATCGTAGGCAGTAATCATTCCCCTGCTAACTTTTTCCCGGTAGTTCTAAAGTCTTATTCGCAAGACACGGACAAATGTAAAAATTTTACTCATAACTGAATTCGGCTTATATATCAACCATTTGACAAATACGGGGCGGTACTGTATTATGGTCAGTTGAGCAACAATTATTCACAGCAAGTTTGTTTCAGGCGGCTGATGTCGGTGGTTCAATTGCCATTCACTCTTTTGGAGCCTATTTCGGATTGGGAGTGAGTCTGGCCCTCAAGTCCAAGAAGGTGGAAGGGCAAGCTGAGAAAAACGTGCTCAACGGACCTACCTACGTATCTGACGTTACTGCCATGATAGGTAACTGTTAAAGAGCGTGCAAAGCACTTTTTTTAGTCATCGGCGTTTACCGTTACATCGTGATTACCGTTTAAGAGTCGCCAGGACGCCTACTCTCCATACAAACGTAGTCTCATTTTAAAACGACACGCTAGAATAACATTAAAATCCGCCATATATCTAGATATACCCAGGTCAAACTTAAGTCAACAACTAGTTTTTGTTGCAAGAAATTAAAATAGAATAAATGGTCACTCATCGTTTTTAAGTCACAAGAAACTCGTGACATTATATTTAAAAATAAACTAAAAAAATAAATAATAGATAAATGTTATTATTCTATTGACGAATTCTTAAATGATATTAAATTGTGATATCGAAATGTTGTATTACTGTTATTTTATAAGTAATTCTTAGATGATAAATTGTATAATATATTTGATGCTATGAATGTCCATTTTAAATTTTAATTTTCTTTTAATTTTATTTTAAAACCTCATTAACCCCCGACGCAAAAAGAGGGGTGTTATAAGTTTGACGTGTCTCTGTGTCTGTGTGTCTCTGTGTCTGTGTGTCTATGTGCCGGTGTGTCTGTGTGGCTGTCTGTGGCATCGTAGCTCCTAAACGAATGGACCGATTTTAATGCGGTGGTTAATGGAGATGGTTCTTAGCTACGTTTCAACAAATCGGTTCAGCGGTATTTTAGATATTGAACATTGAAATGAAAAATTCGGGGGTTTTCAACTTTTTTAAGTTGTAGTTATTTTAAGTTTCATTGTGTGCCCGTACAGGGTGTCATGGCCTGACTATTATTACTTTGTAAATATTTTTTTAATGTATTATGTTATGAGTTACACATTTGAATAAATAAATCAATTAATTAATTAATTAATACAGTCTCTATATGCTTAATAATTCTTATATTAGGGTGGATTGCAAAAAAAAAAGAACATAGTTAAGAGCTTTAATCTAATCTACGTTTTAACTTTGTTCCTTTGTGTAACGACAATTACCTATACATTTTATATTAGTAATTGTCGTTACGCAATGGAAACAAGTTAAAGCGTAGATTAGATTAAGGCCCTTAACTATCTACATTTTTTTGGAAACCAACCATTAAGTATATTTTTATTATAATTTACAGCAACAGAAACTACTTTTAGACATATGGCGGATCCCATATTGTTTAAAAAGTTTCAAGAAAATGAGACCCAAACTATTTTTTAAGGGAGAGTCGATTTGAGTCGACCGTGCTAGACAACTTAAGAACACAGTCATCAATGTCATCAATATCATCTAGTAGTCAGTGGGATTGGTTGTTAACACTACATTAGGCGCCTATTACAATAGAACATACAGCAAAAATGTAAACATATTTTCACGTCGTATGACGTCAGTATCGTCCGTCGGTCGTCGATGTTGTTGCATGATTGTGTCCACCGCGCGAATAACTCTCGACCCTCCGAAAATTTAATTTTGTACCTAGTTTGGAAAAGGTCGATTTTAGAATTATTATCACCGTTTGAAATAGGTATTATTATTATATATCTTTATTCATTTTCATTCTAAGACTAGATTTTTATATTAATATAAAAAGTAACATATAAAATATATATACAAAATATAAAATCATTATAAAAACCTAACCTAAGGGTGCCGCCGGCAGCGAGGCGGGGCCTAAGCTACCGGTGGTCAGGGCAACAGAGAGAGGAATCCGTGCCGTGTCCAGAAGTACCGCTTTCTGTATCTGACCCTTGACCCAGCCATCTAGCGAGAGTCTCTTAAGGTGACGGTTGAGACACTTCGCTATTAAACCGTTCGCCGAAACGACTATCGGGACGATGATCGTCGAATCAACATCCCACATGGCGGTTACCTCGTGAGCCAGGTCTAGCTACTTGCTGGCTTTGTCCTTCTCGGCCTTCACGAGGTTCTCGTCATGGGGGATGGTGATGTCGACGAGCACTGCCTGGCGTTTCGATCGATCTGTCAGCACGATATCAGGCCTATTAGCAAGAATAGTCCTGTCCGTTTTGTCATATCGATAAAAGCTAGGGGCCAGTCTGAAAACCAGCGCCGGGCAGCGTTTCTAAGCACATGCTGAGACTGGGACCCATTACACACTAGTACCTTTAGTTATTTTTTTATAGTGTTATTCTTGTTTTATTTATCTTTTTCTTTGTATTTCTATTTTATTATTTCTCCAAGTGTACCTACTTGTATATTGAAGGTTTTTTTGTGGCAATAAATATTTTTCTATTTCTTAAAGCCGAATAAGGTCTTTATCTGATGTAATCACGTAACGTTTTGAACGCGCGTTAGGTAGATCCAACCGTCATTTTTCCATATAAAAAGTGACATTTAGATCTACCTGACGCGCGTACAATGCGTTACGTAATCAACCCGCTGGTGAACTGAGAGCCAGTACCTAAATATAGGGGTGTTCAGTTCATATCGCGATTTTAATAATTATGTTTCATTACAGGTTCAATATTCCTGTACATTTACTGGCCTTCTTTCAACTCTGCTCTCACGGGGACCGATGAAGAATACCAAAGGGCTGTCACTAATACATACCTTTCTCTTGCATCATGCACTGTAAGTAAATGATCTCCGTTATTCATGAAACTTCTGGCTACTGTTAGATAAAATAGGTTTTATTTCTTCTTTACAAACAGATATGTCAAAGTGATAGACGAAGACCAACAGTTTTTTATAACAATTTAACTATTCTTGTCGAAACGCTCGGATACCTGGGTGCTCACCAATTATTTGGCCAACTGTCTCTGCCAAATTGGTCAAAGTACCCATACGGAGAACATCGAGCTGGCTCGTTCCTTGCTTGCAATCTTAAGAGCACCCCTTGGGAATCTTTTTATAGGTACATCATCATCATCATCATATCAATCGAAAGACGTCCACTGCTGGACATAGGCCACCCCCAAAGAGTGCCAAAGCTGAAAAGCCTCATATTTATTTTGAATTTTTTAATCATTTCATTACAGAACTATGTAGTGGCTAACAAAATACACCTATTCTCCAAATTTTATTTAAATACATCTTATATATTTCTAGTAAAATGTCTGGGGCATACGGACAGACGGACGGACGGACATGACGAAACTATAAGGGTTCCGTTTTCATAATTTGGCTACGGAACCCTAAAAACTGGTTCAAATGTGAATCGATAATGAAATACTGCTCTGATATTGCATCGTTTAGATAGTACCTACTGAAAAAACAAAAACAAAATGGTGTTAAAGAATGAAATAAAGCCTCTGTCAGACTAGTCGGCTTGCGGTGGCGGTCCATAGTAAATGTGACAAGAACCTGTCAAGTTTACTATTGACCGCTACTGCAGACCGCGCCAGTATGATTCATGCTTAATTCGTTTGTGTTTTTGTCACTTTGACATTTATGTTATTAAAAGAAGGACAAAACTCATTTTATTTATCAGAGGCATTTTATGTTTTATAATAAGAGTGTTAGGAAATGAATATTTAAATGTATTACACGAATATCAATTTCCGTTTTTTTTCCTAAATTACTTCAAATCTGTTGCTGCTAAAATGAGATGCAAAAAACAACCCCTTTCATTTGATATGTCACACAATACAGTATGCGAAACTTTTTTTTGTTAACTATCCAGTTTACCCTCCAAAAGTGGCCTCCTTGTTCAGAATTCATTAATTTACTTTACGCATCCATCTTTGGGTTAACAATTTACATATGTTTAACAAATTTCAACTCAATCGGTCCAGTAGTTTCGGAGCAAATCGGCTGTGACAGACGGACAGACAGACACACGAGTGATCCTATAAGGGTTCCGTTTTTTTTTCCTTTTGAGGTACGGAACCCCAAAAATTACCTTAATAACATAAGACAATAAGTTAACCTTAAGTTGAAAATCGAATTTACGTGCCACGTGGTTCAATGACTTTTGCAATTTGTATTGTTTCTAACAACAACAGCAAACACTCTCAAAGCAACATTCAAAGTTGCGATACGCAGGACCAAATTAATTTAAAAATCAATTCCCTAAACAACAAAACTGTCTATTCAATGCTATTTTCAGTTTCCGTGTTGGCAACTTTTGTCTCGGATTAACATTTTCCTAAAAGACATCATCTCTTAATTAAGGTAAAAGCTCACTCAACTCCTGTAATTAGTCAAAGCTATTTCAATGGAATTAATTTTTGGTACCAATTTGTGATCGGTGCTCTGACGGTCAGTTGATATAATTATAACTTTTACTTACTGAAATGGAGCTGCTTACAGCTTCGAGATTCAGTTAGTTTGATACCCTCAATTAAGACTTATTGTAAGTTGAGTACCTTTAAATTAAAATTCTATCAGACAATCAAAAAAATCAATAACCTCATAAAATATATTAATCATATTGTTTCACTATCACCTCATCATATTAAATATTTAAGTAGTTTAACAACCACCGACTAAAATTATACGGCCATCCTCTAAAAATAAATTTCATCTAAAATAACTCTTTCTGTGCACACATATTTTGAGTTAAAGTCCAGATCCGAACATTATTGCAAAAATTGAATTATTTCATAGACTTTAACTTGTTTTGTGAGCCTAATTAAATAAATAAAAAATAAAAGACAATCCTACTAATATTCATGGAGCGTACATTTCATGCCGGTTTCGTCATAATGACGTGTTCATATAAACACACAGGATGTTTCAAAAAACGTGACACGACTTAGTAACCGTAAACGTATGGCAAAGTCGCCATGGAGACTATAAAATTATTGTGCCCAATAAATCCATGTTTAGTTATAGATAATAAACAAATTTATTGTTCCTGCTGTCAACAAAGTTTGCCACCAAAAGAAAAGCATTAAGTTTCCTGATCTTATTAAATTTAACTGAAATGTTGTTTCCGCACGTCTCCTATCGACAAAGAGTAAACTTTGATGTGACAATGTCAGATAATGTTCTTTCAATGTCCGTCTCAAGTGTCAATATATTAGATCTACTTAAACGGAAGAGGTTGATTAGATAACAGTGATAGATCATTGATTAATCACATTTTTAATTATTAGGTACGGATAAATAAACGTTCGTTATGCCGTTGCTCTTTTCAAACTTTTTCCATCCTGTATGTAGCTTGACGTCATACGGCTGTCATTGGCATGAAATGTACGCTCCCTGAATATTATAAATGCGAAAGTTTGGATGTTTAGATGTTTGGAAGTTTGTTACTCAATCACGCTTAAACGGCTCAACCGGATTGGATGAAATTTTGCACGAAGATAGTTTATAGCCTAAATAAAAATACAGGATAGTTTTTATCCCGGGTCCACGCAGACGAAGTCGCAGGCGGAAGCTAGTATTGAATAAAAATACGTTTTATATTTATTGTGCGCGATTGCTTTTATCTTAAAAGATAGAAGAGGGCACGCGACGACAGCAAACACACACACTGAAAAAAAAAACAGATGACGAAGTGACCCAAACTGTCTGACACAATAATTCACTTTAAAAACAAAGTTTTAACCGACTTCAAATCAGTAGCCAAATTGCTTCAAGTTTGTCTATAAAATTTGAAGAGTTCCCTCGATTTCTCCAGGATCCCATCATGAGAACTGAGTGTTGGTGACAACGGGACCAATCTGGAAGCATGTGCTTTCAAACAAATCAAGAATTTTTCAAATCGGTTCATAAAATATCAAGTTATCGCGTAACAAACACACAAAAAAAACAGTCGAATTGAGAACCACCTCCTTTTTTGAAGTCGGTTAAAAACCAATGTAGACAGAGATGATTCGAGCACTTCACCAAAGTCGATAAGGAAAAAGAATCCACAAGTCCATGGTCTTCGGTTAACACCACGCGCCACTTACAGCGTCACGTTCTATACAAATGTAGCTGCACTTGCATACAACTTTGCTTAAAGAATTATGGTTCAGCATTCGGGTCGTTCTTCTTTTCGACCGACAATAGCCTGTCCATCGTCTTATTACGGCATCTCATTTGAGTAATGATGTTTACGGTTTTATAATGTTCGAATGAACGTCCATATTATTTTATTAATTAGTGATGTTTAATATTTCACTTTCTCTAACTAGCATTTTTTTTAATGTTTTTTTTTTCGTAGAATGCCGTGACAGAGTGGTAAACCAAAATGTTGTCCCCACTGAAAGAGTCCACTTTGTCACATGTTTTTTTTTAGAAACCAACCGTAAATAAATATTTATATTGGCTAGAAAGGAAACTTTAATTAGTTCTAATGAAGAAACCTATGCATTTTTTTTTAAATCGCACCTCAAAACCACAATTTTCGATAGTTCGAAAACCAAAAAAACAGAAAAACCTCGGATCATTGTCGGTAAAAAAGAAGAACGACCCATTCAACCTACTCAAGAATAATGCCTCACGTATGAGATATTCACTTTAAAGCGGAAATGCTAGCACGCTATACGGCGTGGCACACGTATTTAGCGCTTCGCCTTCAATGGATGTTTTCTTTCCTACTTTAAAAAAAATATTAAACTGTTCACTTCAATATTTTCTACTGTAATGTTAAGTACTTAGCTTAATCTTAACTTTTAAATTTTATTAGCTAAGTTTTTTTTTTTATTAAAAGTGAATACAAGATTATTATAATTAACATTAACTAAGATAAATTAAAACTAAGTTAAATCTAAAAATAGGCCCTCGAGGCATTGTACCGTGGATGCTGGCGGCATTTCCTCGCTGAATTGCAATGCTGATGCGTTGCGCGAGAGCTAGAGCCGCCAGCTCTTCGGTCACCAGTTACATAGCTATGTTTAGTTTAATTACATATCACTTATTTGACATATTTGTTAGCAAATTGATACCTTTCCACACTAAGTATGGCTATTTTAATGATATATTTGGCTTTATGCGGTTTATACTACAAATTACATTACCTATTATATTTGAAGGGATGCTGTTTAGGACAGCAGGCACATAACTGGACCAGAACCTTTGCCCATAAGAGTAAATGACTAGCTTCTGCACACGACTTCGTCCGTGTAGAACTTCTACAAGGGACGATACAAATTATACCCTATTAAATAAAATCAATTAGAATTTTGTTCAGGTGCGAGTCGGATTTTAGTTTTCCCACACATTTTGAGACTCAGCGCCTGATGAAGGCAACGAGCAATACAATGCTCCATATAAAGTTTCATCCCATTTTTCGTCCCTAAAAGGAATGAAATTTGACATAAATAGCCTATGTTCTATTCTGATATATAAGTAACATAACTGGAAAGTTTCATGTAAATTCGTCCACTGGTTTTTGAGATTAAGTGTAACGTAGGTACATCCATCCATCCATCCAAACTTTCACTTTTATAATATTAGTAGGAGGTAGGATTCGACAAACTTAGTACCCAATTCCTGTTCTATTTGACAACCGTTTCTATTTCAGGTGGTCACCTTCATCCTATCCTCGCTCCTTAGCCACGACCAGGGCAAGTTCGATATGGTCCACATCCAGAACTCGACGCTCGCCGGCGGCGTGGCCGTGGGATCCGTATGCAACATGCACGTCCAGGCCGGAGGCGCCATTCTGATCGGCATTGGCGCTGCTTTCATCAGCGTTATGGGATATAGGTTCTTGACGGTAAGGCCACTCCTCCTTACCTGCGGGGCACCACTAATTGACAATATTTCATAACTTTTAGCCCTTAGTTCGATTAGCTCATTGTATTCTACTCAAAAAGAGGAACACGTTGATAATCTTATATTTCCCGTATGATTTAAATTCAATTTTTAACGGTTCTTTAAAAATACATTCATAGCAAATCCAATTCTGCTGCTGAATAGGCACCTTTCTTTAGTCCCGTTTCGACGAAAACGTTTAAAAAGTTTAACTGTCATTTTCGGGCGGGTTACATTGACGCCATCTTGACAATGTTTGTTTTTAATTTGGTATATGTAAACAAAGCAAAGCAAGGTGCCCATTCTGTCGTAGAATTGGATTTACTATGAGTGCGTTTTAAAGAATCGTTAAAAATTTAACATAACAATACTGGAAATATAAAACTACCAGCGTGTTTCTCTTTTTGAGATGTTGTCTATTCTGCGACGTGCAACGAAATAATCCTCCCACCACTTTCTAATTTTGAGTTAGGAGCCGCGCTGAGTTGCCAGCAAGTTGTGCTACTTGACTTTAAAAATGTCCTTAATATACCTATACAGCGTGTTACTTTCATAAGAACATTTATTTTAAGGGCTGAAAGTATAAGCCCTAATGAACGTAAATTGGTATCTCTAGTTTAAAAAAAACGGTTAATTTTTTTTCATACAAATTAATTCGGCCCGCAATGTATTGGTAACAAAGCTAACAACTGACAGTAACTAGCTCTGCCTCTCTGAAACGTCAAGTGAATGTTAGCAGTACATTGCTGCTCGAGAAAATTTTAAAAATTAATAACTTTCCATTAGAAAAGGTAATTTTTATATTTTTTCGATAAAACGGTTCACAGCACTGAAAGCTATCGTTCCTTAAAATAAATGTTCTTATGCAGTCACACGCTGTATTATTGAAACATTGTTATGTTTCATTATAAATGTTGCGGAAAGCACAGCATTTTATTGTACCGTCGATACAAAGATTTAAGCGTAAAATGGATCGCCAGTAGACTGGTCATCCAAAAACACCTCGTTTAATTCTCGGCCAGCTACGCAAGTATGCGGGTTTTAATATTTCTTTTTGCTTTCATCGTTCTATTTATGGTATATTCGTTCACAGTTTCCCAAAAATATCCTTTCATACTAATGAAAATGGGGCAGACAATGCATAATAGGAGCTGCGAGAAAATTCCCCAAACTGCTTTATGCATTCATGTGTGCATAATATGAGTTATACGGATGCCGTGCGAATTTTATCCTGCTAAATATTGCGTATTGTTGGTCACTATCAACGTCAAACTAACACGCAAACATACTTTTCTCAAACGTGCAACGAAATATTGATGTTTTGTTCCTTATAACAGGCTTGATAAAATTATATTATACAAAATTTGAGGGTTAGGCCTACAAAGTGATCTTCTTTTGTTTCAATATCAATTTGAGACAAAAACACCATGGCGTTTACATTTTATTTCTTTGCATGTTTGGGAATATTACTGTTTACCCTCGGCATGCCCTTGCCAGACAAAGAATGAATCACTTTGGTAACGGCTACCCGCAACCAAAGGAATTCAAGGATCTCCCACTAAGCTGCATCATCCGTTTTGTGGAAATGATGGAGCGAGCTTGGGAGTAGCTATAAAGGGGAGGGCAAAAGCATAAAAGATCCCACTGGGTCGAAGTGTATCCGAAAGGACCCTCAACTACATAAGATAAGATAAGATACCTCGGCATGAAAAGGGATTGCCAGATTCTCGTATCCTTATCCTACTTGGAAATCCCTATTTTCTCCCCCTTTGCTGTAATTTACTATTATATTAAAAACGAGTACATTAAAAACGAGCCAAATGCGGGTAAATTTCTCAACAATTTAAAACCATTCCTTACAGAAAAA
The DNA here is from genome assembly GCA_932294315.1 of Epinotia nisella. Classification (NCBI taxonomy): domain Eukaryota; kingdom Metazoa; phylum Arthropoda; class Insecta; order Lepidoptera; family Tortricidae; genus Epinotia; species Epinotia nisella. The sequence continues at coordinate 14,706,324 of OW028687.1, read as the reverse complement.
ACATACTACTTAGTGACTGAATACCTAGATTGCAGAAGTAACATTTAATATCCACCCACTAAATAGATAAAATAAATAATGCGTCGACTTCCCTGCCGTACACATGCCACGTTTTGTTTAGATTAAATATACATAATTATATTGATTATTTTAGCATCGTTTTGATCATTTTATCGTTGTATGTATGATACATGTATAGTTTAACTTTAGCCATAAGAAATTGCTGCACCCTTACAAGTTTAAGTTTGCAATAAATGTATATGAATATCTAGGTACGAGTACACGTGGATGTCCACACCAATGTGCATTTAATAATAACGGTCTAGAACGCCATTAAACTTCGTAGTACGTATGTAAAATAGGCATCGTGGTGCTGGTAACTAGCTTGATTTCAGAGCTAGCATGGAGGCTGTTGCCTCAAATCAATTCTCCGATAGAGAATAATGCATATTCATACAGGCTCAATCCCAAACCAACGCCTAACGTTTCAAATTCCGCAAAAGATACCTTCACGGAGAATCATATCAAGTTTGGAACTTGAAATATCGGACCGTATTTTTGCTTCGTCAGTATTATAAATTAATTAATTAAGAACGATAAGTTTCTCGTAAAATTTCAAAGAAGCTGATGACATTATATTACGGAACGGTGGACTCTCGAAATCTTCGCCTCCGTAACTTTCCTTTTCAGAGGAATATTGTAAATTCTTTCATCAGAATGTTCAAAGAATTTGGACCACGGACACGGTTCACGTTGGAGTAAACTGCTTTTTGTTTGGAGTTGAACGAGTATACGACACTTCCTAATTCTGAAGATTAATATTTGTTTTGTCAAAAAATTTTGAACTGTTTTGTTGAGGAAAATTATTTTAGGTTCCCGTTTACCCGTGTACGAACAACATGTTTTTAGTAAACAAATTTTTGATCCGTTAATTAATTTTTATGTGCTACATAGATACCTACATATTTTCGTGAAACTTTATGTATAGAATGGGCTTTATTTATGGAACAGGTTTCATTAATAGGGACTTCTCATTAAAACATCATCACCAAGGTAAAGCTTGTGAGTATGAAGCTTTCTTTATAAGTTGTAGTTTTGTAACTTTGTATAAATACAAAAATTCTTTCACCAATATATATAAGGATTCTTTGAGATGGACATTTAAGGTACCTAAAGGTATTTAACCTCGCGGCTTTGCTTGCGAATGCAATATGCAGGTTGAGCCGCGCGGGTCGCTGGTCTAGATACTAGAAACTAATAAGGAGGTATTTCTAGTGAAATTTAAGTTTGTATGTAGAGAGAGGGTAATCCCCAAAACTTCTCATTCGATTTAAATAAAATCTGTCATTAGTATCATCATCATCATATCAGCCGAAAGACGTCCACTGCTGGACATAGGCCTCCCCCAGAGAGTTCCAAATTGACCGGTCCTGCGCCACCCGCATCCAGCGGACTCCCGCGACCTTTACCAGGTCATCAGTCCACCTTGTGGGGGGCCTACCCACGCCGCGCCTTCCGGTACGTGGTCGCCACTCGAGAACCTGTCATTAGTATATTCAATGGATTTTCGGGATGGACATTTGCATTTTTTTATCCCATGGCTGATTCTATTAAATACTCAGATGGAGCCGCGCGGGCCGCTATAATTTTATTATAGTCGTTGATAAAGTTGAAGTGTTTTGTACACCTACTTCATATTTAATGAACCAACTTTGCACACACAAGTTACTTCGCAAGAAAACAATCCGATACAATCTGATTAAATTAACCATATCATTACGACCGCGCACTCCAAGTGGATATCTTTGTAATTCAATATGTAAACGCTCGACAGCTCCACAACGTCCAAATCACCAATCCATTCGCGTGGTGCTTGCAACGTTAGTATTTTATTCAATTCGCAGCAATAATTCGTGCAATATACCTAACAAATGGCTGAGCCGGCGTTGTAGGGGCCATTTTCGATAACATTTCTCATCGCGTCTTGTCGTTATTTTCATCAGAGAATTCGTTTGTTCAGTTGTTCTTCTGTTGTTTCTTGACGGTTTGTTAGCGGATTTTTTTCTTTTAAAATACAAAGTAAAATAATTTAATCGAATAAAAGTTTTCCTGGATTGATTTTGTTTACGCTAACGAAGGGGTTCTGAAGTAATTTTAAAGTAAATTCAGTGAATATAGTTTAAATTTCTTAGGGAATTTGAACACAGCTCAAGCCAAAACAATTAAAACTCGATCAGTGAACGTATAATTAGAACAGTCGATTTCAAAGATATATGTTTACACTTTTGGACATTAAGACGGAACTGCGGCATAAAATATGGCCCAAGACTATTAAAAAGCTCTATTCTATATACTGAAGAAATCACTTTTCAAATCAGTTTTTTTTTTAGTTCGTTACTCCTACGTACAAACGTATAAGGCTACAATCTTACAACAGTAGTACTCTTAAAACAGTAGGTAATATTCTCGTTATGTGTTTGTCACCGTTAGATTGTGAACAACGTCAGTTTATAATCTTACTCGCGATAGGTAACTGTCGAAACATTGTGAACTGTCAAAACCGTTCACAATTTAACGCATTATCTTTCGTTTCTTTATAAACTATCAATGACGAATCGTCAAATTGTGAACTGAGATCAAATCTGCTTGCTACGGAACGCATACACAAAGACTGTAGGTTAGTTAGGTAACTTCAGTTGCCCGAAGGGCAAATGGCCCAGAAATATGGATAGGATGACAGAATAAATGGAATTAAATGTCTGGTTAGAAAAAATACAATTATGTTCTGACTTAAGTGGAAGCTGATGCAAGTGGAATATTATAATTCGTTCAACCAATCAGCGCACAGGGTGCGTTCCGTATCATGCCAATTTGAATCAGTTCACAATTTGACGATTTGACATTGGTAAATTATAAATTAACGAAAAAGAATGCGAATAAATTGTGAACGGTTTTGACAGTTCACAATTTTTGGACAGTTAATAATATCGCGAGTAAGATTATTAACTAACGCGATTATAAAGCGCAGACCCAAGCTCTATCGCACCCCCCACTTCATCATGCTCTGACTCTTCTGAACGATATACTAGACAGTGACAGTGAACTGGATACGAGTATGTTCCACAGCTCTGAATTTCAATATCAAAACCAACAGCGACGTTGTCAGCGACTGAGTTTCCAAAATAATTAGGTCTCTTATGTTGCTACTATCGGTTGAGATATCAACCATTTTTGGTTATTATATATAGTCTTTAGCCATCTAGCACTCTTTTTCATCCAGTGTTTTTTCACGTTTTATCTATATTTTTTATAATGTTTGAATGGAGTTCTTTTTACTTTCCCAGTCAAGTTTATGCTCATCAATTTTCAAGTCTTTAGCTCATGGATTTGAGGAGTTCCCATACAAAGTATAGCCCCATTTTTTACCCCCTTTGAACTAATATTTATCATTTTTACAGCCTATGACCTGGCCGGGGATTTTCTTGACCGATTAAGTAAAAGTTGCATCAAAATCCTCTTTTCACTAAGCTTCTCTGCGTTTTTGAAAATGTATCACAAAAAAATTAAAACTACAAAAAGTGCATTCCAATCGCTGGGTTTGAACTCGGGGACACCGACTCCGTAAGCTATGGGTCAAACCACTGGACTAACTATCAGTTCTAAGAACACGATGAATTTTCGAATATCTTGACGACATGTTACCATGGTAATGATACTGTTATAACCCCGCTCTTGCAACATTATAGTTTCTAGTCGCCTCAGAACCTATTTTCATCCCATATTTTTCACGTTTTATCTATACATTGCTAAAAGTTTGAATGGGGTCGTTTTTACTTTCCAGTCCAGTTTATGGTTACCAATTTTCAAGTCTGTAGCTCGTGCATTCAAGGAGTTCTCATACAAAGTTCAACCCCATTTTCTACCCCCTTTGAACCCTAATCTTTAAGATTTTTATAGCTTTAAACCTGGCCGGGGATTCTCTCGACAGATTATTAAAGTTTGGATCAAAATCCGTTTAGCCGTTTTCACGTGATGCTCTGTCAAATAAACAGACAAACAGATAAACAGACAAAAAATCTAAAAACTGTTGCAACGTGTTCTGTTATCAATTCTAAGTATCTTCAGCCAACTTTTTTTCGTTTATCTTCCATGTACAGACTTTCGACCCTCTTCAGCTTTATTATATGTATAGATAGATAGATAGATAGATAGATAGATAGAAGATAGATGTATAAATAAGATAGATAGATAGATAGATAGATAGATAGATAGATAACGTAGCAGCTGTTATAAATAAGACAAGCCTTGTAAATTATATTATAGGTTGTTTGAAATATGTGTAAAATTCTCGCCTAAACCCTGCTTCATACGATTATTTCTTGAACAGCCTAAGTTGGAGAAACTGGGTCTACTGGACACGTGCGGTGTGCACAACCTCCACGGCATGCCTGGCCTGTATTCAGGCCTGCTGTCCGTCCTGTTCGCTGCGCTGGCCACCTCGACTACGTACGGCGAAACTGCTCTGAACAGTGTATTCGGAGCAATGAAGGTATGTTCGTATAATTTCAATTAACTTTTGAAAAAGGAGACGATTATCAATTCGCCTGTTTTTTTTTAAAATGAATTGTACACAACTTCTTGGCATGTGAAAAAAACACTTCAACCCCCCGTTTTCATAAAAATATTTAAGATCTTATGCGGGTAAGGGTGCCGGTTAATGTACGGCCATGATAATGCACGGAAAATAATGTACAGCCCAATAATCCGCGTCTAATGTACATGGATTATCGGGTCCTGCATTATTTGGCTATGCATTATCACGACCCAATAATCAGCGTCCAAAATAGTGGACGCGGATTATCTACTACTACTAGTAGTACACGTACCGGCAGGGGCAGCATTAGACACTAGTGTACCCATGCTGCGCCTGCCGGTACGTGGTCGCTACTCGAGAACCTTTCCGCCATAATTGCCATCGGTTCTGCGTGCAATGTGCCCTCCCACTGCCACTTAAGTTTAGCGATCCGTCAGTAGCAGGTATGAAATTAATAAATTGGGTCAGTATTGCGGCAGACTTCAAGGTAGTTATTTTATTTTATTGTACAGGACGGCAGGTCTGCCAGTCAACAAGCCCTGTATCAGCTCGCGGCAGTCGGCGCGACTCTTGCCATCTCTTTCGTGAGTGGTATGATCACCGGTACGTATCTTAAATCTACACTGATTACAAAGAATACTTAGTACAGTCAGCAGCAGAAGTAGCTAAGCACTTTAACATGCTCAGAATGATCTGCACAGAACCTTATTCTCTTGACATTAGAGTCCGTGTGCAGATCAATTTGAGCACTAGGCCCGCTTAGCTACTTCTGCTGCTGACTGTACAGTTGAGTTTTCCAATACCTATACTTACAAACAACCTTTCAAAAATATCTATGCCCAGTCTTTATTTTTATTGACATAAGACGCATATTGTGTAGATCATTTTGAAAGGTAGCCTGTTTAGATATTGCAGAACTTGACTGGTTCATCCGTGTAAAGAGACAATCAATAATTTTACTAATTTCCATGAATGGGGTTCAATCTGGGTTAGTAGAGGCCGCACAAGGTACATTCACGGACTTAAATGGTTGAGCCATTAAGAGCTCACTTTATACTGGACACTTCATAGCTTCATAGAAAACCAAATTTTTATTAGTTGACACCTAAATGGCTCAACAATTAAAGTCCTTGACCGTACCAACGAATTGTGTTTGTTCTTAAACTAGCAATGAAACAAAATGTAACTTCTTTCAGAAATTGATATACCATAAATTTTCTATGATATTCAATATGGAGCTCTCGTTTCGCCAATTAGGTACAGTCAAGTGCAAAAATATGTATCGATTTAATCCTCTCATAAATATGTACTACAATCTTAATCCACTGACATAAGAGCGATGGGACATATTTATGAGTAAGTTGTATGCACCCATATTTTTACACATGACTGTACATGATATCAGTATTACATTGCATTTGAGTAAATAATTTTTAGAACAGAACTTTCACACATGTTAGATCTTTAAACCTACAATACGAGTATTATTTATTAGGCGCATCAATAAAAGTCCAATAGTACGAAACATAGCAAATATAGGCAGAAAGAAAACAACAGGCGGCCTTATTGCTAAAGAGCGAACTTTTACAGGCAACCTTTGGGTAGGAAAAGTTAAGAAGTTTAAGAGGGCGTTACTGTGCACACTAGCGCCACTGGTAAATAATTGTGATTATTTAAATTTCACGATAGATATTTTAAAAAGGAGGCCACTACTCACTGTATTTTGTATTTAAGTACCTTCTGAATACACCAAGCTAGTTTGTATGTTGCTGGATTCGTCGATCTATGAACTCAAAAGAAAAACGGCCGTTTTTACTTTGGACGCATAGATTGACGAATCCAGCAACATAAAAACTAGTTTGGTGTATTCAGAAGGTACTTAAATACAAAATACAGTGAGTAGTGGCCTCCTTTTTAAAATATCTATCGTGAAATTTAAATAATCACAATTATTTACCAGTGGCGCTAGTGTGCACAGTAACGCCCTCTTAAACTGCATTCAGCAAATAAACGATTTGTATTTGAAAATAAACACAAATAACCAGGATGTAGGTAGTGGAAAAAAAACTTAAATATAATACTTAAGTAAAAATAAACATACAACATACATAACTATTATGCACTTTATTACAAGGAATTGTAATTATTTTATGCTTATTTGAGTATACAAATGCTATTTATATACTGAAACAAGCATTTTAGCAATATTTTAAACATATTTCTCTCGATTTAACGTCCAAACTACGCTCTGCTCTCAAAATGAAAAATGTCGTTACTTTTATTCGTTTTCTCAAAGCAACGTTCGGACAATCCTAATTGCTTGGATTTACATAAATTCTTTTATAAATATTTGTAAAAGTAAGTGCTTTAGGCATTTGTTGGCCTTAAATATATTATAAGAATAAATTGTCTTGCAGGTTTTGCCTTGAGTTATTATTGTGCGTCGTACTTTTGTTTTGTTGTACCTATTGACATAACTAATTACATATACAGTATAAATAATAGATTCATACTTAAAATAAATATAAATAAATATTTGCGGAAAATCTTACACAAATCGACCTAGTCCCAAACTAAGCAAAGCTTGTACTATGGGTACTAGACGACAATAAACATACTTATATAGATAAATACATACTTACATACATAGAAAACAACCATGACCCAGGAACAAAAATTCGTGCTCATCACACAAATAAATGCCCTTACCGGGATTCGAACCCAGGACCTCTTGCTTCGTAGGCAGGGTCACTACCGACTAGGCTAAAGCGGTCGTCAACGAATACTCTAGATTGCAAAAATAGAACTAGCCCAATTAGTGAGCTCAATACGGCTAATGTGTGTACTAGGCGACCATAATATTTAATACATATAAATATTTAAATTCACGCCCATCAACTCATTAGACCATTTTCCGGGATTCGAATCCCAGGACCGTCAGCTGCGTAAGCAAGGTGAACCGCTACAATAGGCATGATGACTCATGTTAAAATTGATAACATAGTGTTGCTAAATGGATAGTAAACCATCAAATTATTGTAATAAAGTATAAATAAAAAAATATAATTAATATCATAAAAATATATGAAACGTGAAAGTTTAGAAAAAAATAGCATTTTTTTATTGTCCAAGGGTAAATTTAAAGCTACCAATAGAATCCTTACGCTTTTATAGAAACAAAATTGTATGACAACTATGGACCTAAACGCAGTATTTCGCGACCTAAACAGCAATTTACTTGATTTCCCCTACTTACAATGATTAGTACAAATACCAAAGTGTGACGTCATACTTTTGAGTCAATCAGTATGAAGCGTTTCGGGTGCGGCCAGCGAGGCCCGTCTTTAACTCAACTTTTTGGGTATTTATGTTCTTTTAGTGTAGTTGCTCCCATACAAACATTTGTTCCTCTTCAAAAACTGGTGCGCATGGCATCGGGAAAAAAAAATTGTCATCATGCCTATTCACTAAGCTGAGCCGGTCGTCAAATTTGACAGTACTTATTACGCGCCTAGTCGTAACTTTTTCCTCTATGGGGTGAGAAGTCTTTTGTGTCAGTCACATTCCCAAAAACATCCTACGCCATTAGATTTGATTGAAAGAGGACTCAGGGTAGTTTATTATAAAAATGGGTTAGTCCTGAAACGAGGATAGATTAGAGTAGGTAGTTAACTATTTGTTTAATACGACAAACATTTTGTTTGCAGGTTTCATTGCAAAGTTGAAAGTTTTCGCGCCACTCGAAGAAAAAGATAAATACAACGACGAACTCAACTGGGAACTGCCGTAATGTTCAAGAAATCACGAGTTACTTTTGTAAGCTTGCATATTCTCAATTATGTAACGAAATACTTCATTATGGATGTTATTTGTGTTGAAATAAGTTACAGGTAATGTTTAAGTCAAGAGAGTCAAAAATTTCTAAGGGTTTTACGTCCAAAGATAATATTTAAAGCCCTTCAGCTATAAAAGCACCGTAATAAACATTTTTTACGAATTCGAACTTGCTTTAGTTTCACCGTAAATAACTCGTTACAGTAACTTTTATGAGACATTATAGATATTAGAATTTATAATAAAATAGATATTTAAGTTTGTTTAATTATAAGATACTTTAAAGTGATGTAGTTTTATACAATAAAATCGTTGTTACTATTATTGTCCGTAACTTTATTAAAGTTTCGAATATAAATTAAACTTGACGCCAGATGGTTATTACATTAAATATTTAATGTTTCTTGAAAGAATAAGTCTAACTGAATATCTTATTTGTATAATTTTCTCGTTATTAAAGAAATAAAAGGCGAGCGTACAGCCATCTGGCATTTCAAGTTTTAACATTCAAACTAGAAATAACCTTCAAAATCTATTCTAATGTTGCCAGACATCTGTGTAACCAATTATTTTGTGTCCTTTGTGCACTCGTAACAAAAAGTCAGGTGTGAACGGGACGGGTTTGTATCTGATTACGGGAACAGGTGGTGTGAAGGAATATTGGAGCGTCACCTTTTGTTCTGTTCTGCATCATTGCGGGTCGTTCTTGCGAGAAGCGGTTACATTTTTGAAGTTATGCAAACCTTTTCCCAGCTACTTCTAACTTGGATATTTTCAAGACGAGAGTGAACAGACACTATCTAAGTATGCATGTAACACCCTCGATCTCATCATTACTTCCTTTCAGGTGAGATAGTGATCAAATACGTACCTATACTAAGGTACAAAAAAGCCTAAATCATTATTGAACTTGCTCACAAAATTTCACGAGAATCGGCTGAGAAATTCGACCTGAACAGGAGAACAGCCGGTCATACGAAATATTTTTTTCATGCTGAAACGGAGAACTTGTTCGCTTCGCTCGCTCGTCCAAACAAATCAACTCGTTAATCCTGACTCGTAGCGTAGGTTATTAAAAATGAAATGATTAATCGGCTATCTGTAATAGATATTGTAACGTTCACGTATTTATTGGGTAAGTTATAGCATAGTTCCCCAACTGGCTTCGTTATCTCTAAGAAAGGATTAAATTACAAATCATTAACACTAATGTAGGTACTTATTTAAAATAATTATTCATAGCTCTCTGCCAAAGGAATTGTTAATAACGTCAGTCTTAATCAAGTTATCGATTAAGACTTAGGGAGCGACCACACCAGTGCTTTAATGTGCTGATAGACTTGAACATTCACATGTAACCTTAGAGCATACATAACTGGAGTAGGTATGTCGTATTTGCGTACAAAATTGTCTGCCGAATTTTGCGGGCGTGGGGGGGGGGGGGGAAGCATCTTAATAGGATATTGAAACTCAATTGTATATTGAAATCTTGAAGCGGTTGAACGTTTATAATATCAAGTGCATACAGCAACATGCGGGCATTTTTATCATCAGTAGCTCTAGTCTGAGTTTACAGTGAGTCGAGTTTACTTTCCTCGCTAGCGAGTGCGTAAAATATTTGTATGAAAACTCTATACACCTGGCGGTCACTCACAGAACTAAAAATCGAATTGGTACCACAAGTCCATTGTAAATTTACTTGCTCGCAACAGTTAACTCGATAGTTCGTATAGTTTAATCGATTTTTCAATATGCAGCCTTATATCACAAGCATTTATCGTTTTAATTTAAATGCTAGCGTTTGTCGGTTATGACATTACAGAATACAAATGTTCGCCCTTGCCAAGATTCGAACCCGGGACCGTCAGCTTCGTACGCAGGGTGACCCACTAGACTAATCTGATCGTCCGGTAACCGTCGTTTAATACATTCGCCGCCAGGAACCCGCCTAGAGGGCGCCGCGCCGTAGCTTTCGGCTAGACACATATTATGGGGAAAACCGCGGGATCTGCTACGAGCGTAGCGCGTAGCGGTTCTTGGCAGTGAATGTATAAACACATTCATTGCCCAGAATCGCTACGCGCTACGCTCGTAGCAGATCCCGTAAGTTTCCTCGTATGTATGCGTCGTCACGGGTCGGGAATGGATTAAGAGTTTTGTGAAAAAAATACGAGCCACTACCAGTTCAATTTAAGCGATCACTAACACGCTTTTTAACTTCTAATGTTCAGTCGACTCCAAAAAATACATCAAGTTCTTCATCTTATTCTACAATGCAATAATTTCTTGTGGACTCTACACCACGAAAATGCGTGTGCCGATTGAATAGAAAACGCCTTTGTAATACTTCTACGCTTCGTATATCGTTGTCTAGTATCCATAACCCAAATAGTATATTGTTCACAATTTTTTTTTCATTTTCACACCTAGTATGCTACTGTTGATACAATTATAACACGCTTATTTAATGATGAACTTGTATCATGTCGGAAATTAATTAGCGTACCTATTTTTCTTGCTAAAGAGGAGCATTCTAAATATAACGTAAGACACACATGATAGTCGACATCCACGGCTGTGAAAGTGTACACAACAATCATAAAAAGTTAAAAAAGATATCCCGGCTACGGAAAACAAAATGTATTTTTTTTTTCATAAAAAATATCCTAATGTCACCCAAAGCATCATTTCAAATTGATGCCTCATTCATTAAAATCGGATCAGTCTCTTAAATGCTACGGTGACACACGTACCTAAATACAAACTGGTACGTATGAGACAGGGTGCGAGTGAAACGAACGCTGGTTGGTAGCACACTGATTTATTCCTAATAGCTAATGATGCGAGGCGCATATACGTACATGCATACATACGTAACACTCCTCCCCCATTTTAAAGAAATCTCTCAAAAATACTTCTTAAAGTCTACGTTTAATTGGGAACGATGACGTAACCGGCTTCGCGGCTCTTCGCGTACGCGTTGATCCTCCGATTGCTCAGCCTCTGTGGAAACCATCTCCCTGTCTGTGCGTACGTCATTCACATTATCCGTGACAGATTCTGCCTCTTGAAACTCCGAGTCACTCGTCACTGACCCTTCTCCCTCCGGCAAACGCTCAGCGGTACTTCCGGTCAGACCCACCTGACCTGGAGGGAGGTCACCACTTCCATCTGGTACTGGCGGCCGGGGCGGTAGTGGTGCTTGTCGTGTAGGCGAAGGTGAGGACGGTGTCTGCGGTGAGCGCGGTGTGCGGACATCTGCGGGCGATATCTGTAACGGCGACAGCGATGGCGATGGCGACAGCGATGGCGATGGCGACAGCGATGGCAATGGCGACAGTGATGGCAACAGCGGTGGCGACAGCGGTGGCGACAGCTGTGGCGACAGCGGTGGCGACAGCGGTGGCAGCAGGGGCGACTGAGGCACAGACGGTGGTAAGTACTCATCTATATCTTTATTTTTTTTATTTTCCAGGCTGTCGTTGTGTAGTGTTCCCTTATACCTAACTATTTGATTTTTATGTTTTTTTATAATCACCCCAGTCACATAATCTTTAATTAGGTATAAAACCGTTCCGATCCTTTTGTCAATAATCCCTTTATTCCAACTATTTTTATCTTTGTTTATATACTTTTTATAAAGCACCAGTTCACCTTTTTTAAAGTTACGTGATCGAAATTGTTTAACTGGTGAACACTGTTGAGATTTTACAGGTTTGATCATCGGTTCCGCGGATAGTGTGGGCGACAACTCAGAGTAAGGACTTGCCACATCTAATCTACATCTTATTTTATGTCCGAATACTAATTGCGATGGAGCGCAGCCTGTGGTTGAATGTATCGAGTTGCGATAATCCATTAAATATCTCAACAAGAGTAACCGTCTCTGTCTTTCATTATTACCTGATAACATGCTTGATTTAATACCCTTTTTTGTAATCTTAACGAAGGTCTCGGCTTGCCCGTTACTGGCTGGATGGTAAGCTGGAGACGTAACATGTTTTATGTCGTTAAGGTTGCAAAATCTAGTAAATTCTTGAGAGCAAAACGAGGTACCATTGTCACTCACGATTGTTTTTGGTAACCCAAACCTAGATATAAACTCGCACAGTTTGTCAATTACGGCAATAGATGTGGTGGTATTCATGGTGTACACTTCGACCCATTTACTGAATGCGTCCACCACTACTAGATACATATGACTGTTTAGAGGCCCCAGAAAGTCTATATGTAATCTCTCAAAACAACGCGTAGTGGCAGGCCACGGCGCGGGCGGCGCGCGGGGCGGGGACGGCCGCAGTTGCTGGCATACCTCACAGGAACCTAAAAATTTTTCCAAAGCCTCGTCAATTCCCGGGAACCAAAACCGAGAACGAGCCTCTGCTTTGGTCTTGACTATTCCTAAATGCGACGTATGTAATTCCGACAAAACTTTTTTGCGTAACGATTGCGGTATTACCACTTTGTGACCTCGCATAATAACCCCATTTTCTACAGCTAATTGAGTCCTGCACAAATGATAGGGTTTCAATTGCATATCGGTAGTTTTATTAGGCCAACCATCGACAATATACCTACTAACTACATTCAACATTGCATCCCGTTTAGTTTCTTTCTGCAGCTCGGTAATAGTAATCGGCAAGTTATCTCCGTCCGCGACAAAACATACATAAGCGGCCTTATCACTATCGGCGCTCGCGGGAACGGCGCCCGCGCGCCCCTCCGGCAGGCTGGCCCGAGACAGGTAATCCGCGCTATTGTCCGCGCTGCGTACATATTCTATTGTGTAATTATAACCACTGAGAAATAATGCATATCTTTGTAAGCGATTGGCTGATACCTCAGGAATACCTTTGTAGGGCCCAAATATTGAAATAAGTGGCTTGTGGTCCGTTCGCAACAGAAACGGTTCCGCCCGGCCGTACAGATACTGATGGAAACGCCGCACTCCATAAATAATAGCGGTCGCTTCCTTTTGTATCTGGGCGTACCGTTTCTCAGCGGGGTTGAGAGTGCGCGAGGCAAACGAAACCGGCCGTTCTACCCCGTCCGCATCTTTTTGAGACAAAATAGCTCCAAGGCCACTAGGGGATGCATCGACGGTTAAAATCAGTTTTGCTTTGGGATTAAAGTGTGTTAGAACTTGATCGGAAATTAAATGACTTTTAATTTTTTTAAACGCGTCATCATGCACCTTGGACCACTCCCATTTGCTATTTTTCTTAAGTAGGTCATACAGCGGGCTGAGTATCGTCGAAGCAGCCGGAACAAAATTTCGATAATAGTTACTTAACCCTAAAAACGATTGTAACTGGCTAACATTTGTTGGCACGGGAGCTTCCACTATGGCTCTAATTTTTTCTGGTGTTTTTTTTAAGCCATCTTTGTTGATAATATAACCCAAGTAGCTAATCTCGTCTTTGAAAAACTCGCACTTATCCCGTTGCAAAACCAATCCCGCGTCCTGCAACCTTTGCAACACTAGATGTAACCTAGCCAAGTGCTCGGCGGCGTCGGCGCCCGTGATGAGCACGTCGTCCAGCAGACAGAGCACGCCGTCCAGCCCCGCCAGCAAGCACTCCATGGCGCGCTGGAACAGGGCGGGGGCGGGGGCAAGACCGTATGCGAGCCGGGTAAAACGGTATAACCCCCGGAATGTATTAATACACGTCAACCTTTGAGACTCTTGGTCTAATTCAAACTGATTATATGCCATTGATAAATCTAACTTCGTAAACCGCTCTCCCCCGTGTAATTTGGAAAACAGCTCATTTATCGTGGGTAGCGGGTATTGTTCAATAATCAACTGCTTGTTTATACTCACAGAATAATCTGCGCATAAACGCACAGAACCGTTTTTCTTCAAGACCGGCACTATCGGTGACGCATACTCGGAATGGTCGACTGGCTGAAGGATCCCTAAATGGACTAGTCTGTCAATTTCTTGACTAACTGCGTCACGCAAGGCAAATGCTACAGGTCGTGCCTTAAAAAAAACCGGTTTTGCATCATCCTTGAGCCTTAATTTGACTTGATATTTATTGAACAATCCTAAGCTATCCGAAAATAGTTTGGGGTATTGTTTCATTAAATTATCCTCTCCCATAATCGATAGCTCTTTGCAATAATTAACAGGCATTAGCTGCAATTTAAATAACGAGATGAAGTCTCTGCCTAGCAACGGTGGGCCGCCGTCGCGAACAACAAACACATTTAGTATGTGAGTGCTACCTGCGAATTCCACAGTCAACTTTAAATTACCCATGCATTGTAACTGCTGGCCTGAGTAGGTCATTAACCTTTTAGACGTGGGTAACAATGGTACATCGTTGAAATGCATCTTGTATGTAATATGAGAAATGACCGTCACTGCGGACCCACTATCGATTTGAAATTTTATTTTTAATCCGTTAATTTTAACCGTTTCAACCATAGGCTCACCCATTATGGATCGTATGTGATACAACTCACCGTCGTCGTTATCGCCCTGACAATCCGCGGAGGCATCCATATAATTTACATTAGTGCACATCCTGCGTAAATGTCCTTTTTTATTACACTTTTTGCATGTAAACTTAGCGAAACGACACTGTGATGCACTATGGCTAGTATAACCGCACACTGAACACTTAGGCTTATCACTTCCTTCCTTCCGACGATCTCCAGGCGCGATCTTGAAGATATCCGCGGCCGCGGCAGCGGAGCCAGCCGCTGCCGCTGCAGCGCCTACCCGTGCGCACCGTATGTTTTCGGCGAGTTCTACCGCCTTTGCTAAAGATAACGCCGATATGTCTTGCGAGTACAACTTTTCTTTTTCACTTCCCGGCAACATTCCCATAACAAAACGGTCACGTAGTGCTTCTTCCACGTTTAAAAACACGCAATGGGCTGCTAGGCCCCGTAGCCTAGCCGCCCACTGTGGGTATGACTCATCTCGTTGCTGTGTCGCCGAATAAAAGTTGTGCCGCTCGCCAAAACCAGTGCGTTTTGGAGTGAAATGCTGATCCAGTAAATTTATGATATCTTCATAGGGCACTTCCTGAATGTCCTTGGGCAGCGCTAAATTAGCTGCGAGCTCGTAGGAGCTCTCGGTGAGTGCGCTCAGAAAAATCGCTCGTCGTTTCTGTCCCTGCGCGTCCTTTTCTGCAGTTATATTGTTCGCAATGAACCACTGACACAGCCGACTCTTGTAAATCTTCCAAACTTGTACATTATGGTCGAAAGTTGGCAGAATTCCAATTACAGCAGCCATTTTTTTTTTTGCGAATGTGGGTACTTGTCGTCGCCACTGGTACGTATGAGACAGGGTGCGAGTGAAACGAACGCTGGTTGGTAGCACACTGATTTATTCCTAATAGCTAATGATGCGAGGCGCATATACGTACATGCATACATACGTAACACAAACACAGGCTGCTTAAATCATATCCCTTCTTTTCGGCTCTAGTCGGGCAAAACGAGAAAGGCCGTGTGTAACTGTAAATCCAATTTTGCAATAATTTTGATATAAGTACGTCAACCGCAAAGCCTTATAAAACTTGTAGACTAGCTTCCAGTTAAAAAATAACAACAATGTTCAGTATTCTTGAGGAAAACACGAATATTTCATTCCAATTTCTGCCAATAGCAACACCTGGGTCTCTGAAGTCGTTACAGCTAGCAACGCTGTATCCTATATATTAGAGTGCAAAATCTTTTGGCACCGCTAAGTTGACGGTATTCAATAGCTGTCACAGAGGCTACGTAACACAATGTTGAGGAAAATGTGGGAGAAAACTTGAAGAGCCCATGCAATAGTTGTGTATGAAAGAGATGACATTACCAATCTTAGTTATTGATGTAGTTTTGTGGTAAAAGTTTGCGTATTTATATGGTTAGTTATTTTTAAACGTATTCAGTCAACATAATATACGATGGATACGCTTAAGTTATCTTAACCTTGTACAGTCGCCATCAGATATATCAGAGCGGCGAAAGCGCTCACAAATATCTGAACACGTCTCTAATGCCTCGACAATAGAGACGTGTTCAGATATTTGTGAGCGCTTTCGCCGCTCCAATATATCTGATGGCGACTGTACCAAAGGCGTCTTGAAAGGCAAGACACTACTCAATACGAGCATGTTTTGATGAGAGTCGGCGGTCTGGTATATTCACTTACATACCTGGGTATGTTAAGGTGGTTTGGGCATGTAGAGAGGATGGATGAAAGAAGATTAACGAAGAGAGTGTATATAAAAGGAGTGGAAGGGCAAGTTGGAAGGGGAAGCTAGGCGAACTTTCTCTGATCAAATTGGAGAAATGTTACAAAAAGGCCAGGTCAAAAGTAACCTTAACCGACGAGCATGTATGAGAAATGTTATGAAGGTGAATGAAGCGAAAGTGGTTTGTCAGGATCGTAGCAAATGGAGATCCGAGATCTCTGCCTACCCCTCTGGGAAAGAGGCGTGATTATATGTATGTATGTATGTATACCTGTATTTCCAAAACTATTTCTGCTTTAGACTTGAAAATTAACATGCATATTCACTGTTATATGTCGATTTAATAAATTATCACTGTTTAGACTAAGAATCACTATGTAATTTTTTTCAAAAAAATATTTCAGTTTTACCCGTCTACTGTTAACTAGAATTACCACCCGTATTACAACGATGTTGGCTTCTGTCAACTCTGGTTGACACCCATATGTAAGTAAAGGGTTAACAATTAATTCGAAAATCTATTATTCTAAATATCTTATGCCGAGTATGTTACGAACCTTTGAAGTCACGCCAAGCAGAATCCTGAAGTTAAAATGAATTTATTTGTCTGTGATTTTAGCTCGTGATAAAGACACACAATATGCTTAATTAATCAACTGTCATTTTAGTTATAGACAATAACAGTTCATATGTCATAAACGCTCATTTGAAGTTTCGCAATCACTCCTCTGTTGTCCTTGGGAGTCACGATATAAAACATAAACAGGTACAAATTTGTACAATTAAATTACCTACTTATTGATAGTATCATTGATACAAAGATTACATCAGAAAAAAAAATGAATCGCGCATATTAACAGACCAAAAAACGAGCGCCGTCCCTCTGGATTTCTGGCCCAAACAATGACGTATACCAATCCGCCTCCGCTGCACTGTCGCGATAAAATCCCTTTGATATGTGGTAGAAAACCGACAGGAGTCAGAAGTCAGTTCGTTTTCGTCCTAATGATTCGCAATTCAGCGAACTGTATGGCTACAGACGTCGCGACAGGTCGAACATTCGCCGAATCCCGATAGTGTAGCCGTAGCATTTGATTATGCTGCCGAATCTTTCCTTGTCACTCTAATCTTGTGTCATGTTTGATCTACAGAAATTGGCAGAGTGCAAAGCGGGTGGAGGGGGTAGCCTAAACGATCACAGCGCTCGCTACGGCTAAAATTGTCATTTTTGTCGCTGATTTGAGCTGTCAAATCCATATTGCAGTAAACATTTTCTAATCGTTTTTGATTTTAATATTATTGGCAATAATGTTACTGACTACCATTGTCGAAAATTTGTGTAATATAGTAAAATAACACAAGATTTCATTAATATTTTTGACAATATTTACTTACTTCTTGTTTGACAGTGGTGACAATATTGTCCATAATGGCCGCCTGTCACGTGGCGCTGTCGTCGCGCTCGGTCCCAATACCACCCACGATCGCACTCTAATTCCAGATCGATCGCTGTGAGAATAACTACTAAAAATAAAAAATAAATCTATTTAAATTAAACGTGCAGTGTGTTTTCTTATAATAATTTAGCAGTTTTCTGATGTTCTGTATAGACGGCCCGGCCCGGCCGCAAAAAAGTGCTTCTCGTTCACTCCGTTGCAAAACACATTAGCTACACTCAAGAGCAAAAGTTCAGGGTACACTTTGTATAGAATTTCAGTACAAACTGTACCCGGAACTTTTGCTCTTGAGTGTAGTTGGAATTTATGCACCAAGCTTTAGCATTTTCACTGTCAATAAAATTGACAACAGGGCTGTTATTCACTACGCGCTAATGCGCCTTACTCTACGCGTCACGCCTAACGAAACTAGACCTCTGCCTACGCTTAATTACTAGGAATCGCAGCGTCTAGATATATTTGTGAGTGAGCGTTGAGGTGAGCTTAAAACAAGTTACAGAATAGGGGGGCCGGAGTCTCATGCTACGCTTGTCCATAAAAGCGGCGTTTACAGAATAGGGGGGCCGGAGTCTCATGCTACGCTTGTCCATAAAAGCGGCGTTTACAGAATAGGGGGGCCGGAGTCTCATGCTACGCTTGTCCATAAAAGCGGCGTTTACAGAATAGGGGGGCCGGAGTCTCATGCTACGCTTGTCCATAAAAGCGGCGTTTACAGAATAGGGGGGCCGGAGTCTCATGCTACGCTTGTCCATAAAAGCGGCGTTTGTGTTTCAACTACGAATTTGGGCGTCAAAAATGACCTTAGTTGTTTTGTGACGACAATTAGGTAGGTATTCAGTTTGTATAAATAGTACATTGTTGAAGAGGCTAGTCCAGCTATTGCCCTTTCGGCCGAGGCTTAACATAGTGCTTTTCACGCCTACTGCGAGGAAATTGCAAATAATTATAATTTAAAATCAAAATTAAGTATCTAATTGAAGATCATAATACTAAACAGGCTCGCTTGCCTCGCGCCCGGCGCGGAGGAGGGGGAACGGGCGCACGCACGCCGGCCGACCGCGCGCGGGGCCCTGTGATTGGTCGATTGCTGTTCAAACTGTCCAACAAAAACATTGTTGGCCAGTTTGAAGTCATAGATGGCCTGTTCGTGCGACGTCCAACTATCCCCAGCTTTGAAGCCTGAATTCTGACCATCTTTTGCCACATTTCCGAGCAGTGGCGTGAAAAATCTTTTTCTTTTTAATTTATAAAGGGCAAGGTAAGGTTTACAAAAAGATCTTAACTTACGAGTATTATAATGTATCTAGTGTTTGTAACATAGTTAGTTAAATTAGTTACCCGTTATCATGATATACTTACAAATTCTTCTATCCATTCTTGTACCCCACACGTTTTCTACAGGGTCACCTGGGGTACGATTCCTTAGAACTGCGACGAAACCTAAGTTTACTCAGTTTTATTTTAAATGTCATTAGAAGCAAAATTGACAGCATTAATCTGGTGGAAAAGATGCTCAAATTCAATGTACCGAACGATTATCGCAACAAGCGCCTTAGAGTGCCT
The DNA here is from genome assembly GCA_932294315.1 of Epinotia nisella. Lineage (NCBI taxonomy): Eukaryota > Metazoa > Arthropoda > Insecta > Lepidoptera > Tortricidae > Epinotia > Epinotia nisella. The sequence goes on along the minus strand of OW028687.1, from coordinate 14,686,672 downwards.
CTCTTGGCGACTGCGACCTCGCGGACGAACCTGTACCGAAACTCGCCCATACCTCGCGCGACTGCTCTCCTCAACTCCGTGCTCGCAGCATCGCCGCAGTGTGATGTGTTTGTGACAGGGATGTCGCGACTGATGACTGAATGTAAGAGAGTGTTAGAGAGACGTATGGATGGTTTTTAGTTTATACTTAGATTTAGTTTAGTAATATTTAGGTTAAGTAGGAATGAATCGCTGTAACGTTTTGGTTAAGACTGTCATGTTGCACAACTGTATGGTTCAATAAATAAATAAATAAATAAATAAATAAATGTACCATGAATGTAAATTAAATCAAATATAACATAGACTATTCAATCTTATTTTTATTTAAAATTTTAAGGATATAAAAAAATAAACACCTAACTAACGTACAGCCTTAGAGCCGTGTTCATAGAACTTGAAATTGCCCAGTTAACTCATTTGTGTTTTGTTCCTTTCTCACAGCTGCAAGCCAAACGAACTTTTTCGCCATTTTGACTTATGTGTAGTCCAAGTACGTTTATAAATAACGCAGTTAGTTGCTATGATATTTGGAATTTCACATTATAAATACTAGGTACCAAATACTAAGTATAAATACTCGAAAATGAATTGATTGATTTGCGAACCTTACCTATCATTCTGACATGCCACGAAAATGCCCGCTGGAGTCCGACGTACGATTGATATGCATAAACGCGTTACTTAAATGTCATCATCATCTCATCATACCAGCCGAAAGACGTCCACTGCTGGACATAGGCCTCCCCCAAAAAGTGTCACAATGACCGGTCCTGCGCCACCCGCATCCAGCGCACTCCAGCGACCTTTACCAGGTCATCAGTCCACCTCGTGGGGGGCCTACCCACGCTGCGCCTTCCGGTATGTGGTCGCCACTCGAGAACCTTTCCGCCTAAATGGTCATTGGTTATACGTACCTACTTAAATGCAAAACTAGTTAATTGTCTCATAATATATAATGCTGAATTGACGTCACAAAACAGACACTGAGTTAATTTTTGTTTGAGGACTCACGCTAATTGGGTACACAATTAAGTATTTGGAAATGCCCATTTATTAATCTACACACAGATCATGTCTACGGGATTCCGAGTAGCTAACACACTGGAGTATTTAACCGTGCCTTAATTAAATACCACCCGCACGACCACACTCTAATCCCAGATCGAACGCGCTCTTAGTCATGTCTAGTCTGTTTGTCACGACATCGGATATTCCATTTGGAGCGGCCGCAGCGGCAAGCGACGCTAATAAATAATATCCATTGATGACAATGTAGGTTTCGGTGGTTTGAGACGTTAAATAAATAGAATTAATATGCCACATTCGTACATTGTCAATTCTCAAAAGCGGGTACACTACATCATTCCGAAGAGTAATTTCTCGGAATGCACATTTCCGAATGTCATGTTCCGCTAAAGGAATTGGGTACATTCCTGGGTAAAAATATATAATTCTATGCAGTTCATCAGTTAAAATAAAAAAAATATTGGACACGTATTGTTTTGTTTGTCAATTAAACAAAAAATAATGAAGATATAGCCCGTTAAAATTCCGCGTGACGTCACATTATGCTAAAAAGTGTACCATAATGTGACGTCACGTGCAAATTTAACGGGCTATAATATAATCTTCATCATTTTTTCTTTAACTGACAAACAAAAAAAATACATGTCCAATATGTGCTGATAATCTAACTAACGGACTAAATATAATTTTTTTAGGAAAGTAGCCAATTTTAGAAATTTTAGGACAAAATACTAACATTACCTATTTATAAATTTCATTAAATCATCTGCGGACAAATGTTCGTTTAATTAGCGGAAAATGGCGTTCGGAATTTTGAAGATTCGTACAAATGACTTTTTGGAATTTTTCGGTGTTCCTGTTTAGTGCGAGTGAGACCGGGAACACAAAAATACTTTAATTGGAGAATAAGTGGTGTAAGTATTACTAAATTAGTCATGCAAGAAAGAGAGAGAGGTAATCGTTTTCCTGCTGCTGACTTGTACTAGGGCTTACTCTTCTTAGAATGTGATTTAGTTTCCTTAACCTTTTGACAGCGAGGGTGCAAAACAAAACGGTGCCCAACTGAGGCCAGAACAAAAACAATAGCCAGACAAAATATGAATAAAATTAAACTTCTGATAAATATTGTCATGTCAAAATTAATGTACGTATTACGTAACTATTAAAAAAATGGGTCAAGTTACTTGTAAAGCTTTTTATTACATACAATTAACGAAAAAGCGCAAAGCGCAGGCGCGGCTGTGGCCATCCGTGGCTTCAGTGGCACGAGTTTTCGTCCGCGTCCACAGCCGTCTTTAGCTCTCAAAAGGTTAACCAAATTAAGGCCAAATGCATTACACTATCATAGTTTATTTGAGACAAGCTCTTAAATGGACAACATTATTGTGTACCTATTCCCGTTTCTGTGTACAAATAATCAAACATCATCATCTCATCTCTCTCATTTGGTTAAAACATAAGTTACGTAACAAAGCATTTAATCAAGGAAGGTGGATAAAGCTGCCCCGTGATAAGCCAGTTCTGTCAAGCCTGGTCTAAATTGACAGACATTCAGGTGTACTCTATGTATGAGTAATGATTCGAAGGATAATACATACGGAGTCAAGATATGTCTATAAGCTCGTCATCATCATCATTAGCCTTGACATCTAAAAAAATATGATCATAAGTGTGCTAACTCGGGGCACGTTCTAAGGATTCGATATCGATAAATACGATGTCGATACATATTTACATGTGTACGAAAGAATTTTGGCCCAAACTGAAACGAACAACTTCATTCACTTCGCTCGCTGATTCAATACATTGGTCTGTAGGTAAAAGGTGTGATGTTCCTGGTGGTGAGTGAGTTCACTAGAGTTCCTGACGACGCACTGTGTTAAATACGACGGGCATGAATTTCGCAACGCTTTCATCAATTCTCTGGAGTTGCAACAGTCGTTAGTCTACATATGATATCCGCTTATGCCTTGATCACAAGTGCCGAGTATAGTAGCCGAGGAACGTAGCGAGCAAGTCACTTGGACCTTGTTTTATTTACTCGCTCGCCACTTTGCGCTGCTGAGAGCACTGTCTCGGCCACTATAATCGGCACGTGTAATCAAGGCATTACTAACAAGCAAGCCGTATATGTACTTGTATGCCATTGTTGAACAAACGAGCGAAGTGAACGAAGTTCGCCGTTTCAACTTGGGCCAAAATGCTTTCGTTCGTACCTAATGTCCGGCTGTCCGGCATTTCTCCTCTTCAGGTCTAACAGGTTTTTTTTGTGGATCTTAGATTATGGAATTTCATAAAATAGTAAATTGTATGACAAAGGGCTAAAATAAGCCATATTACCACGAGATGGTTATTTTCCCGAGCGAAGTGAGGGAAAATATTTCGAGGGGTAAATATGGCTTTTAGACCCGAGTTATACACTCTACTTTTCACTTCGACTGCGAGAAAATAGTAGGTAAAACAAAAATTATCCATCCACAATCAATAATAAATTCCACGGCGCAAAGATTATTCGATTTGGAGCCATTCTTTTTTTAATAAACTGCTTTGACACAGATACAAAATATTGACACCACGAATAACGGAACACGGTGAAGTACTATCACTCGATCCACGCGCTGTCTCTTTCTCATTGCAGTTATAGAAAGAGACAACTATGGTGGATCATTAGTATTTATGCACCGTGTATTGGCCGGCTGACCGTCTACAGGCGCGTCGTTGACGGCCAGAGGCGTTTTTGTTTTAATAATTATTGTGAGTTAGGGACTAAAAAACACATGATATTTGAAATAAATTCTGGTTTCTGATTGGTTGTTTTTAATATTCGCTGTAATCTGGTTAGTTGATAGCAAATACAAATGTTTTTTAAAGAGTGGTGATTGATGGATTTAATACAGCGAAGTGTTTTGATTGGTCAAATTAAATGTTTTAGAAATCATAAATATTTATACATATTTTCCCTAAGGGCTACATGTACCACTTTAGCCCCGCTTGCTAAGCCTAATATGACACACTTTTCGAGCATGAGGAGTGAAAAATGTGTTTAAACGACAGTCTCGCTATTTCTACAGCTCACAGAGACACTTCTAGTATTAAAAGGTCATTTACTGTCTGGGGGAATACATAATACATTTTATATAACTAGTAGATATAATACATTAATGTATGTAGGTACGTCAGAAGGTATCTAACGATACATCTCTCCCCATACAAACCAGTGAGCGGTATGAAATCGAACTGACGTGTAAGCCTCGAATTTATAGCGCCAAATGCTTGAGGTATGCGTTTTTTTACACTCGTTGAAGCGTAAAGGCTTTCGAGGTAGGAGTGCAATAATTGCGTATTTTTCCCACTGCGGTTGAATTTTGTACACAGTTCTGTAAATTTGGTGATTTGCGTATTTGCACTAAATAACCATGTAGATGTTGTAGATTTTTTTACCCTTTAGGAAAACTGTGGTATTCCTACCTAAAACTAGATCATGTAAAGGTTCCGTTAAAAAAAAAAACACCATTCCAAGAGATTTATGTGCATCACGACATAGGGAATCGAATGAGTCAAAAATCAAATTTTTGAAGAAAAGATGACTTTCTTATTTTCAATTTCAGTCAGCCGATAAAGGCTAATGATTATGATGATGTAAATGATGATGATGATACGTATGGAACGTTATGCTGGGACTTGGAAATCATCCCGCGGGTTCCACCCGCGGGGTGGGGTTTACATCACAATACCATTAAATATTTAAGTGTGAGTATATTGCTTTGACTTCATTAGCAAAATACCCATCCAGTAATTGACTTTTGGAAGTCGTATCTATATTGCAAAGCATTGGTTTTTTATGTGTTATAAATGCTGTATTGATAATTATAACGACGAGAATCATACGAGTTTGCCAAATTAATCGAGGTCGGCATACAATTTCAGTCAATTATTATGTAAATGCCTGCGGGATTTGTTTGCGATAATGGCACAAATAATCAACATTGATACTCGTATAGGCACCTGAGGTCTATTGGGTCTCCGTTTTAATTTGATTTCAGTCCAATTCGACTATCACAATAACACATACGCGGCGTTTCTCAAGCACTTCTTTCAAGTACCAGGCTCAGGTTCGCTCGTGCATGGATTGCTGCTGCCACATATGGGAGGCTCCACCAAGCAGGTATCAGTTAGCGTCCTTGGATTCAGTTGACCGCCGATCTCACAGACTCTTTGGTCACGATCACGATCATTAAGTCCAAAATCTTGACTGTAAGCGTATAAATAAACATTTATAAAAACAAGTAGACGTACTCTCGCCAAGATGGCGACAGCCAAAGTATAAAATGTAAATTAATTTGTCTATGCACAAAACTAAAGACGTGAAACGAAACGCAAATGTATTTTTTTCTGATTCATTTCAAAGTGACCACGTCAGTTGAGTTGTCAAAACATGGTTAATTCGTGTAGAATAAGTTCTACAAAATCAGTAAATCGCGAAAAAATCTGTTTTTTTTTTATTTGTGTTATGGATAGATTTTGAGTTGGTTTGTTCTTGACAAGTTAAAAATTATGTTTTCGTGATTACTTTAAGGTGGACTTCCGACCAGCGCGGCTCCGGCGTCACTAACGCAGCGACAGTGACGCGGCGATAGAGCGATAGTGGGAACTATACAGTACGGAAATAATAATAATAATAATAATAAATAGGGGCCCATCTAGCAGTTGGCGAGTCACCGTCTGCCAGAGATAAAAAGTGAAACAGTTTTATTAGGCAGGCGTCCGATGTTTCACCAATAGCCCAGTCACTAGTCCATCATTTTCACCCAATAACCCGTTTTATTTAGATTCCATCAACCAGTAATAGTCCCTATACACCCCAGCGGGTGCTGTCTCTGTGTGCGTCCCATGACACGGGCAGGGACAGCATCCGCTCGGTGTACTCCTTGCATTCCATTAAATTGTCAAAAGGGCCTCTACGTGTTGGCTCAGTTGGTACTTTGTAGGTACCTAGCCCCACGCACGCCTCCCAAAGGTCCGGGACATCATGTCCCGTGAGCGGGAAAGACATACATAATAATAATAAGAATAAATAGTGGGAAATGTATGAGGGAACGTTCGAGCGCAGCAACAAATGAATATATTATCCAATTTACAGCTAATTCAACAGCTAATTTTAAGTCATCTGGCCTGAAAAGTGATGAAAAGGTTTATTGAGTGAAAGCCAGATTTATATCCATATCGGTCTGAAAAACGATATTTCCACGTGATTTTTTGAGATGAAAATAAACAAATACATAAAACCTAAGTAATGTTTGTATTTTATTACTTTAGGTACCCGCATAAAAAAATATGCAGATATTTCTAACATCCTAATATCCATTCTCATGCCACGCTTAATTAAAGGATATATTATACAATAATAGACGTAATAGTCAAATAAAATTACCTTCGCCGTTATTTAGAAATTAGCGAGTTATTTGCGAAATATTAAATTTCAACGAAATCCCAATCCCATCTTATGATCAGTGCATTTTACTCATATAGAGTCAGAATCATCGCTCGATGATAGGGAACTAGATTAGCCGGATCTCTTCAAGAAAAGAAAGCGGGCTCATTTACTTTTCATATCTGACTTTGGGTGATATAAATTCGTAATAATATATTTGTACACAATACATACAAATTGTATCCTTTGCAAAAAACAGTAAATTACATTTCCCCATACCGAACCCTTTGGAACGGCTGTAAAAGGGTCAATAATGACGGCTTACATAAAACTTCCGTTAGACAGTTTATTGAGTTTGAAACTCTGAAACGACGAAACTCGATTTAATAGTAAGTAGGCTTTGCAAGGGAGATATGGCAACTGGCAAATTATTTGTAGTTTTAAAATAATTTGAATTGTTTGCTTCAACATAATATTTGAGGAAATTATACATTTTCTAGATTATAATATTTATAAATAATGCACACTACGAGTATTTATATAGACCCATGACCGAGCCCAGTGTATACCAGGGAATATCTACATAATAGTTTACCACGGTAGATCAATAGGACAAAGCAGTAGGGCCACCGTAGCCAGAGACCTTTGCCGATTTTTTTTTTCTTTCAGTATTTTGTTTGTAGTTAATTTTAGTCTAGTACGAACTAGATACAATACTTTCGATTGACTATCGCTACTGGCAAAATACCTGGAACTGGGACTTAACGCATTTGCCTGCCACCGCAGGTCGCGCCAGTGTAATTTCCTATGTCCATGCGCCAGTGTGATGCAGGCTTAACGACTGGCCATTCGACCAGTAATGCCAGTTATTAGGATTTGTAAAATTGTAGCTTTTTAAAAAGATACACTGGCATATATATGAAAAGTGATGTAGTCTGCCTATTTGATGTGTGTATGCTTAGAGTATGGATTTTAGTATAGTAGAGCTACACGTGCAACCATAAGGGACGGAAAGGCTTCTATGCAGCTAAATTAAAAACGGGTCTTAAAATGGCTGACAGCTTATCATAAACAGTCTATTTAATTTGGGCAGGTAATGGTCTATTTACCGCAACCTCATGCTAACTCAGTTGCGGCAAATAAAAAAGTGGAGCCATGACAAGGACAATGAATGATATAATAATATCCCTTTCTGTCACGCTTATTGAGATTTGTATACTACTATCTCGCTCGGTCGCGGTATTACTATTGCCATAGCTTATCCTGAGTAATCATAGATCCATGCCTGGTAGTTTTGTACTCTGCTACAGAAACATCTATTTTCACGCTTTGAGCCGCCATTGAAACCCTGATTGTCATTAAGGGTATTATTTATTAGCGACGTTTGCTTCCGAAGCTCCAAATGGAATATCGAATGCGTTTCAGCAAACAACTAGACCAGACAGCACTAAGAATGCCTTCTGGGATTACGGAATTTACGGAGTAGGATATGTTTGTGCGTGGGAGGTATTTAATTAAGACGACCAACTATCAAATCAACAATATGGAACCGTACCGCAATGGAACCATGTCAAACATAAAATTGTTTAAGTCCAATTTTATGTTTGACTAATACTTAGTTCCTAGATTAACCCAACGATTTTATCGTTTAGTCACAGTTAAACCTTCTGAATGTTACCTACGTTTTACCCAAATTATTACAAACTATTATTATAATCATACTTTGTGTAGTAGGAATTGTAGTTTTGATACTAGAAAATATTTTTTGATATTCTGTGCACACGTAAGGTACCTAAAAAATAAGTTAAGTATACGTTGACGTGCACCCAAACTCAGCTCACACAATTTCTATCACTGTATATACAGTACAGTCAACGACAAACGCATATGTTTACACTCTATCACCGTAAATATACCTATCATTGTAGCAAGGCGAAAAATTAAATGTACTTAGTGTCACCTATTTTTACCTATGTTTGACGAGATAAATGATTTGATTTGTAAATTTAGCTCGGTAATAAGTACTATGCCAAATATCAACTCAATCGGAAACCGCGGAGTGAGTCAAGTTCAACTTACTACATTTGCATGTTTCTTTGTTGCTTGCTTGCTTACAGGCAACACCGGAATAGGTAAAACCACGTCAAACTACTGTTCACGTACCTAATCAAAGTTATAGGCAAATGTTACAACTAGTATATAAAGTATCAAAATATTTATGCAGCACCAACCTACTAATGTTTACGACTTGTAAACATTGCAGTTTTCGTTATATACTACACTACACGTCGCGTTCTCACATTATCGTAATTATTTACGAGCTTGAACAATAGTTTGCGGACCTCACTCGATATTGTATAGTCATTGTTAATATTATTTAAAATAAAACATAAACCGTGAACCATTTGAATGAATGACATAAATTGATAACTGATTTTTAGCCTTTTTTTTAAATTTTTTTTTTTTTTTTAATTTTTATGGCCTGGATACAAGTCCTTTAAGCCAAGACTTCATTTGGTTTGTACTTAATTTTAGTAGTTATATGGCACAATATGCACTAGTAACTTTGTTTAACACTTCACTTCATGCAATTCAAATTTTTGTCACCGTGTTTTTAATGTACTTATATAGCGGAACGAAACTGTCACCATTTTTGAGAATGACATTTAGGCGGCGGGGGACATCATTTTGGAACACTTCACTTAATTCACTTGCAAGAATGAGTCTCTCAAAAGTAAAAACATGGCACTTAAATATAAGGTGTTCAACATCTCCAACACTGCCATCCTGACAGTGAGGGCATCTAGCATCCGGTATTATTGAAAATCGCGCTAAATGCGCAGGTGCAGAATTGTGTCCGAATCTCAGTCTATTGATGGTGGTAATATAGTCACGACTGGCTTTCTTAAGGCTATTATACCACGGCTTTACTGGTATGTTTTCTTGTATACTACCGTACCACCGTCCCTTGGTCTCTAGGTCTTTCTTCCACATTTGCTCCCATAAAGTTCTTATCCCTAACCTCATATTGCTCATATAATCAGTCATGGGTACATACATAGCATCTGAGACATCAAGTGCATTTACAGCTCCATAAGCAGCTTTATCTGCCATTTCATTTCCAGTAATTCCTCTATGAGAAGGCACCCACATAAATGAAATGGTTTTTCCTTGAAGATGGTATTTGTATAATAATTCTTTAATTATGTACAGAATGAAATTAGTTCTAAAGTGAATTTTAATATAGCTCAATCCTTTTACCAAACTTAAAGAATCTGTAATAATTAGAAAATATTTACAGTTATCTACATTGCCAATTCGCAAAAGAGCCTGATATACTGCATATGCTTCTGCAGTGAATATTGTACAAACATCTTGCAAAAGAAAGCTCTGAGAAGATTTTGTTTGAGGGTCATACACAGCACAGCGCACATAATCTTTACCTTTACTTCCATCGGTATATATAGTGTAGTAATCATTTTCTGATAGAAATTGCAACATATCTGAATTATTTGTGACTGAATCGATTACTGTAATTGGGTGCATTATGCTTTTATACTGGGAAGAATAACAGGGCCAAGGGCACTGTTTTTTGATTTTACTACAATTGTTTTCTGTTTCCAGAAATATATGAAAAAGCATTGGAGAGTTACCAATCAGAAGGCCCTCACCAGTTGCTAAGGGTCCAGACATATTGATTCTATGAGGTATAATCTTGTTAATAATTTGAATATTATTAGAGTACAATAGTTTAAGGCAGTATCGTTCAGCTAGTAGTAGACGTCTCAATATCAGTGGCATAATTTTAGTCTCAACTTCCATGGCCCTTATGGGAGTTGAGCACATTGCACCAGATATTATTCTCAGAGATTTATTCTGCAAGATATCTAACTTTTTAGCGTGGCAGCTATTAATATATGCCATAGCACTATAATCAAAATGACTTCTCACAATAGCTTTATATAGGATAGATAATATTTTGGGGTCAGCACCCCATGACACTCCAGCAAGACATTTTATGATATTAATAGCTCTTAAAGCATTTTTTGAAATATAACGAACATGTTCTTCAAAAGTCAGTTTTTGGTCTATGATGACTCCTAAGAATTTCTTTGAACTAACTCTTTTTATAGAGTCTCCACAGTATACAATATCACTAGCTGGGTCATCATCACCAAAAATCATTAAACTGCTTTTCGTAGCATTGATCTTTAAATGTAATCTACCGCCATAGTATAGACTTAACTGATTTAACACTCTATTCATATTATCTAAAGCAACTTGTAAGTTACGACTACTACTGTATAAAACAATGTCATCCGCGAATTGCAAAATATTTACATCACTAGAATTAACATATTTACATATTTCACAAGTGTACAAATTATACAGCAATGGCGAAAGAGTGGCACCTTGCATTGTGCCTTTTGATGCGGTTCTAGGCCCATGTAAGATGTTATTATATTTAACATATAATGTTCTATCATTAAGAAAATTGTAGATCCACTGACATATTCGACCAGGTATACCCACATCAGACATAATGTTGACCAAGATACCTGGGTCAACATTATCAAAAGCTCCCTGTACGTCTAAGAATACACAAACTGTGTGTGACTTTAAGTTATTTGCAATTTTCAGATCTGAGATCAGTGATATGAAGCTGTCAGCGCAGCTACGCCCTCGACGGAAGCCATACTGTACATGTGGGATGATACCATTAGCCTCTACAAACCAGTCGAGGCGGATTTTAATCATATTTTCAAATAGTTTACCTAGACATGAAGACAGAGATATAGGACGATAGGAACTAGCTTCCTCTGGAGATTTATCTGGCTTGAGTATTGGGATAACACACTGTGTTTTCCATGACTCGGGGATAATTTGTTTATGCCATAAAGCGTTAAGAATGTCAAGAAAAAGTTGTTGAGCAGATGTATGGAGTTCTTTAATTACGATATATGGAAAGTTATCTAAACCTGGACTCGTGTTACGCCTGGATTGTAGACTTGTTATGAATTCATTCCATGTAAAAGGTGCCAATAAAAAGTTAGAATTGTTATTATTATTGTTCCTATTAAAATAGTTGATTAAGTTACTAGACTCTTTTAAACCACTGTTATCGGACAGTCTATCTAGAAAACTAGGTATGAACTCGTCTTTATAAGATCTAATACTGGGCTTAACACCCTTAAACATCTTAATCATGTTCCAAATTTTGCTTATAGGGGTAGTTCTATTAAATGTATTGCACAAATTGTTCCATCCACTACTCTTCTGTTCAGAAATGGTTCTCTTTTTCAATGCATCAAGTTTCTTATAATTTATATAGTTCTCTATTGTAGAATCACTTCTGTACAATTTTAAAGCATTGTAGGATGCTATTACACTCTGTTCGCAAACCTCATTCCACCAAGGTGTTGGAGGTCTGCCAACAAAGTGGGCTGACTTGGTGAACTTTGGAATAACTATTTGCATAAGGGTATCAAGACGTCTACAAAATTCTGTATAGGTAGAGAGTGGGTCTTCATGATTAGTCTTTAAATCTCCAAACGCATTTACAGATAATTCATTGAATTGGCGCCAATCGGCTCGTTTGTACAAAAATTTATCAACAGGAGGGTTAACTTGGTATTTTACTATGGATAGAGATATTTCGGTTATAGTTGGATAATGGTAACTTCCCATACAATCGTCATGTACAGACCACTCACACAATGGTGTTATGCATGCGCTTGCAAAGCTGACGTCGATGGCTGAAGGGTTGGTTCTAGGGCGGTTCACTGTAGTGAAACTGCCATCATTTAAGATACATAAATCACACTCATCTATAACATCATATAGGTCTTGACCACGACCCTTAGTAGATAAGCAACCAAAAGCAATATGGTGAGCATTAAAATCTCCACTTATAAAAATAGGTTTAGGAAGGTCTCTAATAATATTGCGCAGTCTATTCATTCTTATGTGCCCGCTGGAAGGAGGACAGTATACGCATAGTACAGTCACAGTACCATGCTCGGTAGATATTGACACAGCTATAGTTTGAATGTCCTCATAGAAGGTTGTATTTATAATATTATACTTAATCTCTGGTTTAATTAATATTGCTACACCATTGTGAGGGTTCTTGGATATTCTGGAGTGAAGATTATAACCTGATAATCTAAAATTATGATGTTCTTTGAACCAAGTTTCGTTAAGTAAACATACATCTATATTCTGTTCTTGCATAAACTTAAATAATAAGGGCTTTTTACTATTAGCACTTTGAATGTTAAACTGCGCAATTCGTAACTGAGATGCTCTAGGGGAACTTAAATCCATTACGGAGATAAATTTTTAATTAATGCGTCTTTAATGGTTGCTGTAGTGATCGGCGAAGGATCACTCTTATTGCCCAGCTCTACCAGTGTTCGTACCAGGGCCATTAGTACATCATCATTGGAGAGTAACTGGGTTTTGAAGTCCATAGGCTGGACATCAGTGGGCGTGGCTGATGACGCCGGCTTGACATTTACAGATTTATTTACAGGAGTATTTACACTCTTATTTACACGTGTATTTACAGGTTTATTATTTACAAGTTGGTTCTGTTTCGGCAACGGCAGTGAAGGGTATTCAATCTCGGGCTTCTTTATTGTTTGTGATATACTTGCGTACGTAATTTTACTTTTCTTTTCTAGTAATTTATTCATTTTAATAGGACATAGTCTAGAAATAGCTAGGTGAGGACCGCTGCAGTTAGTGCAGCAGAGCTCGTTTGGTTTGTCACATTCCTTATAAATATGTTCACCTGAACAGATGGAACACCTTTGTTTGCCATTGCATATTTTTGCCGAGTGGTTGAATTTGAAACATTTAAAACATTGTTGCAGTGGAGGTATGTATTCAAATACTCTATATGAGAATAGGTCATATTGTACATTGTCTGGTAATACATTGGATAGGAAAGTTATGCTGACTGTTTGTAGTGGAACTCTCTCTTGTCCTACTTTTTTTGTGAATCGCCTGACAGCGATGATTTCATACACGGAGCTCAATTTAGAGTATAGGTCCTTATTCGAAATATTTCCAGGTACAAATCGTATGATGCCAGTTTTTTCAATTTGGGTAGCCGGTATATACGCCTTCATGTTATATTTGTCTAGAAATGCAGAGTTGTTCAGAAAATTGTTTGCCGTATTATATTGCTTAAAAACTACTGCTATTTTATTTGCGTTGAGCCTTTGAATCGATATTACACCTTTCACGTCCGTCGTAAAAATATGGTTTAAGTAAATGGGACTTTTGTTGCCCAGTCTGTCCTTGTGGTTAACATGTTCTACGAACACTTTAAATTCAGTTTTTGTCGAATTTTCAGGATATAGTCTTTTATAATTCGGTTTATAGTATGGTAAAAAGTCTCGCTCACCCCCGCCGCCGTTAGTGTTACCTCCGCCGACGCTGTCTCCACCATCGTCCCGAAAACGCTTGTGGGGGTTGGGCGGGTTGTCCCCGCCCCCCTCATTCCCGTCCATTTTTTAGGCTTTCAACGATACTTATTGATAGATTTACTGCACTTTATACAATAAAACTAAATTAAAATAGGTTTGAGAAAATTCTTACGACCGCCTTTTTTTAAGTTCCCGCCAAAAAACCTTTTTTTTTTAAATCATGGGCAATTGGTGATACCACAAGGAAATAATATCTGTCAACAAAATTTGGTACCTAAGCCAGACTATAGTGAATGTTACTTGCCATTTAGCTTTACTATTTCAACAGTGTATGCATATGGACTGGTACTTATAATACCTACGTGTAAACATTTTTGCGAAATAAATGTCTTATGTCTTATATTGTGATACAATTGCCTTACCCATTCAGGGTCCATGAGATACCTCCTTCTATTGTAAAACAATTCAAGCTCAGAGCAAGAACATCGAAGAATTTGAAATGGATTTGTATAATATACCGGTTTGAATCACCGTTGTATAACTAGAGCTGCTTTTCTATTTCTATGCAAGCCAATCTAAGGTATTTAAGGTATTTATCATATTAATGTTTTGTTTCCCTTTGTAGTTTAATGGATGTACATTTTAATTTCACTAGATTTTATTTAATTATGTGGACTGTGGACGCTTGTTATTTGCATGTTTTTCCATACCTCGGGACGGGACCATGGGGTCCTGGACTTGTGGAAGATATGCTTGGGGCCGAAGCCAACAGCGCAGAGGCCCTTTAAAACAAAAATAATTTAAAACGAGGGATACACGTGGCAGGTACCATCTCCGAGCGCACAACATGCTACAACCGGTAATGGCCCTTGTCAGGTGCAAAGACTACTTATTGCAGTGCAACACTGTGCTGTGATGGAATTTAAGGGCTTTGGAAGGTGGGTGGTCTGGAAAATGGCTTATGGTAGGAGGCTAGCGGACACCTGCCGTGACAATCAGTCTCAAAATTGTAAAAAGGCAGGCGGTGACTCGCCAACTCCCAGTGCGATTATTATTATGTTTTTCTGCAAAGAACTTTTAAAAAAATTTTTGGCGATTTTAAGCCAGTGTGAGCAGACACTGCCTATGGACACTGACTCCAGGCTCGTTGCCGATCCTTTGTTGATTTAAGCATAATATATGTTGAGTCGGAAACTTGGCAGTTAAGAAACAAATCCCCCATTCTCAACACATTGTATCTTCGGGAGCTACGGCAACTTTACTCACCAGCGGATCGAAATTCAAAGTTTGGATATCTTCATCTCTGTCTTTCAAGTGATTTAAGTACGATAGAAACGGAAAAAATACACAAAAGACATAAACAACAAATAGGTGAAGGTACTGGACTGTTCCAAGTACTTATGTGCCAGATAAAAGAGAATATAACAAGATCCACGAACCACTACGTTGCCAGATGACAGTCCGCTGTGCCTTATCTCCAACAGAAATTTGGCCATACAACCTCCATCTAATTCTGACACTTCAAACATGACAGTTGACGTTTAGTTTTCTTATTTCAAGTTACATTTTTTTTTCCTTTCCGAAGCGAATATATATATTTTTAATGAGAAATCCCAGTGTTATTTGAGTAATATGTCAAATTCAGTATATTATATAATTACGTGAGTCAAGTACCTAAATGTAAATAAGTTCTGTAAGTATTCAATTAATTTGCTTACATCTCAATGCAACTTATATAACCGTACCTTACTGTCGAGTTCTTAAATATATGTACGTTCCCAAAGGCTCAAAAATATCTGAGCAACCTTATACTCTTAACAATAAAGTCCAAGTTTGACATAGAACGGGAGCGTAGGGCATTCACAGTTCGATGCTGGTGCGCACGTTTGCGAAGTGAATGATCACGCTATTAAAATCGTTTTGTCAATATTTTTATACTATTAAAATCGTTTTGTCAATATTTTTATACTTGCGGCCTGTAGACCAGCTTTACGCAGCGAACATACAATGCCTTGCGGTTTCAATATAATAATGCGTTTAGGATACTGATAGGACTTTTACGCTATCATGCGTAAAAGAGCGGCATCCCTATTGCACAGATTGCAAGGTAGTGCTAAGACTAACAGTCTCCTAAGCGCATTCTCCTTGTCGAATACAGTGTCCTGCGGCGATGGAGCACATTGCATAAGCCTGCATGAGCTTATCATAATGATAATAATTAAATGCATAATTAATGAGTAATGAATATTGAATGAATTTATATTGTATTGCTGATATTTTAAGTACTAACATAGTCGTTCTAAGGATAATACTAACAAATTATGGATCATGTTATCTGATTTAATAAATTAATTGAATTGAAAGTCGTGTTCACATATTTTTGATAATTTTCGAACTCGACTGTAAAAAATGTTGAACCTGATTAATTTAAATGAATTTAGTCATTTAGTGTGGGTACCTATTCAGTTTTATATCGTGTAGCGCGTAGCGGGTCAACATAACAAAACAACATAAATAATAAGTATTGGGGAGACAATTCTACACACTCAACGTAGTCTCACACTACTTAAGGCAAAGCAGATAAATTGTGGGTGAAACCTTATTGAGACGGAAATAATTTAATAAAATAATTTCTGTTAAGGCTGGGCTGGCGTTCACTAAGCTCGCCAAGGCAATCGAATCAAATCGAAAATAATTCGCCTTCATACATTAACTATGAAAGTGCGACGATTGACGCAGAGCCGCGGCGCGCCGAATCGATGGACGCACTTTCATAGATAATGTATGTATGTATGAAGGCGAATTTTTTCGATTCGATTCGACTCGCTTCGGCGAGCCTAGTGGACGCCAGCCTTTAGAGTGAAGTGTTACTTTTTAGGGTTCCGATACCTCAAAAGGAAAAAACGGAACCCTTATAGGATCACTCGGTTGTCTGTCTGTCCGTCTGTCACAACTGATTTTCTCCGAAACTACTGGACCGATTGAGTTGAAATTTGGTACACATATGTAAATTGGTGACCCAAAGATGGACGCGTAAAGTAAATTAATGAATTTTGAACAAAGGGGCCACTTTTGTGGTAAAAAAAAAAGTTTCGCAAAGTGTATTATGTGACATATCAAATGAAAGGGGTTGTTGTACCTAAGCATGTCACATTTTTTTTTAATAATTTTAGCAAAAACAGATTTGAAGTAATTTAGGAAAATATACGAAAATTGACCAATACCCTCCCCCTTATCTCCGAAACTACTAGGATTAAAATTCTGAAAAAAATATGGAAAATAGTTCCTTGCCTAAAGATTACAGGAAAACCTAAAAGTTTTAGTATTCAAAAACACTTATGAAATTTAGATTATATTCGGAACCCTCACCACGCGAGTTGAACTCGTACTTGTCCGGTTTTTTTTACATCTACCGCCAAAAAAAACTACTTTATAGTTTGAAACTCGCGAGTACATACGGAGCGATACATACACCCTAAGACCGGTTACGCACGGTGACTTTTTGCAGTGCTAGAAACGCGATACAGTATCGATACAGAGGAGCTACCGCGAAACGAAAACGAACTCCGTTCGTGTATCTCCCTCTCTGTCGCTCGAACTAGCAAGTGCTACAAAGACGGAGATACAGGAACGACGTTCATTTTCGTTTCGCGGCAGGCCCTCAGGAGGCCAATAAAATTCTCGGGCCCTTCGAGATGATGGACAAATCTCACCAAAATCTCGAAGACAGCTAATTTCTTACTCTGGGGCATTATAGAAATCATTTTGAGTGACAATCTCAATGTCTATAGCAACATGCGTTTCGTTTTTAGGGTTCCGTAACTCAAAAGGAAAAAAAACGGAACCCTTATAGGATCACTCGTGCGTCTGTTTGTCCGTCTGTCACAGCCGATTTGCTCCGAAACTACTGGACCGATTGAGTTGAAATTTGGTAAACATAATGTAAATTGCTGACCCAAAGATGGACGCGTAAAGTAAATTAATGAATTCTGAACAAGGGGGCCACTTTTGGGGGGTAAACTGGAAAATTCAATATGAAGAACAAAAGTGTTATTAATTTACAATAGTGTGATCCTTAATTATGGCGATTGAACACATAAAAAATATACAAGTGTTTGAACTGACGTGAAAAAGAGCGCATTAAAACTGTTCTAACTTGGCAGTTTTGAGTCAAAGACTGCCAGCATTTGTAAGCTGTCAATATTTTCCTTCATCAAGCCTGCAACACACTGGCGCGGCCCGTGGTGGCGGTCAATAGTAATCTTGCCATTAGCTGTCAAATTTACTGTAGACCGCCACCGTAGGCCGCGCCAGTGTGATGTAGGCCTTAGGCCACTGACAGATCTATTTTAAAAGAAAATCAGTGATACTACCATCGCTTTGCTACCGACCACTCATTGCATCTGGAACGCTCTATCCGTCTGTCACAATGTTAAATATCTCAGGAACTACTTATGCTATCAATTTGAAATTCGGAACAATTGTATAGAAGGGTAACAACACACGTGTGGAAAATTTAAATTTAAATACATATTTATATTCTGTGAAACTGATGAATGAGAGGGGTTTAAAATTTAAAAGTCTAGTTAATAGACTATTTGTGGGGTATCATATGAAAGATATTGAGTTGCACTTTCTAAAATCGTTTTTTTATTTTTTTCTACTGTAAATTCATTTTTATTTATGAAGGAAAATATTGAAAAAAGAATCTTATACGTACATAGGTTGCCAATAACGATACTATTCGATTCGCATTGTACCCAAATGTGCACTTTGGAAAATATACTGAATTGGCAATGTTTTTTGTTGTAGCGCCCGAAATAACCGAAGATGGCGAGCAATACACAATATTTGGGCCTCTTGGTGTTCCAAATTATACTCGTTCCATTGTTTTTCGTCTTTGTCAAATACGATGGAGAGAAGGAGTATGATATTCGAGGTAAGTAAACTTACATTTTCATTGACTAACCAGACCTAAGACAGTAATGGGGCTTGTAGAGGGCTAGATGCTATTCCGTAAATGTGTGGCCGGCAACTTATGGGAGTCTTGTTCTTACATACCAACTTTAACTTACATACGAACAAGCTTGTTAAAATAAATGCTGTTAGATCACAAAAAATCGTAACCAACCTGTTTCCCTTAATTAAATAATTCCCTTAATACATTTCTTACTGCGCTATTGCTTCTTGTAACATAAAAGTTGTTGACTTGCCTAGCAGTCAACATCTATATTGTTCGGCCTATCCATTGTGTAAAATGCGTCAAGCGAAACTTTGGCCCAAAAGCGACATGGTTAGACAATCGTTGGTGGTTAAGTGGGTGTCTGGGCCTTCTGCGCTGGGGTCCCACACACCCGCCAGCTCCCCCTCGACCGGGCGAACGGTATGTCCAAGCATTCCCCCTACATAAAAAAAAATGCCTAACCACTTATCTACCTACTTACGCTACCTACACAGGTTACGAAGACATCCACGTGATGATACACGTCGGCTTCGGTTTCTTGATGACGTTCCTGAAGAAATATTGCTACGGCGCGCTCGGCATCAACTGGTTGTTGGCCGCGTTGATAACTCAGTGGTCAATCATCACGCAAGGCCTCTGTAGTTTAAAGGATATGACTATCCATCTAAACAAAAAATTGATACTTGGTAAGTCCTGGAGGCCAATGCTCGGGTACAAATACAGATGACCTCTATTCACGTAATTATTAAGAATGTCGAAGGCAGAAAAATAAGGCAGCGAAGTAAGGTAAACCCCCCAGAGTAAACTTCGGACTGCCCGTGAATTGGACTCGTTTTCCGTGCATGAAAGCTTGGTTTCATTGGGCTGGCGGTAGGTTTCAACGTCTGATCGATAGGGAAGGACCCGTCATATGTCCATACTTCTCTCTCGATCGATCCTAATCGTTCTCATGCATGCATGATTTGCATAGATCATATTAGGAGCTGCTCAACTTGTGCATCACCTTACAGACTAGCCAGATTGACACTTTGTTTTACACTGTAGGTATTTAATTAATTTTATTTTCAGCAGTTTGCAAATATAAAAAGTATACATTTCAAATCCATGGGAAAAATTGAGAGCTGTGGCGTACGTGGCCAGTCGCTTTAACCAACTGAGCTATGGGAACTTGCTCGGTTTGAAATAACGGTGATTATGATCCGAATGATGATGTCCAAGGCTCGCTAAGATGCACTGTTAGGACAGGCTTGTCTTACCTGTATTTGCAATTTAATCTTTAAACATGGTCAAGCCATAACAAGAACATTTTAAGCAGCAATTCATAATTATTTTGTAACGAGAGCCCATAAGTGACCGTCAGGAGTGTCTTGTTTGTGTGCAATCATTGATCAAGTCTTTCCGTTTGCAGAAGCCGATATAATGTCAGCAACGGTGCTTATCACATTCGGGGCGCTATTGGGCCGTGCGAGTGTGAGCCAGCTCCTCTTCATATCTATCATAGAGGCAGCAATGGGAAGTGTCAATTTGTGGGTTCTTGGATCACTCCTAAAGGTAACTGTGGCTGTTCAAGTTTTTTTTGGAACTTAACAATTCAGATAGTTTTTAGGGTTCCGGTACCTCAAAAGGAAAAAACGGAACCCTTATAGGATCACTCGGTTGTCTGTCTGTCCGTCTGTCACAGCCGATTTGCTCCGAAACTACTGGACCGATTGAGTTGAAATTTGGTACACATATGTAAATTGATGACCCAAAGATGGACGCTTAAAGTAAATTAATGAATTCTGAACAAGGGGGCCACTTTTGGGGGTAAACTGGAAAATTAAAAAAAAAGTTTCGCAAACTGTATTGTGTGACATATCAAATGAAAGGGATTGTTGTAAGCATCTGAAATTTTTCTTTATAATTTTAGCGAAAATAGATTTGAAGTAATTTAGGAAATAAGACAAAATTTACCAACCCCCCCCCCCCCCCCCTCCTTATCTCCGAAACTACTAGGTTTAAAATTCTGAAAAAAATATGGAAAATAGTTCCTTGCCTAAAGATTACAGGAAAACCTATAAGAAGTTTGAGTATGCAAAGTAACGGGAAAATTCTTAATATTTTTGTGTATTTTGTATGGAGCGCCTAATGCTTAGAGAATAGGAATTTTACGGAACCCTCACCACGCGAGTTGAACTCGCACTTGTCCGGTTTTTAAAATAACGAATAAATTTGCGCTCGAAAATTATATATATATATATATATATATATTATATTCGCTCTGAACCCAGTGCCCTGGGCGCATTCCAAATAAATTTTAAAGTGTATTTCTTAGGCCCTAAGGGGTAAAACAATGAATATAAAGTTAGCTCAATTCGGTTCACTTTAAAAACAAAACATTGTACAGTCGAGTTCTCCAATGTCTATACAGACAACCTTTCTAAAACATCTGTTCACAGGCTTTATTTTACTGACATAAGACACATGTATAGATATTTTTCAAAGGTTGTCTGTATAGATATTCGAGAACTCGACAATACATAACTGGTCAAGCAAAAATTTCAAGAATCAAGAATATTGTATAACTTGGTTCGCAAGCAACCTTAGACTATGGTTGCTTGTCGACCCACATGTGAACAGTAAATGTTACTTAGCCGTTACATTGACATTTTGCAATTTATATTTATGTATTAGTATAGATGTGATCTAATTGGAAAAATCAAATTCAATTGACATAGAATAACTGCTATAATATATATTTATTGACATGTAAAAGTTTCCATTGTATCAATAAATGAGTATGACGCAGTACACTGTGCAGTATATAGTTGAGATTATTTAACGTGACCGACATATCATAACAACTGTCATTGGATTTTGAATCATTTATCTCTGACGGTAGAGTTGCTTTTTGAATGGACTACTTTGATGCAATTCGCTCAACTTAAATCATCTCAACTATACACGTTTTGGGACTTCGTCAAAATATGTCTGCGCCGTTTTGTGATCAGGTCGCAGACGTCGGCGGCTCCATAGCCATCCATACGTATGGGGCCTTCTTCGGTATAGGAGTCAGCTCTGCTTGGATCCAGAAGGCGCCCGCAGGCGAGGGTCCGAATCGAGAGGCCCATCCACTGGAAGGACCGAATTATGGGTCTGATGTGACGTCGATGATAGGTAATGTACAAGAGGCCGAATGTGTTAATGAAAGCACTACCACGACATATATTTTAGACAGCAGCTTTTACAATCCACCAGTCAAATTGAATTGAAAATCCACCAGTAAAAGCGAACAGCCGACAGACTGACATTCGGACACACATACGAAAATATTTTTGTCCAAGCTGAAACGAGGAACTGCGTTCGCTTCGCTCGCTTGTCCAATTACAGCTCTGATACCAAATGTTTGTTTCAGGTTCAATATTCCTGTTTATCTATTGGCCGTCATTCAATGCCGCGCTCGCTAGGAGCCCAGCGGAATACCAAAGGGCAATCGTTAATACCTACCTCTCAATCGCAGCGTGTACGGTAAGAATAGTTTGAACTTTTTACGCCGGTCCTTCTCGGAGCAGAGTAGGCTTCCAGGATCTCAAAAGACCGTTGACCTGTTCTTGACCGAGACTGTTTGGTTGAATAAAGAGGGACCAGGGGGGGACCGAGAGAAGGCAGCTGCTGCCTGCTACCGCTCTTTCATAGGATTGAAAGAAAAAACCCGCAAATACCCCGTTCCTTTTTCAAAAAGGTTATTTATTAGTTGTATTTGTCTTCGTATTTGTTTTGGTATTATTTCCATTAAAACGCAGGGATATTTATTTAATTTATAATTTATGTAGCTACACCAATGTTGTGTGTTCAATGAGTTTTATTTTCAAATGCTGAGGACTGCATGTGAATTTGCCTCTACTTGTATTGAATTATAATTGCACTGTCATCAGTGACAAAGAAACGGAAAAAACTCGATTAAATTTGAAAAAATATCAAAATATTCTAGAAAACAACATTTGATTTTTTTTCGAGAATTTACAACCCTACTTGCTTTCTTTTTGTCGTGTCTCCCCGTGCCCCGGTCTCGTCGTCTCAGTTAAGGGCGGTTACACAGAGTGATGTGTATGAGTACTTACTTAATTATTTTCGCAGGTGGTCTCCTTCGTTCTATCCGCTTTCGTCAGTAAGGGTAAATTTGAAATGGAACACGTCCAGAACTCGACACTCGCCGGTGGAGTGGGCGTGGGGTCTGTTTGCAACATGCACATCGGCGCCAGTTCAGCAATCACGATCGGCATAGTTGCTGCCTTTATCAGTGTCTTTGGATTCTCCAAATTGAAGGTAAGGGTACTGTTTAGCGAATGGGATCTGTTACGTAATACTAATAATTACACCGTTAACACACACTGTATTAAATTTCACTACGGGCGACTTGTTTCGAATTCTTCTTCAGGATGATTGTTTCCGCTGCAGTGTCCCTTCAAGAAGAGCTCGTAACATGTCGCCCGTACGCCCACCTCGCGAAAATGTATATGATCTTCGAATCATTTTTTACAGCCATTTTTTATCAGAAAGTTTAGCCTTTTGGACACATGTGGCGTGATGCACTTGCACGGCTTCCCAGGCGTTTACTCCGGGTTGTTAAGCATTTTATTCGCTATGTTGGCCTCTGAGGATCATTATGGCAAACAGGGTCTACACGATGTCTTTGAAGCAACGGCGGTATGTGGCTGAGTTATTTCTTATTGACAAAATTCTAATGGCTTACCAAAAAAATACTGACTGCCCACCAAAAAATACTGACTTGCATATGAAAATTTAACAGTTGCAAATCAAAACCGAATTTTGACGAACGATTAGTATTTTAGCTGTGCAATATTTTTAGGTTCTTAGCTTTTTTACCCGACTGCCGAATGTATGTATGTATGTCTTATTCTTTGGCACGCCCTGCAGCCTAAACCGTTTGACGGATTTCGACATGATTATGAAATGTCGTTGGATTCTTCTTAATCGTAGGAGTGACATAGGCTATAATATTTGTAAACAAACCGGTCCATTGTAAAAAAAAAAATTCCATACACGAGGATTAGCTTTGTTTAAAACTATTCCAAATTTCAAATCGATAGCATTAGTAGTTCCTGAGATATTTGACTTTGTGACAAACAAACAGACGGACGGAGTCGCACCATAAGGGTTCCGTTTTTATTTTAGTTATTCGAAAAAAACATTTTTTTACTTGTCTCTGATGTGCCTTTAAATTTTACGTGCCTTTCTTATTAAACGTACCTAGTCGTCATCCCATCATTTGCTTACCAGCACGGATCCGCGCTAACACTACACAACGCTACTTTTGAAATCTTAATGTCATATTGTGATTAGCTAATTTTGACATCTACACACTCGGAGTCAGCCATTATTACCTATATCAGCAAATTTATATTCTATTATATTATAATCATTCAATAATAATGTTCATCGTAAAAGCCAAAACTTTATTATAATCATTTATAACAAGCATTCGACTAATTCTTTTTTAATTTGTGTTAAAGTTGAAAATACTGTCCAGACAGTAACCAGGGCAGAACAGTTAATAGCCGGCCGGTCTATTTTTTCAGGGCAGTCGGCTTCCCTCACCACCTTTAACGCTCGACTGTTTTGGACTCGTGTGACCGCGAGGGCAGAGCAGTGGAGCGGGAGCAAGAACAGCCCCCCTATTCTGTAATTTGTTTAAGCTCACCTCAACGCTCACCCACAAATATATCTTGACGATGCGTAGTAACTAAGCGTAGGTAGAGGTCTAGTTTCGTAACTGGTGAGGCGGCGGGGTGAGCCGCATTTGCGCGTAGCGAATAACAGCCCTGAACAGTGCGCGCGAGAAAGACGCCGGTCGCAGTGACTGGCTGTTTGAACGCCAACTGTCTTCCTAACTGTTCTGGCTCACTGTTCTGCCCTCGAGTGAAATGGGCATGAGAGAGCGAGGAAAAAGTGTGCACAGAAACTAACGATTGGTACCTTTGCAGGACGGAAGGAGCTCAACCGAGCAAGCCCTGTTTCAACTAATTGGCCTCATAGCTACCATGCTTATAGGATTCAGTTGCGGATCCATTTCGGGTGAGTATTTGTAGTGTCTGTGTATTATGTCACTATTTTATTATATTATATCGGCTCCTTGCCACCATCGGTCACGCATGCACTTCATCCACTCACTTTGACCTCACGCATCTCCTTCAAGACTGACGGCGTTCACGCGTCTAACGCTCGTGCCGCGTGCGCAGGAGACGACAGATGTATGCTACTTTTTCTCGCATACACTACAGTATTGATGTACAATATATATCCCCTCGTCTGTGGATGTCAAAATTGTGCAATCAAATTGTGACTTTGATATGTAAAACAATGGGTTCAAATGCTTTGCACTGAAGGGGTATGTATAGTCCGTGAGCATTTAGAATAGAATAAACATGTATTTATCTCTAGCTTGCTTTTACACGTTCTCATGGCAACATACTGTTTTATGAATACTGTTCTAAGCTTTTAACTGCTGAACTTCATATAAGTTAGTCGTAAATTTCAACTCTGTCATAATAATAGACATTTACACTGGCACTTTGATATATCAGACGACGGCGGTTAAAGGGTTAAGAGCTCACGGACTGCGGATAATAGACTCTAGGTAAGCTTCTAGTTTTTGTAGTATGGGACGACCGCAGCTGCTGGGGAAATGTAAATTCATAATTTGTATTTGGCTAAGAAATATCGTTTATCTAAATACCAAACGAATATTGTTCTAGTAACCGTCTGTCTTTGTTATATATCATTTAGAATTTCTAAAAAGAAAAGCCTTATGTAAGTTTGAGTTTTATGACTTGTATTTTCTTCAAAAACTTATTTCAAACTACGATAATGGTGAACAATTTTGTGGTTTGCTTGATAGAGTACTGTAATCAATAAAATTATCACATCACGGTGCCGACCCTTTATCCTACCGACTGCGCCATGTATTGTTGTATAATAAAAGAGTATTTTCTGGTCTTCAGTGGTTTATTTTCTGATTTCTATGTATTACAAATATATTAATAATCTATTACGTGTTGTTCCTATCACGGGTCGAATGTGTATTTGTAATGTGCTATATCCTATACTATTAAACGAGCAAAAATTTGGATATATATTTATAATCACGCTCACGGAAACGGCTCTAACTTCTTCTTCTTTTGATGAAATTTAGAATATAAGGGTGTAAAATTATAAGTAAAGTCGTTCTCCTTTAAAAAGAGGACGAAGAACATTGTAAAAGTATATCTGGTGTAACTTTAAATCTTAAGTATAAATATATCTTGTATAACTTAAAATCTTTTGAAAATACATGATGTATTGTAATATCAAAACGCAGCCTTGTCAAGGAAGGGGAACTGTCACTTTGACAGCCCTCTCTGATATCCGACCCCTGATAGGAACAACACGTAAGAGATTATTCATATATTTGTAATACATAGAAATCTGCCACTGAAGACCAGAAGATACTCTTTTATTATACAGCAATACAATACCTTAGCTGTTATGTCAATCACCGGTGACTGACAGACACAGTATCCTGTTAAGGGCATTTCAGTGTCAGTCATCGATACCTGACATGGCCTAAATAGAAACTTTCTCTGCCCAGTGACTGACATGGCATCCAACTGATTAAATAGAGGATTTACTGCGTTATCAATGAAAAGCCTGTCCCTAACTCTCAACAAACACAACACTAACTGTGTGAATGTCATGCCCTTGCCAGACAAAGAATGAATCACTTTGGTAACGGCTATCCGCAACCAAAGAAATTCAAGGTGCTCCCGCTGAGCTGCATCATCCGTTTTGTGGAAACGATGGAGCGAGCTCGGGAGTAGCTATAAACGGGAGGACAAATGCACAAAAGATCCCACTGGGTCGAAGTGTATCCGACAGGACCTTCAAGTAGATAAGATAAGATAACTCTCAACAAAGTGCATTCTCGAGAGCTCTGACTCACTCGCATACAGAGTTAAGATATGCGGTCCTCTATATAGTGTAGGTACTTCCTCTGTAGTAACGCTTCAAATATGAGCGAGGCAACATCTGTGTCCTACCTTTCGTATGTCATGTAGTTATTGACAGTGCTGAAGAACGTGTGAGTAGTTGTTCTCTTCTGTCACAGCGTCTATTTTCAAGAGCAAGTCATGTTTTGTAGCATAATATTTTTTTGTACTCATCTCACTGCTGTCAAATATAAATTTCACTTTGCAGGTTTCATAACGAAGTTGCCAATTTTCGGACCAGTACCTAGGCCTGAACAGTTCAACGACGAAAAATTCTGGGAGCTGCCATGATTGTCAGTTATCATATGTTGACAATTGGGAATGGATGAAAATATCAGAAGTGCCTGATTATTTAGTAGCACCGGAAAAAAATTGCAGATTTTTTAACTGCGTCAATTATTTTTGAAAAATATAAACAGTTTCTTCATTTGCGTTTTGGGTCCTTTTTTTACCTGTGATGAGTGAATAAATGACTCTGATTCTGGTCAAGGACGATGTACGATAAGACACTTTCCTGGATCCGTCTCTCACAAAAAATATCTTAAATATCTGTGGTAAACTGACACTGGCAATGACATTGACAGCTGTAGCAGCTATATTTGTCATTCCTATCAATAAAAAAATATCAGGCACTTCTGATATTTCCATCCATTCCCAATTGTCCTCGTATTGTGTGTGAAAGTATCGCAAATTCTCAAATGCAAATTCCCGCTAGTCAAATACTTATTAGGAGCAAAACTAAGGACGCGCCGTCGCGTCGACGCGTACGTTCATAAACGAATTTAAAGAACGCCGTGTGCATAGGCCCTAAACGGTTTAAACATCAAGTAAATGGTTATAAAATCATATATTATTATGAAATTGTGTTTTGTTCCTATGATCTGTTTGTAATTTGAGTATTGTGTTGTGTGACATGGCTAAATGAGAATATGATAAGCCGAGGAAATATTAAATAACAATTGTAGCATTTCGGGAAATATCAATAAATAGCAATGGGATTGAGCATAAAAGATAATACGCCAAAATTTGCATTTGTGAATACATGTACGTTTTGTAGCTCGTTGGTGTGTTGTTTACTGTGGACATTTTTAACATTGAAAAACGTATTGTAATTAAAATATGTCTGCCAAATATAAATCGTTAACTACACTTTCATTTCCTAAACTTTTTAACCAACTTCTTTTAACAATTGCTGTTATTTATAAATGTAGCCTCTGTCTGGAAAACCAGACAGAGGCGTTATATCGACCACATACTGCTTGTCAAACATAATAACTTAATGTCAATGAATAAGACTGACATCGGATTGTCATTTTCCAACTACTGCCGGCCTGGAAAAGGGTTAAAGTAGGTTAGATTTGACTTGGCCAGTTTTTATCAGAAATGTTGAATAACTTTATAAAATGACTGATGTAATGAAAACTGGTCAAGTCAAATCTAACCTTCTTTAAGATCTCACATTCATAAATAACAGCAATTGTTATAAGTATCCAATAAAGCAAAGAAATAGAGTTTAATACTTGTTCATAATGTTATTTTGTTCCTATAAATACATATTTGGATTTTGCATAACTTGGCACTCATTTAGATCTCAATTCTTTTTGCGGCGAAGCCCACAGCCAAGCATAATTTTTGTATTGAACTTGGCTCTCCTTTTTTACATTAATCTTTTTGGTGGGGTTTATTAAAGCTTACCCTCGTTAGCGGCACCGTGCCGTGAAAAAACAACTCTGGGTCGTTCTTCTTTTTTACCGACAATGAACCGAGGTTTTTCTGTTTTTTTGGTTTTTGAACTATCAAAAGTGCGAATTTGAAGTGCGATTTAAAAAAAATGCATAGGTTTCTTCATTAGAACTAATTAAAGTTTCCTTTCTGGCCAATATAAATATTTATTTACGGTTGGTTTCTAAAAAAAAACATGTGACAAAGTGGACTCTTTCAGTGGGGACAACATGTTGGTTTACCACTCAGTCACGGCATTATACGAAAAAAAAAAACATTAAAAAAAATGCTAGTTAGAGAAAGTGAATTATTAAATATCACTAATTAATAAAATAATATGGACGTTCATTCGAACATTATAAAACCGTAAACATCATTACTCAAATGAGATGTCGTGATAAGACGAAGGACAGGCTATTGTCGGTCGAAAAGAAGAACGACCCCTCTACCGTCCACGGATTACGGATTTTATTCTACTGTTTTGTCGGCGTGATTGGTTTATATACCCACGCCGAATTGCAGTTTTCTAGTTGTACTGTTACTAAGCTAAGCCTAAGACGGACGTACAGACAGACGGACAGACAGACAGACGGACGGAGATGGCGAAACTATAAGGGTTCCTTGTTGACTACGGAACCCTAAAAATTGTAAATAATTAGGTAGCTCGAGGGGGCACCTAGCGTCCCCCAATTGCACCTTGATCCTATACAATAAGGAGAAAAATGTACACTACCATTGATATACACTGAAACAAGGGTGTTATATAAGAGAGCGAAGCGAACGAAGTTCTATGCTTCAGCTTGGGCCGAAAATCGTTCGTATCTCCGGTGTCTGTCAGGATGTCATGCTGCCCCGCTGTTCTCCTGGTCGCAAACCGATTCTCGTAAAATTTTGTGAGCAGGTTCGTTAATTAGGTACGTATATAGATTTTTATTGTCGATCAAAAAAAGCTTACGTGTGCTACAGCTCAGTCGCACTTTTATTTAAAATCTTAGTGTAGGTTTTTAGGGTTCCGTACCTTAAAAGGAAAAAAACGGAACCCTTATAGGATCACTCGTGCGTCTGTCTGTCCGTCTGTCACAGCCGATTTGCTCCGAAACTATTGGACCGATTGAGTTGAAATTTGGTAAACATAATGTAAATTGGTGAACCAAAGATGAACGCGTAAAGTAAATTAATGAATTCTGAACAAGGAGGCCACTTTCGGGCGGGGGAAACTGGAAAAAAAAAATTCGCAAACTGTATTGTGTGACATATCAAATGAAAGGGGTTGTTGTAATTCTCAGATTTTTTTTTAAAGTAACCAACACCAGGCTACTGAGTTCCGCAACTGGTTGCGGAACTCAGTAGCCATGGCGTACTATTTGCGTAGAAAGAAAAATAAGTCTTGTATGGCAACTAGTTGCGGAATAAGAATAAAAAGCCTTGTATCACAACTGGTTGCGAAACTTAGTTGCCATGGCGGCCGGAAGGATAAAGTCATTATAAAAACCAAATGTCGTGAATAGTCATGATTCACGATAGTATACTTACATTTATGACGATGTTAATAATGATGTCTCAAACAGCCGATTTATTTCATGTAGCAACACCTACAAGAAATCATGTTTATAATGGACGGGTAGGCGAGGAGTTTGAGTTCCGGACAGCTAGATTGTGAACGAACAGTTACGTGCAGATTTGTAGTGTTAAATTTGGAGGAAAACCTGGGTGAGCTCTTTCCATAATCACTTTCGATGCATCCTATGATATTGTTACGATTTGGTATCATTTACACAGGTCGGACGATGACTGTTTATGATGTGATGTATTTATGTGCGGCTACATGTCTTATTCTCTTTGAGAGGCGTGACGGTTTATCATGTATATGAATAAGGTTTTCCTACAGATCACGGACATGCGATAACACGGTTCTTAGTCTGGAGTTCTTTAGTGTTAGAGGATTAGTAACAAGTGTAACAACAGCGTCTCAGGTTCGGTAGTCTCAGCCTCAGTCCATATCAGTATCAATCAGGGGTGCACCCGGGTAATTATAACTGGATCAGTAGCGTGTGGATTGGAACAGTATCAGTTGTGTGGTAAGGGATGTCTATAAGGGGAGGTTGGAGGACATTCTCGGGGACAACGGTCCCCACACCTCATATGGAGCTGGTACGCACCAGGCGGCAGCCCATATGTCAGATATATAAAGGATTCCGCAAGTTGTTAGAGTATGTTTATAGATGCATATGTGCTAATACATTCACCTAAGCTAGAGTGCTATAGGTACTCATTCGCGGCCACGAGAGTGATCAGAAGTGGCTTCGCGACATGGTGGAGGTGCTGGGATCTAAGCCAGTCTTAAGCAGATTAGTCGTTTCTGACTTTACAGAAAACATACATACAGCAAACTGTCACTGTATTATGCCAGTAGGTGCTTCATTTACAAAATTGACAGTTAAAACTGTTGGGTATATTATTTAGCAGTAGATTAACGCAGATAAAACAGGATAAAGTGTATAAGGAATTTATTAGACTGCTCACATATGAGATGTTATAGACCGACTGACAATACAAAAAGTAAACAAATCAACCATGGAACGGTTACTAGCTAGAATACGAATTTGACACACTTCTATCTATGCTAGTATGCAAGCCACTACCTGTAAGTAGGTTTCGATAAAGTGAACAGATATCACATTAAATATATTCAATAAAAACCAGGTGATCTATCAGAACAATACAATTGATAAATGTTTAGTGTGACGAAAACTTTTTAAACATCATAAATAATTAATAATGGGCGGCTGATGGATTCAAATTACGTGAAAATAATGTCGAAAGACACGTGTTATATGAATATGACTACAATTGGCTTTAAAAAAAAAATGAGAACATAATTGAAAAAAAAGTTGGAGAAGTTCATATTTTTTTTTTCTATTAGATACTTTCAGTCAGTAATGAATCAGAAAACGGAGAAACTAAGCTCTGAAGCTTATGTGGTTATAAATAGACAACTACAGCGAGATTAGTCTACTCCGCATATTTTCATAGTCTAATATCTGGAATCTTGTTGTGGGGTGCGGCTGTGGACATCGAGACTATATTTATTTTGCAAAAGCGTGCTATTCGTGCCATATGAGAGGCGTTCTCGCGACTCCTCAAGAGAACTCTTCAAAGAGATAAACATACTGACCCTACCATCCTTGTACATCTATGAAAACATCATGCACGTCCGTAAAAACTTATATTAATTTAAATTAAATAGTGACAATCATAATTTCAATACTAGGAACAAAGATAAAATAGCTGTACCTACGTTTGGGCTATCTAAAATAAAATAAAAATCTTACTAGGAAACTATACGGTTTTATAATAAAAACCCTAATGAAATCACTGCGCTCACAGAACGTAAATTCAAGAGAACGTAAAATCTACTTTATTAAAGAAAGCTCTTTACACAATAAGCCAATACATAGAAGACAAAGATGCCTGGAAGCTTCAGTATGACTACCACCTGGTACCACCACCAAATGTAACTTAATCAAGTATAAAGGTTGAATCCGTTTTGATTTGCAAAAGTGCTCTCTGAAGGCATATTTGAATAAACAAAAACAATAAATAAAAGACGGTGGGAGTTAAAGAGTTAAGGAAGTGAGTCCAAACATATTAGGTATCGCATATAGTGAGTGTACTGTGTTGAGTCGTGCGTGATGCTCAGTGTGATCAAACAGGGGATGTAACTCAGTGGTAGAGTATCTGTCACACAATAGATCAGGTGGAGCCTTGAAATATAAATCAATGAAGATTCATTGGATACGTTGACAATGTTGTCAATTGCACTATTTACCACAATCAATATAATATATAAATATTTATATTGATATTAATCGTTCAAAGATTTCCATCATAACAGAAAGAAAAATGTAATAGTAAAATTACTTACATTTTAATCATGAATATATCCTACACGCGTAACCACAGCCACAGCAATTTGGTATATACAACAAGTCTACACCACAAAATTGTAAACACTTAGTTTGGTCGACTCCGATACTACACTCTGAATTAGGATCTAAAATGGTTATGAAAGCTTTATTGTAGTTTATTTTAATCCGTTAGCTGTACGAGTAAACCATTACTTACATAGTAGTGCCCAGAGTTATTGTATAAATAAAAGTCATTTGTGACTAGGAAGTAAATACTCAGATCACTCACGTGACTATGTTAAGTGATCACATACATTCACAAATACGTTTTGTATTTGCAACTGAAAAGTTCGACTCATGGGTAGAATACGTCTACCAACTCGATTATCATCAAATGTTATTGTTTCAGTAATCTTAAGCAAAGATATGTAATTCGGACTGTTATAATATTACGTAATTGGACTCTCATGCAGACGTCATAAATTTTCGGGACGTTTATGCCATAAAAAATTCACGTTAACATCAACAATACACTAGCAAATCCAACATATGGTTTTACGATATATATAGGATTTGACTGATTACTTATTACGACATGAAGCTTCGTTGGTCAAAGTCTCAATAATAAAGGACCTAGCAGTTAGCTAGTATACCTTGGGTCTCACGAAACGTTTGGAACGGATTTAGGAAAGTGCGCAATGGGAAAAGAACGGTCATATCAAAGATCTGAGGCAGAGTTAAATAGAGCTGTGAAATATTAACTGGAGATACGATCACCAGTTTTCCGGGGGGCCGGGAGTGTCGTGAATAGTCATGATTCACGATAGTATACTTACATTTATGACGATGTTAATAATGATGTCTCAAACAGCCGATTTATTTCATGTAGCAACACCTACAAGAAATCATGTTTATAATGGACGGGTAGGCGAGGAGTTTGAGTTCCGGACAGCTAGATTGTGAACGAACAGTTACGTGCAGATTTGTAGTGTTAAATTTGGAGGAAAACCTGGGTGAGCTCTTTCCATAATCACTTTCGATGCATCCTATGATATTGTTACGATTTGGTATCATTTACACAGGTCGGACGATGACTGTTTATGATGTGATGTATTTATGTGCGGCTACATGTCTTATTCTCTTTGAGAGGCGTGACGGTTTATCATGTATATGAATAAGGTTTTCCTACAGATCACGGACATGCGATAACACGGTTCTTAGTCTGGAGTTCTTTAGTGTTAGAGGATTAGTAACAAGTGTAACAACAGCGTCTCAGGTTCGGTAGTCTCAGCCTCAGTCCATATCAGTATCAATCAGGGGTGCACCCGGGTAATTATAACTGGATCAGTAGCGTGTGGATTGGAACAGTATCAGTTGTGTGGTAAGGGATGTCTATAAGGGGAGGTTGGAGGACATTCTCGGGGACAACGGTCCCCACACCTCATATGGAGCTGGTACGCACCAGGCGGCAGCCCATATGTCAGATATATAAAGGATTCCGCAAGTTGTTAGAGTATGTTTATAGATGCATATGTGCTAATACATTCACCTAAGCTAGAGTGCTATAGGTACTCATTCGCGGCCACGAGAGTGATCAGAAGTGGCTTCGCGACACCAAACCCAGTAGTTCCGACATTAACATTTTGGTTAGTTTCAATTTGAAATGACGGGCATAAGCCGAGAGGTATTAACTACATTTGGACAATACGGTCGTGTTTTGCATAAAAAAACGTTGATTAAACATGCCTTTAGACCAAATTGAAATTCCTATTTTCCGTTCATCGGAATATAAACCGTGACACCGCCAACTAACGTTTAATATACAATGGACGGGAGTACTAGTTGGGACTACATTAAGGTCCGTTGCACAGTACTGTTTAGTTAGGACATCCATTGCTTTTGATTGTCTATGTTTTTGTCCAGCCTCGTTTGATTGGGAGTATAGGCAAAGTTAAGACTTTACCACTTAAGCCTGATTTGACCAAACTGAATTAAGAGTTTATCCGAAATTCTTGATTTAGTTTGGACAAATTTTGATAGGAACTAGTCTTGTTTGGTCAGATTGGGACTTAGAATCGAAAATACACATTAGTTTTCGTAAATGAATTGCAACGATATAAGATCTTCTAATTGAATGAGCGAGCGAAGCGAACAAAGTTATTTGCTTCAGCTTGGGTAAGTAAAAACTATTTCGTATGTCCGGCTGTTCTCCTGTACAGCCATGTTAGTCTGTAGCTCGTTTTAAGCTCACCTCAATGCTCACCCACAAATATATCATGACGCCGTGATTCGTAGTAACTAAGCGTAGGTAGGTAGAGGTCCCAAGTCGCATTTCTCTACCGATTGTCGTGAAATTTTGTGAGTTAATAAATTATAAATAATTTTTTCGTCGATTCGCAATTGCGACATTTAAAAAATTATATAATCGTGACTTTTACAGCTCACCGAGCCGCAGTGGTAAGAATATACAATATTTTACGAAATATTATGTAACCTGTACTTACTAATCTTAATGAAGCTAAGTTTGTGAGTGAAACTATGTGTTCAGTAAGTATGTAGGAGGAATCTCCGGATTTTGGTCAATATTAATAGTATCCAATGGTATACTTGGAAATCCCGAGAATGTGTTGTGTTGAGAGTGAGGGAAACGCGTTCGTCTCTAGCTATCGACTCAACAAATCTTCTAATCAATAAAGGATCGACAACGCGTTTGTGATTCTTCTAGAATCGCAACCTCTCTGACCCTGCTTTACTGGTTGAGCCATCGGGAATTTAAATTCCCCATAGCACACCCAGTTATTCTATGGGGAAAATCTATGTACCTACCCACCATTTGACAGAAAGTTTGATTTGGGCATCCCTACGGCACACTTAGTCACCTTCGATTGTTCCCTGGCCCAGGTAGGTACACAACAAATTTAATGTTTCTAAGCAATTAAAAAATATAGATATACGATAAATATATTATGTATTTCATTTGATTTTAATTAAAGGTAGTATGTACTTTATTGCACGTAAAAAACCATAAAGTGGTAAAATAAAATCTAGAAAAAAACTTAGTTTCATAATCAGTGATTAAACAAGACTTTTTTTTGCATTTTCATAATCAGAACCTCCTATTCATGTATGGTCTCCTGATACTGTATCGGAAAAATGATTTTATATTGAGAAATTCATGTCTTAAGACGTGAATAATAATGCAATACATAGTGGCAATAGCGAATTTTTCATATGTGTAAAGACAACTGGTGGTAAAAAAAAACTTACAAAAAGTTATTGAAAAAGTTTAAATATCACATTCTGTGTTCTTTTGCAACATATTTTAAAACAATAACATGATTGTTTTTAACTTAGGTGTGCTATGGGGAATTTAAATTCCCAACGGCTCATCCAGTTGAGCAGCGTAGTTGTGCCGTGGCGTGGGTCTAAAGAAATATTACATTGAGTCATTGGTAACTTACGTGTGCTATGCGGAAATTAAATTCTCGACCGCTCAACAAGTTAAGCAACAGTTGTGCCGTAGATCAGTGAGGAATCGCAGGCGTCCATAGGCTACGGTGTCTACTTACCATCAGGCGAACCATAAAAGCATGTTTGTCACCGGCATTGTAGAAAAAAAATCTAGGGGAAGGCCGTTGCCCGGCAACGAGACAAAAGTACCTTTATAAATACCGCTTATTACATAACCAATTAAGTACTTAATTAACCTTTTCAACGCTCTGTCAAAGAGAAAAGTTGTCAACCACACGCCAAATCTACAAATTTAGAAACGGAGCCTTATGTCAATGCAAGAAGGTTGCTATCGCGCTGTGCTCCTTATTGACGCATATATTAGTCGTTGGCGTTGAACCTGCGGCGCGGATATATGGGTCGTCGGCGTCGAAAAGATTAACAGAACCACATATAAATTGAAGTTAAACGCTAAACAATTGAAAACCCCCGATAATGGGTACATGCCCAGCGTGAAAGCAAAACAAGTTGCCTTGTCGACCTTTTCAAAGTTTAGTTAGGAAACTGACCGCACAGTCGCGTCAACCAAACTAATAGAGTTGTGCCTGCTCAGTGTTCGAAGGGAGCCCTGTGAACTCGTTCAATCGTTCAAAAAACTACAACAAATTGCCATGAGCGTAGCATCAAACATAGAGCCAAGTAGTAAGCGGATAGACGGCATCTATAATCGTCCAACAAGTAGTATTATTGTTGTAGTCTTTTCGAGGTCGAGGTATTTCTGGAGTTGCTCCAAAGAGCAAGATGGCATTCTGCTGTTGTACCCTGTCTGTGTATTATTCCTAGTTGTTTTAGTACTATTATATTTCAGTTCAGTATTATTGTGTAGTATACACTACTCTCCACATGCCTTATGTCCGCGAGTCAAGCGGCCTCGGGGAAAAATAGGCCTATCGAGGTACTCTAAATTAACCCTTTTCCAGGCCGACAGTTGAAAAATGACAATCGATTATCAGTCTTATTTATTCACATTACGATACATGTTTGACAGGTTGTATGTGGTCAATATAACGCCTGTGCCTGGAAAAGGGTTAACAGATATGATTGCAAGGACAACACACTCGTGTCTGCACTTTGAAATAATCGATCGCTCCCCTCTAGCTTGAATCCCACTGGAATAAGGAAATAAGGCATTATTGTATCATGCAAAAAGATCTAGTTCCATTCGGCACGCGACGGAATTAATTCCTAATAGTTCATAGTTCGTGAACTAACTCTCTCTTGCAAACTAACTACATACTAAATAACGGCCCTAAATCCCAATTGTTGTACCACTTGACCCAGACTTTAAATTAGTCCAGTTTCAAGTGTGTTCCGATACAACTTTGATGTTAAACTGAATTTAAAATAGGCTGAATAGAATTTGTCCAGAATTTCGAAGTTTCCAAATAAAAGTTGCTAAGTGCTTAAAGGGACTAGCAATTAGATTATTGAACTAGCTACAAAATATCCCCCTGAGACCCTTCGTTTTATCTTAAAATAGGTAGTAGTAATAAAACAAAGAAGTAACACGGTTTAGGGGTGTCACGCGATAGGTGATAGGATAGAGCGTGCGTCACTGGCTGACACCGTTCGATAGAACGAGACGACGCTCTTATCTTGTCACTTGTCGCGTGATAAGGCAACCATGCTACGGCTCCTGTTGAGTATAATTATTGATTGCCTGGGCTCGTAGTTCTGGTGCCGGCGAAGCAACATTGACGCTTCATATTCCAATTAAATCGAGATAAAACTTTATATGACATACTAGTAAGGAATACCTTCTATTACTTACAGTCTGCCGTGTTATCGGGCCCACGGTGTATAATGTTCGGTTTCACTGTATTGCAACAATGGCGAGTGTGTTACAGCTTCTAGTACCAGAGGCTTTGTGAGCTGTATAACTCGACAGTCTGTTTTCATTAAAACAGTTATTTGTGTCTCAAGCGAACAAAATGATGTATTTACGCCGAGATCGGCACATTCAATCCAGAGTGAAGCGAAGTGTTCTACGATAAGTTAGAACGCTGAGCGTAACGAAGGATTCAAGCGTTAACGCCCATGAAGAAAATAATTTTGCTCCTGAGTAACACATACAATTTTACACACCGACTATGAGAAATATATAACAGTCATCGATAGTTTTGATTTCAGTAAAACGTATAAATTTATTGTGCCAAAAAAATTAATTGTTGTGTAATTTGTTGTTTATTTTTTAAATATTACGAAAAATTCATAAATTTTCACAAAACGTTGTTAAAGTTAAAACTTGAAATATGTTCATTTTTAATCGATTACGATGAAATTACTTTCGATTATTTGATTAAGACCTGTGTTCAATTGGCACATTGCGTAAATGCTACATGCCAATGAATAAATAAAAAAAAGTAGCTTGAACAGAAAAAATGCATTTTGATCCCTCTCGTCGTGGACCAAAATTTACTTTTCAGAATGAAAGGTGTGAAAAATGTAATAATCAATTTCCATAAGCTGAATTAAAAATAAAAACTATAAAATTATCGAACCTGTTCACAAAACTTCACGAGAATCGGTTGATCTGCGACCTGTAGGAGAACAGCTGGACAACCGGACATACGAATGTATTTGGGCCCAAGCTGAAGCAGAGAACTTCGTTCGCTTCGCTCGTGCGTTAAATGAACACAATAAAGCGACATATTGCTCAAAATTAATTACAAAGGAATTTGAATTTGATATAACGTCTAGGAGGAACACAATTTTACAATAACGACATTCTTTTACTTTATTTCAAACAAACGAGAAACAAAATTAGATTTTTCTTTATAACTGTGGCACTGTTCAAGTGAAAACCTTTAATATTTTTACACAGTTGGGCGGCCCGGGCCAATTTTAGCCACAGCACGGTTGAGAGATCTCCATCAATCCCTTGTTAACGCTATAGGAGCCGACCAAGGAAAATGATGAAAAATTAATGATATAATAAACGTGGGCATCTGTGGCAATGGTTCTGAATTACGGCCAATTTCCACAGAACTACGGAGAAATAGAATATCGGGCGACCATTGTAGTAATTCAATGGGTTAAAGTGGTCGTGGGAGGTCTTGTTATCTGGGCGGGCCCTATCATGAAATATTCATTGACAGAGGCTGGGCAGCCGCGATCTTTTATTAGCATTTAAGACAAGTTTTCTAATGTAAGGCCGCTTTGAGGTGGTAATTTCCTGCTTGCTCTCTTGGGCCAATTGAGGTTTGATTTTGATCAGAATTGTGTATTGAACAGTTGAGTAATTGTAATTTCCCTTTGGTTGGTTAGAGGTTTTTTACGCGTTTTTTATCCGTTGCCGTTGAATTAATTTTATCGAAGTGGTGATTTTTTGGATAAAAACTACAACCTGCCTTTGGCTGTGTGGTAGTAATTAGCTTGAGCGGATGCTTTTCATACAGCGTTTGGGCCATTTCACGAAT
This sequence comes from Epinotia nisella, assembly GCA_932294315.1. NCBI lineage: Eukaryota > Metazoa > Arthropoda > Insecta > Lepidoptera > Tortricidae > Epinotia > Epinotia nisella. The sequence continues at coordinate 14,647,191 of OW028687.1, read as the reverse complement.
GTTTAAAATCGTCTCCGACACTGCCTTCGGTCTTTGCAACTCTTATATAAACTTCATTTGTATATCAGTATGCTTGTATGTTTGTAACAACGTTATTAAATGTTGCAACTCTATTTTCATAATATTCCTATAGTTTTATCGATTTGATCCTTTGCAAAGTATGTTTAATGTAGATAAATATAGATGACAATTCAATAATTTGGTACCACCAAGTGGATCTGATGATGGAATTGAAAGGTAGAACTCGTCAGTGGCTAATGATAAACAATGAAGTAAAAACACATTTTAAGTTTAAAAATTAGAATTTGGTTTTCGTTCATATTAAGTAATCAGTATCGATGATACTGTCTCGCAATTTTGATACTTTGTTGTTGATTTTCATTATCGATTCCTGTTGGAATCATTTTTAAGTACCCAACTTATATTGAGTAAAAATGATGGCTGTTCAACGACCCGTGGAATTACTTTTTGGTCCAACGGTGGAGCCCACGATGTTAAATGTAGATTTACTCGAGCGTCGTAAGGCCCTATCGGATTTCGAAGATTAGGTTGTAGATGGAAAAAATAGCTATATGGTGTGTACCATTTCAATGAGGCGTCTACAGGTAAACAAAAAACAATGTGAAAAGTCACTCGAGCGCGTCAGATTTTGATAGTGTACAGTGAGCAGCAGAAGTAGCTACGCAAAATAACGCGCTCAAAATGATCTAATCCTGTTCTTATCCTCTTGGCATTAGAGTTGTGTGAAGGTCATTTTGAGCATTTGGCCCACTTAGCCACTTTTACTGCTAACTGTACCTTATAGACAGAATTATATCCAGAAGGATGCCCCAGAAAGAGTAATATTACTTTCTAGGGTAGCCTTCTGGATTCGAGATAGACATATGGTCCAGCACGATCACATAAGTGATCTTACTGGATAAGTTCGTCCAACAGAATCACTTGCAAAGTAATATTACTTTCTGGGGAGATCACACAGGAGATCGATACAATAGGATCACCTGGGTGATCTTATAAGGCATATTCGTCCAATACGATCACCTTGGTGATCAGGTCAGGTGATCTTAGTGGATGACGTGTATTTAGCTTAACTAGCTGCCGTGAAAGCGAGTTGGAGATACTTTTCAAGCTCTGAAAACTACGAAATTACTTAGAGTAAAGCTAATAAGTAAGAACTACTGTGTTTCTTAAGAAAATATAAAGTAACGTCTAAATTTAACTCGAGTGCGCTAGGATCTTTTCGGCCAAGTACATACATGAACTGGCCATTCACGATCGCTCCAACGTGCCAAATGGATCAGCGCCCCGCCAAAATTGGTCCATGAATGACAAAATGTAGCATTTAAAGATAGTTCGCGGGGTCTATTGGATATTCAAATGGAGCGAGATCCGAATGAAATTCTCGTAAAAATTGAATGTTAGAACAACAGCGTGAACGTTCATCCATTTGGACGCATTCCTTTGTAGACGTGATAAAGGGCGCAGACGTGGCAAGTGGCAGCTATGTGGAGCGGCTGTGAATGAAGACAAAATAATATTTTCATCCAAATGTATGAACATAATAAGTATTACGTTTATCCATTTGGATTCATCAATTTGGCAAACAAACAAACGGCGCGGAGCGGGGTCTCGATGAATGCCCACTTATACCTGTTATTGCATGCAAGCAAAGTCTATCTGTACATGGGGTAGGTGACTCAATTTTTTTTGTTATTCTTTTTATTTGGAAAGATGTATGTCAGACGACAATATTACTTAGGTACCATAACCCTGGTTTGATGATGGAGAGCTAATAAACAGTTACAAATTGCATTACATTTAATGCAATTACGAGTAATGCCATTACACGTGTAATTGCATTACATTGCAATTACGAGCAATGCTGAAATTGTATTAAGGCTCCTTTAATCCCAACTCTCGAACAAACAATGTTTTAGCCACTCGTACCCAGAGTCATTTCCTCACGGAACGTACTTGTTTCGCTATAACTATCTTTGTCTTCGTCGTGTGGAAGATAGAGTCATTAATTCTTGACCTAGACTGCGTCCAGCTTAGGTGAAGGCGCAAAACAGTACCTCCTAAGTGTAAATGATATTTAATACAGGACGAGCCTATCTCTGGTACGTCAAAATTCCTAGGGTCAGTTTTGTTTGCTACCTACGTACGGGGGAAGAGGTGTTCAATGTATATAACTTTGCTACGTAGCACGTCCTATCCTAGCCTATTGCTGGGATCGCCTTAGTCTTCTGACTCTTATGAATGGACAAGTATGTGACCTTAGACCGTACCCTCCAGACAGGTAGAGTCTTTTCTTTAGCCACGTGAAAACTGCTGAAAGAACAACGAGGCTTGAACTAAATCCGACCCTAGTCGTTTATTAAGTGGCTAGATATACTAGATCTTGTTATAATGATTAATACTTCAAAAGTTAGAGATCATCTGTTCGAGCACAATAGTAAAGAGAGTTACTATTTTGTGTTATGATCTTACTTACGCTGTCACTAAGTATGTGATTAAAACTAAAAGGTATCCTACTGGGTTCTATAGATAGTGTAGAAAAACAAACAGGTGAAAAGAGAAAAAAGGAATTCATTGTTTGTAAAAAATGATTTTAATCGAAACTCTTGACTAATATACCAAATAGAACTAGTGGTAGGCTTATTTGGTGATTGCTTTGATTAACCTAGGCCAAACTTAAAGAGGAAAATCTAAAACATACGAGTTTACCACCGCGATAGAACCAGCTGACGCGTTGATATATTTATAATAGCATATAAACTGTCATCTGACAAAATTTCAGTTGGGAGGAAATGACTTAAAATTTTTTTTTTTTTACATCTTTGGTTGGTTGCTGCTGGTCAACCCACCAACGGAGCCGCAGCTGACGTCCACGGGGCTTCATGATACAACATTCTTAACCTTCTCACAAGTTATGGCACGGGAGTTGATTGGTCACGAAAATCTGTTGCTAGCTCGCGGACCATAATTCGAATACCATCTCGGGGACATGAAAGGCAAGAAAAATACGAATGCATAATATGATATATTATTTTATATTCTCACCGTCACAACTTTTAAAACTCATAACAGAACAAAGAAAAATGCGACCTAGTTACCAAAGGAACAAAATTGTTCTAGAATTACTTTTCAAAATAAATCAATGTTTTGTTCCGAGTTCGCCTGACGTTCCTGAAAGAACTCTCCTTCGATTTGTCAATACAATGCGTAGCAATTTCCAGAGAAATCTGTTGTTACGTGGCTCTTACAAGAAATGGCGTTGGATTTATCATATTGTTCTAGTCAGGGGAAAACTTTAGCAGTGCTACATTCCGAAACACACTATTGACTATAAAGATAAGATTAAAGTCGTATTGGCTGGTGCGTTTTAGTTTTCAAAATAGCTTTTCCTCTTTTCACTGACCAACTCATTGACTTCAAAAAAAGAGTACGTTCTCAATTCGTCGGAATCTTTTGTCGGAATGTTCCTCGATTACTTGAAGATGCCTGGACCAATTTGGCATTATAGGCACATTTAAAGTAAATTATTCCATTATTTTTTAATGCAATTTTGCCGTCAATGTACGTTTTTCGTCTTACGATATGGAGGGGCGACGCGTAACGCGGCGCCTGAAGCGTGTTTGGGAATACGTCTACGTAAACGCTCCCATGCATAAATGTATGTTTATTTTTGCGCCTGCCTGTTCCCACGCTAAAAAATAAAATCGTCAATGTTTGAAACTCGTTTGGCAATGGTGATCGGTAACATGTTCTATCACAACACGTAATAAAATACATGCCTTTGATTTGTCCGCAGCGTATCTGAAATGTTACGCTGATATGGTAATTTGTTTTCCGAATCTAATTTCACGCAACGTCATTTAGGTTCATTTTAGTCAACTAGGGCACTGGAATAAACGGGGGATGTATACGAAATAATACGAATAAAAATATGGCGGTTGCTTTTGATTTTGATACTAGAATAATCTGGTAAAAAATATTTTTGGTACAAGTTCATATCGCTGTGTATTTTTAGCACGTAATAAACGCAAATGAAATACTGACAGCATACCGACAAGTAAGGAAATCTAGGTGATAGCGATGTCGCCTAGATTTCCTTACTTGTCGGTAAAGTATTTCTCGATTGCGTATATTTTGTAAAATCGGTTATTCTTATTTATTACTATTATGATTCTTCGCCGGGTCTCCCCTAAGGTGGCACATCAACTAAATATGTGGCTTACCTGTGTTCGTCACAATAGCAAGAATTATGAAATACATTTGTGTAGACTCTACCTGCCAAAGGGTATAAATACGTTGGTAATAACTGTATACCTACCTACCCTAAAAATGGTGAATTCGTGTATTCGTTTTTTTTAAATAAACAATCAAAAATTAACCGCAAGCTCAGAAAAATACAGTAGAATTTTGCTTGGCTTGTATGATTAAATGGGTTCCTCAAACAGCAAGAATCCTTTTAAATAGAAATACTCACGCATCGCGGAAGATACTTAACTTCCTCACTTATAAATCTTCGCGAGTCAAAAGGCGCGTCCTATATTTTACCTTAGGAAGGCAATTCCCTTTGTCTTTTACCTAATTGACAGGGTAATTTATGTATTTACGTAATTTTCCTTATTCCTCACAAGTACAATAATATTTTTACATAGCTTCTGAGAAGGAAAAGTACCGTTCATCAATTCATCAATTCTGAGTTGTGATCAGATAATTTATCGAACGCACGTTAAGTGACATTTTCGCTTACAAAAAGTGTCATTTAAATGTACCTGACGTACAGTAAGGGAAATGTATTAACGTACCACCGTAGAACCCTATCGCAATAAGGTGACATACCACTCGAGTTTGAGTGACGGCGGCCTGTCAATTGCGACAGGGTTCTACGGTGGTACGTGAATACATTTCCCTTACTGTACGTACAATGCGTTACGTGTTGGATATCCTGCATGTTGATCACGTAACGCATTTTACGCGCGTCAGGTAGATCTAAATGTTATTTTTTGTATGGGAAAATGACAGTTGAATTGTTCTAACTTGCATTCAAAATGTTACGTGATCACTCCTCTGGTATTGTAGGTAATCTTCGGAACCACTGCCGATTTCAATTTTTTTTCACCTGCCGTTAGTATGAACTTTTTGAAAGGACAAAGACTATGTTTTATCCCGCGGGTTTCCCTGCGCGGGCAGCAGATCCTACTAATCCTATCCTATACTATCCTACTAATACTAATATTATAAATGCGAAAGTTTGGATGTTTAGATGTTTGTTACTCAATCACGCTTAAACGGCCCAACCGATTTGGATGAAATTTTGCTCGAAGATAGTTTATAGCCTGGATTAAAATATAGGATGGTTTTTATCCCGAGTCTATGCAAAGTTGCGAGCAGATGCTAGTTTATAATAAATTCAATATTGTATGCTAGTCAAATTATTTGACGAAAAGCCTTATTTTGTTGCGAATCAATTATAATAACAGCGAAACATCCTTAACAAAATTGAAGAATATGTATTGTTCCTAATTATATGCATTCTATCTTTAGCGGTTATCTGCGGTTGTGCGTTATCTGTCACTAGTTAAGTACGAGTAACAGTCCAATTTTATATATGTAAAATAGATTGGACACCTAGCTTTGAAGCATGCGAGATGTCAAACTATATAAAAACACATCTTTAAACACCTCTGGTGGATTTTGGACCTAACATCGCCTGGACGTTTGCTTTGTTTACGCTTCGAACGTTATTTAGATCTAAATTACATTTTTGTATGGAAGAACGACAGTTGATTTTTCCTAACGGTGTTTCAAAAAGTTACGTCACTTTCCCTCTGACCCAGAGACTTCGATTATAGTTATTACAAAGATAGCTAGAGTAGGCCTTATAGTGCACCATATGTGATACACCTAACCAGTTTAATGGATCATTCACCTTATCTTAGGGCCGTAGAACGGGCCTAATTTAATGTGCCCTCAAGGCGACCGTGATACATGGTTCAAGGAATTCGTACATGTGGATATAATATATGTTCGTGGATACGTTGGAAATGGCTGGATTTATTACTTACTGTAGGTAAGAATTATCTTGAATAGGTACCTTAGATAAACAAAAAAGCTATCTTAGAAAAAAAGAAAAAAACAAGTTCAGTAGTCGAGAACATTGAATCAGTTTCATGATTAACATTTCGTATGTCAATTTGAACCTTGGAGTTTAAAAATAATGTCCAAATCGCTTGTGACGGATCCGGAACGAGGCATACGAATCGTTATGACACAGATAAAACAAACTATACATTTTATACGAAACAGTAACTTCAACAGTCGGGACCCATTAAAAGTCTATGCTGGGTTCCGGCTGTTGAAGTTGCTGTTTCGTGCCCACTCGACGTTAAATTTTTTATTTTTTTCAATTTTGGCGTCTGGTTGTCGCCATATTGAATTTTGTTTACTGTCATGTCTTTAGTGACACACGCAAGAGTAAGACGGTTCGATTGACGTAAGAATTATCAAAGTCGGTTAACGCGTTTGGTCTCTGGAGTGCCACATAGGAACAAACTTTGCGTCGCGCAGTCTGGTAAAAATAAGCTAAGTCGAAGGATTTTCGTGCATTGGACGGCATGATTTTCGAATTGCTGTTTAAGGATTTTTTTCCATAATCATTAAGATATTCTAAATTAAACTACTGACCTATTTTTTTTTTGATCTAAATACATGTCACATTTTTTTTCACTAACGCCTACAGATTGTTTGATGCCAATCAAAATTCAAACAGATACGGTCGTTTATGCCGCTTATGACACTCGATATGGACTTAAAACCCATAGCGTAGCTTCTTTTGACCTAGAATCTTGAAATTTGACAATGATTACTGTCTTATAGTACAGCTAAAATAATACCTACATGATTCAGTAAACTGCATTGTAACTTATATTATATCGCATAAAAAATGTTTTAATGTTACCAGCTTAAAAGGACACCCAGACACAGGTGAATTTCATAAGGGGAGCTCACGTTACACCAGAGAAGACCCAAAATAAGCTACAAATCAAGTGAGTACGGTCCAACTCGCACTTGACCGGTTTGTATTATTTACTAGCTGACCCCGCGAAATTCGTATCGCCCTACAAAAGGGTTTTTTTTTTACAATTTTTCCATGTTTTCATAGTTATTCTGCTATTCGGAGCGGACACCAATCCAAAAAATCAAACATAATAAAAATTATCCGGCTGTTCATGAATTATAAATAGTAACTAACACGACTTTGTTTTTATAAAGTGTGAATTACAGTGAACATTATCGACAACCTCAACTTAGGTACCTAAGTAAAGTGGTAAAATTTTGGAAAACCCCGTTTTTTTTTACTTAAGTAAATTCACCGCACGCGGAAAAGTTATTAGTTGGCCCAAATCATGTTGCAAGGGACCCCACCTACCCACCCTAGCCATAAGGCACACGCTTTACCAAACACCCTGTATAATGTATAGATGAATAGATGTAAAAAATCCAAAATAAAACAAAACACACTGCCACGTCAGTAATATTCTATGAGCATTTTCATTCTTGCTTTTCTTTACAAGGGCATAATTCAGGGAGGCTTAAAACGAAGCGGTCCCAAAAAAGAGTTGATGACAGCTCACCAGGACACTTTTATTTGTTTTTTTTATTTAACTTCTTTTTTGCTTTAGCCATAAAACGTCTTATTAGGTGCTCGAGACGGAAGAAAAAAATGTTAACGAGTATTCTTGTACGCCCAAAACGTTTTCCGTTGGATTTTTTCTGCTCTGTTTATACAAAATACAAAGCTCGATTGGTTTATTAATTAAACGCAACACAGTATAACTTACTCGTATGAAACGAGTTTAATTTAAACCATTACAGACAGGTTTAAAACGAAAGGAAATTTGGATGCTGATAAGCAATCACGCCGCGTCAACCAATACAATGACCATTTTGAGAAAATTCCACCTGAATCACTTTTAATTACTCAATGCAGTCTATCCTCTTTCAGAAATGTTGTACTTTAGCAGTTTTGTGAATTAGAACGAAATAAACGGGATCCTGCCGTTTTGTCAAAGATATTTTGGTGACATTTCACTACTTAGACAAATTTTTGCAACCGTTGTGTTTGGTAATGCAATTTTTAGAGTAATTTTAAAAGCCACATTTTCATTCGCTCAAATTTTCACTCACCATTATAATTACCACGGAAAATACCATTCAGGAATTTGCTGGTCTTTTATCAAATACTGTATTAAAGCAGAAAATGTTCAGACAATAAACATGTTATTGCTTTGTTTGTGTGAGGTGTGCAACAAAGAGTATTTGTATTGTATTGTATTAAGTCAAATAAATTGTTATGGCAAAAAGTATAAAGACAAAAATATAACCTCGAAAAATAACATTCACACGATTGGTCTTTATTAGGCTATCGAGCGAACGAAACCTTCTAGAGCAAAACCGACTCTAATGTTGTTAGTTTGAGAAGACTAAGGCGGGAGCGAAGCCTACCTACCTAGTCTTCTGGTGTTAGTTTTTTTATGCGCCTTGAAAAATCATACTTGGTTGCTTGCATGCTTATTATATTTTGCGTCAAATATGTTTTACAACTGAAATTTCATGTAGTCCATTTGACTACATGAAATTTGGTCAAAGTACCAGTTGGTGAGCGAGACATTGTTTAAAAGTTCACTTGCCAAACTTTGAGTTTGTATTTTAATTATTCGTGAAGAGTTTATTTGCCACATATAATAATTTGGCAAATGAAATTATGCGTAAAATTGTTTTTGAAGTGATACTTTGTTAATTATTTTTAAAACCAAATCTAGTAACTCAAAACTAACGTATAATTAGAAGAAAAAGCCGCTTAGTTTTTAAGTTTCATTAAATAAGAAAAAAATTACACCTCATTATTATTTTAACTTCTTAATTATTAATGTATAGCACATGGAAAAACTACCCCTTAACTTACTCAATACAAGCTTAAGACGCCCGTTGAGTTAAAAGAAAGTGTAAAGTCTTGTACCGGTTGCAACCACGGGCAGGCAAGCGATTGTTTCAAACAACTTAAAGAAACTTCGTGTTGCAAAGAATGTTCACATTGTGTAAGACTGCCACTGTTTCAATCTCTTAAGCTGAGCATTCACAATATTCACTATATGGATTTAAAACGTACCTATATTACCAATAGCCAGACACAAAGCACAAAAATCCGTTTTATTTTAAAACAATCCTATCAAAATTATCAGTTTGTCCCGCTCACACACACTCGGTTATATGTATAATAGCGAAAGATGGAGAGCATGATAGGTCAAAAACGCGGGCGACCATCAGGCCCCTGGCCCTGGGCGAAAATTCGCACACTCAATTTTGATAATAATTGGTTGTATCGCGTAGCAATAATTAGGAACGCATTCCGAATCAAAGGGTGACTTTAATATCATGTGTACTTTATTGACTTGTAACAAGGTCAATATTGCAACTACACTTTGAGGTTGAGGTACTTAGTTTTTGAGGAAGCCCAGCTAACGCCATTACCCGAGCATTTCAACAAATTAGCGGATTGAAGCCGAGATGAAGGGTTCCATTCTCTGATTAAAACTTTGCATTTATTTCAATTACCGTGAAAGGCGAGATCTGAAATTAGGGCCATTCCAGCTAATTAATGTGCGAGAGAAAAGGTTTTTTTTAACCCGGTGGCTGTAAGTGTGGAAATTAAATAATAATTTCACAAGGCCTCAGGTGTGAATGTTTCCTAAATAAAGAAGAAACCCAGGGGTTAATTAAGGGGAATGTATTTTTAAGGGAAATTTGATAATGAGGTTGAGAGGTTCTTGCTTATGAGGCATGAGAATGGGTTTGCAAAGTGTAATCCTTGGGATTCGGTATCCAAAGGGTTATTGCTGAGGCCACTTTTGCATTTAGCAGTAGAGATTCGGTGCGGTTTCAGTAAGCTGTCAGGTTGTCAGTGTCAAGACAGTTTAGATCATACAGGAAGAATAGAAATAGAGGGGCTCACACACACAAGAGTGTCAAGGATGTAAGCATACACAATACCACAAGTGGAAACGAGATACAATGTAAAATCTCTCTCCCTCAGCGCGTATACGCTTTTTTTGTTTGTCACCAGGTTTCAAAATATTGTACTGAAACTGACGTCACCGAAAACACGACTCAATTGTAAACGAGATTAGACGTCAAGAATATATTTGTCTTCTGGTACTTCTCAATTTAGTAAGGTTAATTGAGAAGTATCAGAAGACAAATCGTCCCTTTCGGGTATACCTACGCTAGGAGGCCATCGGCCTAGTGGGTAGTCACGCTACCTATGAAGCTGAAGGTCCCGGGTTTGAATTCCGGGAAGGGCATTTATTTGTGTGGTGACCACGAATATTTTGTTCCTGAGTCATGTATATTTTTCTATGTATTTATCTATATAAGTATGACGACCGAATAGCCTAGTGGTTAGAGAACCTGACTATGAAGCTTGAGGTTCCGGGTTCGATCCCCGGTCGGGGCAGATATTTGTATGATGAATACGAATGTTTGTTCTCGAGTCTTGGATGTTTAATATCTATTTAAGTATGTATATATCTATATATATAAGTATGTTTATCCGTTGTCTAGTACCCATAGTACAGGCTTTGCCTAGTTTGGGACTGGTTCAATTGGTGTGAATTGTCCCACTATTTATTATTATTATTATTATTATTATTTGTTTATCGTCGTCTAGTACCCATAGTACAGGCTTTGATTATTTTAGGACTATGTCGATTTGTGTAAGATTGTCCATGAATATTTATAATTTATTATTATTATCTATAAATCCCCTATCTACGGTTTAGATTCTTGCAATGAGTGCTTTCTGATTGGGGCGGGCCGCGCGAAAGCGGGGTGGCACAAATGCAGTACCTACTGCATTTGCATCCGTGCAATATAAGATTACCACTGTGCAAATATAATATTGACACTACTGACAGTATATCGACAAGAGTGAGGAAATTAGAGTTACATCGGTGAGGTCTCGGTAAGGTACAAGATGGCGCGTACAAATTCCAACCCACCAACTGCGGAAGTGGCTAAGCCTAACCAGTAATAATTTTATATTGACATTTAACGGGGACATATCCCCACTTTGTGTGTCTATCATTCTGATTTTGAAACTGGACACATACTTCTTTCTGTCTTTCGCGGATAGAATACCGGCTCCGTAAACACACAAATACCTCTACGTTCCCGGTGAAGGTATTTAATGATTGGAAAGCCTTTTTTTTCAATTCTCGTGACGACGAAGCAGTTAATTATAGATTGCGTACTCAGTGCTACCTGAAAAATCATCCACTTATTTCTTAGTCAAGAATTGGATAGAAACCTTATTAAGCATGGTCGTGGGCGCGACATTCTCAGTAAAACGTGATTTACGACACCCTTCTTTCAATTTTAACGTTGAATCTCCTGTTAAAATTGGTTGAATTAGAAAAATAAATTAGTTATTAAAATATAATGGTTTGATACGAGATCACTCAGCATTTTTCCTTAGCAATGTTATTTCTGGCACCGTCTGTCAAGTACTGCCGGCCATTTCAGGCCTGAAATACTAATGTCTACTCTCAATACGATTAAAAGGCTAAATGATGCCACGTGTGTCATACTAATGTGACATAAATATACCCTTAAAATGTTGACCGGAAGTAAAGATTTTCTCAAACTTTCGGCCATAAGGTGCGATAATCTTCTGATCCTGACTTGGCACAACTTTTACGACCGTGTGCTATGCATTTTATTATGATGTCATAAGACGTAGGCATTTTGGGAGCGGGCTCATTGGACTAAACATCTAATATTGGATTTGGGCGAGGCCGGTTGGTGTCTTATTTTGTTGGATTCGTAGTAGGCCAGTATCTGATTTTGTCATATTCTTAGGAGGTCAGTTTCTTTTTTGGCGGTTTCGTAATATATCATTTCCTTATTTTGCCAGCTTCGAAGTAGGATAGTTTCTTATTTTGTCGCATTCTTAGTACATGGATCATTACTGTTTGTAGTTATTATATATATATATATATATATATATATATATATATATATATATATGCAGGTATATTCTCTTCTATATATTGTATTTCTACATTTTGATACGTAAAATGCACGAACTAACATAAAATTTATTGACACAAAGGTTAAATGATGATGATCCATGTACTACGAATGCGACAAAATAAGAATCTGACCTACTCAGAAAAAGACAAATATATGAAAATAACCTACTTAGAATTTAACGAAATAAGAAACTATCCTACTTCGAAGCTGGCAAAATAAGGAAATGATATATTACGAAACCGCCAAAAAAGAAACTGACCTCCTAAGAATATGACAAAAATTCGTTCAACGGCTTTTGTGATTTGGATACCCCCGGCACGCGTTTGAGAAAACCCTATTTAGCAAATAGTTGGGCGCAGCGGCAGTGAAATAGGTCTCCTCATTAGACCCTGCGGTTTGAGACGGGCGCGACACTCGTTTAGCTTAACTTCGCAATTTAATCCCGTTGTTTAATTAAAGTATATCGATTCAAAGTTCTATAATATACGTTTAATAATATAAGCTTTGCAAAAAGGATTAAAAAAGGTATTGAATTAGGGATTTTAAAAACGCCACCTTTTGCAATACAATTTTACAATTAGACTAGTTTATAAAATAATGCGTTAAATTGTGAAGTTTGACGTGCCTGTCTGTGTGTCTGTCTGTAACATCTTAGCTCCTAAACGAATGGACCGATTTCAATGCGGTTTTTTTTCCGAAAGCTGACGTGATCGAGATGGTTCTTAAGTAGGTTTCAACAAAATCGGTTCAGCCGTTTTTGAGATATTGAACTTTGAAATGAAAATGTCGGGGGTTTTTCAACTTTTCTACTTGTAGTTATTCGACAGTTTATATCGCGAGTGAGATTATAAACTGTCAGTTTTCATATTCAAACGGTAACATATAACCTGCTCTAAGTTCACTGTTCGGATATTACAAAGAACTCAAGCGTAACAGCAGGACGAATTATATCCAATGTTCATTATATTTATATACTGGTAAAAGAAACGAAGAAGATAACACCCTACAAACAAAGCTTAGCATCATATAAATACTTGTCCTTCCTGGGATTTTATTCCCAGCTTTGCAGGCAGAGTCACCATCCACTAAACCAGTCGTCATAACATAATATCTTAGAGCATACATAATTGAAGTAGACTTTCAGTAACTTACCCCTCTGTAAAAAAAACCTTGCACAATGTGCAAAAAATCATACAAAAACAATTTCACGATCGATCACAAAATCACCTCGCGAGAGAACACTGATCATAAAAATGCCCACATGTTGCAGTAAGCACTTGATATTATAAACGTTCAACCACTTCAAGCTATATATAATTGAGTTTCAATATCCTATTAAGATGCTCCCCCCGCCCCCGCAAAATTCGGCAGACTTTTTTGTAAGCAAACACGTCATACGGCTATTCCAGTCATGTATGCTCTAAGCGTAATACATACTTGCAAAGTTTTAAATGGATTAATGGAAGTCGTTGACAATTGACAAGCAAGAATTTATTTAATCTTCATTGCACAAAAGAAGAACTTATAGCATAAAATGCGGACTTAATGTTATAAAGCATTCTTTACTAATTGAATTGTATTGTTGCAATACAAAGGTAGGTAGGTACATAAGTATATACATCGTGGAACAGAATAGAGTGTTTTTACAAAAACAGGGAATGTTCAACCTAAGAGCTTTATTTTTTCCTAATAAACTATGTTAATATTCTCTACCGTTTACGAGATAAAGCTTCTTAAACTTTAGTGCAAAAATCCGCCGGTTTCAATCCTAGCAAGTTGATAGTGAATGACATGTGTCATATTGCAAATGTAAATAGTAACTTTATAGCGGCAGGGCTGTCACTTATGATAAAATGTTTAATTTTTTTATGTCTTTTTGTTTTACCTAACCTAGCTTTAAATGATAATAAATTGATTAAAAAGTAATTAGATAAAACTATACTTTCAGCAAAGATCATAGTAAAGTATACTTATGATTAGATTTTTTAAACAGCTGATATTTGTCAACTGTCAACCTGGTACAATAAACGTCAATGATGACACATGATGACATAAATTGTACTGGGATGACAGCTGTCAACAATATTGGATTTAAGGGCATTTTCACTATAGTTACAAACAGGTGTAGTTACTCCAAGGCTGCAAAAAACGGCTGTTTGATTGCGTAACGTAAATATCATTTTTTGCATCGGAAAATGACTATTGAATTGACCTAACGTCCTTTCTAAAAGTTACGTAACTACCCATCTAAAGAACTTTTTTACAATTCATGCTCTGCTATTCCGTTCGCTTGCCATTTATTTCACTTTCCACCGTCACAAATACGCGACTATTTTGTCCGCCGGCTAATTACGAATGCTGTTGCTGTGTTAGTCAGATTCTCTTTGACGCTGATGCCAGTTGGAACAACACTCGCTACAATAGATAATGCGCGTGTTTTAGTCGCACATCGATCTGTGTCAGTTAGATCGTGTATAGAATAGAAGGGTGACTGTTTCAGATGGTAAGTAGACAGCATCGCCTATGGGTGCTTGCAACACCAGAACGCTTCCGACCCTTTATTGATTTTAGAATGTGTTGTGTTGACAGCTAAAGGTAGGGACACACTTGTCCCACGTACGCAACGTATGCAATGCATTATGAAATCTGGACCCTGATATTTGTATGCTTAGAAACATACTTGTCATACGCAATGCTACCCCACGCGTCCCATGCAACGTTCGACCTGTCGCGACAGATCGGCGTGGGAACGTGGAGGGGATAAGCACACGCTTTCCTACGCGTACGATCAGTGTGTTTCTAGATCTTACGTTCTTAGCGCGTCAGACGTCAAACCGCTACACGCTCGTACTGCAAAAATGGGAGATGAACAACTCATCGAATTGGTTAGGCGATATGAAGCCATTTATAATATTAAGTGCAAGGAATATCGTGATGCTACATTACGCAATGTATTGTATTATAACAAGTATTCGCCAACATTTTCTCTCTCTTTATTTATATCATGAACCCAATATCTTCTGTTCTTTCTTTTTTGTTTCTTTGTGACGCGGAGATATTCATTTAAAAATAAAAAAAGCTAAATCATCTTCAAATTCACTCTCAGAGTCGGAAAACATTGTACATTAGTGCACCCGGAGAACTAACAACAGCGTCTGATGTCAATACACGTCGTATACGTAGGACAGGTGTGCACACAATCTCTCCCACGTTGCATTGCATACGTTGCGTACGTGGGACAAGTATGTCCTTACCTTAATACAGGTCCCTACACTCTCGACATCCCTCGGCATATTGTTCATTTCTTACAGAATCATAACCAAGGATAGGACAAACGTCCGTCATTTTGAAAACTTAACCCTGTTCTGTACAGTAGAGACTTCCTAATGATATTTTTTTTTTGAAGTTTACTCAAAATATTATAATTTAATGTAAAACAATATACCAATGTCAACAATTAGACATGCCCCAATGACGTCAGTAGACTGTGAACGCACTTTTTCGACTCATAAATGGGTCCTAAACTCACGTTGATATAGCACAAGTGAAAATTTTGAAAAAATTATGGTCATTCTTTTCCATTGGCGAAAGTGATTTATCGCCTTAATCATCGTCATTTGAATAATTTGTCACTTGGAACATATAAATTATGGTACTTAAAATAAATTTATAAAACATTACTTTTGTCCTTTGTTTTGTATTGTCACGAATAAACTATTCTTATTGTTATTTAGTACCTAATTTTTTTTATTAATATAAGGAAGTCTCTACTGTACAGAACAGGGTTAAGTTTTCAAAATGACAGGCGTTTGTCCTATCCTTGATCATAACAACTACCTGCTTGCGACATATCTGAATTTAATCGAGATGTTCGAACTTGGATCGTATGATTTAATTCAGATACATGGTGTAAGGCTCATCGCAACGAAAACTGAATCCATGGATTCAGACCATTATCCTGTATTGCACACTCGGGAGCTCTGGCGACCATACTCACCACCTGAACATAACACTAAATACCCACAAAGCAAGTAGTGATGTTATTATGGCAGCGATCTTCTGTAAGGTGGAGGTGCTTCCAGTTGGACTGCTCCAAATATGAGCAAGATGACATTCCGCTGTACCCTAACTCTCTTATATCATTCACCCACATACCCACTTTTGGGCATACGCCTCTCCAAATCTTCCATTCAGCCCAATTTACTGTAGCTCGCTCCCAGACCGGCCCCGTGATCGGTGTACGTGGGTCGCGTGTATCGTGGAGGCCTTGCCTCCAATTCGCGTGCAGACTTATGTTAGCCGTGCAGAACGCACTTGCTTCATCTCCCGTAATTTCGGCGACATACCAGTCCAGTCCAGACCCATTTGAAATTAGCGACACACTTACAAACTAGCTAGTATTAGTATAGAGGTCAGAATGTGGCCTCACTCTCCCACATGCGGCATACCGCTGCCGCTGTCTCCGCTGGTTGAAGTCATGGCTAGACTGCGCTGGCTGGCTACATGTACAGTCAGCATCAAAAGTAGCTACGCAAACGAATACGTCAAAAGTCTTTATTAAAAGGGAATAAGAACTTTTGACGTCTTTGATTGCGTAGTTACTTTTGATGCTGACTGTACCTACGGGGATATACCTAGCTGAAAGAGATGATGAAAATAAACTCGAAACTTTACACTTCCACTTTTAATACACTTTTTTACATATACAAAACTATTATCTCAGAACATCAAGGTGTGTACCATAATCCTCATTTTAACTAACATTTAGTTTTCTCTGACAGTTTATTTCTAAATACTTTAAATTCCAATTTCTAACTGTAATGGATCTAGGTGTGCTCACCTTTTTAATGAGCTTACTTTATTAGTTATTGCTTTTTACACACACTTTTGAAAGTATTTTAGTGACGTTTTTCCAAGACTGCCTTGTGTGACCAAACATTACTCCATCATTTCTAAAAACTAAAGAGAGCGAGCTGCTATCCTGAATAAATGAATATATAATGAATAAGAATTTGACTTTGCATGTTGTTTAAAATAATAAAAAGAGATATCCCACAATAAGTTCTCAGACGTAACGCAAAATCAATGAATACCAAATTAACATTGATGCGGTAATAGAAAACGTTTTCAAAGGCATGTTTCAATTAGCAAAGAGTTCGCAACAATTTCCATACAAAGTTCGAACCTCAACCAATTCGAACCCTACCCTGCACATAATTCGCAAGATAAGGTATTTGTGAAACAACTCGTATAAACGAGTGCACGTTATTTACGAATATACTTCCCTCATTCCACTTTGACCTCGTAAACACAGAGGGTTTCCAATGGGACATTTTCGTAGAGAGCGCGCATAATACGCCTTTTTTTGTTTTCAACCGTGAACCGGAAAGGGAAATGGAAATTAGGGTTGTTTTGTTAGTTTGTAATAGTGTCAGTGGGAAAATGGTATTGTAATTCTTTTGTTTCGAGCGCTTTTGAAGAAACTAAATGTGAGCAGTGTTTTTCAACCTGTGGACCGCGACCCCTGAACGGTTGCGAAGCTTCTTAAAGGTGGTCGCGGCTACTTGAATTTTGTTAGTTAAATATAAAAGGTAAATATAATCTAAAAACAGTGCAGAGTGAGGGGTTACGAAATATTTTCTTACTGTACGGGGCTCGCGCCATGAAAAAGGTTTAGGTAAATAACTTTTTAAGCGAGGGCTAATTGCTTGTATAACTTTTACTTGATTTTTAAATAGCTTTGTAT
The DNA here is from genome assembly GCA_932294315.1 of Epinotia nisella. Taxonomy (NCBI): domain Eukaryota; kingdom Metazoa; phylum Arthropoda; class Insecta; order Lepidoptera; family Tortricidae; genus Epinotia; species Epinotia nisella. The sequence continues at coordinate 14,629,343 of OW028687.1, read as the reverse complement.
TTAGAAGGCGGTGCCTGTCCGTAGCCTGACGGTGGTTCCCTAAATTACAAACAGTAAAGCGAGGTTACTTTGATTCATGGGGTGACTTTGATCAATCTGATATTTTTCCCTTAATTATGTTTTGAATTTTACGAGTGTTTCAGTGAATATAGTATATTTTGTTGTTTATTTAATAAAATCTGCTTGATGTTAAATGGCAGCTTTAAAGTAACGCAGGTTTATGGTTAGGTATTTATATAGGCCCTGAGTGTAACTCTAGTGCGTTTAGTTCTCATACTGAATCCTGAGGGATGATCACGTAACTTTTTGAACGCACGTTTGGACAACTCTACTATCAATTTCCCATACAAAAATTGACATTTAGATCTACTTGACGCGCGTACAATGCCTTACGCGATCGACCCGCTGGAGTCCTTCGCAAGAGCAGCGCCGCCTCACTGTTATAAAAAATACAACAAATTAAAATGAGATATTCAACTACAAAACGGAAGCACTGGAGTTTTAATCAAAGTCAAACGAAGCCTAATGAAATAAAGTATTACTCTTATTTACCAATTACCTTCATAACAGGCTTGTAATGAAATCTTTTAACAAAATACGTTGATTGATTTGGCACGAACATTGAAGATTCAGAACGGATAGCGCGATACGCATTTCGTTCGTTTGTGTATCTCTTCCTCTGTCGCTTGAATATGCAAGTGCGATAGAGATAGATATACACGATCGAACGAACATTTGTATTTCGTGGTCTCGACTACGCTTAGTAACAAAAACCGGACCAAGTGTGAGTTCAACTCGCGTGGAGAGGGTTCCGTGTATAATCTAAATTTCATAAGTGCTTTTGAATACTCAAACTTCTTGTTTTCCTGTAATCTTTAGGCAAGGAACTATTTACCATATTTTTTTCAGAATTTTAATCCTAGTAGTTTCGGAGATAAGGAGGGGAATGGTACATTTTCGTATTTTTTTCCTAAATTACTTCAAATCTGTTTTTGCTAAAATTAAAAAAAAATATATCTGACATGCTTACAACAACCCCTTTCATTTGATATGTCACACAATACAGTTTGCGAAACTTTTTTTTTTAATTTTCCAGTTTACCCCCCAAAAGTGGCCCCCTTGTACAGAATTCATTAATTTACTTTACGCGTCCATCTTTGGGTCACCAATTTACATATGCGTACCAAATTTCAACTCAATCGGTGTAGTAGTTTCGGAGCAAATCGGCTGTGACAGACAGACAGACAGACAACCGAGTGATCCTATAAGGGTTCCGTTTTTCCCTTTTGAGGTATCGGAACCCTAAAAACAATGCTTTATTCGATCAAACTGTTATACATGATTTTCATTAGATGAGAATGGATTAATCTCGAAATGACAGAATCTAGGAAGGACCCTAAATAAGTATAGTAAATCTCCAGTCTAAGGAGACTGGGCATTTAGGACCAAGTGTCGTCCGTTAATGAGCTAACTATGCTATAAACTCAAATAAATTCGTCTACGGAGAAAAAAGGCATTCTTAATGTTCTATTCACTGCAACAATCAGAGAAGAATTTTATTACCTCCGATTACTATGTGACTACAATACGCACCACATGCCACATAAGTTTTCGTCTCTGAAGTTATAGTCCGAGCGCTTCAATCAGTCCTCGTCCGCGCGGCGCGCGGGTGCAGGGGTATGACGATATACGGGGAGCGGGTGTCGGGGAGGCAAAGCCTGGCGCCCGCACGCCGCCCGCTTCCCCGTTATACCCCCCGCGCGCCACGCAGGTGAGGACTGAGTGAAGCGGTCGGATGGGACTATTAGCCTCTAAATCGCCTCCCGCACACCCGTCAAGCCCTCTGTCACCTCTGCAACGCTACTACTAGTAGCTTACATCTGAGACGCAAACTTACGTGGCGCGTTCTGTAAGTAAGTGTCAGATTATATGTAGTAAGGTAGATGTTTGTTCCATGTTTTTGTTGTTTCTAACCACTTTCAGGTTCCAAAGAAATTCGGCATCTTTTATAATTAATGATATACGCTCCACATCTACAGTTAACTGAATCTACAATGTGTATTTGTAGTTACCCAAATAAAGGGAAGAATACAGGGTTGTTTGTTCGTGCTAGTCGAGTTGACTCCAACGTTATGTCAGTAAATAATTGAAATCGATTCCAGTGGCTGCCGGCATCGGCAGGACTTTATTGACATACTTAGCTGTATAAATTATGTTGATCATTTTCAACCTTCATTTGTTTTTCAGCTCGCGTATCTTTTCAAACAACTTCAAAAAACAGGAGTTTTTCAATGTGATTTTATTCATTTAATAGCAAAATTCGGCTGATATTATTTTTACTAGCTTTTGCTTTGGTTTTATTGTTGTGTCCGTCACAATTTGCAAACCATTTATGTCACTAGCCGGTATTACATTGAGCTGAAATTTAGCTTACTTATGTAAGTTTGGTGACATGCTATACATTATTATTATAATTTTACATGTCATCCCCTTGAAAGATTAGATTAGACACGTTTATCTCCCGCGTACGGGAAAAAGAGATGTGGCACTCTTCAGGAATGGCTTTTTCAAATTTCGATAATTGCCTAACTTAGTGAAGTTTCATATTTCATAAAGTGAGATTTTAGATGGGGTAAAATACTATAACAATAAACGTTATTGTGTCGTAAAATAATGTATTGTTTGAGTAGGCTGCGTTAAAAAAGGAGAATAAAGACCCAACTTTGCATTCTCTTTCCATGAAAATTTGAAGCAATCATCGTACCTGCCTGGTCTATCAATTAAATCAACAATAATAAAATCAAGAATCATATATCTAAAAGTCAGTCCTTATTGCTTCTTAATCTAGTCCGAACAGCGTCTCAAAAAAAAAACTATATTTTCTGATTCACGCCCTTAGCGTTGTGTTTTTGTCTGTTATACTTGATTCGTTCGTTTGCAAATTAAACCTAAACAAGCCGGGCGGAAGTAATCCCTCATAAAACTTCTTTTAAGCATATATATGTTACTAGTTCTTAGTATATCATGTTTTGTTGTGTTTCCAATTTCAAATTTTAAAATATTGATAAAGTACTTACCTGCCTACATGAATACACATACAACACATACACGTGAGTTAAAACTTGGAACATTGGAAAGAACTATCCTTCTGGTCTTAGAAACACACGGTCAAAGTCAGTTCCGTGTTTGAATTCACAAATATTTACCCGAACGACCATTCATGCTCGAACCAATCCCGTTAGAGAGTTCTAGAAAGCTCGGTGACCATACGGTATTCGGGTGGCTGATTTATTATATTAAATCTGAAAAAATTGCGTATAAACGTGTCCCCAACGAATTCAAACACTGTCGACAAAGGTGTGTTAGAAATGGTGAAAACACCGATAGAAATTATGTTTTTTTGGTGCATGTAGCCTATCTACGTATCTTAACCGGTGGTGTATACATGGTTTTGATATATGATGAAGTGTGACAAAACCGAGTGAGCTTTGTATAGTTCTAAAAACTGTGAAAAATAAGTTTTATCATTTATATATAAACGACAACAATGTACGTATGTATCTAATTAAAATAGTGCGACTATCGTTATAAAATATCAAAGTAAGTTGTTTTTAATTCGTGCGCATTCAAGATATTATCTCTCTTGAGGATTCTGGCTCCATCATCCCATGATGAAACCCAAATAGTACTTTCTTATATATATTATACAGGGCGTCCCACGGCTATGCCACATGGATGGAAAGTACCTTGAATATTGTAGATGGAACATTTTACTGAAAGAAGACATTATTTTAATTTAAAAAACAATTTAAACTGCATTCATAGATTTTTAAATAATTACATGGTTGAACCGGGAATCGAACCCGCTACACGAGAAAAAAAATTACCCTGTAGCTTTATCATACCGATTGAAAGGCTTCATCATAAGGATTATTTTTTGCTAAGTAACATAGTGTCAGAAATAAAAGGATGCCCATAAATTTTAACATTTTTAATTCAAAATTGTAAATTTTGAATTATTTCATTTTAGTTTACAAGAACCAGTATGAATGTGTCCACGAGCTACAAGCAGAACTTAGACGTATCCACCACAACATGATCAAAAAACCGGCCAAGTGCGTGTCGGACCACGCAAAACGAAGGGTTCCGTGCCTATTAAAAAGGTCGTATCGTCACAGAAATTTTACGGCACTTACGTCCTTTTCTTTGAGAAAGGCAGTTTTTCAGCAATATCTCGAAAACCTCTGAACCGATCTTGTTCAAAACAATTTTCGGTGAATGAAATTAATAAGCCCTATGTCCATGAATTTTTCCATATTTTTAAAATACACGGTTCAAAAATTAGAGGGGGGGGGACAGAATTTTAGTGACTTTCGGGGCGATTATCTCCGACCCTATTCACTTAATCAAAAAAAATTCTAAGAAACTTTATATTTATTTTGATAGGCCTATCGATTGATGTGCCACACGGGGGGTCACAATGAAAAAAAAATTTTGACTTTTAGTTTTATGTATGGAGTGCACCCCTAAAAAAAATTTTTTTTGTCATTTTAATTACAAAACTATGTAGCGGCTAACAAAATACACCTATCCTCAAAATTTTATTCAAATACACCTTATAGTTTTCGAGTAAAATGCCTGTGACATACGGACAGACGGACAGACGGACAGACGGACAGACGGACAGACGGACAGACGGACAGACGGACATGACGAAACTATAAGGGTTCCGTTTTTGCCATTTTGGCTACGGAACCCTAAAAATTCGAATTCGACAGGGAGCGAAATATTCAAAGGAGTGCGACTTTGTATTCAACAGAATGGGACTCATTTTGAGCATTTGATAAATTAAATTGATTAATTTTGAATGGAAAATGTTAAAATTTATGGTCTTCCTTTTATTTCTGACACTATGTTATTTAGCAAAAAATGATCCTTATGATGAAGATTTTCGATCGATATGATAAAGCTACAGGGTATTTTTTTTCTCGTGTTGCGGGTTCGATTCCCGGTTCAATCATGTAATTATTTAAAAATCTATGAATGCAGTTTAAATTGTTTGTTAAATTAAAATAATGTCTCCTTTCAGTAAAATGTTCCATCTACAATATTCAGGGTACTTTCCCTCCATGTGGCATAGCCGTGGGACGCCCTGTATACATACGTACGTACTTGCAAAGTTCAATTCGAAACGACTATCTAAAAGTGGGTAAATATGGAATTGCAAGATTGGATTACATTGGTACATTACATACTTCGTTGAGCATTTCTTTAAAAAATGCAACTAAATTTTTAACGAGATATTCTGCAACTTTTATGTTATTTCTACTCAGAACACGATCTATTTCCATCCTGCACCCCATTAGAAGAAAAAAGGGTCACAAAAATTTCCATAGATTTATAAACTTTTTTAATGTGTTATTTTATATATGTGTAATATATATATGTTACTGTAAAAGCCCGAAGTGCGGTAAATTCTAGGATATACCGGTAAAACCTGAGATTTACCAACAAGGGTTGGTAAATGAAAGGAATTTATAAAATACGAGATTTCTGACTTTTACCAATAGCAATTTACCTTTTACCGCGGGCATCGGACATTACGGATATTTTTTTTCGTATAAAGTCGGTTCTGGCGCTTCGCCGGCATGTTCACTTCGCTCGCTCGGCTCGCGCTCTGTAGGGTCGCAGTTCTTCCTAACACTCCTCCTCGCTTCGACCTGCCTTAGCTTAGAGTAGGTAGAATAGGTAGGTAGCGAGGGCCCGGTAATATCCTTGAGTACGACTCGACGCGTCTTTACCTGGCTATTTTCAACTTTTACCGCGTTACTGTCGTAAAACCTATGATTTACCGTAAACAGTGATGAAAGTCCGAAATTAACGATTTTTTTTAAACATTTCGGACTTTGACTAACCCATGTTGGTAAATTTGAGATTCTTTTTTTCCTATTATAGGATCGAAAGAGCTCGTGATTCTCAATGGAAATAACATAATACTCCTAGATTTTTTGACAATTAATAATAGTGGCATTTTTTTGAGAAAAGCTCATTTCATTCATTCCTACAACTTCCAAGTGAAGTTACGCTCGTAATAAAAAAACACTTAAAAATACTTAAGTAATTCCAACCTCGCTAAAGAAGATCATTTTAACCCGGCGCGCATGAGGCAGGGTATCTCATACCCTGGTAGTATTAAAAAGTATTGGTATTTTCTAAATCTTCGACTGACGACACTAGCTCGCTCAGTAGCTGGAGGCAGGGGTGTGCGAAAGGGGATAATGGCGTGATCACGGTGCGGCGTGACACACTGGCCGGAATATTCGTGCACAAACCAGTCTCGGGTATGTCATACCCTGCCTCATTTTAGACGTATTTATTTTAAGTATACATTTTTAATAATTTTATAAGTTTTTTTATTATTCTTAATTCTTTTTTATGATTTTATTGTATAGGTTTGAGACGCGTTTATTTATTTTAGTTAATATTGTTTTATTATTTATGAATACTTAAATTCAAGAAAATCAACAAAAAATTATTTAAAGCTATATCCGCAGGCAAATGGAAAAATAACTGGGTGAGCCTTCACCTAGACATGTAAATGTATCTGGACGGTATGTTGGATACCAGGACTGTCCATACATAAGGATATAAAAACCAAACATTCCTGCAACGCTTGCGGCAAGCCCATGATGTTTGTAGCATGCAAAATTGAAAATTTTCCGGATCTCAATGATAGTAATTAGTCATATTTTTTACTTAAAAATTTTAATTACACTATTTTAAGAAGAAAATCTCAGTATCTTTCAGTTTAAAGTTGATTTATATTATAAAAAGTTATTTTTATTGTTTTATTGTTGATTTTTTTAAACCCCTAAATTTTTGTTCCTATAATTACATAGTATAAGAAAAACATGAATAAATAAAAATAATTTCATAATTAAAACTTTTTTTCGATTTAAGTCCATTAACTAATTAATTATTTAACTATACATTATCAAGAAAATAAAATAACATTAATAACAACTTTATTATGGGGCATTAAATTTTGGGTATGTCATACCCTGCCACATGCTTGATGTAACTTTTTTTCACATCATGCTCGCCGGGTTAAAAGCATTCCTTATGCATCTGAAATTGCAAAGACACTTCGTGCCAAACATTACCTTTTGCTCAGCAGTCTCTGGAAATTACAAGCATGCCAAAGATAATTTCTTAAAGTGCCATCTCGCGGTATGCTTGCCACGTGCAGATTAGGAAAAATACCTTGAATTTTCTGTTAACCATGAAAGTAATATTTGGCCTGTATATGCCCTCGAGACTCGACATTTTATCCCAGTTTAAGTATGCTTGGGGAACGAAACTTTGCTTCATTTTTAGGGTTCCGGTACCTCAAAAGGAACAAACGGAACCCTTATAGGATCACTTGGTTGTCTGTCTGTCCGTCTGTCACAGCCGATTTGCTCCGAAACTACTAGACCGATTGAGTTGAAATTTAGTACACATATGTAAATTGGTGACCCAAAGATGAACGCGTAAAGTAAATTAATGAATTCTGAGCAAGGGGGACACTTTTGGGGGGGATAACCGGAAAATTAAAAAAGAAAGTTTCGCAAACTGTATTGTGTGACATACCAAATGTATGGGTAGTAAGCATCTCAGATTTATATTTTTTATATAATTTTAGCAAAACCAGATTTGAAGTAATTTAGAAAAAAAAAACGAATTTTGACCATTCCCCCCCCCCCCCCCTCCTTATCTCCGAAACTACTAGGCTTAAAATTCTGAAAAAATATGGAAAATAGTTCCTTGCCTAAAGATATAAGAAGTTTGAGTATTCAAAGTAACGGGAAAATTCTTAATATTTTTTTGTATTTTGTATGGAGCGCCTGATGCTTAGAGCATAGCATTTAGATTATATACGGAACCCTCACCACGCGAGTTTAACTCGCACTTGTCCGGTTTTTTCACGTATGCAAAATTATTAGTTTCTCAATGTAAGTATGAAGGAGTTCATATTTTACAGCAAAACGAAACTCCAGCTAATAATCGCGTAACTTTTTGACGTGGAAGACGGCAAGCACATATCAAAATGTCACTTTCAGTTTAAAAAAAATAATAAAAATATCGTTGAATTATACCTTAACCATATACACGTTCGAAAAGTGATGCAATAACCAGTTTTGATATTAATTTGCTTAGATTAGCATAGATTTTGGTCTCTTTTATTTTTATTAACCTCCGACGCAAAAAGAGAGGTGTTATAAGTTTGACGTGTCTGTGTGTCTGTCCGTGGCATCCTCTCCTCCTAATCGAATCAACCGATTTTAATGCCGATTTTTTTGTCCGAAAGCTGACGTAATCGAGATGGTTCTTAGCTACGTTTTAACAAAATCGGTTCAGCCGTTTTTGAGATATTGAACTTTGAAATGAAAAAATCGGGGGTTTTTCAACTTTTGTTGTTCTAAGTTGTAGTTATGACTTATGAAGTAATAATTTGAGTCTACTAAACTAGTGGCTCTGTGAGCTGTAGAACTGGAGAGTCTGTCTTTTTTATTTTTTTCAGTTACTTAGTCGTCAAAAAAAACTATATAATTGTCGAAGCTGCTTTCAAAATCTCACGAGGATCGGTTAGAAATGCGACCTGTAGAAGTGAACATACAGCCAATGCGAAAGAATTTTGGCTCAAGTTGAAACAGAGAGCTTCGTACAGTCGACTACAAAGAGAAAGATACAACCAAAGTTACAAAAAAATGTATCCACGACTTTATTGCCTTAACATTAAGGTCGTGTATACATATTTTTGTAACTTTGGCTGTACCGATCTCTTTGTAGTCGACTGTACACTTCGCTCGCTCGATCAAACAGAAAACAAAACTAAATCACTCCTGCACTTGAATTCGGTATTGGCAATCAAAATCTCATTGACAAAATGATTGCGGTTGGATTTCCGCGATTCAAATGACTGGTATGAAATTTATTCAATAATTTCTGTATAGATTGGGCTGCCGTCAATGAAGTTTAGAGGGCGTGTTTATATACAAGCAGAGCTGATGTAGCCTTAACCTTTCGGATGCTTTGACATTGACATCGCCGAAGGATTATAGATTTTACGTTTCTGTCACAGAGTCAATTTTCAATAGTACTGATCGGTGCTAAGACATACTTACTCCACGCAAAATACGGTTACAAAAAATATTAATTTTTAATAGCGTTTTTTTGTTTATTTAATTTTAATACGTTATTCTAAGATGCTTTATTTAAGAATCCACCAAACTTTCCACTCGGAAGTAATTATATAGTTTTAAATTAAGCATTTATTGTCTTTTTTTATTTGATTTATATTGAATATTTTAACACAAATGTAAATGAACCAAAATAAAGATTAAAACGTTTATTAATATTTATTCCGACTTTTAGGAGATAATGTTTATATTTTTTTGTCTGTTTTTTTTGTTGGATTTTGCCTCTAGGTAACTATTTAATTGATAATATATCCGTTACATTAAAAAAATCTGCTATTATAAATTATTTCCAAATTTGTCATTTTTTCCATACAAGTTGTCAGTGTATTGCCTGGACTATACGAAGGGTTAACGGTCATCAAGACGCTCGATTGTCCATACAAACGTCGTTTGGTTCTTATTTTAAGACGACATGCCAGAATATCATGAAATGAAACTTGAGTCGACCGTGTTGGGGACTTTTAAAGCTAGGCGCTGCGCTGCGCCGTATATCTGGGCACCAAATCGATACATCAAAGGATGTACCTAATACTTAGACTACACCCACGGACGTGCCACAGCCGTCACTTGCTTGTGGTCGTGCTTGTTGTTTGACTAGCGCCAAATGGACTTGGCGATAAATGGATGCGTCCAAATGGATGGACGTTGACGTTGATGTTCCAACTTGAATTTTGACATCGGCTGTTCCATTTGGAGGGCGCGTAGAGCGCGTTGCGCTCCGTCGAGTATCATTAAACGATAAAGTCTGTTTTAACTCTTTGGGGTCACTCTGGCACTCTTTGGGGGAGGCCCTTGTCCAGCAGTGGATATGATGATGATGATGATGATGTTGTGTGTTGGGGTCAAACATACTCTAGGTAAGTTAAAAAAATCAACTACAATAATACGAATTTACAAATTACGAATGGGAAATAAGGAGGTAGTATACTCTCTATATACGTAGTTCCTCTGATTGCTCTAGACGCAAGGGCGGACCAGGAAGGGTAGGCGTGTGCAGGGCATTAGGAAGCGCCTCAGACGTTGATTGAAAACGCCTATTTACCTTGAGAGAACGTCATCTCGCTCATATTTGGAACAGCCCAACTGGAGTAGTACCACCTTACGGAAGACCACAGCCATAAAAATACCACTACTTACTCTGTAGGTCTGTCTGGAGGTATATGGTGTTGTTCCTGGCTTAGAGCATAAATACATAACTGGAGTAGCCTTTCAGTAACTTACCCCTCTGTAGAAAACCTTGCACATGTGCAAAAAATCATACAAAGACAATTTCACAATGGTCATTCACAAAATCGCCTCAGAGAACACTGATCATAAAAATGCCCACATGTTGCTGTAAGCACTTCATGTTATAAACGTTCAACCACTCCCGCCCGCCCCCGCAAAATTCAGCAGACATTTTGTACGCAAATACGACATAAGGCTACTCCAGTTATATATGCTCTAAAGTTCCTGGGGACCGATTTTTGACTTACGAGCGAAAACTGACCAAAATGATAACTGCTATTTTGAAACAGCAAAAAAAAAACGAGCCACTCGTATTTGGACCAATCAACTGTTAAAAACTCAATTTGACAAAAATTTACACTTAGGTTTTCTTTCTTAATGCGGCAGAACGCTGTTTTAGCGCTGCTATAACCCTAACGACCGACCGTAAGATTATAAGGTATCTACTGAAACGCCTTTATCGGGTAATGACGTCGTTTATAAGTACAAAATACAGGGAACCTCCATGCATGACTTGGTAATAGTGTTTTTTTTTTACTTAATATTTATTAGATAGGTATGTATAACGCTCATCTCTTTACCGGACCGCCCGGGACCTTAACCCATTCCCGGCCCGTGACGACACATAATTATGCGTCCTTACGCCGTAGTCGCTCTCCGCTACATACGAGGAAAACCACGAGGTCGGCTACGAGCGTAGCGCGTAGCGATTCTCGGCACTGAATCCACTGGGCCACGCATCTCTACGTGTGCTACGCGTAGCAGCATTTTTCCGCTCTGTACCGGAAATCACTTGTAGAGGCATGACTCATGTGAGTCATTTTACTTGAATGGGTTAACACGTTCAATGTCAAGCACCCTCCTAGCGGGCGCTCTCCACGTAGGTAGACATTTATTCACGGAATACTTAAATAAGATGGAAGCGGCGTGTTAGCTAGTTACTTCGGGAACCTGCGTAGCCAGCCCCACACAATCATAACTGAATGCGTACATGTCAACACTACCGCAAATCGCTTCTAATTGGTAAAAGCTTTTAATTCCATTACGATATCAACTGTTATAATTTTTAGAACGAAAAGTAACTCAAAACTGCATTACTTGCGGTCTAATTTCCAATGCCAAAAAAATTTCACGTAAGTCTATCATCAATATAATCAGTATACTAGCTTCTGCCCGCGACTTCGTACGCGTATAAATTATGGATGACATGATATTCTTATGTTTCACCATACGATACCTACTACACTGATAAATTAGATTATTACGATTTCATTTCTATAAATTATGCGTGTAACAGTTCAAATCCTCATAAACGTTGTCGTCAATAATATTTAGTTATATTGATTTACTTAATCTTTATTGCAAACGAAGTACGTAAGTAGAAGAAAAATTACCAAAACCGGAATTTAAATATAAAATTTCATAATTGAAACAAATGGACCGAGGGCGAGACCCCAAAGATACTCTATATCTCCGGGTGTCTTGTCAAACTACCCCTGAGTGCCAAAGTCCTGAAGGTAAACGGGGAGGCAAGCGAGGCCGAAGGCTGAGCTTTTCGTAGGAATGAAAGGCCCAACGTACCCTTATAAATAGCGCTCCATATGCGAGCCAGAGCATCGAAGGCCCGAGGGCGAGACTCCATGGATACTTACTATCCACAGGTGTCTTGCAAGCGAAACATGAGCCTTAAGTCCCAAAGTTGAGGGGTGAGGCAAGCGAGCCCGAAGGCCGAGCTTTTCGTATGAATGAAAGGCCCAACCAAACCAACCCTTCAGAGAGCGCTCTCTATGCGAGCCCGAGGGCCGGAGGCCCGAGGGCGAGCCTTCACGAACACTAACTAAACCCAGGTGTCTTGCAAGCGAAACCGGAGACCAAAGTCCCGAGCGAGAGAAGTCAGAAGAAGGCCCGAGAGCTAGCTCATGCGGACGCTCACTATACCCGAGTATTCATAATAATATTTCTGAATGTCACAAACGCTGAAGTTTTATACATAAAAAATGGTACCTACTTAATTCTCCGCGGAATGCCGTTGTGTCCAAATTTTATACCCACGTCTCTTGACGTTGGTGAACTATGCTAATTCGACGTAAGTATTAAACTCAACCTATCATACATCTTTAGATGACCTCTGAATTCATACCAATTATATAGGAAGACGAAGATCAAGGTTGCTGGATTTCAATATTAACAGCGACGTTGACAGCGACTGAGTTTCCAAAATAATTAGGTTTCTAATGTCTAACAGCTACTATCGGTTGAGATATCAAACATTTTTGGTTATTATAGATAGTCTTTAGCCATCTAGCACTAATTTTCATCCCGTGGTTTTTCACGTTTTATCTATATTTTTTTTATAATGTTTGAATGGAGTTCTTTATACTTTCCAGTCAAGTGTATGTTTATCAATTTTCAAGTCTAAAGCTCATGGATTTGAGGAGTTCCCATACAAAGTTTTGCCCCATTTTTTACCCCCTTTGAACTAATTTTTATCATTTTTACAGCCTATGACCTGGCCAGGGATTTTCTCGACCGATTAAGTAAAAGTTGCACCAAAATCCTCTATTCACTAAGCTTCTCGGCGTTTTTTGAAAAATATACATTTTCAAAAATTAAAACTACAAAAAGTGCATGCTGCTGGGTTTGAACTCGGGGACGCCGACTCCGTAAGCTATGGGTCAAGCCACTGGACTAACTATCAGTTGTAAGAACACGATGAATTTTCGAATATATTGACGACATGTTACCATGGTAATGATACTGTTATAACCCCGCTCTTGCAACATTATATAGTTTCTTTCTAGTCGCCTCAGAACCTATTTTCATCCCATATTTTTCACGTTTTATCTATACATTGCTAAAAGTTAGAATGGGGTCGTTTTTACTTTCCAGTCAAGTTTATGGTTACCAATTTTCAAGTCTGTAGCTCGTACATTCAAGGAGTTCCTATACAAAGTTCAACCCCATTTTCTACCCCCTTTGAACCCTAATCTTTAAGATTTTTATAGCTTAAAACCTATCCGGGGATTCTCTCGACAGATTAGTAAAGTTTGCATCAAAATCCGTTCAGCCGTTTTCACGTGATACTCTGACAAATAAACAGACAAACAGATAAACAGATAAACAGATAAACAGATAAACAGACAAAAATTCTAAAAACTGTTGGAACGTGTTCTGTTATCAATTCTAAGTATCCCCAGCCAATTTTTTTTCGTTTATCTTTCATGTACAGACTTTCGACCCTCTTCAGCTTTATTATATGTATAGAAGATAGATGTATAGATAGGAGCCAATTTCGAAAGGGGTTTTCAAGTATGGAAGTGATATGTGAATAGTGTTGATACATGTTCTCCTTCTTGCATTAGAGCATAACTAAACGTGTGTGAGCGTGACGCACTTTTGACGGAAATTGACATTAACTTTTTTAATGCCAAATGGACGCCCTGTTCAAATGAACTTGACGTTTGATTACGTTCGAAACCAAAGGTCTTATGTTACTATGACACTCTATGGTGATACATCTATTTGGAAATTTAGAATACGAAAAAGAGGTGAGACTAAAATCATAATTATCGATATTTTATATTCTAGGTATATAGTTTATATATTATATGGTATATATATATGCATATAGTAAAATAAAAAAGGCCTTTATTTCTTAGAGTAAGAGTATTTGCGTACTGCGGCCGATCCGAACCTGATAAATATCAGTCCGATTAAGTAGCAGTTAGTAGTGCTATTTGTATGAGAAATTACAACCTAAGAAATCGGGTAACGAAATTTTAATCTAGTGCGCGTGCTGAAAGCAGTTGTCAGAGAAATCGTGTAGCTCACGAAAACATGCTAACAATTTTTAATTAAAATACGTACAAGTTTTAAAATATTTTAAATTTTTTTTTTTTTAATATGGTATATCAAGGCATTTAAAATATATCATTTAAATTCCTTGATATACGATTGCCATTTGTTTCATTAACAAATAATCATTTCTTTGACATAAATAAATTCATAAATCGCTTCACGCAGACAGAGAAAATATTTTTGCCATAGAAATATTTCTTGTCTTTAGTGGGTCTATTAGCTTTTAACATAAAACCAAATTGATTTAAGAGCTCAACTAGTAGACCCCACCAAGTCAATCTGAGTATTAATATTTTTCATCAGAATATTCAGGGTTTTTCCAGCAAGGAACTAGAAATAAACTTATTTTTAGACAATGATGACTCTCAAGTAGTATGTATATAGGTTTGGTGAACGTTTATGAATAAGGGTATAAGTATTAATTTTAGCCCTCTCATGATTGCAGTGCCCTTGCAGGGCGTCACATCTATATCTTTATTATTTTCATCATCTGTAACCTGCAATGTGACACGCCATAAACATTTCTATTCTATTCTATAAATTACAGAATAAATTGACAGAATGTATTATGGACAGAATTAACGTACAAATAAATATACTTAATGGTACCATACCAACCTACATAGATAATAACTAAATGTTAATTTTAACATTTATATATTAATACATGTTAAGTATTTCTAATAAAAAATATATTTACTGGATGACAAATAACGGATGGACTACAATCAGCCCTATTCATTTTATAATAATTTTATTGAAATCGAATTCCGTCTGGGTTACAAATAAAGTAATACAATTTTATCATCGATAAGTACATACACTAGGCATGGTACCACTCTAGTCATACTGACAATCGCCCCGTTAAAATGACAAACGCGAATAACGCGATACATTGCTGTGACATTACGGTAGTTCCTTAATGTGCGGCTTTAGCTAGCAAGCAATGTAAAGCATGCATATCGTTTCTATCTTGCCAACGGAGTAATGGCGAATGTCATAATCGATTGCGTATTTATTCAAAAAAACACTTATTTCAGTACTTACCGGTGATAGGAAATCGCTCCCGGAGGAACCTTTGCGTCCCTGTTTGCCTCTCGGCACGACAAAATTGCACAACACACCAGGTTTTTATTTTTAATACGGCAAAAATCGTCACCCACGGTCAAATAACATCTGATCTGCGTTTTGACAGCGTTTGACAGTTTCATGGGCGTCTGATCATAACACCGGCTACGCGCACCCCGCCCGTTTCTATAGTATTTACTTGTTCTGTGCATTTATTCAATTGTACTCGTAAAGTTTAGCTTCTATGTTCAAAATTCGCAGGCAACACTATTCACGTGTACATGTACATTCATAAGTGATTTAAACCGACACGGGGCAGGTGTCGAGTTTCTCACCTCGCTCCTGTTTCATTCAGACGTCTTTTTCAGAGATTAAGCGGTAAGCCAGACTTGACGTGCAGTGACGTCGAAGAGATGTATACATTTTTCGCCTTATCACTAGGGAATAAAGTTCAAAAGTGTAAATATATCTTTGACTTCGACCGTAAACTGTAACGTACCTGTGTTTGTACAGTCCTATATAGCATTTCTTTACATCAACACTCTTGAGTTGCAGCAATTATTTTAAGCGTCAATACTTAATGTATACGAGATTATTTGAGTTGGCCGAATAGCATCAAAGTAGTCCATTCAAAAAGCAACTCTACGGTCCAAAGTAGCAGATTCCAATTCCAATGACAGTTTTATAAAAAGTCAGCCAAATTAAATAATCTCAACCACATGTAGGTTGGACGAATTACCCGCTAGATAGCGCTGTACCGCCTGCGTTGATTCCGGAATCACGCTATCAAGATATTTCCTGGGATGATGCCCTTTGGTTTATTGGATAATTTAATATTATGACTTCATTATTATACGGAAATAGATCTTAAATTTACCGGCGCGTTGAAATAATCATCATTTGCCTTAATGATCTATGTAAAGTCGAAATAAATACTGTATAATCAAGTGGACAAGTGGTTTTATTTGGGGATCGTTCATCAGAACCGCACTATTTCAATTATTATTGGAGTCGGGTGTTGATGTCAAGTTTCCTTCCAAAAATCATGTTATTATTTTGACTTAACCAAATTAGAACACGTATTGAAATAATATTGTGAACTGTTTTTAGGGTTCCGTAGCCAAAATGGCAAAAACGGAACCCTTATAGTTTCGTCATGTCCGTCTGTCCGTCTGTCCGTCTGTCCGTCTGTCCGTCTGTCCGTATTTTACTCGAAAACTATAAGGTGTATTTGAATAAAATTTTGAGGATAGGTGTATTTTGATAGCCGCTACATAGTTTTGTAATTAAAATGACAAAAAAAAATTTTTTTAGGGGTGCACTCCATACATAAAACTAAAAGTCAAAAAAAAAAATCATTGTGATCCCCCGTGTGGCACATCAATCGATAGGCCTTTCAAAATAAATATAAGGTTTCTTAGCATTTTTTTTGATTAAGTGAATAGGGTCGGAGATAATCGCCCCGAAAGTCACTAAAATTCTGTCCCCCCCCCTCTAATTTTTGAACGGTGTATTTTAAAAATATGGAAAAATTCATGGACATAGGGCTTATTAATTTCATTCACCGAAAATTGTTTTGAACAAGATCGGTTCAGAGGTTTTCGAGATATTGCTGAAAAACTGCCTTCCTCAAAGAAAAGGACGTAAGTGCCGTAAAATTTCTGTGACGATACGACCTTTTTAATAGGCACGGAACCCTTCGTTTTGCGTGGTCCGACACGCACTTGGCCGGTTTTTTATTGTTTATAAGCATTGCCACTGTCCTTACCGCTTAAAAGCAAATAGCGGATTAAAAGACTAACTAGGTAGGATTAAAAAAACTAACTTCGCTTGTGTTTTAATCTGACCTACGAAAAAAATCTTTAAGCATAACCAATGAAATACTTTCAAGGAGTCCACTTAACGACAAAACCAACAGTCTCGCCCAAAACCGTCTAATTTGTGATGTTTGCATCATGCATCGGTTTAATATTACCGACCAATGAAATAAAGATGAAAGGCGGAAAAAATCATGTCAGCAAACCGAGTTGATTTAGCGAAAATGTTGAGAATTTATTCAACTGTTTGTACGGTCTGTCTGAGGTAAGCTTATCTCTGATCTGAGATAGCTCTTCCCTATTGCTTTATGCGCAGTTAATTCTACGTCTGTTGCTAAGTGCCCTCTGAGAGAACTGAGTCTTAGTACCGTTTTAAGGATGTAAAGCTGATCCTCGTCCAGTGTAACCTCAACAGAAATAATTAAACAAACTTGGTATCTAATGAAAATCTAAGCCCTGATGAAACAACGTGCAAGTCAGAGGTGCTGGTTCAACGTCGTTGATGTCTTTTCTACAGTAGCCAACTCGACGTGCTATTGGTCAAATTCATTATTAGTTCTGTAAAGGCGCCACGTGATTGGTCGAATTTATTTTAGTTATCTAAACAGTTGTGAACTATTTTTTTCAGTGGAGTTGGGAGCTCCATGGAAAAAAGTATTTAATTATAGTTTAGTGTCTTAATTCAAACATTTAAGTCGAGGTGTATTAAAATAATGTTAGTGTATAAAGCAATGTTTGCTTAGAGATTAAACTGTTAGTGCCTCAAGGGAAAAGGGTGTTATGCCATTTTTTTTATTGCCCAATTAAAATTGGCGTGTCAAAGTATAGCATTAAATAATAACATTAAGTAATCATCATATTTAACAACGGTAGCTGTGTCTTTAACCTAGTTTCTTTGATTATCCTAAGTCCTCTTGTTACTATATTAGCCGATTTTTCTTCAAGGCATAAGTTTTTTTTGTCAAGTCACATTTTTGATATTCAAAAAAACAAACATACAAACTAAATGAATAAAACAACATTACCCGACTGAATCTAGTTTATTTGCCTCTCCTGTAATGTATAGGGATATTTCAATTATGTCCTTATTCCCTGGAGGGGATGATATATGTTATTGGCACCTTCCATAAGTTGACAGCACTTTAGTAGCTGCCAAACATCTGAAACTTAGTAGCTGCTCGTGACGCGAACTTGGTCTGAGTGGGGGCAACACAAGTGCTGACTCATTTGAACTATATTGATGTACTAATTCCCATATAACGAATCTAGACAGGGCGCCGCTCAGAGGTGACGACCTGTCAAATGCAAAGCCCGGTATGACGGGAGCAAAAATGCAGAAGCTTGTGATTAATTAAATATCGAGTCTTCTATCCATATCCTTATGAAGCAATTTTTAAAGGATTGTAAGTATAAAATAAGAGCGTCATAATTTAGAACGATCGTTTAGTAGTTGGCTAAATTGCATATTATCACCAAAGCAAAGAAATTTTAAATCTGTAAATGTAGAAAAAAAATTATCACAAAAATTATACTAAATACTAAATAATCATCATCATCATCATATTATCAACCCAAAGACTTCCACTGCTGGACATAGGCCTCGCCTAAAGAGTGCCAAATTGACCGGTCCTGCGCCACCCGCATCCAGCGGACTCCCGCGACCTTTACCAGGAGCCGTAGCATGGTTGGCCTTGTCACGCGATAGGTGATAGGATAGAGCGTGCGTCACTGGCTGACACCGTTCGATAGAACGAGACGACGCTGCTATCTTGTCACTTGTCGCGTGATAAGGCCAACCATGCTACGGCTCCAGGTCATCAGTCCACCTTGTGGGGGCCTAATTCATACAAACAGTTAATTGTTATTATTTGTACAATTACTTATAATATTTCTGTATGAAAGGTTGTATCGACATCGATTTATAAAAAGTGTGTCCTAAATTAAACCGTCGGTATACAATTGCTCCCGTCAAATCAAGGTTTGCTGATGGCAAAAAGACATTGTAGCCTATGGGCGCTTGTAACTCTTGAGGAGTCACAGGCGTGTTGCCGACGTTTTAGCGATTTGAGGATTGGTTGTGTCAACTGCTAGAGACATCTTCAGCGCATCCTTCAAAGCTCTGGCGACCTTACTTATCACAAGAAACAACATGACATAATTATGCAATACCTATAGAGCAATTTGTGGTTTTATTATGGCCGATTATCAACTTTCGAAAGTACACAATACAAAACAAATACTTATACTAACTCTTTATTCCACACCTCAATGAAAGAACACTGTTTTTTTTTCCTCAATACATTTGTCAGTTAACATGGTTTTAGAGCCTATGCAGACCGCGTTTCTTAAACGCGCCGTTGACGCGCGTTTTTATCGAATCACGTGTGCATCGACACAAACGCCTTTAAAAACGCGGTGTGCATAGTACTTACTTCATACGAATATTATGCAGGTATACCCTTAACTAAATCGAAACATAATGCCTATTCATGCGTAAAATGAAAACATTTGAATTTTTAATTCCCTTCACAAACGAAACAATAGAGGTATGCTGTTCTCTGATACCAATTATTCCACTGAAAACTACCGTTAGTATGTTAATATGTATGTAAAATGTGGTCTCCTAATTTGCAATTCTGACTGTAATTTGCATATGGTATGGTATGAAATGTCCGAACTAACTAAACAAGATAGAGTACTCTTAGTTACTTCTGGAATAGCAAGTTGCTTTTCAGTAAACTAAAATTTTGATTCAACATAATATATTGTCAACATTCGTTACAAGTATTTTCTTAAGTCAGCAACTAAATATCTCGTGTGGTGTTCAACAGATAACCATTGATTTGTTTGGTTTGAAAGTATTTCAGTAGCAGAACACACGTTACTTCTGGTAAGTAAGCTACGAGACTTTTATAGAGAACTAAACATAGTTGTTTGGTAGAGCTTTGTAAGCTTGTGTCTACATAAATCACCCAGGGGATTGTGCTGCACATGGCGTCCAATAGGTTCACCTGGGTGATCTCAGTGGACATATTCGTCCCAATATAATCAATCACCTGGGTGATCCAACAGGTGATCCTATTATATAGACGTCGCGGAAATTATGCTACGGGTGACATAGGCTACCTTTTATATTTTTTTTTCATTTAGTTTTCGGTAGGCGGGATACAGTTTTTTAAACGTTTTATGCTTGTTTGTTTGAGATTAATTTGAACCTCGTATCTATACTGACTATTAGTAGACCTTGGGAGAAAATTAGCGTTGCGCATTTCTATTTGATTTCGATGTGTTGCACTTTCTCGTTCTGGCAAGTTAACTCGAAGCGTATCTGAAAGTTTTCAGTTTACAAAATATTTAGAATAGGTACTTACTTAAAAATATGAATAGGACAAAAACAATATTATGGGAGGCTTGAAGTAACTCGTAAGTTAAGTAAGATTCTGTTTAAAAAATCACAGACGCTTTGCTTTTAAAGGCGATTTTTTTGCACTATCATTAACTTCTCGTTGAGAGAGTTCCAATAACTGCAAGCATGAGGGGTTTATCTGGTTTATTTTGAGAAGTTGCTATGGCCTATATTTATTTATTTATTCGTATGGCATTTTATAGTCGTGCACGATAATCATAATACAATCTTATTCTTCTGTGCAGACTCCATCATCAACTACACTCAGCGTCAAAAAATTGCACGTTTTCAAAAGTTCGTTTCAAGCGAATATAGCTTTTAATTACTTTCATTGTACCCTATCAATATTTCGTTTAGTATCATTTTAAAGGTCATTAAGTGTGATTTTAAATGATACTAAATTAAATATTGATAGGGTACAATAAACGTGGTTAAAAGCTATATTCGCTAGAAGCGAACTTTTGAAGTTTTGAAGTTTGCGTTACCTACCACTGCAACTCAACTTACATAAGTATGCGCCACAGCTCAAGCGGATACCGGTGAGTGGCTGAAAAAATGGTATGCTTTTGAAGGAACATAATACTTACATGTTGAGGAAAATGCGAAAAAAAAGACCTTTATATGTATGTACAATTCACACAGGTCACATACACAGGTCACAGGCACAGGTCTCATCTCATGGATGAGAGGGAACGGGCAGTCGTCCCCACGCTGGCCCAGTGCGGGTTGGCGACTTCATATACACGTTTGAATTTCTTCGCAGACGTATGCAGGTTTCCTCATGATGTTTTTCCTTCACCGAAAAGCTAACGGTAAATATAAAATTATATTTCGTAGATTAAGTTCCGAAAAAACTCATTGCAGTCACGGACTTTAATTGTTGAGCTCACTTTATACTGGAGATTTTATCTTCATAGAAAACCAAAATTAGTTGGTACCTAAATGGCTCAACAATCGAAGTCCTGGACCATACGAGCCGGGACTCGAACCCACGACCGCCGTTTGACAGTCGCATGCCTGAACCACTAGCCTACCGTAGCCAAAAAAGCCTTGTGAAAATTCACCGAAATTGCAAATGTCAGGATTCACTTCTAATCTGCCGTAGGCAGTAGCAAATCTCTGCAGTGCACTGTGGCAGCGTAAAATGTCATGTTCATTCGCAGTGACAGCGCTTTATCAAACCGGACAAAAATGGCGGCATCCGGCGTCAGTAAGCCAGGTTTGACGTCCGACCGAAATTGCGTTCAACAGTTTGCTGTCAAGTCTGATAGATTGAAATAGAAAAAATACTTTCGGTAAAAAACATAGTTACAGATCGTGGGCTGTTGTGTTATAACAGCCTCTGGGGCTGGTTTTGGTTGTTCTTAGTACATATCTGCGGTCACGGTAGTGCCCCCAGATATGCAATACAAAATTTGTAGAGTGTGGCTGGTAGAATTAAGCCGTATGGAATAGGAAGCTTGGCGCTACTTGCGATCTGATATATTTTAACGCTGAAAGCTATATGAGCTAAGGAGTCTTGGCAATCACTTTACATGTCATGTTTTGGTGGGATTATTATGCCAAGATAAGCAATTTTACCCCAAACGTGAAGATTGTACTAAGCTCACGGACTGGACGTCTCTTAATTAGTCGGGTTAGGAAATTTAGGAGACCGCTTGGTAGCGAAAATGTATTAGCGCTAACACGATTATAAGATTATAAATATGTAGGGAGTGATCTCCTAAGAGGTATCAGATTCCAAAAAAAAGTCCGTTTATTCTTACGTTTACAAAAACGTGTATTGGCTTGATTTGTTGCGGGCTATATTTGGTAGGTATGCAAATCATTAAAATCATAACAGAATTGTGAGTTCATCGCCCAAATACGAACTTAAATAAGTATAAAAAGTTAAAAAAATATCCCGACATCTGAAAACTAACCGAAAAAGAACTGTTATTTTTTCATACAAAAGATAGCCTACGTCAACCGAAAAATTATTTCAAATTGATTGATACCTCATTTACCAGAATCGGTTCAGTATCTTAAACGCTACGGTGGAATTGTGGAATACACGTAAGTACAATACAATACAAATACTCTTTATTGCAGACCTCACACAAACAAAGCAGTTACAGAGAGAAACAATACAATAACATGTAGGTAGAGGTAGACAACAGGCAAGTACAAACCTAGAGTGTTAAAATCATAATTATCTCTTCATTTCGACTCTGCCGCAATGGCTAAAAAGGTTGCCATTTGATCAGTTATCGCTGTGAATCCACTACTCTCTCGTTGCGAGTACTTCAGAAAGTGAAAGATGATGACATTTAGTGATGAAATGGCAACTATCATGTTTGTGCTGTTTTGGCGACGTCGCAAGCTGCTGATAACCAATCCCGAATTGTGCTCGACCAACCTACCTTACTTTGACCATTTTCACCCAATTTATGTTTCATAAATATGAAGGACAGGTGCCGACCCTGTAATATTTCTTGTCACTCCTGGCTCAAACCTTTTGATGGAGTCCAACCTTCATCAAATCTCCCAAAACACTCCATTATTCGGCCAACGGTAACGAAATCGAGTGAGGACAAGTGACGAATGGACCCTTGGGGCATGAGTGACCCTTTTTAGCCGCAAATTATGTAAGCAGGATATACCAATAGTGTAACTTTATGCAGGGCGGGCTGGTTTAAATATTTTTTGTAAAAACAGAGCAAGTTAAATAGGTACTATATATTTAATATTAAGTTGCTTCTTACTTTGAGGTTAAAACGTCACAGTGAACTTTAAAAACGTTATTCGGACGACATTGCTTAGTCACACACAAAACAATTTCATGTTCCTATTATTTTGTCTGTGAACTAGAAAGAAAGAAAGAATACATTTATTCACTACACAAAAGACACACAGGGAGAAAGGTTGTGTATGTCTTCGCGGCAGTGAAACGGTCGCTGCCTCAGCATTATGCCAAGGTGTCAGACAGACACCTAAAGCGCTGGTTTTCAGACAGCACCATACGTGACCCACGGAACGAAACACAACATACTATTAGATACAAAAGTATACACGTAATGAATATATAATTAATGTTATAAATTTGTAAAATGTATAACAGTAGCACAATGGGCTGAAAAACACAAAGCATAAAACGCGACACGGTTGGGATGTTAAAGGTTGGGATTTTTGATGCGTCAACAGATAGTCTTTAAGCTGGCGCTTAAAGGTATACTTGCTACACGCTTCTTGAATAGGTGGAGGGAGATCATTCCAACACTTAGACGCCGCGAACCTAAAACTACCTCGAAACGCCGCGGTCCGATGCTCTAGCACCAGAATCACCGCCTTACACCTACGCGCACTCTTGGGCCATACAAGTCTACTCAACAAATAAGCTGGGAGCCCAGATCGCACTATGGCAAAGAGAGTGGCGTGGTGAAGCCTTCTGCGCTACATCATTTTAGTACCGTGAAATTGTCAAAATCAATTAATTAGCTATGGAAAATACTTCATGTGAGCATTTTAAAATTTTCACACAAAACTATGCAAAAATATAGTAGACCAGGGGGGTATCAGAATCACGTAACGTTCCGAACGCGCGTCGGGTAGATCCAACTGTCATTTTTCTATATAAAAATTGACATTTAGATGTACCCGACGCGCGTACAATGCGTTATGTGATGGACCAACATTTTTTTTAAATTCGTGGTTATCAATAACGTAAAACTAGATACAACGATAATAACATGAAAATATCTTGTAATGAAGCAATGTCTTCGAAAAACGTTTTTAAAGAAAGCGATACAAAACGATCCCCATTGTTAAGTATATGAAAGGTTTCACTTGAAACTTCATTCCTCAAATTGTGTGGAGTAGTTTACTAAAAGCGAATTGCGAGAGATATATGAGAGGGCCGTGTGTTTTTAGGAGTACGGGTACAGCGCGTACGTAAATCATCCCACCCTTTGGACCACTTCAATTTTCAGAGTTCAACCTCAGACGTAGTATGATGTTTCCGGTAAAAGTTCTAGGACCTCTCGAGGATATTGTGCTGTATTAACAAAAACCGGCCAAGTGCGAGTCGGACTCGCGCACTAAGGGTTCCGTACCATTATCTATAAAAACGGCAAAAAAATCATGTCTGTTGTATGGGAGCCCCAGTCCGAATCGCACTTGGCCGGTTTTTTAGTATTTGTTGTTATAGCGGCAATAGAAATACATAATCTGTGAAAATTTCATATCTCTATCACGGTTCTTGAGATACAGCCTGGTGACAGACAGACGGACGGACGGACGGACGGACAGCGAAGTCTTAGTAATAGGGTCCCGTTTTTACCCGTTGGGTACGGAACCCTAAAAAGGAACCTGTATTTTGACCCATAGTATAAGCTACGGTAGCCTAGTGGTTCAGGCATGCGGCTGTCAAACGGCAGTCGTGGGTTCGAATCAGATCTCGTACCAATGTGTATTTCGGAACTTATGTACGGAATATCATTTGATAGGTATTTACCGTTAGCTTTTCGGTGAAGGAGTACATTAAATTAACATTTACCTGCGTACATCTGAGAAGAAATTCAAAGAGGTATGTGAAGTCCCCAATCCGCACTGGGCCTGCCCATTCCCTCTTATTCATGAGAGGAGGCCTGTGCCCAGCAGTGGGACGTATATAGGCTGATGATGATGATTAGTATAGTCAAAACAGTGAATTTTCATTTTGTATAATAATATTATTTTAAGAAACAGAAAATAAAAACATTAATATACGAAAATCATACCAAAACGTAAAAAGAAAGTCAGCTGGTCGATCACGTAACGCATTTTACGCGCGTCAGGTAGATATAACCCTAACAGGGTTTATATTGGGACGTAAAATATTGTAAGACCATTTTGTAACCATATAAAGCAATAAACGATATGATATGATATGATATGATATAAACGTCAATTTTTATATGAAAAAAACCGGCCAAGTGCGTGTCGGACCACGCAAAATGAAGGGTTCCGTGCCTATTAAAAAGGTCGTATCGTCACAGAAATTTTGCGGCACTTACGTCCTTTTCTTTGAGAAAGGCAGTTTTTCAGCAATATCTCGAAAACCTCTGAACCGATCTTGTTCAAAACAATTTTCGGTGAATGAAATTAATAATCTCTATGTCCATGAATTTTTCCATATTTTTAAAATACACGGTTCAAAAATTAGAGGGGGGGGACAGAATTTTAGTGACTTTCGGGGCGATTATCTCCGACCCTATTCACTTAGTCAAAAAAAAATCTAAGAAAGCTTATATTTATTTTGAAAGGCCTATCGATTGATGTGCCACACGGGGGGTCACAATGAAAAAAAAAAATTTGACTTTTAGTTTTATGTATGGAGTGCACCCCTAAAAAAATTTTTTTTGTCATTTTAATTACAAAACTATGTAGCGGCTAACAAAATACACCTATCTTCAAAATTTTATTCAAATACACTTTATAGTTTTCGAGTAAAATGCCTGTGACATACGGACAGACGGACAGACGGACAGACGGACAGACGGACAGACGGACAGACGGACAGACGGACAGACGGACATGACGAAACTATAAGGGTTCCGTTTTTGCCATTTTGGCTACGGAACCCTAAAAATGACAGTTGGATCTACCTGACGCGCATTCAAAACGTTACGTGATTACCCTTCTGGTTTAGAGTAGCTACCCTAAACCGACGAGCATTTAATTATACATATAGAATGTCATGAAAGTCAATGACCCAGGAGAGGTTTACTAGCAAGTAGAAATTTGTGATATCTGCCTACCCCTTTTTTGCCTGGCTCATACGATTCATAAATAATTGTTATTATAGTGAAATCCTCATGGATACAGGACTTTTTACCACGGAAGGCTAATCAAATTGTGGCTTAGTAAACAAACAACACAAAGATACAAACGGCGGAAACATTACCCAAAAACTTTCCTCCCTAGTGTAATTGTGTAACGGCCACAAATGATCCTAATCCATCATCTAACCAACAAATCAATAAAGAAGTGCCGAAAGCCAGATTTCTGGAGCTAACTTCCTTAAACTAATTATGGATTTATCTCATCAACAATAAATGGATTGTGCTTAAGGGAATGAAAAACACTGCTACAATTTTACTGTTGGTGAAACACAGTTATAAGGAAGTTAGAGCAATGTAGTAACTTGACTCCCTAGTGGGCCATGTCAATGGATTGACAGGTTGGCGAGTTTATGGAGTTTTCGGTGGTTGTTTTTATCTTAAGTGAGTAGCGTCTTTAGGGCCCGCAGGGTCCGACCTTATTCCTACCAAGTCGAGGAAAAAAAAGCTACCATAGCCGAGCGATAACGAATGCGACTGTCAATCTGGATATCGTTGGTTCAAACTCTGGCACACATTGGGATTTAAAAAAAAACTTTAGTATGAAACATTTATTTTTAATATTATTACGAGTCTGGCTCATCCTTCATTATGCGCTAGGAAATATTGCGGGAAGTAAGACAGTCCATAAATGATGTGTTAATAATTTATGGACTGTCTTAGTCTTAGTTTCAGAACGCATTTATGAATGCTTTCTGAAACTAACTGCAGGCTTCACATTGTTTTGTTTTTCCAAACGTCGTTTCTCATCAGACATTAAATTTTTCTTAAAAGTTTTTCTTTATTTCATTGTTAAACCTGCAACGTAGGTTAGGTGCAAATACAAATCAGTAACAGGTTTCGTCAGTTCGCCACCTACAAACCAATGATGAAATCCCCAACAGGCTTCGTCATCCTAAGGCACGTTGGCCGAAGCCCGGCAAACCACCTCATTACCTCACAGCATACATTATTATATTATTTAGGCTCATGTGAATGGGGAGCGGACAATCTAGGCTGCGCATTTTAGTCTTAAGTTAATGTTAAGTTATTAAGTAATTGTAATTGTGTCCACTAACATTCGTTTAGTGAGTGGGTAGGTATAACACAGCGATGTTTAAATGTTAGAAAGAAGCGCACATTCGCCGACAAACTCCTCAGTTTGGCGAAACATTTTCTGTTTACTTACCGTTAAGTTGTTTTATGAAATAAATTAAATTAATTAAATTTAGTGTTTTTATTGTTACTAACCAAGGATATGGATGAAAGTCCGAAATAAATATTTTGAAAATTAATTTTAACTAACACTTCCAGTGCCATGACCCCGCTAGGTGGCCGGTGGGCGCTCTGTATTTTCCCATGTTATCGACTGCAAGCGTAGTGTTACGAAATCATTAATTAATATTTAGAACGAAACCGATGGCCGTTGGGGCGGAAAGGTTCTCGAGTGGCAACCACGTAATGGTAGGCGCAGCGTGGGTCCCCCCCCAAGGTGGACTGATGACGTGGTACGAGTAAAGGTCGCGGGAGTCCGCTGGATGCGGATGGCGCAGGACCGGTCATTGTGACACTCTTTGGCAGAGGCCTTTGTTCAGCAGTGGACGTTATAATGCTGGTAATATTTACAATGTTTATATAAATACCGGCCCTGCTCCGGCTATGCACTTAGGTTAGGGCCCAATTTCCCTTTCGTTTGCTTAGTACATAACATCAAAAAAATCTTCACTTTTCTTTCATAGCCGTGAAAACGATATTACGTGACCACGTCACGACCTGAGGGGTAATTGGCCTTTTTGGTCGAATGTTAGGACACAACAGTAGTTTTCCTGTACAAAAAAGCATTAAGATCTGCGTAACGTAAGTACGAAACGTTACGCAATCGACCTGCTCAACAATATTTCGAAAAATATCTTTCAAAAATTCAGTAATACTCGTACTTTTTTCCAATATAAAATTTCGAAACTTACGAAACGACAAAGAACCTTTGATAGGCTTCCGATTTTCACCCTTCAAAGTTTTAAAAGTAGCTATAAATAATCCTTAACCCTATCTGAAACGAAAAGTCGAATGGCCGAACTTATAATCGGCAGCCACAAATTCGCCGGTACTTGAGTACAATCACAAATGGTGGATCTAAGTTGGCGCATCACTTCAAGTTGGCAAGTTTTGGGCCTTAACTGAAGGCTCTTATCTAGTTGCGCATTGATATAGGCCTGTAAGCCATTACCATTCGCCTATTTTGGATTAATGATTGAAATGAAGCTAGGAGTTTTATGCCTTCATACACAGACCTTCATCAAACATTCAAAATGCCTCAAGGGCCTGTATACACTTTGATTAGTAATTAGTGGGAGTCCATATATTTTGCTGCAAGTGCTAGTAGTTTTTATATGACTTACTTGATTTAATATCCTAGGTCCCCTAGATATGGCACAGGGCGTCCACAGTTACTCTCCATGCAGATCGGTCTTGAGCTTCTCGCTTTATTTCACTCCAAGACTTCCCGATCTTCTTCGCCTGGGCTACCACAGTACGCTCCCAGGTTTGTTTAGGACGGCCACGCTTTCGCTTTCCTTTTGGATTCCAATCCAAGGCATGTTTAGGTATAGGGCAGGGCACCTCTTGAGTGTGTGTCCAATCCAGTTCCACTTGCGGTGCTTGAACTGTTGGTCGATCGGGATTTCGTGGCACGTTCTCGGAGGTTCTCATTCAAGATGGTCTCGGTCCAGTCAGGTAAATACCGAGAATTCGATGAAGACACCGGTTAACAAAGACTTGAAGCTGGTTGGAAATGATCTTTGTAACCTTCTATAGACTTGCGTTAATTACTAATCAAGGTGTAAACCCACAAGGCCTCTTCACCCGTGCTCGGACTAACCTTAGGTCAGGTAACGAATGCTCAAAAAAAGATATAGAGGGAAATACTTGGAACACAATTTTTGACTTCGTAACTTTGTCGTAACGTTCGTAACATCAGAATGGCAACGCGAGGTCTGTTGCCATTCTGATGCTGATCATCAATATTACAGAATAAGATATATTTTTTTAGATTTAAGAGTTTTAGAGCTTGTATACTTAACCAACATGTTATACAGGTATCTACCCGCCTTAGCTAATATAATGTCGGCATCAAGCGGCCCGACTAGTGTTAGCTGAAATAAATATTAGCGTCAAAACAAAAAACTACCCTTTAAAAAAATTATGAATGCAACAGGGCAACTGCAAAATGTTTAATAACTTCGACACATTTTAATGACGGCCCGTAACGTTAAGTTTAACGATGCATTACATGAGTTCACGCTTGACCCAATTTTCATCGGCTGCCTTTTCCAGAACATGTTTAAAATAAAGCCCTTGCAAGTTCGCTGTGAGCTATTTATTACTTAGCAACTGCAGTTACTTTACAAAATCCGGATCCTTTACAGTAAAGTTTATTGTGAAGGACTCAGCCCCGTTTATCATTGCGAAAACAGTAATTATACTCATATTTATACTCATTATTTATTGATAATAAAAGTTACATGTCAACACAATGATTAGATTATTTATTTCATGATAAAAAAAATACATTACAAAGCATACATACAGTATGTCAAAAAATAAGAATTTTGATCACGATCATCAAAAGTAATGAAAAATAAAGATAAAATAACAGAACGATGTCAACAAATGTAATTCAATTTACTATATTGATGTTCATTAGAAAATATGTGATACCAGAAATACGTATTAGAATAAGCTTAGGTCATTAACAATGCTATTAATTATAATATTTTCAGTTTCAAAACTCTCCAAAACTATATAACGACTGCTCAACAAGCCATGTTTTGAGTTTAGTAAAGTTCATCATTCACTTTCGGAAAGTTATGTTCAGTTATAAATATTATACTAGTTGAGTATGCGTGAGACAATTCAAGGCATGATTTCTTCGATATAAAATCGAGGAAAAAATGAGTTTTATGCACGAGTAGAGCACCTTTTTACATCGATTTTGAGTAAATTAAAGAACAATTTAATTGATTTATTTTATTACATTTTAAAATATAATTACTCACTGTTAAATAAACCGACCATAGATGTAGGTAATTAATTCACCTATACCCTGTTCCCTATAATTTTAGAAAAATATGAGTTCGTCGTCATGCGATTTCAAGGAAAACCATTGAGGAACGTAATAAATATGGTATTGTTATGTTTTCTTCTTAGTAGCTTCACCCTTGACAGACTCGTCGTGATCGTCATGTCGGTTTAGTGGCTTGACAATCCGTCACCATTCGTCTCTCAAGGCCGCCTTCCTTGTGCACATATGCGTCTACCGCGGCCCTGATTTGGTCAGTCGATCTCGTCGTCTTGTACCCTCAATCCTGCCCTGCACTACAATTGGGTACTTTCCTGGGTAAAAAAAATATAATTATATTTAGTCCGTCAGTTAGATTATCTAAAAATATTGTACACGTATTTTTTTTTGTCAATAAAACAAAAATTGATGAAGTCATAGCCCGTTGAAGCTTCGTGTGACGTCACATTATGCTAAAAAGTGTAGCATAATGTGACGTCACGCGTCAATTTAACGGGCTATATCTTCATGATTTTTCAACTGACGGGCTAAATAGTTTTAGGAAAGTAGCCAATTCGCTCGACAGAGTCACCTCCTCGCCGTGATACATGGCGAAAGAAAGTCAGAATGCGGGACTGGACAGTGGAGGAAAGGCGGTGCCTGATGTTCAACTCCTCCAATATGAATTTGGTGGTACGAAATTCGGTCCATGACATCACTCCTAACATCCTTCTCCAGCACCACTTTTCCAATGCGTCGATCTTCTTCTTCTTGCTCTCCCTCGTCCATATCTCCGCAGCAGACAGAGAGATTGGAAAAATCTGAGCTCTGACAAGCCGGGTATTTGTGGCTTTGGTGATGTTGCGATTCCACCAAATCTTTTGCATCTTGTCCATCGCAGATCTAGTACACGGCGCTTGATCTCATCAACACTCCCTCCGTTGTTAGAGATGAAGGCTCCAAGATAAATGTATGATGAGACTTCTTTACAGTTCGCAATTTCTGTTACTTCGGGCGAGTTATTCAGTGCACGGTCGACAATCATCATCCTGGTCTTCCTTCGGTTGATCTTAAAAAGTTCTTCCATCTTATTGATGGAGGTTGCACACAACGTTGTGTAGTCAGCGTACCGTAGGTTTGAAATGTTATAACCTCCTACCATCATACCATCTGCCCAATTGTGTGCACCAAATGATTCGATCAAAAATAAGTAAAATCAGTACAATATTTCCTTTCGATACCTATCCTAGATAAACGAAAAAACGCATATGAAATTGTCCGTTAAAAATCTAACGTTATCTGGAATGAGGTTGTAGGTGGATAAACCCAGCTAAATAAAGTTAACTACAGTGAAGAATATTAACCAAAGTTGGGCGCCAAAATTTCACACAGCTAATTTTACACGAAACGGCAAACAACGCTGTGGCTGAAAACTTTTATACTAGACACGACACGTTGACAAACCAGTGCAAAGCAGCTACCGCCAAAAGCCAATTTCCTTCGTTCGTCGTAGTTTAAAATCTGAATGAATTTTGTATGTATCATCATCATCATCATATCAGCTGAAAGACGTCCACTGCTAGAGATAGACCTCCACCAAAGAGTGCCGCAATGACCGGTCTGTAAAAATCCAATATACATATTTTTATGGATATTTGTCGTAACATGCTCCTGTATGTTAGGTATTTATGCCTACAAAATAGTATTTTTTACAAGCTTTTATAAATTTAGTTTCACCTGTCCCGATGAATAGTGACATCTTGCAAGTTAAATTTGACCCACTTCCCGGTGACAGATTGAGCTGAAATTTTGGGTTCATTACAAGACCTTTCTAACAAGTCCAAACATGGCTATGATACGATATTCCATCATGGAATGCCAGTGCCTATCTTCCATCTCCATCATCAGACCAGGTGTATGGTACCATATTATTGTATTTTGTCACCCGACTTACATAATTGTACAAAATTTCAACTTGATTGGACTCCGGGAAGTTGGTCAAATTCCTCCCGGTTCACAAAGTTGAATTATCTTTCTTTATCGCACTTGCATATTCGAGCGATAGAAACAACATACACAAACAAACGACGTATGTAGCCCCACTGGTTTGTATTCAAAACATTTTCGGTCGGAGTAGCTACGGTTAATATCGTGCACTGTGTGCCCCTAGTGATCTTGGAATCGGAATACCTATGTTACCCAACCTGTAGTAACCTTTAATTTTAGGACCGGTTGGATTAATTTGCATTTTTAGGGTTCCGTACCTCGAAAGGAAAAAAAACGGAATTCTTATAGGATCACTTTGATGTCCGTCCGTCTGTTAAGACCCTTTTTCTCAGGAACGCGTGGAGGTATCAAGCTAAAATTTCTATCAAATACTCAACTCCCTTAGAGCTGTGAAAAAATTAAACTTCTAAGCACACGCAATCAAAATATACAGCCGTTTATGCCGCAAATTTCTGCAAATTTTCGAATTCCCGTGAACTCAGAATCTTGAAATTTGGTACGAAGTAACGTCTTATAGCAAATTGCGAAAATCGTAAATTTTTAGTTAGGCGGTATATTAAAAATATTTTTAATAATGTTAAGGTATGTCCGTCCCCCCTTATATACCTACAGGTTTGTACGGAACCCTCGGTGGGCGAGTCCGACTCGCACTTGGCCGGTTATTTCTTGAATTGTTACTGTTAACATTATTAATTAAATAAAAATATGTTTTATTACATCGAAATAATAGTGCCAAGTTTGTAATATAATCTCTTTTCTGTATTGCCTAATTTTGTAGACTTATGTAACTTATATAATAATACTTATATAATCTAGAGATCCTTTTGGCGTTACTAATGCGAGTAAAAATCAAAATAACTGTTTCGTGCCCCTTGTTTTCCATTCCTACACATTTCTAGAGACATCAATTTTTTTAAAGTAAAAAGTAGGTACTATCCAAGCTATTGTAAGCGTATTTCTTTAAATATAGTAGCGCTAAAGCAGTGAAAACTCGTAGTAAGGGTTGACGCCCAAGTGAAGTGCTCTCACGCGCTTTCCCGCGGTCAATTGACTTTGAAACTAGACTCCCATCCAACTACAAGGAGCTGAAGGAGCGGGTTTCAGCAAAGACTGGCGAAAAATGGTGGATTTCACAAAGAGACTAAAGGTAAAAGGAACTTGAAATATACTTGCTAGATGGACATAGGCTATTTTTTATCCCACTGGGTTGCCTGCGTTCTCTGCAATATGCGGGCGAAGCCAAGCCACGCGGGCAGCTAGTATCAATTATGAGAACAATATTCCTTTGCTATTCCGCTAAAAAACGTGCAGGTCGATCAGCGGAGATCAAATGCAACTATTTGCGTATAAACATGCAAATAATTACAGCAAACCACCACCAATAATGAAAAAACCTCGACACGTGTTTCGCCTCTCTACGAGGCATCATCAGGAGATGCTGGCAGGAGATGTTGCTTGCGCCACGTCCACTGAGCAAATGAGCCGAACGTTTTTTAGCGGAATAGCAAAGGAATATTGTTCTCGTAATATATCATGAATTTCCGCAAAGTAACGCCTGATTCATTTAATTAGCTAGTATCAATATAATTTGTACAAAACACGAAGCGGCAGCTTATAAAAAAATGATTAGTCGATAAGTCAACAATGCCTTAAGAAAATACTTCATTTGAACTTCGATTGAAACTCCAAATAGGTGGGTTGACCCTCGGTTGTCTACTTACATGCCTAGCCTACCGCGGCCAATTTGGGAAAAAAGCGGAGAAGATCATTCGGGCTGAGATCCGTTCGTCATAGATATCTCCACGTCTACCCGGGTTCAATTTAGATAAAACTATTCGGCAATTCTGAGCCACGGAAAGGAATTGAACGAACATAATATACGTGGATATGAAAGCTTATTCGGGCAGTACTAAATATAGGTACTCAACGGTTACGTAAACTGGCACGTATGGCTACAGAAATTGCAAGCAAGTTTATGTGTTTAATTCTTATAAGTTCAAAATATGTATTCGACTGGTACACCAGTCTGAAACCTACAGGTTTAAAAATTTTCAGCTTGCAAAAAGATTCTTTTGAAGCGTTATTTCAGTCAAAGATTATAGAAAAAACCGGACAAGTGCGAGTTCAACTCGCCTGGTGAGGGTTCCGTAAAATATTGAGAATTTTCCCGTTACTTTGAATACTCAAACTTCTTATAGGTTTTCCTGTAATCTTTAGGCAAGGTACTATTTTCCATATTTTTTTCGGAATTTTAAGCCTAGTAGTTTCGGAGATAAGGGGGAATGGTCAATTTTCGTCTTTTTTCCCAAATTACTTCAAATCTGTTTTTGCTAAAATTATAAAAAAAAAAATCTAAGATGCTTACAACAACCCCTTTCATTTGATATATCACAAAAAACAGTTTGCGAAACTTTTTTGTTTTTAATTTCAGTTTACCCCTTAAAAGTGGCCCCCTTGTTCATAATTCATTCATTTACTTTACGCATCCATCTTTGGGTCACCAATTTACATATGTATACTAAATTTCAACTCAATCGGTCCAGTAGTCGTCGTAAGGTCGAAGCAAATCGACTGTGACAGACGGATAGACGCACGAGTGATCCTATAAGGGTTCCGTTTTTTCCTTTTATTTATTAATTCATTAATTTATTTATTTGTTGAGGTAGGAAACCCTAAAAATGTTTATTTTTGTCCAGTTCCTTAAATTGTGCCAAAAATTAGTGATTATTTGGATTACAGGGTACAAAATAACTAACAATACGGTTGGTTTGGTGTGACCCTTACGAAGCCAGAGGTCCAGGGTTTGAATCCCGTTAAGAGCATTTATACCTATGTGTGATAAACACGAATATTTGTTCCTGAGTCATGGATGTTTTCTATGTATTTAAGTATGTATTTATCTATACAAATATGTATATCGTCGTCTTGTACCCATAGTACAAGCTTTGCTTAGTTCGGGACTAGGTTGATACTTTTTTAACCCTTTAAAGTATCATTATAATATGGGCGTATGGTTTTACAAACCCGAAGCGATACAGAAAATAAGTATTAGGATATTAGGGAAGTACGTGTTATATCATCCCTTTCTACTCAAACTGTTGTGTTACATTCTGCAAATAACATGCATGCGACTTATTCGTCAATTGTTTTGTTTTCAAAAAAGATAAAAGTAGCTGATTAGTATAGGTAATTTCACGAGAGTTGAGGCCACGCACACAACAACACTGTCATGTAATGACAGCGAAGTTTTGACATTAATGTTCTATTATTGTACCGATAGCAAGTTCAAAAGTGAATGGCAAGAAAGACCAAAAAGTTCCTATAAACTATTTTGTTAAGAATTAATATATTTCTACCAATTCATCGACTTTAAACAAAACAGAATGCATTTTAATTAATTTTATTTACACCAATTCAAATAAAGGTCACATATAATGGCGTCCAAGCACTGAACAAGCTTGGAAAGCACAATAAGGTGCAACTTGTTTGGATACCAGGGCACGAGGGCTTCATCGGCAACGAAAGAACAGATGAGCTTGCAAGAAGGAGGTCTACAAATCACTTTGTAGGTCCAGAACCGTTTGTGGGACTCTCACAGGGAACCATAATATCGGCATTTAAAGCCAACGCCAAAATTAAACACCAGCACGAGTGGAGGAATGAGGCGGGTTTAAAGCCCTCAAAGCTCTTCATAGGAGTGGACTCGGGCTGGACCAAAAAACTCTGGAAATCCAGCAGAAAGCAACTCAGGATTATATCTGGGGTGTTCACAGGTCACTTCGGCGTCAAGGATCTCTTGGCCAAGATGGGACTATCAAACAGTATAGATTGTAGAATGTGTGGCGAGGAGGATGAGACTATGGAACACTTACTGTGTGAATGTCATGCCCTTGCCAGACAAAGAATGAATCTCTTTGGTAACGGCTACCCGCAACCAAAGGAATTCAGGGTGCTCCCACTGAGCTGCATCATCCGCTTTGTGGAAATGATGGAGCGAGCTTGGGAGTAGCTATAAAGGGGAGGGCAAATGCACAAAAGATCCCAATGGGTCGAAGTGTATCCGAAAGGGCCTTCAACTAGAGAAGATAAGATAAGATAAGCTATTAAAATTGTATTCACATATATGTTCATTACTTTGTTATCTCGTTATCAAACCTCTTTAAAGATGATTGAAGTAACTGGCACTCGTTACATCGTTGTCATACTTATTGACAACCGGATTTTCCAAGAGACAAGAAAACGTACAGGTTTTTATTCTACGGAAACATGGCTGAAACAATAGGTCGTGGGAAAACTTTAAATAGACGAAGTCGGGAAATTATAATTAACGTGTTCTGTAATTTTAGACAGAACTTAAGAAATGACGGTCAACATTGGTTATACAACTGTTGGTTATACCTATTCTTATTAAAATATATGCATTGCAAAAAAATTGTACATAGTTAAGAGCTTTAATCTAATCTATGATTTAATTTTTTACAGTTTCATAACGGCAATTACCCATATATTTTATATGGGTAATTGCCGTCACGAAACTGTAAAAAGTTAAATCGTAAATTAGATTAAGGCTCTTAACTATGTACAATTTTTTTGCAATCCACTCAATATGAATATATGTATATGAGCGTTTTTATTTACATTCACTCACCCATTTCATTCATTCCCTTTTTTTGCAATCAGTACTTTATGTAGCTGTGTGTGTAATATTCACCTCAACTTTCGTGAAATTACCTATACTAGTTTGAATACAATTTGCAACAACGAATCTCTAACATCAACTTAATGACAAATAATAATAATTAATAGAGCGTCCGACGCTCCATTGTCCTACGTAGTACGGGCAGCAACGCAAGGACTGATCGGAATTTACTGACCTTACTACGAGGTATGCCTTAGACAATCTTCATCAGCACCGGTTTTAATAGACTACATACATTATGTACTTGTAGAATAGACAGCTCATGTACCTTCAGTAACGTAAACGTGCTAATCCTCGACATTGCACAAGTATGACATGGCCGCTTTTAGTCAAATCGTTGCGGGTTCAATTCGATCTTAGAGGATTTTTCTTCATTCGAATTTGCCGTGCCGCCGTACTTTTAATTAACCCTTTAAAACCTTTTTTTTTTTGTTTAGGGGGGGAAAATGCGTTACGCATACCACCCGGGTGCAGGGGGTGACCCGAGTGGTTATGTGGGACTCCCGTATAAGCTGATGAGACTCACGGTATACCCACTAAAAACCCCCCCACTTGCCGCCTCGCCGCCATGTGGCGAGGTCACGGGAACGCTTGCGCACACATCCGCGACCCCGCCGGCGGCAGCCACCCACAAGCGGCTCCCTCGCGGACGCCCGAAGGCCCTCCACGAGAGGCACGCCAGATGTTTTGGCGCGCCTGCCTCCTCCATCTCCACACGTTCAGTAGCGGACCCCCCTGAGTCCGCTACGAGGAGATCATGGGTGCGGGAAATTCCAGCACCCGGTGGCGGATCAGGTATGTGGTTCCGCCACCGACCACGCCTCGGCCGCAGAGGATAGGGAAAGCGGCGCACCGTAATACCGGCATTCCTGTTCCTCTGCGGCCCCACCAATGCCGCTTCCGCGGAACGGCCCCGCCAAGTTCGCAGGGGGTAGGGAGAGTGGCGCACCGTTATACCAACACGCCTCTCCCCCTGCGATCCCGCCTCGGCCGCAGAAGATAAGGAGGTACTCCTTTTCTGCTGCGGTCCCTGCCCAACGCATCCTAAGCGGGCAATGCACAGCCCGCTAGGAGCGCTCTCCTCGGGCCAGCCAGCAGGCCCCACACAGGCCGGCCCTGGGTGCCCCTTAGCTTCGCCGTGGGTTGCAGTCCACGGTTACTAAGCCCCCCCGCCCCGACAAGGCGGGCACCCTCGAGGGGGAACCCTTTAAAAACCTACACCAACCGAATACATTATTTGAATGTAACTAGTAAAAGTATGGTTGGTCGTGACAAACACCAAAGTGTATTCTCACACATTATTTTCACTAAGGCGGGGCTTGATCGCGTTTAACAGGCAGGGTATTTTACAGCCCGATAAATGTTAAATATGGCACCGAAAGCAAGCTATCACCCCATCTTCATTATCATCACATCACCCGAAAGACGTCCACTCCTGGACATAGGCCTCCCCCATAGAGTACCAATGTGGTCGATCCTGCGCCATCCAAATCCAGCAGACTCCCGCGACCTTTACCAGGTTACCAGTTAGGTTTACCAGGTACGCTGCGTCTTCCGGCACGACCGTGGTGGCCACTCGAGAACCTTTCCGCCCCAAAGCCACCTTTGCCACTTAAGTTTAGCAATTCGGATGGCTATATCGGTTACCTTAGTTCTGTTCAGTATAGCCTCATTTCTAATATGATCAGTTGATCACGCAGATAAACCTCCTGTAACCCGCTCCCTCTCAATTGTACTTTGGGTAACTACACCCCATTATATTGAAAAAAAAAACATAAAATGAAAATAAGATCTAAAAGTCTTTTTTTACTACATTGGCTTATCGCCCGTTTGATATAGGAACATGTGTTATAACAGTAACAAAAAAACTGTGGAAAGAGGTTTTAAAAGGTTGACTGTAAAAAAAAACAACTTTACCTCTACTGTTCGTATGGAAGTAACACTAACGTAGAAATCCACATGTTTCTTCAGTATAACTTACATAAACGGTCCTAGCTACTATTATGGTTTTTCCTATTTCATGTTTTTGCAACACGTCGCCTGGCCTTCGAAAAGGACGGCAAATATAAAACACATGCCACTTAGCTAAAGTACATTTTCGACGAAGCGTAAAAAGATGTCAGATAGTACACATCCATCATATTTACAGCTAATGTCTTTTTTATGTCCTACGTTTGCCGTCACTGTTTTTTTAGTAATCTTTCTATATAAACATTTCAGGGCTTACTCATTAGGACGTCTCTGAGCATGTCTTTCGTAATGTAGGGCTTTGAAAATAATATTTAACTGAGGCTGTTATTAGTACTCCGTTAAAAGTAAAGCTAAGAAACTCTGTCACTGTTGTCTCTTGCCTTACCGGGCCATAATAACAACAAGAAAAAGTTAACTGACCCAAATACAAAAAATGGAGTGAGTTGGGTCGAAATAGACATTCAAACCTCGATAAAAATGTATTTTTGCATGTGGCATGTTGATACATAAAAAATGTTCCGGCCATTTGAATTTTAGTTTTTTAATGATTGATGATGAACGACAGATTCATTTCATAATTTTAACGATAAACATAGTGGAAAATCCCACCTCACACCGGGGTTAGAGGGGATGGCAATGGGGTGAGCTGGGAAAACGTATGGGGAAAAACTTTCGGATTGTGTATTTCGGATTAGCTTGCCTCGATCCGCGTTCCGACCCACTCACCGATCATATTTTTCGCTCGTCTTCCGCATAATCGCTCCCCGCAACCCTGATTCCACTCAAGGCCACATATATTATTTTTCACCTATCACTTCTAGAGACTCCACTTTTTTTAATGTTATAAATTGGTTACTCCGCGGTGCCGCAAGATAAGAAAATATGTCTAAAAGTATAATAAAATTACGTTTAGAGCAACCTGAGCCAGAAAATCAAAGTAGCAACTGAAAATATTCACATCGCATCTGCCTCCTTAATCCCTTCTCCCCATTTTACGGTACTGGTAAGTCGACATCAGTATAAATAAATAATTCTAACATTAACCATAAACAAAGCTCACAAAAATATTCGGAAAATATCACGCTTCAGCTTTGCTGTTTTATAGAATATTAAATACATAAACATCAAAACAATGCTATTTGACTATATATAAGTCAACATCCCTTTACAACTGAAATAAAGGTATAACAACTAATAGGTATTCTATTAAAATATCCAATATATTCTACAGTTTATCTATCACTCTAAAACTCATCGCTGTATCGTAATTACTCGTCAAACCACGGGCCAAGATGGCGTCCCACTTCCAAACTTTGATTACAAGTGCGATAGATGTCGCTCCTCCGTTGATTAGACGAGTTTATGGGCTGAATCAAGGCCATACTTGCTGTTCGGATTGTTGAAGCCATACTTGTTGAAGATTTATGTTGTGACACAAACCCCGTGGTTAGGGGACCAATTTTGTCATGTTGAAAATTGTCAAAAGGGCCTCTACGTGTTGGCTCAGTTGGTACTTTGTAGGTACCTAGCCCCACGCACGCCACCCAAAGGTCCGGGACATCATGTCCCGTGAGCGGAAAAGAATATCATACTGTTAAATGGATTTAATTGACGTATTAATTAGCACTACGGGCGACAG
Organism: Epinotia nisella; assembly: GCA_932294315.1. Taxonomy (NCBI): domain Eukaryota; kingdom Metazoa; phylum Arthropoda; class Insecta; order Lepidoptera; family Tortricidae; genus Epinotia; species Epinotia nisella. The sequence goes on along the minus strand of OW028687.1, from coordinate 14,588,515 downwards.
GTTTTGACCCCTTCAGGAGACTGCTTCAGCCAATTGTGTTCTTTATTGTATTGCAGTAATGTTCATAGTACATTGAGGTGTTACAAGTGGTGGGGTGGTAGGTACATGACACCCTGTAAAGGACACTCAATATTTGTGGGCCTAGATTCATTTATATTTTATTATATATTTTGAGAAAATTATTCATACCATAACAAATTAAATTAATAAACTACTTAATTCACGTTTAGTTAGTTACATGTTTACTATTAGCCCTAGGAAATAGCATAAACTAAGAATTCTGATTGCAATTGCATGAGAATGTCAGATTGATAGATTTCATTGAAATGTATAACATTATATTGTTGATCCATCCATACTAATACTATAACAATTATCAATTATTCATGGAACTGAATAATGTCGGCAGAGAGATTATTAACAGGATTTTAATATAATTTACAATATTATCAGTTCTGTCTTGTTGTACTAAAAAAATATTTTTAATACAGTTGCTCAAAAAGTGCTACTTTACGTAGCTGTTTAGCGTGCGGAAAGTTGGTTTTCGCGCACTAGTGCTTTTCACTTTTCCTTGTACAAATTGTACAAGAAAAAGTGAAAATTAATTTACAGTACACATGGTGTTACTTTCCCGCACTAGTGCGCAAATGAGCATTTTCCATGCATATGTTGAAACTTTAAAGAGCCATATGTACTGTAAAACGTTGTACGATACACGTGCGAATAGGTAATTCGCAACTCGTGTCAATTTAAAACACTCTCTTCGGTCGTGTTTTAATTTATCGCCACTCGTTGCGAATTTCCAATTTTCTGCACTTGTATCGTAAATAACTATATTATGTCAATAAAAAATTAATAAGATAGAACTGTATTAAACTGTATTACACTTAATTTTTTTCAACTGTATTACAGTGATGTTACAGAATGAATATATATAAAAGTTTCAAATTCCTTACTTGTTGTTTTTCTTATTTTTTCGCAACTGTATTAAAAAACGTCGTTCGATACACGTGCGGAAATGTCATTCTTCACTTGTCCCGAGTCTTGCCGAGATATCTCGGTACTCGTGACGTAATGACATACTTTCCGCACTAGCATCGAAATGTACTATTAATTATTTGAGAAAATAAAAAAAAGGGTTGATCTCTTGAGAACTAAATTTTCCATCCTGCATTTATTATTGGCTAGTGAATCGTGTATTTATTAATTTGAGTAAAAAAACGTTACTGTGTTTATGTGTATCTTACAAATCCAATTGAGTGTTATATTGGATTACCTTTAATGTATTAAAGTAAGTTTTGATGGTAATATTTTCTATTCACTATACTGATTTTCAGGACATAGGCTGTAGTATATCATTGGTTCCATCAAGAATATTCATAGCAAAATCTAGCTTAAGTGAAATTGCTTTCCCGTGCAATCAGTACACTCAAACCGAGACATTTGATCGATCACGTAACGCATTGTACGCGCGGTAGATCTAAATGTCAATTTTTAAATGGAAAAATGACAGTTGGATCTACCTAACGCGCGTTCGGAACGTTGCGTGATTACCCCCACAAAGCGCAATCAATTTACAGAAATAAAAGTATTCGTAACTAATGCCTGTAACTTCGTCTTCGTAAAAACGTAAACTGCACGGCTGTTACTCGTATTTTTAGCAGTGTCATTTTTTGTATAAACCAGTATTTAATCATAATATTGTAAACAAGTGTGACCAAATAACAAAGCAGTAGATGAAAATAAATCAGGCAGGTTTAATATAAGGCCGGCGTCACGCGCACCAATGGGGCGAGATATTTGCTGGTTATTAGTCTAACTTATCGGGTTTATCCACTCTCTAACTTATCGGTCTTTGGGGTGACTTTTACTTATAGTCGTTTGCGATTAATGAAAAACCAGTTAAGTACTAGTTTTAGTCATCTGTGGTTTAGATCAAAATAATGTTCTTATTCATTAATAAGTATTCGCAAAAAGAGGAAATTTAGCCGCGACTATGTATCTGTGTGTCGATATCGGTGTGTCTGAATGTGGCATTGTAGCGCCTAAACGAATGGACCGATTTTAATCCTGTTTTTTTTTTCTCCAAAAGCTAACGTGCTTGAGATGGTTCTTAGCTACGTTTCAACAAAATCGGTTAAGTCGGTTTTGAGCTATTGAAGTTTGAAATTAAAATGTCGTGTGTTTTTCATCTTTTCTGAGTTGTTAATTATCCTTTTATTCCTATTGTTTATTTTGGGACTAAGTCGATTTGCGTAAGATTGTCCGCAAATATTATTATTCGTTTATTTTGTACAGTTGTACAACGTCAGATGAAATCTACACTCTTCAGTTTCAGTTTTCCGCTCTATGCACCTAATACTATGAAAAAACGAGCAAATACTGTGAAACAACAGGAGAGCGCATACGTTATAGAGCCAAGTCAATCGATCAATTACAAACAGAGCATCAAACTCCACTGGGACACAACTTGTTAACTACGTCTTAGGAATTGATGACGTGAGATTTGTATCTCCGTAGCTGCTATCGTAGCATCTTAGGAGTCTATTTGGCTTGACCTATTGACTAGTGGCTATGTGAGCTTTAGAACTCCCAAGACAATTATTGAACCTGCTCACAAAATTTCACGAGAATCGGTTGAGAAATGCGACCTGTAGAGAACAGCCGGACAGCGGGACATCCGGACATACGAACGCATGTCGACCCAAGCTGGAGCAGAGAACTTCGTTCGCTGCGCTCGCTTGTTCAATATATTGTTATGAGCTTTCGTCGTGCTCATACTACTCATTTAAGGGCGCCGCAAGCCTAGCTCTCATCAATACTATTTGATAATTCGTACAATAAAAGAAATATTTTACCTTTATGTACGGTCATTACCAAAAAGACAGTATCTAAAAGGAAGTCCTAATCACTGCAAGCATTGTACTTTTAAAAAAAGGAAAAAAAACATTTTTCATTTTATCCTAAGTTATCTGCTTTGTGTAAATAATTAGAGTGTTCAAATTTAAGATGTTATACTTTTATATAGCAAACATTGTTGTAGTAGGAAAAATAAGAAATTGTATGATCTTAAGAATACAAATTATTTGAGAATTATCCACTGAACTTGGCACCCATTTAGATCTCAATTCTTTTGTCGCGAAGTTGACAACCACGCATATTCTTAATATTGAACTTGGCTCCCATTTTCACATTTATGTTTTTGGTTGGATATCATTACTTTTTGTAGAGATTTTTTTATTATTCATTGTGTTTCTCAAGAGATAATGCACGAGTATACAAATTAACCAAAGCCCTACATGTGTGCGTATAATATTTGAAGACTTCCTTCGATTCCTTCAGGACTGTATCATCTGATCCTGACCAGATTTCAAGAGCTAATGCACGGGTTACTATACAAAATACCAATCTCTATAGATGTCCCTATAATATTTTAAGATTTCCCTCGATTTCTCCAGGACCCCATCATCCTGACACTGATTCTGATCCTGACCCTGACCTGATGACAGTAGTATCTCTTCAGAAGTATTTTTCAAGAAAAAAAGTTTTTTTTCAAATCGGTTTATAAATGATGGAGTTCTGAGGTAATAAACATAAGTAATAATATTTGACTTTTTTATTTGTATACACACAATTGGACGCCAAATTTTAACTTTCTAGGTCACCTGGAAGTGGGTTAGGTTTTTGGTCTATCCATCAGCTAATAGGTAAGTCAGTGATAAAAATGCCGATCTTAAGACGTTAATATCTCAATAACCGGTTTACCTGTATATTATATGAAATTCCGGGTTCTAGTTAATATATGGGATTTTAATAAATATACCAAATTTCATGTTTCTATGACCAATAGATTTTGAGTTAGGATTCAAAAGTGGCTCCAAATGGTTCGTGTAATATTATAACACACGGCTGTTACGCCACCAGTTCCTTTTGGCTGTGAACTTGGCTGGACACGCTGCCAAGTGTCTAGATAGACACGCAAGGTGTTTATATCAAAAGGCGCATGAATGTAAACGTACTTCGCCATAATGTTTTAACGTGTTTTTGCGTCGTGCAACGCGTCGTCTACCCAAAAACCACTTCTAAATATTTATAATTTAATGTATTTTGAGAAAACCTCGGAATTTCTTCTAAGAGAAGAAATAGCTTCCTTATTATGAACGGGGTTACTGGGTCACACGAATAAAGTGTATTGTTTTGTTTATATATGGAGACCATACTAACAGGAAAATACAACAATAAATCATACTTACAAGTGTTCTGAAAAATAAGTTAAAAGGAAACGGTTTCCACTTGATAGTAAAATGTATAATGTACTTTAAAAACAATGTTTAAACCGACTTCAATTCAGTACTTCGCCATGCCACATAGGTGCATGAACATTTCTACATTTCCTTTCCAATTTACCACATTAACTGCTTTCCGAGACCAAATGCGTTGATTATTACAGAAGAAACCCAAGTCGCTATACGTGGGCGTGGGCACTTCGTTAGTTGCTACTTCGACGGCATCATGTGAGGATCGTAACGTAATTTACATCCTTGACGAGTTCTATAAGTCATCTGTGGTTTTCATCGTCAGTTCCACTTCACCAAAATTGCGATTTTCGAGGGTAAATACACGAGTTATCATAGAAAATACCAAAATCACTACCCGCGTGGCTATAAAATTTGAGGGTTGCCCTCAATTTCCATGGGATTCCATCAACACATCCTAACTTGATGACAATGGGACCATCTTAGGAGTATACTGTTTCGAATAAAAAAAGAATTTTGAAAATCGGCCCACAAATAGGCATGATGACTCATGTTAAAATTGATAACATAGTGTTGCTAAATGGATAGTAAACCATCAAATTATTGTAATAAAGTATAAATTACAAAATATAATTAATATCATAAAAAGATATGAACCTTGAAAGTTTAGAAAAAAAATGCATTTTTTTATTGTCCAGGTGTTAATTTAAAGCTACCAATAGAATCCTTACGCTTTTATAGAAACAAAATTGTATGACAACTATGGACCTAAACGCAGTATTTCGCGACCGAAACAGCAATTTACTTGATTTCCCCTACAATGATTAGTTCAAAATACTAAAGTGTGACGTCATACCTTTGAGTCAATCAGTAGGTATGAAGCGTTTCGGGTGCGGCCAGCGAGGTCCGTCTTTAACTCAATTTTTTGGGTATTTATGTTCTTTTATGGTAGTAGCTCCCATACAAACATTTGTTCCTCTCCAAAAACTGGTTCAAATGGCATCGGGAAAAATTTTTAGTCATCATGCCTATTGCCAGAGAAATCGGTGAACATACATAAAAAAATATATACATTGCGAGAGATTTTAATCACGAATTTCTGAGGCTATAAGGAGTAATAAATGTTATACGAGTATGAAGCTAGGGTCGAATTATGATTTTTAATTTTTTTCTTATTTTCATACACAATAATTGCTTATCTAGTAAAAACGTGTCTTTAGGACGAGCTGTCATAGTAGATGGTTAAGTCTCGCAACGTCGCAATCATAAAGGTGTTTCATACTGGAGATTTCATTACAACATTTTTACACAAAAATGGAAATATCTCTAAAACCAAACCGAATTTACTCGACGTTAATTAACATTTTTAACTTAAAATATAGTCAGGAATATCCTGTTAAAATCTCACGCAATGTCGCAATGCTCACGGGCACCGTGTATATATAGGTGCAGTGGAAAATAGAACCCCGCCCTTTTTTTGAAGACGGTTGAAAAGATCTTACAACGTTCTCTGTACCTATACTAGAATCATCATCATTATTTGGGGTTGGGTCTTTTCAGTGGAGTAGGCGTCAGGTCCCAAAAATACACGATATAAATATACTAAAGTTAATGTATAGACGAAGTCAAAGAGATCTATACAGTTTTCGCCCAATTAAAAAGGAGTAGGAAAAAGGAATATTCGTACACCAGGATCATTTGTATAGTCAACAACAAAAGTAGGTTATCATTTTTTCACCTTATCGCAATGGAATAAGGTACAAAAGTGATAACTTACTTTTGCTCTTGATTGTACCTTCACTGACCATAACTCCAATACCTTATATGTTGGAGCATCTTTATTTTTATGGCAGACTCCCGCTTATCGGAACAGGGATAACAGTACGACTTCTATATTTTTTGAAAACAATGTTTAAAAAGCGTTTTTGCCATGTCAAGGTAATTTTCAAACCTAAATATTGTAAACATATCTTTGGCGTCGACGGTACATAGCTTATTGTGAACCTTTGTACCCATTAGTATTTCTAACAAAGTAACGTCCACTACTTGGATAAATCAAAAGAACATTTTCCATGAACGCTAGCACTGGCTTTGTTAAAGCCAGCAATTTGAGTTTCCGCCTGAGCGCTCTTTGATATGCAATCGAATTCGTGTTCGAGAAGCTTGGCTGTTTGAAACAACAGAAGTTTTTATAAAGTCCTGACCTCGTTCCGTGGTGTATGGTCAATAAGAATTGAATTACACATGGTCTTGTCGATTGTAAAGTTCATTATAAAATAGGTGCAAGCTAATGAATTTTTTGCCACTAATTTAACATATTCACTGCCAAGAATCGCTACGCGCCACGCTCGTAGCTGATCCCATGTTTCTAGGGTTCCGTAACTCAAAAGGAAAAAAACGGAACCCTTATAGGATCACTTTGTTGTCCGTCCGTCTGTCTGTCTGTCTATTTTTCTCTCTCGGGAACGCGTAAAGTTATCGAGTTGAAATTCAAACCATATACTCAACTCAAGTCTACAGCCCCTAGAAGATGTGAAAAAATCTCATTTCTAAATTAACGTAAAAAATACGGCCGTTTATGCCGCAAAAAACGTATATTTCGATACCTATCAAGGGAATCAAAATTTATAGGGTACTTTTCGTTGACCTAGAACTATGAAATTTGGCAAGTAATATCGACTTATAACACAAGTAGACGGAAAAATCTGAAAAGTATAAATTTCTAATTTTGTACGGAACCCTCTGTGGGCGAGTCCGACTCGCACTTGTCTGGTTTATTTAGCGGAAAGCAACTTCGTCGTAGGCTTCCCACCTTAGGTGAGTTCCCGGCAGTGAAGGTGTTAAAGAAATACGCAAAGCAGTTACTATTTCACTATTTAAATTTGATATTGTGGACATGAAAATTCTTGGAAGTATTTGTGCCAAATTGAGAACCTCCTTTTTTGTAGACGTTTAAAAATTACGCTTAGTACGCGGGTGAAGCCGCTGGAAAAAGCTAGTTAGTTAATAATTCCATAGTTTAATATATATAATAATATAAATATTCTTAAACATTGAAATAATTATGTTTTACACTACACACAATTGCTATGCCGTTAATTAGGAAATAGCCAGTAATGGTTCTTAAACTTTTAACCGCCATATTCCGCTCCTGACATGTAAGACAAAGTTTTGATTTGCTTTTTTCATATATTTTAATAGCGACACGCATATGCAATACTCTGGGTGGAATCTAATGTAATGTAATTAAACTTCGACTTAAAGCCAATTAATTACAATCATGGCAATTCGATGACACACCAAGCAAATTGGAGCCATCGTCATATGATTAGCTTTTAATTAAGTAAAGGGAATCACTATGTAATGAAACCTATTCAATGCCATTAAATGAAATAGCATACTGAGAATGAATCATTAATAAAATTATTTCCATTACATTGAAAGAGCTCTGAAATTACGGTTATTTAAAATCACAAATTAAGCTTTATTAATTGGCATGTTTTGTTTATTCCATGTTTTGCTCAAATAATATTACCCTTTTATTCAATCTGTATCTCGTGTAAAATCCATTTGATACAGTGATCACTTTGCTCGTAGGTAACTATGTTTTACGTAATATTTTTTGTAAAAAATTACGACGTGTTTGAATTACCGTTGGATATTTACGGGCATCATTATTGTATACTTTATTTAGTTTGTTTAAAAAAATATATAACGCTATAAATGTATTTTATTTTAGATCCGTAAAATTCTGGCTATTTTAAAGTAATCGTAACATGATCTTCTTGAGCGATGGAAATTTTATTGGAACAATTTATTCACTGCCTAAATAATGCTCCTCCACGCGAAATTAGTCAAGTTACCTAACATTACTTACTTATTTCCTTTTTAGGGTTCCGTAGCCAAAATGGCAAAAACGGAACCCTTATAGTTTCGTCATGTCCGTCTGTCCGTCTGTCCGTATGTCACAGGCATTTTACTCAAAAACTATAAGGTGTATTTGAATAAAATTTTGAGGATAGGTGTATTTTGTTAGCCGCTACATAGTTTTGTAATTAAAATGACAAAAAAAAAATTTTTTAGGGGTGCACTCCATACATAAAACTAAAAGTCAAAAATTTTTTTTTCATTGTGACCCCCCGTGTGGTTCATCAATCGATAGGCCTTTCAAAATAAATATAAGGTTTCTAAGCATTTTTTTTGATTAAGTGAATAGGGTCGGAGATAATCGCCCCGAAAGTCACTAAAATTCTGTCCCCCCCCCTCTAATTTTTGAACGGTGTATTTTAAAAATATGGAAAAATTCATGGACATAGGGCTTATTAATTTCATTCACCGAAAATTGTTTTGAACAAGATCGGTTCAGAGGTTTTCGAGATATTGCTGAAAAACTGCCTTCCTCCTCAAAGAAAAGGACGTAAGTGCCGTAAAATTTATGTGACGATACGACCTTTTTAATAGGCACGGAACCCTTCGTTTTGCGTGGTCCGACACGCACTTGGCCGGTTTTTACAGAAATAAATTGATTCTTATTCACCCGCCCGATTGATACATTGCGCTTGATAACATCCAACATAAAAAAAAATACTTATGAAAATGAATTTGACAGTTAATTTGTAGTGAACGTCAAATAAGTAGGTATATTTGGGTCAATCGACTTTTTCTTGTTGTTATTCTATCCCGGTAAGCAAAGATACAACAGTGACCGAATATCTTAGAAAAAAAAATTGGACTCCTATCATGGTCAGGAGTTGGAATGGGTTTACCAGTATAACAAAAATACTTATTTAGTGGAAGTAAGCCCCTTAAAATCATAGTTTTAAAGAGTGACCCAGGGGATGTAGTTGATTAGCCAATTTAACACAGAGTGTAGTAAAACGTATACATATTTTTCACGTTGACTGTACGGAGTTCACAACTTAAGTGTACAGTCCACGCCAAAAGATGTAAACATTTTTCGCCTTATTACAAAGGATTAAGGTGCAAAAGTGTAAGCATAATCTTTGACGCCGACTGTACCTACATAAATTACGAGTGAATTTATTCACAGATGGCACAAAATGTTATTTCAGCTTACCTGCTGTTAGTTGCTTCCAACAATTATAACAACGGTTGTTAGTTTGTATGTACAGGGTAATCTCCGGAACGACATTACATATTTGACTGCAAAAATCCTTCATAGAATGTACCTCCGGTTCCGCATGTTTTTGTAGCTAATCCGTTAGCAAAATCTTTTTTAATGTACTAAATTCGATATAAAATGCTTTTCATCAATTAAACAAATGGCTGCAGGTCATGCTGCTATTGGTATCTCCTACTATTAACAACCCGCACTTGACTAGCGTGGGGACTGCCACCCGTTCCATCTCATCTATGAGAGGAGGCCTATGCCCAGCACTGGGACGTATATATAATAGGGTGTTGCTTAAAAACCGAAAATTTGAAATTTAAGTGAGTCACCCTATTATATTGGTCTAATACGTGAAAAAATTACGTCTGTTTTTTATTTTTATTTTTGGATAAGATTTAGGGGTCGCTACCGAATTTTGAAACTCCTTAAGGTTGCGTTTCTCCATAGTAAGTTTTTTTTAATATTTTAACATTTTTCTAGTTTATTGAGCTTCATTTGATAAAGAAGGAATAAACAATCGAGAAAATACGATTTTGGTTCACGAAATGTTTGACGCTTATTTGAAATCAAATATAAAGTCTTAAAATCATCGCCAAAGTCCGTTTTTAGCATATTTAGCACAATAAAATTCATTTTTGAATTACTGACTGAAATTTAGTGATTTTTTTTGATGTTTTCCAGATTATTCATTTCCTATCATTAAATGTAGCTCATTAAAAAAGTAAAATGTTAAATATATAAAAAAAACCTTACTATGGCGAAATGCAAACATTAAAGAATTTCAAAATTCGGTAGCGACCCCTAACTCTTATCCAAAAATAAAAATAAAAAACAGATGTTATTTTTTTACGTATTAGAACAATACAATAGGGTGTCTCACTGATATTTAAAACTTTCGGTTTTTAAGCAACACCCTAATATATAAGCTGATGATTATAATGATAAAAACGTAAGCATACATTAATTTTTCAACGAAACAGAATAACAAAAATATTTCAAGCTACTCGGATCGTTTGCGCAAAATTACTCTAACAATACTTACTTATGTTTCAAGCGATTTATGACTCGCTCATGAATCAAGGATATTTACATCTACATATTTTTATCTCGAAAGTTAGATTTACCTATGCCTCATATAAGGTGTCGTAACGCGTAGACATTACACTTTATGTTAGTCATTGTGGAGAACGGGTACTAAGATTTTAGTAGGAAACTTTCTGTTCTGACGTAACAAACACGTAAAAATGTAGGTATCTAAAGGAAATCAATATCTTGTAGGATAAAAAAAACGTATTTATTAAATACTTAAAATAAAATAACACTATGTGTTCAATAATGGCGTTAGTTCACAATTAAGTAATTGATCGTAACATCGGCACGATTTCGCTATTATATTGCACTTTCGACTTGGTCCGTCAACCACTGTCCCAATAGTTTACATTCCATCGATTCGTCACGCTGCATTTCATCTCAAACGAACACATTTAGTAAAGCATTAGAAACCGCTCCAACGACAATGTCGTAAGTAATCCAGATTCGTGGTAACAATTAGAAAACTGGAATACTTGAACTAATTATGAGCATAATTAGAGGGTTTTTCAAGCACAACAAGAACATCTGGTTCTTTACAAGACTTATTAAAAACAACAACCATTCTGGTTAATTGACTTCTAACTACTTCCAAGTCATGACCAAATTAAAATCAAATCATTACCTATTCCCACCGAACCTCTACTTTTAATATCCTTTCTAACTAAAACCACAGACTAGACTCAATATTGCAATTAATGATGAACTATTCACGGCACGCTGACAGGGAGGAACATTTGTGGATCTCCCAATTTGGGCTCGAAACGAATGTTCACTTTAGTGTCACCGTCGCCCACTTCCAGAAAACTGTTCCAGTCTACCATCCAGTAGAACCCGTTCTTTCTTGGCGGTGGAAGTTCCGAATCCCCTGGCTCCTCAGGGGCGGCTCCGCCGAATGATTCTTCCAAATCAGAAATTGATGCACCTGAATCTGCATCTGCTGATGATGCTGCATTGTCTGATAGTGAGGAATCTTCCTTCAGCTCAGTGGAAGCTGTCGTCGTGGCATCCGCATCGTCAGTACTATTCGTCTGCCTTTTACTCTGGTCGCTCCCAGCAATCGCCTTTGTATCTTCAACTGGGCTGGGCCCTTGTCCTAGAGGTATCACTTTCATTGAATCTTCATCAAGGGGTTCGAAGAGTGGCTGAGGCTGGCTATTAGAAGATTTGGTCTTGCGGCTTTTTGGTAAGTCCAATGGCAGGACGACTTTTTGTGATTCGGATGTGTCTAGCTCAAAAGGCAACTCTGGGCGCAATGGTTCATAGAGATAGTTATTTAATGGCTGGTTTCCAGTTGTGCCTGATGAGTTCAGTTCTGTGCCCGGTGAAATAAGATCGTAAGTTAATAGAATATTCTCTGGCAGTTGTACTGTTCCATCCACAATTTGTGCTGGAGGCAATGGTTTAAATCCATCAAGGGGTAATAAAAAATTATCTTTTCCAGAATCGCCTTTTAATCCGTGAGCGTCAAGGAATGCCTGTAACTCGGCGGGAAATTCTTGAATATTAGGAAACGCCTGATCGTAATTATTCTTCAGGGTATGTTCAAGTTTTCTATTTTTGAGACCTTTTAAAGGTTTTGGAGTAGTTTTAGGCAACGCAACAACTTCAGTTCTCGGAGGTTTTGTGTATAATTCTTGTAAGGATGAACCATCTCGCGGTGTATACGGTAATACTACCATTAACGTTGGTTCAGCTTTGGTTGTACTTTCTACTGTAGATTTTGTTGGGCTTGCTGCTGCCAGAAAGTTATCTTTTTCATCTGGTACAAGATTGTCTTTAACATCTGGTGACGCAATTGTAAGGTTAATTTCGTTTTCTTTTGTACTGTAAGGCGTCGTCGTCATCAGTTTTTCTGTGCTCGTTTGATCGTTAGAATTTGATGTACTCTTAGCATCTTCGGCTCTTATGTCGTTAAGTAGTTCCAAGATCTCTTGCCTCGTTAGACGAGGCAGCTGTAAATTGGCTTGCAAAATATTCTGTACTTGTTGTACCGTCTTCTCCACGTCTACAGCTGGACGCGCAGCGATCGTCACGATGCTCAACGTTATCAAAAACAGCTTCATTATTGTATTTGTATTATCTGAAACAAAAAAAATACATACAAATACTTGCTTCATGGCTACAAATAAACATCTTCGTACGTAGTGAAGTATGCTAAATAGTTGATTTTCATTGAACATTTTAGATGAGACCTTTACCTAAGCATCTAATTATAGAAATTTAATATTGATGATTACAACTTCCCAACGTAGACCGTCAAATGACCTAAATTATGAATCCTCAAACGCGGTAAACTTATGTCCGACTATCATGCCGAAATCTTAACTTTGTTACCAAGTTCATTAGCAAGTCCCGAACGTCAGGAGCACAACATTGTAGCAAGTTTATTATCAGTCGAAACTATTGATAAGTCAAAGTAAATTTGCCTTGATGAGGTTACTCCGGTAATTTAAAGTCGGATAATAGACTAAGTTGTTTTTGCTTGAGTATTCCCCAGAGACTATATTTAAATAACAGGTTTTCCTTCTCATCCTTCCTTTAGAAAGATTCATAAAGATATTTAGCAAACATAAAACTTTAAGACATTTAAAATTTGCACGATTAATGGATTGCGAATTTAGATAATTAGGAGGCTTGTTGCGACGTGAAACTGTCACAATATTCGACTTGATGTGGCTAACCAGTTAATATGTGCAATCGATATGAGTGTTTAGATTTTAATATACAAAGTGGAAGTCAACGAGGGACTTTTGCGGAAATGGGAGATATTTTAGCCTTAGCACTATATTTCCCCCATACAAACAATGTAAATATGTGCAGCCGTAATCAACTTATAGCCTTTTAAACATTCACGAAAAAAACTACTTGTGCCAACCCTAAACAGGTGGCTGGGTCCATGAACTAACAAGTAAATAATATTTTATCATTAATTTGATTTATTTGACATTTATACGTCAATCATACATCAATGCGATTACGTCAATGCTCGGTAATAAGCTTACCGTCTTCAGAGCTATAAAACTAACGAAGTGATGTGCTCTATATGCCAAGGAGATGCAATAGGGTCATAACCACAGTGAAAGAGTAGTTTTTTTTTTACTTAATTCATGATTCTAACCATTACAAATTTAACATTACTGTACATCACTTAAACGTTTCAATATTTCCGGAAACGTCTCTCATCGACTTCCACCTTGTATATAAAATATCTTAGATCCACGACCCATCACAAATACAAAAATGGGAAACTTAATTAAGTAATCTATTCAAATAATTTTAGTTTTTTTAACATTCGCCCATCGTTATTTATTAATGTTGTAAAGTTTTCAAAGATTATCTTTTACGACAAAAAGAGAAGTAGGTACAGTCAGCATCAAAAGTAGCTACGCAAACGAAGTCGTCAAAAGTCTTTATTAAAAGGGAATAAGAACTTTTGAAGTCTTCGATTGCGTAGTTACTTTTGATGCTGACTGTACTAATATTATTTTTGACTCTGCGTCGAGACCTGCTATCATAAAACTGAAGGCAAAATAAGCTCATTCGTAGAATTAATTTACCAAGAAAAAAAATATTAATTCGACCTCAATGTAACACAACTTGACTAAAAGTCACCTTAACTTGTAACTAGTCGTTTATAACATGACCACAAGCCATTCATAAGCTTCTTTAGGAGGCTTATTATAGTCATGGTTAAAACAAGACAGAGCATCCGATGCATTATTTCAAGTGTCACGCGACAAACGAAGCGCTGTCCTGAATAAACAGTTTAATTTTTTATTTAATAATTATTCGTGCTAGCACGAAAATGTCATAAAATTCATCAAACGTTTGCTGCCAAAGCGAAAAGAATTCCTCAACCTCACATCTTGTCGAGATAAATGATTGTCAAGAATGGGTCATTTGAAACATTTACATATTCGTGTCTGTAAAGTCACGTAATCTTCGTGGTAAGGGCTCATTAGGATTCCATAAGGCGATGAGCAAGGTCGTTCTCACGTAATATTTTTACGATTGAGGCAGCAACGCGGATTTTCGCTAACGTGACCGTAGTCATAAAATATTTATGGTGAAATATAACACTACAGCGGCAGTGATGTTGGGAGATATATGGGAGCTGTCTATTTGTATTACGTAAATAGACACAACAATGGTGTTTTGTTGTATGGGACCCAGGATCGACCGACCTGACGCATATACAAGGATGGCCGACCCCAAATAATGGGAAGAGGCACAGAAAGTAGAAGAATGTTTTGTTAGCCACCCTATTTTTCGCTCACATTTAGTATTAAACAAACTAGGGTTAAATTTAAATTAAGAACGATGGTGTGACTGTCTAGGAAAAGGGACCACTTTTGCGGTATGGAGTTATTAATATCTCCTAAAACTAAGTAAAATTAGCTATTCAGTGAAAAAATAATAATTTTCCTAGGTGCAATCATTATTATTTTTTTAATTTATAAACATGCAGTAGGCAAAATGTACGAATTGAAAAAAAATATAAAGTTTATACTCGTGAAAAATACACTTCTACTAGAAAGTTATGGAATGATTGGTACAGTCGAGTTCTCCAATATCTATACAGATAACCGTTCAAAAATATCTATACACATCATGATGATTCAGACTGTGTCTTTATTGTTACTGACATAAGGTGCATGTGTAGATATTTTTGAAAGGTCGGCTGTATAGATATTGGAGAACTCGACTGTACCAAGTTAATCTACTATCATCAAAGATTTATGATATTTAAGCCTATTAATAACCGATTAGTATTAAAAACCCATTCTACGTAATTTTCGACTAATTTTTAAAAATGCATATAACTCGGAAATTAAAATCCTCAAAGTGGTCCCTTCTACTAGACACAGTCACAGGTTTTTCGCTTACACGTCTCCTTAGTATTAAACAAACTAGGGTTAAATTGAAATTAAGAACGACAGGTTTTTCGCTCACACGTCTCCTTAGTATTAAACAAACTAGGGTTAAATTGAAATTAAGAACGACAGGTTTTTCGCTCACACGTCTCCTTAGTATTAAACAAACTAGGGTTAAATTGAAATTAAGAACGACAGGTTTTTCGCTCACACGTCTCCTTAGTATTAAACAAACTAGGGTTAAATTGAAATTAAGAACGACAGGTTTTTCGCTCACACGTCTCCTTAGTATTAAACAAACTAGGGTTAAATTGAAATTAAGAACGACAGGTTTTTCGCTCACACGTCTCCTTAGTATTAAACAAACTAGGGTTAAATTGAAATTAAGAACGATAGGTTTTTCGCTCACACGTCTCCTTAGTATTAAACAAACTAGATACATATAATAGATTTTTTTGCCCAACTACGGCAGAACCGAAAGGAAGGGATATGATTCTAGCAGTCTATGATTGTATTTACGTGTCTTCCAGAGTGTAGCGTTTAAGATCCTAAACCAATTTTCATGAATGAGGTAGCAATCGATTCGAATTTATGCCCATGGTGACATGGCTACCTTTTCTTTTCCGTAGTCGGGATAGGTACAGTTTTTGAACTTTTTATACTTGTTCTGAATTATTAATTCTTCAAGAATTATATGAGATCTTAGTTAGTAAACAATAATGAATAATTTAATGACGGTAATTTTCTCCATCTCCCAACTCACAATTGCAGTGGCACTAAAAATTTAATTGTATGTAGGTACTCCTGCCTAGTGATGGGCAAATTGCGGAAAGTTTCCAAAAAGTTGGAAAAGTCCTCGGAAATGTCTAGAAATTTTCACAAGAAATAAAGGAAATTTACGTACCTAAGAAGCATAAAAATTGTAACTCTTATACAAAGTGTATAAGTTACGAAATTTTCATGTTGGATTTGGAAAGTGTCAATTTCCGAAATTTTCCTATGTTAAATTGCTGAAAAATTTCGCATTATAGGAAACTTTTCGTCGGCACATCAGCTCTGCCCCTCCCCCCCCCAACCCCTTAAAACACAGGCGTGTATGTATGTATATAACGACAGTTACATAAAATAAAAACAATTTGTGCGACCCTTTTGGATGAGAAATTATAGTTTGAAAGAGATCATTCTAAAGTCTATCCAAATTCATGTTTTGTTTTATGTACATACCTGTAAATTCATTAACGCATTCGCTGCCTAGAATCGCTTCGCGCTACGCTCATAGCCAATCCCGTGGTTTTCCCCGTATGTAGCGGAAAGCGACTACGGCGTAGGCGCCCGCTAGCCGGGTTCCCAGCACTTAATGTGTTAAGATTGTCAGAGGTGTCAATAAAATATACTTGAATCTCGGTTTTTGAGACCAATCTTTTTTCGTTTAAGTAATATCATGTAGGCTAGCTATATTAGCCACATAATATCAGGCGCACATGACAGCCACCTGACGGGATAAGCAGGGTCGGGCGAAGGTGGCCCTGCGATGACAGCTTATTTAACCGCCTTCAGAAGAGCCAATTTGTTAAAACAACGTTCGTATTTTATTAGGACTCGGTGTGGACGCTGGATTTTCCTTCTTCAACGTGAAAGTTTGGACATTTTGAAGACAATTATTACTACTAATCTTAGCGTTATCCAGATTACTAACGAATACTGTGATCCGGTGGTCAACGGTAAGTGTTGGTGTAGGCACTAGATTTTTTCGGAAGCGACTACCGTCTGACCTTCCCATATATCATCATCATATCAGCCGAAAGACGTCCACTGCTGGACATAGGCTTCCCCCAAAGAGTGCCACAATGACCGGTCCTGCGCCACCCGCATTCAGCGGACTCCCGCGACCTTTACCAGGTCTTCCCATACATACAAAGTCAAAGTGATTTATTCTTCAATTTAGGCATATTACATGCACCTATAAATGTCGATAAACTACAACCGGTTCGGAAAGTAAACCTCTGCCTCGAGAAGAACCGTACGTAAACATAATATATATTTGTCGTCGGCTGAGTAAAGGTTTCTGTTTTCATACTCGCCTCACAGTCCGCCTTAGGTCTTAGGTATATATTCCATATAAAGATAAGAAAAAAATATGGAAAAAAATTGAAAAATGTATTGTGTTTAGAAAGCACTTAATGATCGAAATAAGTAAAACTAATACGATATCTCCCTTTTATATCCCATATAAATGAAGAAACGTAGGTAGATGAATTTGTCCGTTAAAAATCTAAAGTTATATGGAATGAGTTATACAAACAAAGATAGCCTTGTTAACAGTATTGGTGTCAGTCTGAAAGTTATTTAGACTATACTATTTTAAGATAAGTTGACGTTGTTGCTATAAAATATATTTTTTATTCAGACTGACTTGAGCTTAATGTTTCGTGACCGGTCTATTCGCCTGTCATTCGTCGCGTCTGCATTAAATGCCCTTCGTAAAAATTACGTTGCTTTCATTTGTCACTGAATAACAAATGAGCAGATCAGCCTGACAAATTATGTGATAGAATAATCCGCAGGCTTTTTCTAAATTTGCATCGGCCACTTTCATTAGCATAGTTTTGTTATAAAATTACGTAGCTATTTATGTAGTGGAGGATTTACCCACGCTACGTCTTCCGATACGTGGTCGCCATCCTAGAACCTTTCCGCCCCAACGGCCATCGGCTTTGCATGCAATGTGCTCCACCCATCTACCACTTAAGTTTGGCGATTCTAACGGTTACCATAGTTCTGCTGCGGATAGCCTCATTTCCCCCAAGGTGGACTAATGACCTGGCAAAGGTCGCGAGAGTCCGCTGGATGGCGCAGGATCGGTCACTTTGGCACTCTTTGGGGGAGTCATATGTTCAGTAATGGACGACTTTTGGCTGATATGATGATGATGATGTAGATTTTATTTCTGCTATCCGCGCGGCTCTGCCAGAGTGGAACAAAGAACGAATGACGGAGCTGCGCGGGATGAAATATGACTTAATATATATCCTTAAAATTTATACTTTATACCGGGAAAGGGATTTTAGAAGTCTACAAGTACAAACGTACAGTGTCACATACTCACAAAGGTACAAACTTTACAAAATTTATAATACCTACCTATTCGAAAAGATAACAGGTAAATTTTGGATTTAAGAAGGTACGGTAAGGAGAAATAATTCAGAATCGGTATTTCTCAATGATGATGACTTCGTCACGTTTATATTATTATTTTAAAACAATGACGGTGACAAAAAATTCAGCTCTTTAACATTCAATCAACAACAAAAAAACGGTTGTCTGTAAAGTCGGTTTACGGACGATAATTTTACGTGATAACTTAATAAGAAAACATTGATGAAAAATTGCATAACACGTATTTACTCATTTATTGTTAGAAATACTCCTGTGAAGTTTCGAATCAAATAGTCGATCTAATCTTGTTTCCCCTTAAAAACTTTGGACCCCCATTTCACCCCCTTAAAGAGTCAATTTTGAAAAATCCTTTCTTGGTTCATCTCTAGACCTTATAAGGAACCTACGTGCCAAATTTGAAGTCTCTAGAACCAGCGGTTTGGGCTGTGCGTTGATATTTCGTACGCGCAGCCGGCGTTCGGAACGGGACAATGAGTCACACTTTTTCGTGCGTGCAGCCGGCGTTCATCGATTTATAAGACGTTATCACGTTTATAGGACGTGGTTAACCTGAATTTGACTAAGCAGGAATAAAGACTCAATCTGAGATCAAACGTTAAAATTGTAGCTAATTAACTAATCTTGAAATAAACATAGTTGTCTGGTGGAATGATACTAAGTACATAACATTAGTCAAGGTCATATCCATAACGTCCTATCAATGTTTTCGCTGACTTGATAATATTAAACATAAAATTGATCGAACAACCCCGACTGATTTTCTATGCCATTGTTTCTTATGAACAGCCAGCACAACTGAACGGGAGGTAATGTCACAAAATAAATTTTACCCATGCCTGGGAAGCAACAATTCCAAGATGTCTTATGTATTCTTCGGTTTTTGTACAGTGAGCCAATAAATGGCCTACCACTTTTCAACTCTATTATGTGTGTGTTTAGGTTCTGAAGTGGTACGCCACTTTCTTGACAGACTGTACGCCTGAGAACAGATATGTCGTTTTATGTCTGAGCATCAGCATTGCTTTGATATTGCTAGGCCTTCATAGCTTTATAGAGGCGATATATTGTTTTACTAGTGTGAGTGTGTGAAAAGATAATGTCGCGAGCTTTGATGGAGTTTTCATTTCATGTTGAAGTGGAATGAGACGGAAATTTTGTCGATTTTATTTTCCAAGTGTACTTCAGCAGGTCGATCACGTAACGTATTTTACGTGCGTCAGGTAGAGATAAAAGTCACTTTTTGTATGGAAAAATGACAGTTGAGTTGACCAAACGTGCGTTCGTAAAGTAACGTGGTCACCCCTCTGGCAGTAGAAAGAAAGATAAGTAATTCTTTGATTACAGTTTTTTCTTTTGAGGCTTTGAACGAAGTTGCGTTTTTCCGGCGGATGTGTGTATTTTGCTATGTATTAGCAATGAATGAATGTAAGCAATTTCGTCAACTCTACATTAATAGCGTTTTGTATCAGATTTCGTCAAATGTAATTGTTGTAACAAAATCCAATTGTCTCTTCGCGTTTGTTTTAGACATACTAATCCTATCCTACTAATAAAAATGCCAAAGTTTAGATGTTTGGAAGTTTGGATATTTGGATGTTTGAAGGTTTCTTACTCAATCACGCTTAAATGGCTCAAGCGATTCGGATGAAATTTTGCACGAAGATAGTTTATGGCCTGGATTAAAATATAGGATAGTTTTTATCCCGGGTCCACGCAGACGAAGTCGCGGGCGGAAGATATATGTATAATCTCTAAGAAACAAATGTCATCGTTTTTTTACACCTTTCTACTGCATACTTAGTTTTTTAGGGTTCCGTAGCCAAAATGGCAAAAACGGAACCCTTATAGTTTCGTCATGTCCGTCTGTCCGTCTGTCCGTCTGTCCGTCTGTCCGTATGTCACAGGCATTTTACTCGAAAACTATAAGGTGTATTTGAATAAAATTTTGAGGATAGGTGTATTTTGTTAGCCGCTACATAGTTTTGTAATTAAAATGACAAAAAAAAATTTTTTTAGGGGTGCACTCCATACATAAAACTAAAAGTTAAAAAAAAAAAAATCATTGTGACCCCCCGTGTGGCACATCAATCGATAGGTCTTTGAAAATAAATAAAAGGTTTCTTAGCATTTTTTTTGATTAAGTGAATAGGGTCGGAGATAATCGCCCCGAAAGTCACTAAAATTCTGTCCCCCCCCCTCTAATTTTTGAACGGTGTATTTTAAAAATATGGAAAAATTCATGGACATAGGGGTTATTAATTTCATTCACCGAAAATTGTTTTGAACACGATCGGTTCAGAGGTTTTCGAGATATTGCTGAAAAACTGCCTTCCTCAAAGAAAAGGACGTAAGTGCCGTAAAATTTCTGTGACGATACGACCTTTTTAATAGGCACGGAACCCTTCGTTTTGCGTGGTCCGACACGCACTTGGCCGGTTTTTTTTTCTTAAAAGCGTACCAAGTATAGGAACCAACAATAACAGTTGTCAAATTGTCGTAATGAGAGAATTAAGTAATCATAGTCGGTGTTGTACCTAAACATTTTACATCCGAAAAATCGTGAAACAAGATAAGTTTATTTACTGATTCCCTTTTTTCATTGGTCAATAAACTTAGGTGATAAAAAAGCTATTTAACCCATTCCCTGCCCGTGACGACACGTATGCGTCCCTACGCCGTAGTCGCTTTCCGCTACATACGAGGAAAACCACAGGATCGGCAACGAGCGTAGCGCATAGCGATTCTGGGCACTGAATGTACGTCATTTTAGGATATAAGTAATAGGCAAGTGTGACCAATAGGTCCTCTTTTGATCCAAATCTCTAGGTCAAGCGCGTTACTAAACTATGACTCTATGACCTTTGTGAATGCGTCTTTCTCAGCCTCGTACTACCAGTTACATTTCCCATGGCCACAATAAAAAAATACAGAATCACGCGAAATGACTCTTTTCCCAACAATAAATAGTAAAAGGTCATAAATATGAGATACGATGTGTTACAGGCCTCGGATTCCGCGCCACTACACCCTGTGAATACACCGGTAATTGTGATGAATGCTTCGTCCATATGAATACACCCTGTAGGCGTAAAAAATGTCAAGTACTGGGAGGGGTAAATTGGGACGAAGTTTATTTTGTGCTGCCATTTTCGGACGTAAGGTCAACTTTAAGTTAAATTTTGCATTCTAAATTAGTATTTTCTCTTATACACAAATCAGGCAGAATATCAAACAAAATGTAAGGTTCGGTTGGGTCAGTTGTCAGATTGCTCGTCAGGTGCTGAACGCGATCCCGCTGCGTTCTTCTACAAGGCGGAACCGGCACTCGTCGGGGTTTAAGACGGTAGTTCAAGGTTTTTACAGCTTATCCAGTCCTGGTCTCTCGGCCGGTCGAGATGCGTAAAAGCATTTCCCAACGTTAAAAAAAAGGTATGGCGTCGGGTCTAGCGCATTTTCGAAAAAGCTGCCACACACCATCAAACTACACGGAATGCGGTTTATGGCTGTCTTTTGTTCATTACTAGCCACGCACGACGAGCGCCCTCGCACAAGCTCCCGCTCAGGGTCATACTACACGGGTGGTTCTCCCGCCGCGGGAATCCGCTCCAAAACCGCACAGTTTAATAATGTAAGTTGTAATGTATGCTGCTTACTACCACTGCCCGTTTTCCCGCCGACAGAATGACGCAATAGCGGGAAACCACCATCATGTAATTTGAAGGAACGGCTATCCGCGGCGATTTGACGCCGCATGCGGCGGTCGATTTTCTCCCGCCGTGAACCGTGCCGGGAAACCGCCCGTGTAATATAGCCCTTATAGTTGATAAGTCAGATATATTTGGAAATGCAATACGCTACCGAATCTGCCCTTCACACTCCATTTTTGTTACACCATGTATATGCTTGTGTGCTCGTCGCAGGTGGGATAACAACTATTGAAAGTCAATCGAAGCTTAGTCGTTACACCGCTGGCGGGTATTTCTCACAGGCAAGCATACCTAACAACCACTGAAATCAATCGGTCAATTAAAACTAACGAGTACGAGAGGGTAGTTCGGGAGGGAGATAATATACATCAGGAAAGCTTTGTATCTATTAGTAGGTAAGTGATAACGGTTCCCAGTTTGAGCGCTATGGCATGCGTTTTGGAAATCTCCCACACCCTTAATTGGGGTGCTATCGACTAATATAAGCGGTAAACAATGTTTGACGCACTAATTCATTCAACTGAATTATTCGCATTTATGGAGGATCAATTTTAAATATCAATCGCAAAAAGAACATTTAATTTCCGCGCCGTGTCGTAAAAACATTTGATCAGAGACGTAAGATGTAACAGAATCTCATTAAACTATAAGCCTAGCCTAAGCCCTATTGTAAATTCAATCAAACCTCAAGATTTTCGACAAATCCAGTTCAATCCAGTTTAGCCTAATTGGGTTAAAGTCTAAAGCATCATTGCCACCAAACAGCTCGCATCGCATCGGATCGGAACGGATTTTACAATCTTTAAACGTTATAAAATCATCCTTTCGGCTGTCGTTCCGTGCGTTCGAAGCCGTGGCCCGGCGAAACCCACCGACTAATACAGACCCGCATGACTAAGCCAGCGCAGGTATGGTATTTGAACTATTTATGGAACTATTTGCCTAGGCGCAGAAACGGATACGTTTGCAAGCGACGGTACGGAGCCGATCGTAGGCGTCGACATCCTGCCGGACACGATCGGCTGTCGCCGCATCCGTTCGTATCCTTTCCGATCCGATGCGATGTGAGCTGTTTAGTGGAAATTATGCTTAACTCTTAGTAATAATCGCGGCTCCGCCCTGGACGCAGGATAAAATACATTTTATGCCCATCCCGAAAATTGAAGAATCACTCCATACATAGAGAATCTATGAAACGGATGAGCAGTTCCGGAGATCTCAAACTCACACGTTCATAATCTTATAATATTAACATAGACTAGCAGTTGAATTTAAATATCAACCACAATTGAGGCATTTCTAGACTTATTCCCCATCATCTAACAGATATAAACGCAAAATGTCTTTGTTCCTTTTATGTCCCGTGTGACTGTTTGTCGTAAAACTGTGTTATGTTATACTTACTCGACCATAAAAACCGAATTACATCATAACTGTTTTGAAGACACTTCGTTATGGATCTGCAGTGACATAAAGAATTGGGTATTTTCCTGGGTAAAAAATATATAATTCTATTTAGTCCGTCTGTTAGATTATCAAAAAATATTGGACACGTATTTTTTTGTTTATCACTTAAACAAAAAATATGAAGATATAGCCCGTTAAAGTTCCGCGTGACGTCACATTATGCTAAAAAGTGTACCATAATGTGACGTCACACGGAACTTTAACGAGCTATACTCGTATCTTCGTCAGTTTTCGTTTAGTTAACAAATAAAAAAATACGTGTCCAATACTTTCTGATAATCTAACTGACTGACTAAATAACTTTTTTAAGAAAGTAGCCAATTGTGGGTAGGTAATAGAAATGTTTTTTTAGTCTTATTATAAAATATTGGGCGTAACCCAGTTTCTTCCCAATCCTATTATAAACTTGATATAAAATAAATTTGGAATAGCAACAAAACAAAATTGGATTTTGTAGATCATTAATTTTGTAATATTTCCTATACCTACAGTAAACCATGTTTGTCACGTGTTTTTTTATGAACAAACACTATGCTAATTACTTATTTTTTACTTATTACCTGTAGGTACAGTCACGGGCTTTAATCGTTGAGCCATTTAGGTGTCAACTAATTTTGGTTTTTAATAGTTAAGCTATAGATATCCAGTAAAAGGGGAGCTCTAAATGGCTCAACGATTAAAGTCCGTGCATGACTGTACGAACTACGATCAATCATTAACTTTATATTGACCCTTTCCTGCTATACATTATCTCGGGTAAAGAGGCATGCCTCCAATTACGGCTCACAAAAATAATATTAATGCAAAAAACTCACCGGATCGTCGATTACCTAACCTAACCAATTCTGACGCATAAGCAAACTGACTTTCGTCGGAACAGTTATTCAATACTTACTAGGAAAATTTGGCATTCTGACTTGCATGCAAACACGTTAGCCAAATTGACACTAGGAAGTATAAAATTACAGCATTAATGTAGTATTCTGCATCCCAAACTTTATGCGTAAGGTAATAAAAGAAAAGATACGCACTTCTGTAAGACTGTGCTAGTGCAAAAGAGATAAATAACATTGTCACATCATCAGCCGTCAGTTTGGTTTGCGGATACTATAGTATGGCATAGTTGTGTAAGAGTTCATATCACGAAGCGTCTCTTACTAGAAGTTATGTAATGAGATTCACAACCTGACAGCCTGACTGGCGCTGGGCTTTGATTAAAAAATTGAGTGTATAAATATACGTTCTTGGCGGCATAAACGGCCGTATCTTTTTTTAACGTTATCTTAGAAGTTTGATTTTTTCAAAGCTTCAATTTAGGGACTTTTGTAGACCTGAGTATATGATTTTAATTTCAACTCGATACCTCTACGCGTTCCCGAGATAAAGGGTCTTGATAGATGACAGACAGACACAAACAGACAGACGTACAACAAAGGGCTTCGTTTTTTTTTCTTTTGAGGTACGGAACCCTAAAAACTATATAATCATCGAACTTACTCACAAAACTGCACGAGAATCGGTTGAGTAATGCGACTTGTAGAGGAGAACAGCTGGACAGCGGGACATCGGTACACCCAGGCATACGAAAGAACGAATGACGACCAGATAAGCGTAGTGACCCTGCCTATAAAGCCGGAAGTCCTCGTTTCAAATCCCGGTAAGAGCAATATATTTGTCTGCTTAGCATGAATATTGATTCGGTCCTGAGTCAAGGATGTTTTCTAAGTCGGACCACTTTCATAATAAAAAGTACAAGTTAATTACAAGCTTGT
Source organism: Epinotia nisella (assembly GCA_932294315.1). Classification (NCBI taxonomy): domain Eukaryota; kingdom Metazoa; phylum Arthropoda; class Insecta; order Lepidoptera; family Tortricidae; genus Epinotia; species Epinotia nisella. The sequence continues at coordinate 14,563,039 of OW028687.1, read as the reverse complement.
AAAATTACGATTTGGTCGTAAATTTATATCCGACCTTATAGAGGAATTAAATTAAATTACATTCAAATAAATCAGCGATAAGACCGCCTGTTGTCTACCTCTACCTACATGTTATTGTGTTGTTTCTCTATGTAACTGCTTTGTTTGTGTGAGGTGTGCAATAAAGAGTATTTGTATTGTATTGTATTGTAAAATGCTCTCTGACACTCCTTCTTGTTTAATTGTTTTTGTCACGAATAAATGTCTCTTTCTTTCATTCTTGCTTTCAAAATATGTTTTAATAAAATTTTACATGTTAATTGCTTATAGGTACTCAACTTATGTATTCGAGTATTAAGGTTACGTTATAGATTTGGAAGGCGAAACTGAGACAGCAAACCAGTTACGTTTTGGTGTTGAACCAATTTACTACAGGACCTGGTGTTAGTTAGGTTAGTTCTCGAAAAAGGCATCGACTGAGTAAGTAGGCTTTTAATACAAATTTCGTTTTAAGTTTTTTGTTGAATAATTCATCGCTAGTAGCTTGTTTCACACGAGTCGAGACTAATAACCCTTTTCCAGGCCGGCAGTTGGAACATGACAATTGGATGTCAGTCTTATTCATTGACATTAAGATATTATTTTTGACAAGCAGTATGTCTACAAGCTTGTGAAAATAACGATTTGGTCGTAAGTTTATATCCGACCTTATATAACTCGAGTCGAGACTTATAATAAACAATAGGGCTCAGGTGAGAGGTTGGATTAAGGGTACCTCATTACCGCATAGATCAAATCTTAACGGTTAGTCGGTCTTAACCCGACTAATGATGTGCAATACTACTCCAGGCAAAATACGGTTTCGAAAAACATTAATTTATAATAGCGTTTTTTTTTGTTTATTTCATTCTAAAACGTTATTCTAAGATGCTTTATTCAAGAATCCAACAAACTTTCCACCCGGAAGTAATTATATAGATTTAAATTAAACATTCATTGTCTTTTTTATTTTATTTATATTAAATATTTTAAAGCAAATGTAAATGAACCTAAATAAAGACAAAAAAATATTTATGTTTATCCGGACTTTCTAGGAGCTAATCAAATAATATGTTTTTTGATGTCTGATTTTTCGTTGGATTTTGCCTCTAGGTAACTATTTAATTGATAATATATCCATTACATTTAAAAAAATAGCTATTGTAAATTATTTCCAAATTTGACATTTTTCCATACAAGTTGTCAGTTCATTGCCTGGACTATACGTGTATAATCATATTAGTGGATCACGTATTAACATCTAATTATGAATAATTAACCCCTCATTGGTCAACGACCTTTTGTTGACCAATGAGGGGTTAATTAGGGTTCCGGTACCTCAAAAGGAAAAAATGGAACCCTTATAGGATCACTCGTTTGTCTGTCTGTCCGTCTGTCACAGCCGATTTGCTCCGAAACTACTGGACCGTTTGAGTTGAAATTTGGTACACATATGTAAATTGATGACCCAAAGATGGACGCGTAAAGTGAATTAATGAATTCTTAACAACGGGGCCACTTTTAAGGGGTTAAATAGAAAATTTAAAAAAAAAGTTTCGCAAACTGTATTGTGTGATATATCAAATGAAAGGAGTTGTTGTAAGCATCTCAGATATATTGTTTTTATAATTTTAGCAAAAATAGATTTGAAGTAATTTAGAAAATAAGACGAAAATTGACCATTCCCTCCCCCCCCCCTTATCTCCGAAACTGCTAGGCTTAAAATTCTGAAAAAAATATGGAAAATACACTCAAGAGCAAAAGTTTCGGGTGCACTTTGTATAGAATTTCAGTACAAACTGTACCCGAAACTTTTGCCCTTGACTATAGTTCCTTGCCTAAAGATTACAGGAAAACCCATAAGAAGTTTGAGTATCGTCCGGTTTTTATTAATAAGGTGAATTAGCTGTATAGAGTGTGACCAAACCTAATGGGCCAGTGATGGGGAATGAGAAACTATAAAAGAAAGAGAAAATAGCGTTTTTCGGTAGTTTAATCGCAAAAACAGATTTCCATGATAACGTAAAACTCTTTATGGTTAGTATGAAGTTTGTAGGGAAATGGAAACAAGTGACGTCATAGTTTTTTTTATTGTTAAACAGCATTTAATAAAATGTAATAATCTTAAAATTTGCTTATATAAGTTGAAGGGTGTTGTTTTCGTTTATTAGTAATCAATGTAAGAACAATATTTTTTTGCTGTTGAGACCGTCAAGAGGAGCCCTGCCTTCCCGTGTGTGCCGTATGAGGCGACAATGTGAATAGGATCGAAGTGTGTTGTGGATGATGGACAGGCAATATTAATCAAAGCAATTTCATTTTCTCCATCTATAATCCTAAAATTGGTAGACGTGTGGCATTGAAAATTAAATATCATTACATGTGCTCTGTCCACCCCCTTTGGAAATATAGGCATGAATGTCAAAAGGTAGTCAGAATATAGGTACTAAATGTGTCCAGAGTTTCAGAGGTAAAAACAGAAATGCTTAGAAATAGAAAGGTGACTTTTAGACTAATACTGAAATGCAGCGTAGCCTGATAAATTATAGTAGTAAACTTCGGTATATTCGCAGTCCCCAATATTGAGTTTCCACCTCGTGTTTGTTAGAGGTGTATGTATGAACTAACAACAACTACTAATATTGCATTTCAAAGGCGGTTGTATACAGGGTGGAAAGATCGAACGCTACATGGACGGTTAGTATTATTATTTGAAGTGTCGTCAACCGCGGTGAATAGGCACGATTTTGAACTTTGAATGCGATTTTAACGGAATATTTATATAAGTGCTATGTTAAGGTTTTAAATCTTTGTTCTTATGTTTGTGAATACAGTTGTAACAGTAAACATCATAATACATACCTAACTAAATTTTAACCCCTTTTCCTTATATTCGTGTGTATTAATACCTATTATTCTAGTGGCTCTGTGAGCTGTTATGTAGAACTCGCAAACCTGTCTTTTAAAACAAAAAAAAAGAAGTTCGATTATTATATCATTATCATATCGCATTGTATTATATTATCCTTCCTATTTTGCAATTTTTTTTTGTTTAATTTAAGTTGCATCGCCCACAGTTTATCTGTATTGCCTTGATTGGTAGAGAATGCTTTATAAATCTGACTTTTGTAACATAAGTTCTTTTTAGGGTTCCGGACCAAAAAGGTAAAAACGGAACCCTTATGGTGCGACTCCGTCCGTCTGTCTGTCTGTCACAAAGTCAAATATCTCAGGAACTACTAATGCTATCGATTTGAAATTTGGAATAGTTGTAAATAAAGTTAATCCTCGTGTATGGAAAATGAAAAATTTTAACATTTACTTTTAATTTGTATTAAAAAGGGCGGATAAGAGGGGGGGCAAAAATTCAAAGTCTAGTTAGTAGGCCAAGTGGGGTATCATATGAAAGGGCTTGAATTGTACATTCTAAAACAGTTTTTCTTTTTTTTTCTACAATGGTAAAATTTTGATTTATAAAGAAAAATGTTGAAAAAAATACCATTCCCCCCCTTATCTCCGAAGTTAACCAAGCGAAAAATTTGAAAATAATATATATTATTAATATTAACGTGAATATTACCGGAAAACAATAACGATACCTCTATCTAGCGTAGTTTTTTTTTATTCTTAAAAAATCATATGTTAATTTTGTTTGTAATTTAATACTTCTGTGTTTAATTTTTTGCCTTCAAATTCGTATGAAAGTGTTCTGAAAGTACCTTCTAGCAAATAAAAAAAGAATTATCGAAATTAATTCACTTGATAAAGAATTATCGCTGAAAAACCAACATACAGTAAGGGAAATGTATTAACGTACCACCGTAGAACCCTATCGCAATAAGGTAACATACCGCTCGAGTTTGAGTGACGGCGGCCTGTCAATTGCGACAGGGTTCTACAGTGGTACGTGAATACATTTCCCTTACTGTACATACCGAGTTCCTTGGTTGCGCAATTTAGTAACAAAATGCACCGATAAATGGCGCTGTAGGTACTCATGTCATGCTCATGACTTTACTAAACTATGCGTTGTTTAGATTTTTCCAAAATTAACGGGTGTGTTGTATGATATTTCGTACGGAACCCTCGGTGCGCGAGTCAGACTCGCACTTGACCGGTTTTTTTGCAATAAAGATAAAATAAATAAATTCTCGGTTGTCGTCCCTATTCATCACGTCATCCCTAGTATGGTTAAAGGTATTGAAAATAGAATATTTTGCACATACCTACTATATTTCTATTTTTGAAATGAAATGAAATATTTTCTTTGCGGAATACGGGTCACATTATGTTGGTACAAATAAATGTTGCAGTGCGCCGTACTCTACTTAAATAAGCATGCAAAATAATAGCCTTTATTTTGCTGTCGGTTAAGAACAGGGAAAATAGAGGGATCACTTACGAGTATGACTAGTTTATATGTTTAGAAATTCATTAACAGAGTAGACACATAGTTCGGATAGCCATATAAACAGTTTCTTCTTGAATTGTTTCAGGGGTAGGTCTTTTCGTAAAATTATAAAAACTACCTACCACCGATCTCGGTTTATTTAATAAGAGTTTTATCTATTACGGCCATCAATACATTGATAGTTGCAATAAAACCAGCCATTTTGTATATGTTATTCATTGCCCAATTATGGTTTGATTACCAGCATCCAGCATTCACTTTCAAAATTCGAAAATCTTGGTGCAAAAGAAACTATTATTTTTATATGTAGGTAAATAACTAAAATAAATGACCCAATCGCATGTAGTAGTAGCATGTTCGAAAAGACCTTCCATATATATATTACATAATGTACAATTTGCAAACTCATTAGTTACTTAAATTAATAAGAAGTTTAAGATATCCCGTTCACTTAATTTATACTTGTGATAACGAAAATTACCATAATAATTTGTCAATGTCAAGAAATGTATTATCCCATCAAAAACATAAACGAAGTTCTGCAGATAATCCCTAATAGTCGAATAATTTACACAAAGGAGAAAACTCTCAAAATTTAACTTGGTTAGTTTCTAGTCTTTCTTTCTAAATACAAGTTATCTTATATTTGGCTAATCAACTTATCTTTATAGTATACGCACGTTAATGTTTTTAGATTGTAAGTTTAACGTTATCTTATTTTTCTAAAAATGTGGTTAGCTGGTAAAAACTAGTCGATTTGAACGACGGTTTACCATGTAGCGTTCGATGTTCCACCCTGTATATGAATATCTGACATAGGATGCCACGATATCGAAGTTATCGAGTTAAAAATAGTTTTCAAACTTGTGCCAAACTTGTTCGCCATACACGAGAGGAAGCTTATTATATGTTTGCTGTGCCGGCTGGAAAGGAAACGAGTGTAGGTAGCCAACTTGGAAGCCAAGCTTAGATGTAATTTTCGCATTCAATTTAATTTCAATGTGTTTGATGAATGAATGAATCTTTTTTAGGCCTGCGACTTAAACCTCCTTATCTGATTTCAATTTATTCCGCAAAAGAACAGAATAAATAAAGTTACGTATAGAAGATGTACTGTATTATAAAACCGATGTTTGACGACTAGAAAACTCAGATCATGGCATCCCGCTCTGCCGTATAGCACTGCGCTTTTGGTGTAGTTAGGGTCGTCACATTCGTTCGTGTATCTCCGTCTCACGTACAGGAAGGCGCAGCGTGGGGGACTGATGACCTGGTAAAGGTCGCTGAAGTCCGCTGGATGCGGGTGGCGCAGGACCGATCATTGTGGCACTATTTGGTGGAGGCCTATGTCCAGCAGTGGACGCCTTTCAGCTGATAGTCTCTGTCGCTCGAATATGCTAGTGCAGCAGACATAAAACTACACGAACGAAGTTTGTTTTCGTTTCGCGGTAGGGTCTCTCCGCAAATGTGACGACCCTAACTACACCAAAAGTGCATGTGCTATACGGCAGAGCGGGATGCCATGATATGATTTTTCTATTTGTCAAACATCGGTTTTATAATACAGTACATCTTCTGTACGTAACTTTATGTATTCTGTACTTTTGCGGAATAAATTGAAATCAGATTGGAATCCGAAACGTGTATCAAATTGTCTTCGGTGTAGTTTTTTTCTGTTTATTTTGTGAAGTTTCCTTTTAACGAGAGTCTGGGCAACATCATGAAGTATAACATTTCTTATAAATTGTGACCGGAAATTTGCTGTTCCAAGATATACAGGTAAGTAAGTAAGTTTTAAACGTGTTTTATGCGTGTGGTGATTTAAAATTTGTATTACGTTTGGGAGAAGTTTGAGCTAGAAGTAAAATATTACTAGTGTTTGTAGAATTAGGGAATTATAGAAACATCCTATGAGTCTCAGAAATATTAAAATATTAATTAAATATTTATTAATGAAACGGGGCACTCACGTGTTTGAGGTCGAATCCTATCGCTCGACATGTTTCGAACCAATACGTGGTCAAAAATATCTTATTATATCAAGTAAAACTTTATTCAGGTATTCTAAAAGTTTAAAACAAATCCTATTTATATTGTATGTAATTAAGCAGTATTTTATGGTAGTTGTCATTAACCTCTCATAGGAAATTAGGTAAGAATGTAAATTACTTTCTGTGTTTCGTTTGAATGATGACTATTTTATGTTTTATCCAAATCCTTTCTATTTGGGATCATACTACTGCTTTCAAATATTGCCAATAGACTCTTTAGAAGGAACCCCCTTTCGGCTTATAAAGAAATAAGTTAGATGAACATCAATTATATTGTAGCCAGTTGCATTAAAAATGCAACCCAATGAATGCAATGCAATGCAATTCGCATTGGGTGCGACAACATTTATCTACTTCAATATTCCAATAAAAGTTTATGTACCCACTTTTTATAGACGAAATTTATCACCATTGATAACAATAAAATAATTATGTAGAAATGTTATCTACGACGACATCGAACAATTTATCGAATTAAAAAACTAATGCTGATTTCTACTGCATTAGTCCTGTTCCTAATGTCATTTGCACTCGATCTTCCGATCTCTAATGATTATAATTAGGGGTAGTATAATATTAATTACCAACTATACCTCATTCCAGATAACATTAGAATTTCAACGGACGTATTCGTGCACGTTTCTTCGTTCCTCTAGCTTCCGCCCGCGACTTCGTGTGCGTGAACCCGGGATAAAAATCTTATATTTTAATCCAAGCTGTAAACTATCTTCTTGCAATATTTGATAGAGTAACAAACATACAAACATCTAAACATCCAAACTTTCGCATTTATAATAAATATGTATCAGTAGGATAAGAGGGAATTATTGTACTCGTTTTACTTATATCGATAAGAAATCGATAAGCGTTTGTGCCATAAATACATCTATAGTTTTGACGGAGGAGTTTCAACTCAAAACTCGACAAAAAGCGCGGGGAGTCCCTAAGTACTTTACAAACATAATATTTAACACTGATGATAATAAACGTTAATTAAATAATAGAAGTAGGTACAATTAATTTCTAAACTGCATACAATATGATAATTAACATTAACTAAATTAAGTTAAAACTAAGTTAAATTTAAAAAACCGGCCAAGTGCGTGTCGGACCACGCAAAACGAAGGGTTCCGTGCCTATTAAAAAGGTCATATCGTCACAGACATTGTACGGCACTTACGTCCTTTTCTTTGAGGAAGGCAGTTTTTCAGCAATATCTCGAAAACCTCTGAACCGATCTTGTTCAAAACAATTTTCGGTGAATGAAATTAATAAGCCCTATGTCCATGAATTTTTCCATATTTTTAAAATACACCGTTCAAAAATTAGAGGGGGGGGGACAGAATTTTAGTGACTTTCGGGGCGATTATCTCCGACCCTATTCACTTAATCAAAAAAAATGCTAAGAAACCTTATATTTATTTTGAAAGGCCTATCGATTGATGTGCCACACGGAGGGTCGCAATGAAAAATGTTTTTTTGACTTTTAGTTTTATGTATGGAGTGCACCCCTAAAAAATTTTTTTTTTGTCATTTTAATTACAAAACTATGTAGCGGCTAACAAAATACACCTATCCTCAAAATTTTATTCAAATACACCTTATAGTTTTCGAGTAAAATGCCTGTGACATACGGACAGACGGACAGACGGACAGACGGACAGACGGACAGACGGACATGACGAAACTATAAGGGTTCCGTTTTTGCCATTTTGGCTACGGAACCCTAAAAAAGGTCCTCGAGGCATTGATGGCTGGCGGCTGTATGGTGATCAAGGATAGGACAAACGCCCGTCATTTTGAAAACTTAACCCTGTTCTGTACAGTAGAGACTTCCTAATGATATATTTTTTTTAGAAGTTTACTCAAAATATTATAATCTAATGTAAAACAACCAACCAATGTCAACAATTAGACATGCCCCAATGACGTCAGTAGACTGTGAACGCACTTTTTCGACTCATAAATGGGTCCTAAACTCACGTCGATATAGGCTCACAAGTGAAAATTTGGAAAAAATTATGGCCATTCTTTTCCGTTGGCGAAAGTGATTTATCGCCTTAATCATCGTCATTTAAATAATTTGTCACTTGAAACATATAAATTATGGTACTTAAAATAAATTTATAAAACATTACTTTTGTCCTTTGTTTTGTATTGTCACGAATAAACTATTCTTATTCTTATTTAGTACCTATTTTTTTTTATTAATATAAGGAAGTCTCTACTGTACAGGGTTAAGTTTTCAAAATGACGGGCGTTTGTCCTATCCTTGATGGTGATGCGTTACGCGAGAAAGCTCTTCGGTCACCAGTTATATCAACCAGACGTTTCGCGATTTCGCGACACTAAATATTTATTATTTTGCGTTTAATTGGTTTTCCTTGAAATCGCATGACGATTAACGCTCATCGCATCATCATCATCATATCAGCCGAAAGACGTCTACTGCTGGACATAGGCCTCCCCACAGAGTACCAAAGTGAACGATGCTGCGCCACCCGCATCCAGCGGACTCCCGCGACCTTTACCAGGTCATCAGTCCACCTTGTGGGGGGGCCTACCCACGCCACACCTTTCAGTACGTGGTCGCCATTCGAGAACCTTTCCGCCCCAACAGCCATCGGTTCTACGTGCAATGTGTCCCGCCCACTGCCACTTAAGTTTAGCGATTCGGAGGGTTATATCGGTCACCTTAGTTCTGCTGCGGATAGCCTCATTTCTGATGCGATCACGCAGAGATACTCCCAACATAGCCCTCTCCATTGCCCTTTTGGGTGGCTTGCTTGGTGTTGCCAGTGATGACATAATATATGGCACTGAAACGTGGTCGCTTACTATGGGCCTAAGTAAAGATGATTTCAATTCAAAAACGCGTTCTAGAATTGAGCCCTTGGTCGCATTATGTTATGACCTGGATAGGAAAGTTGTGTTGTACGGTCGCCTTATTCAGAAGTCCCGAGTTTCTCGCTGCCCTGGTTTCTAGGTTGTTTTAGAAATGCACTTTTCTTGTTTAATGTTGCTTTTGATTTTTTACACTGGCAACTTTTCCAGTGACCCGATGCCGGAATGCGTTTTTGACGTATCAAAATGTATTGAAAGAACACATAAAATTAGGAGCGCCTGGGGATGCATTGTGTAGTGTAGAGAGTGAGAGTTTTGCATTTAGGTCTAGCACTAAAGATTTCGCAACGTGCTTGTGTTGTGACTCTTCTGTCAATAAGCTACGGTGTCTGCTTAGTATCGAGTAGTGCATGTGCACGTATGCCACCATTGTGATATCATTAATTTAAAAAAACCGGACAAGTGCGAGTGGAGAGGGTTCCGTATATTATAATCTAAATGTCATAACAGTTATGAGTGCTATGCTCTAAGCATCAGGCGCTCCATACAAAATACACAAAAATATTGAGAATTTTTCCGTTACTTTGACTACTCAAACTTCTTATAGGTTGTCATATCTTTAGGCAAGGAACTATTTTCCATATTTTTTTCAGAATTTTAAGCCTAGTAGTATGAGATAAGGGAGGGAATGGTCAATTTTCGTATTTTTTTCTAAATTACTTCAAATCTGTTTTTTGCTAAAATTATTAAAAAAATACCTTACATGCTTACAACCACGCCTTTCATTTGATATGTCACGCAGTACAGGTTTGCGAAACTTTTTTTTTAATTTTCCAACTTACTATAAAGTGGCCCCTTTGTTCAGAATTCATTAATTTACTTTACGCGTCCATATTTGGGTCACCAATTTACATATGTTTAATAAATTTCATATCAATCGGTCCAGTAGTTTCGGAGCAAATCCGAAACGGGTTCCGTTTTTTTTTCTTTTGAGGTACGGAACCCTAAAAACGGACAAGTGCAAGTTGGACTCACCCACCGAGGATTCCGTACAAAATTACAAATGTATAGTGTTCAGATTTTTCTCTGCACTTGTAGTATAAGAAATTACTTGCCGATAATAAGACATCCGTCCCTCTCGCACTCGCATACTTTTCAGAGCGTGACGGGTATCTTATCGACAGCGATAAGTGATAAAAAGTAAACCATGCACTGCTTCTGCTGGGGTTTTTTGCCAAATCGTGACATGAAATTGCGACGAAGTATAAATTCAAAGTTTATTAGTCTCTTTATCGTATATCATCTCAGCCTCCATAATCTCACGCAATTTTCCTATAAATTTCTGCTTTATTAAGCTAATAGTATTGCATAGTTTTCATTCTTGGAGACGGTATTAAATTAAAACGGTGTTTTTATTATCTGAGCATCTAACCGTGCTGCTTATTAAACATTTTAAGAGAACGACTTAGATAAAACGGTGTGTTGTAGAGCGGTTATCTGAACAATTAAAAAGAAAACAGTCGTTGATTTAATGGTGTTAACAACTTTAATTACTTAATACGAGTAGCTACTGGGGATAGTAGGTAGGTATATATTCGCTTGATATGAGTTATAATTGCTTTAGTATTCGTCAGGCTTACCGTTCTCGTTACAACACGTTTAGCGGAGTGCGAATTGCAAGAGCGAGAAATATCACATCGACTCCAATCCAATGCACTTAGTCAAATATACCATAATAATGGTAATATGAAGTTTTATATACGCGTATAAACTGGATATAATATCATAATATTTGTTAAAAAACATCAAACTGAATGTTTGCCAGAGGGCCAAGTAGCGTAGCATACTTGAAGTAAAAAGGATACAGATCGGAACCGAAACAGAGGGCCTACCGCGAAACAAAAACTAACTTCGTTTTCGTTTCGCGGTAGTCCCTCAGTACTCTGCTCGAAAACGATTGTTTAACGAACGAGCATTGTCGACGTTGGAGTTAAGACTGCAAGGGAGCGTTTTTCAAAAACGTGTACATATTTTTTTTTTTTTCAGAATTAATTTTTTTTTGGGTTTTTCTTACTCAGAATCGTTGATACTATCGATCCTCACACAAGAAAAAAAAGTGTCCAAAATATTCCATTCCAGATCGTCACACTTTTATATGCAGACTTTTTTCATTTATATGGTCGTGACGCACTGGAAGAAAAAACTTACATAGTAAAACCTGGGACACTAAGAAAAACCAAAAAAAAATCGAAATCTGAAAAAAAAGTTCATGTACAGTTTTTATGAAAAACGCTTAATTTGGATCAAAGATTAGCATTTTTACACAAGACCCCCTAAAAAAATATTTTTAGTCATTTCATTACAGAACTATGTAGCTGCTTACAAAATACATATAATATATCCCCCAAATTTTATTAAAATACCTAAACCTAGTTTTCGAGTAAAATGCCTGAGACATACGGACAAACGGACATGACGAACCTATAGGGGTTCTGTTTATGCCATTTTGGATATGGAACCCTAAAAACCATAAAAATTTAATCTAATGTACTCATCTATCTTGTTGCAAACGGCAGCTCCTTGAAAATGTTTAAAACATAAGACATTGTTTTTTTTTAATATAGAAAAAAAATGTCCTAAGAATAGGTACTCAGGATTATATGGCATGTGAACCCCGGGCTCTGTGACAGTGGCTAAAGATGCAAGGAAAACGCGAACATAATGCTGCCCTGATAATTGTACTTGCAGTAATCGACATTTTTGGGATTTTCACTTTTTTGCAGAAATGACATCCCAAGAGCCTAATCTATACATAAAAAAAATAATTTCAGTTTTTTTTTAATTAGAAACATGTTTTTTTTCTAACCAGAAACGCAGTACTTGCACAAAAATATTACTTTTGCTAACAAGATCTGCAGCATTCAGCACGTGCTAGAAGTTTGTGCAGTACTTGCTACGTTTACTGCAGATTCATTAGGAATACACTTTTTTGCAACGAATACTAACTAAAGCCAAATGCAGTATTCAACATTACTGCATTTGAGTGTAGCGAGAATAATAAAGAGCTCCTCTTGCGATGCTAAAACTAAACGCAGTATTCTACAGTGCTGCGTTTACGAGTAGCGAGAGTAACAAAAAGCTTCGCATGCGTCGAAGCCGCAAGGTACAGTGCCGCGATTCGTGCTAGCAAATCAGAGCGTCGACGTCATTCGCGGACGAGACAAAGTCAATTTTATAGACTGATTATAATTATTAATTAAAATTAAGTCCTTCTTGGTTGTGATAATAAGTCTAATATAGAGTTTTTTGGGTTCGATATTATAATTAAGAATTGTAGACCAATAGATTTAGGAAGTTGGCTACATTAACTTAGGTATTTTTAAGTTCAGTTATTTCGATAATATAATCATTTTTCTAATACTTACCTAAAATCTATTTTATTTCATCTCTTCGTCACTTAAAACATTTGCCAGAAGAAGCCTTAACAACACTTTTAACTAGTACTAAGCATAAAAATAGGGCATGATTGCGAACTAGAAACGCAGTATTGAACACGTGCTAGGTGATTTTGCAGTAATAAACACAAATACTGCATTTATCCTTAGTAATACTGTAATGCCCACAAGCCCAGATAGTTGATGAAAATGCAGTACTGCGCATTCTATCCAAATAAGGCAGTAAAGTAAAGGAAAAAATATGTCAATAGAAAGCTTGATTTTTTTAAGTATTATTCAGTACACTTCAAAAGTTATACCATATAGATTTGTTGTATAGATATCACAAAATATGTTTACCGCGTTTATCTCGAAACCGCCATTTTGCAAGTACTGCATTTGCGATTACCAGGGCAGAATGGGTAAGGGTAAAATAATCCCCAATTTCCGGGAAAGTCCGTTGTCCCGTTTTATCCCGTGTGTAATAAGCTTAATCGTGATTGTGTTACTACACGACGATAATATTGAACAGATATAAATACTTGAATAAATACATAGATAACAACAGCGACTCAGTTATATTCTCTTTTGATTTAATTAAATAATTGGTAATTTAATATAATATTATACTTGTGTAGTAACAATATATAACTTAAGGAAGAGCGGTGTCTCCCAAGTCCCAACACAGGCACAATTGCTTACTGGGAGGCACCTAAATTATGTACATTTGACGCAAATAAAGATTTTTGTATATGTATTTCTGTAACATCAAAAAAAATATTCATGCTCATCATCACACAAATATTCGCCCTTAGCGGGTTTCGAACCCAGGACCGTCAGCTTCGTAGCCTATCTAAACCCGTCGTCGAAAAGGTTAAAAGTTTTAACATGCATAAATTTTTGGTTATACGAGTAATAGGGATGATCATGTTAAAATGGATAACGTAAGTAGTTTCTAAATGGATAGTAGACCATCAAATTATTGTAATTAATTATAAATTAAAAATATAATTAAAATCATAAAAGTTTAAAAAAATGCATTTTATATAGAATCCTTACGCTTTTAAAGAAACAATTTTTTATGACAATTATGGACCTTAATGTAGTATTTCGCGACCGAAACAGCAATTTACTCGATTTTCCATACAACGATTACTAGGTACCTACACATAGCATTGTGACATTTGTGACGTCATACCTTAATGTCAATTAGTATAAATTTATGTTATTTAATTGCAGTTGCACCCATACATACAAACACTTGTTCCTCTCCAAAAACTGGTTCGAATGGCGTCGTAAAAAAAATATACACAAGCCTATTCGCAGTATTTTTTGCTTTTACAAGGGTAGGACTTATGCTCTTTTGGAATATATGACTATTTTCGTATACAGTTTTAATACGTTTAGTAAATATAGGTTAACCAATTTAAATCTAATGTATAGGTATAGAGACTAATACATGCAATGCACTCTACAAATCAACCTTAAATAATTGTAGGAGACAAATTGCAATTGGCAGTGATTGTCCCTGAGAGCAAAGACCGCACCAAGTGACGCAAAAACAATCCTTAGTCTTATCTAGTTTTAAAAGAAGGTAATATAATAAAAATGTACGTGATTCAAACTCACATAGGACTATTTTCTTTTAAGACAACAGAAAGTGAAAGGCGTAGCCTCGGACATCTTGCGTGAGAATATTCACAACCAATATGCTAAATGATCGCTCAGTAGCGTGACCATTGCAGCTTCAGAATGCTCTGTTTATATGTTTGACAATGGCGAAGAGCAATGGATAAAGAAATTTGATAGTGTTGAGTTAGTGGTGGGTGTGCGTATTATACAATGTTGAGGTAACGTTAAAAGTGAAGTTTGTTATGGAGCGTATAATATGATAAGTGATTGGACTATTCTACGTTTTAGTTCCACTCTTTGGTATCGGTGTCTTGGCGTAAAACGCATTGTTTAAAATATTAGACTATCAATTGGGTTTGTAGTTTTAGCAACGAGATTTTGAAGGATGAACTATAGTGAATTAACTTCAGAAGTCGAATTTAATCGTAAAGTGGATGGGTTAGTGTTCTCGATATACGCGGGTGCAGCCGCGTATTTGAAAAAAGGCAACATGTCCCCATTTTCATCTCTCTGTGTTTCAAAATCAAAACGACAGAGACATTGAAATAGGGAGATTTCCGGTCAGAGTATAGCAAAGGGTCCTATCAAATTATGCGGTCTTTATACTGGTCCACTACTGCCCGTTCCCTCTTATCCATGAGAGGCCTGTGCCAGTGGGACATATATTGGGCTGGAATAATTATTATTATTTATACTGGCCCTAATACTATGTCACATAATATTTGTACATCGCACGATTCACATATATTTTTTAATCTTTTACGCTTCATTTCCTGTGAATAAATGACGTATTTTCTGCGAAACAGTTCGTACAATATATATATTTCGTATCGCAATAAACGAATGTGTTGGAAGCAGCTTAACCTTAACGACTTCGACGAACTTTGCTATAATCGGACTAACGTTAAAGAAAATTCGATATGTGCATATGTTCCCAGAAATATAGCCACAATATGTCACCGGTACATGACATATAGAAATAGTATTTTCGATTTAAGTCGTGCCTGGCTATAATGATTGCGTTTATGTCGGACATAAAGCATTGGTCCCACTCGCACTTAACTACCATTTAACTAAGATGGTGCCTGTGACGGGACAGGGGCGCGGGGGAAGACGTCGAAGGGTACCGGGCGGGTAGCGGGCGCCGGGGCACCTGACCCTCAGCACCGTCTCAGTTAACACCTTCAGTGCCAGGAACCCGCTAGGTTGGCGCCCTGCTTGTAGGTGCTTTCCTTTACGACTGATTTTCGCATATGCACTACGAATCCTTTAAACACTGAATGTGTTAAGCGGTCGACCCATAAAATATTAACAGTTTCATAATATGCGGTGACAAGTCTATTTGTCCCAAATTTGCCAGAAGTATTGCCTCGTTGTACTATGCGAAGAAAAATTAATTACATTTAATACCGTTTTAAAAACATACCTAGCCAAGGTGGGCATGTCATGTGTTAGTATACTTACCAATGTAAGTGTAATGTAATGGTACATTAGCTGAGCCATAATAAAGTGGAGCAATGCCAACGTACTGTAAGGTAAACGTCCCAGCTGACACCGGCCCAATACAGACACTTTTAACAATAGGGTGTCAAATACTAGGCATGAAGGTGTCAAACATTGGGACATATGCTACAAATAATGTAACGATTATTTATGAATACAGTCACCAGCTTCGAGTATAATATCTGGCATCATCATGATCATCAGTCGTTCCCTCAACGCTGATGATCGTGAAATCGTGTCATAGTATCGATGACCAGACTAATCACCCGCTTTGTGAATGGCCTCGTCCAGATCTAGTTGCAAGGGTGCTGTGCAGTGATTTGTGTGCTCCATCTAGTGGGTGGTCTGCCCCGAGACATCTGGCCCTCAAGTTAGCCCGTCGTAATAATCCTCTCCACGCTAGCCGAAGAACATCGTGAGAGGTGTCCAAAGTATGTGTAAATACGGTCTTGGCATATTGTGGACAGTCGACGATTTATGCGATAATCTTAACTGAAAGATACAAGAAAATTGTCTTGCCTCGATATGCGTATTTGAGTGTTTTACATCAGGTATTTACCAGAGTTAAAGGATACTTTTTAATTTATTGAATTTATTTAAGTCTGGTATCGAAAAACAAAACAGATACACTTATAAACATAAGTACCTATAAAAGCGACCATTGCCACCAAATATTATTAAGAGGAAGTATTTAAATTATTTATGTACTTCAAATTACTGCTACAGCAAACAAATAACAATTGAAGACGTCCAAGTATCATCTGGTACAGTTGATTGAAACAAATTTAAGTACTAGGTTTCCTTTTTATCATGACACAGCCTTAGGTATCCATCCACTTTCTGGCTCCACGCTCTGGCTCCAGGTGATACTACAATAGTTTGGCACCATCGGATGAGTTTGACGGTGCCAAATTCATGTACGATCTACTTAGATTCTACATTTAGTTTCAAGTAGATACAAATTATGGTGCACAAATGGGTGGAAATAGGAATTTGAGAACATATTTTGCTTTTGACAAGTCAATGTAATGTTTTAAAGTGATCATCTATATATTAAGAGACCCCATGAAGTTCGACATGAGTCGAAACAAGTGAAATCAGATTTTTCGAAAAACCCAACTGCTTTTCTACAAATATTATAGCCTATGTCACTCCCACGATTAAGAGGAATCCAACGACATCTCATATGTCGAAATCCCTCAAACGGTTTAGGCTACAGGGCGTGCCTACGCATACATACGCTAGACAAATTTCTCTCCTTTCCTTCGGCAGTCGGGTAAAAAATAGAGAGAAAAGGAGTTTAGTATGGAAAACTTCCTCTGTCTGTGTATTCTATTGTTTTATCTAGCAACAGAAACTAGTTAAAATGAGAACCAAACTACGTCTTTGTGGAGAGTCGTGCTTCCTAGGGACTTTTAAGTTTTTATAAAATAAAATAAAAAAAACCATGTTTAGTATAGGTACTTATATTGAAAAATAATTGACTTTTGGGCTCCATCAACAAAACAACTTGATGATAATCGATCATTGATTGAGATTACAATCATAAAATTGTAATGTCATCTACGTTCTAGCTTTAAGTTGGTGAGCCATTGAAGTCAGTTAGTCCTATATAACATAGCTACTTGCTAAGTTACAAATCGATACGACTAATTGAAGTAGGAGAAATTTGACTCCCAAGATTTGATCATATCGTTATTTGCACACTCAGTTACAGGTGAATATAATTAGACAAGAATAGCGAAGTTGCATAGTTCCATCCTAAGTGACGCAGAATAGTCCCAACGATGTTGATCAGATAAAAGTACAAAAAGACGGTCAAACTGCTTGTCCAGCCGGCTTCCAAATTAAGAGTCCATTGCCAAAAGCAAGAGGTAGATCAAAAGATCACTGGTTAAACGATGTAAAGACAGTAGCGGGTAAAAAGAGAGACTTGATTGAAATGGCGAAAGATAGGGGAACATTGAAACAGATGGATAATGATCTCATGATACCCTAAATGAGGTAATTATTTAGTGCATATTTAACATTTTTTTGACCTGATAACGTCTTATAAATCGATGAACACCAGCTGCACTCACGAAAAAGTGTGACTCAATGTCCCATTCCGAACGCCGGCTGCGCGCACGAAATATCAACGCACAGCCCAAACCGGCGCTGGTTCTAGAGATTCCAAATTTGGCACGTAGGTTCCTTATAAGGTCTAGGGGTGCAATATGATTTTTCAAAATTCACCCTCTAAGGAGGTGAAATGGGGGTCAAAAATGTGTATGGAAAAACAAGATTAAATCGACCATTTATTCAAAACTTCACAGAAGACAAGTATCCTTACGATAAATTAGTAAATACGTGTTAGGTATGCAATTTTTCATCAATGTTTTTTTTTATGACGTATCACGTAAAATTATCGTCCGTAAACCGAATTTACAGACAACCATTTTTAAATAAAAGACTGTTAGTATTGAGGCAAGGGAACATTAAAGGCTATTATTATTGTAGACTTGTAATAAAAAGTTTCTAATTTCGACTTTTCACTAGTAACACATATTTTTCCAATTGACAGGAAAGCGTGACACGACCAGACGTATCGGTATTTGCGGTAACGCTTCACTGCGTTCATTTGCATGTGTACTCGTACTGTAAGTCAAATCTGATGACGCTGTCAAACTGGATTATTGCCATGACTTAGACAGCGAAAGCAATTACCTATTGTGAGCAGGGTAAGTTATTTGTAGTTCGTTTCAGACAACATTACGCACTATAATGTTCTGTGAACTTTTGTTATATTTCTACAGCTCTTTTATTTTATGAGAACTGCATAAATATTATTCGTTTAAATAATCAAATTTTAACAGTTCACATGAGTGTGATTAGGATAAAGTTTGTTAGTTTCATCGAAAGGATGAGTAAAAGAAGATTACGATGAGGGCTGCTAGTAAATGTTCATTTACGCAAATATAACGTTCGAAAGACGGGCCTATATAATATTTTTTAATACAGTTGCTCAAAAAGTGGTACTTTTTGTGGCTGAGTAGCGTGCGAGAAGCTCAATTTCTCGAACTAGTGCTTTTTACTTTTTAGTTCCAAACTATACTTTCGAAACGCAGTAATTTTATATTAGATTTTTTACTTGGCAATTATGAAATTAAAAACGCTTACGAATACTAGGAGTATTTATTTAAAGTATTCATTAATATATAAATGACGAAAAAATATTAAGAATTTGCATTTTATAGCCTACTCTGTCTTAGGTATCTATGTATGAAATATTTACTTTCCTAAAAATCGTTCTTTGATTTGGCTGAATGATACAAGCATATGCCTAGAAAAAAAAAGTTTAAAAGCAAATCAGCCCGCCCTTTTGAAATAACTTCTAACTAGTATGTTGTCACTGTCAGTGTCATTTGTAAAGTATGGGTTCGTTCAAAAATAACTTCGAAGCAAGCATATTTTATCGCAATGATATATTAATTTATTATTTTTTCGCAATTGTATTAAAAACGTCGTTTACAACACGTGTGAAATGTCTTTTTACCACTCGTACCGAGTCTTGCCACTCGCTTTCAGCTCGTGGCAAGATACCTCGGTACTAGTGGTAAAAAGACATTCTTTTCACACTAGTTGTAAAATGTACTATTAACCATTTATCGGTGTTGTTCGGCGACTGAGGAAACACCCACGACTGCAGCAGCAGGTACCTACATAAACACTCCGTATTATATATATCTATAATGATAAGTTCGTGTAAGACACGTCTGACACGTGGCCTGCGTCCCTCACGCGTCGTCAATATACGTAACAGCCAAAGATTGTCCACAAATATTTATTATTTATATCTCACATGTAGTGCCTCAATTTATCAGATTACTTATATCATTGCGCGCTTTTTGACTAATATTATTGCAGTGCCTGTACCTACATTGAATATACGTGGTTTTAATTAATTTAAGTTAATATTAGCACTGACATCATTATATAATGGAATATTAAATTCCTTTGATTCGAGCAAGTCTTTAATCCCGCCTGACCAGACCAACTGATTAAATGGAGTTAATTTATTTGGTCGTATGAATTGCTATAGTTCATTAATAACTAATTAATATCGGTATGCGGCAACAAGCACTCATGATCATGATACTTAAAATGACATATTTAATTTGAGACCGTGATGTTTTTTGTTTAACGAGTACGTGCAACGTCAAAGATAAGTATTTTTTTCGGTGGAGGTGCAAAAGTGTAAACATATCTTTGAAATCGACTGTATACCAGATCAGAGGGGTAATTGCGTAAATTGTCGAACGAGCGTTGGGACAACTCAACTGTTATTTTCTTAAAAAAAAAAAATGACATCTACCTACCGTACGTTACGCGATCGACCAGCTGGGCCCTATTTCGCCATCTTGACAATTGGTATTGGTACATGACAATGACAATTCCACGGACATTGCTGGGTCAATAAGCTGTCCAGCAACCACCTTAACCTGTCGACGCAGCCATGTAAGTCGAATTGTCATTGTCAGGCGATAATTATCGATTTGGTGAAATAGGGGCCTGAGGCCCTAGCACCTTAGGTTTTATCGTCACGTTTTACGGCGAAAATGTACTGAAATGTCACGTAAAACGTGACGATAAAAGCTATCGTGCTAGGACCTCTGGTCTACTTATAATTTTTTATTATGTCTTCACATGTAAATCGCAATTCAATGTATTCTGCTGTCGCACCGGTCCCCCGTGTGGGTAAAATACCTATTCTTTGGGGGTAACAGTATACGTATTGGGGGTAAAATCAGTCTCCCTAATTAGGTCACGGGATAACTACGTGGAAAAAGTTATGTACCATCCGAGTAGACTTGTTAGAACGAGCGCGTAAAAAAGTCTGGGATTGCGAAGTTGATAAACCAAATTGGAAAGAGAAATCATTACCTAATTAATAATAATGTTATAATTTAAGGAAGCACAGCTTGAAAATATGCAGTTTGCAGTGATTTATAATTATTCTCATGATTGTGAGGTATTTATTGGATAGCAAGCGTTTGGTAATAATTTTCACACTAATGATGTTATTACAAAATAAATAATGTTTTTTCTACATTAAATAAACTTGGTAATTAATAAATTGAGTCGAATTCAGAAATACAGCTACAGATAGCAACGCTCTTTTTGATGATGATGATGATGATGATGATGCTGTCCTGACCGATTTCGGCCACAGCGACTGTGTGTTCTGGATTTGGTGTTACCGATTTGCACTATGACTAGAGTGTTGTTGTTCTACTCTCTGGTGCGCTCTCATGTGGCTTGCATACCCTATCTTTTTTGCAAAGGTACGAGCGCAATTTGGGCAGGTTAATACCCCGCCAATTAAGTTGTAGTGGATGGTTACCGGTAGGCGAGCCTTGAGCTCGTCTCGCTTTTTATCGAGCTCGTTACGACGCTCAATCTCGAAGGCATTAGCATGTTGATGGAGTAGACTTCGCCATTCGGGCCGCCGTGCTGCCTTCTCCTCCCACTCAGAGGGCTCTAACTTGCATTTTTTCATGTGTCTTTTCAGAACATCCTTATAGTGAAGGTATTGGCCACCACATTTACGCTTACCAATTTGAAGTTCTGAAAAGAAAATGCGCTTCGCCACTCTGTCGTCCGACATTCGCAACACGTGTCCACACCACCGCAGCTGTCGCCTCATCAGATACATCTCAATGCCTCCGACATTTGCGCGCCTCAGGACATTTGTATTTCTGACACGGTCCGTCCACTTGATTTTCATGATGTCTCGGAGACACTTGAGGTGGAATCTGTCGAGTATGCGGATGTGTTTACGGTAGAGGACCCATGTTTCGGAAGAGTATAAGAGATTAGGCAGCACGACAGCCATGTAGACGTTAACTTTAGTGGCAAGTTTAAGGTCATGGGAGCGGAAAACCTTGGGTCGCAGCTTTCCGTAAGCGGCAGCTGCAGCACCAATTCTGCCATTAATTTCCGACTCCAGGTCGCACTTGGATGTTATAGTGCTACCAAGGTACTTAAACTTATCCACTTAAGATAACGCTCTTTTTACCCAACTGCCGAAGGAGAGGAGATGTTTATCGAGCGTATGTAAGTATGTATGTATGATGTGTGTATGTCTTATTCGCTGGCACGCCCTGCAGCCTAAACCGTTTGACGGATTTCGACATATGAGGTGTTGTTGGATTCCTCTTAATCGTGGGAGTGACATAGGCTACAATATTTGCAAAAAAGCAGTTGGGTTTTTCGAAAAATCATTTGATTTCACTTGTTTACGAGTATACACCGACTCTACGTAAGTATGTACAAACTATGGCACGACCTCGACCTTGCTTAAACCCACAAAGTCAATCACCGTAATCCTCAATCATCTCACACACACACACACGATAAACTGTAATCCTATGGCAATAAGATTCAAAATGGCGTATCAAACGAATGCGCAATAGGTGACCAAGCGTATGACAAATGTTGAGAATTGCTTAAAGAGTTCTCGAAATTTTGCAACAATGGGGCAGGTCATATTGTACATTGTATGCCGCTTGCAAGCCGCCTTAATGGTAGGTACTGTATTCAATAATATTATTGAGTAATCAATTATGCTTATATACATACAATAACCCTTCTCTCCTTCGGAAGTAGGGTAAAAACTCACGTCTATATTCCCGAAAGACGTAGGCACCCCATATAAAGTTTAATTTTCAGTGCGAAACTGCGTGTTTAAATAAAAATGGCCACCAAATCTGACAGCTAAGACACATTTACACGTTTCCTTTGACGAAGGTCGAGGCAAGTACAATTGACTCAATTTTGGTGTGCCACTTTTGGAGCGCTTATAACCTATCTACCTCTTTTTTATATTACATCATTATTGCTAGCCCGTCGTCCACAGCACGCTTCAACCCACTACTCATACGATATCTAGGTGAACAAAGTTCAAGAAACCCTACTCATTGTTTAATCCGTTTGAGAGATACGATGCCACAGATAGACACAGATACACAAATATGCATGGTATTCATGTTTTCGTCGGGGGCTAAAATTGAGCATACCGTCCACGAAAATTGGTGCCATTTTAAACAGTTTTCTAACGAAACCAAAAAAGCACACACAATATAAGCGCACATAACTGACACATGTTTCGAGCTCGTCAGGCTGTGAGAATACTCAACCTGAAGTCCTGGTCGACCCAAAACAATACAATATTGAATTTAAACTTTTGTGAGCCATGTTTAATACACATAACAATAAACATGTCACCCGTAGTGACATTAAATGCGTGAATTTTACCGTATAAGTAATTATTATTATTACAACAGAACATGTCACCAATAGTGAAAATTACGCATTCATTGTCACTGACGACATGTCCGAATTCAAAAGTACCCTTAACATTATAACACAGTGTGACCATGACTCAATGATAGTATTAATGTTGGTCATTAAATCACACACACACACAGTAAATATAATCCGTAGCACGACCTACCGTAATAACACCTGCGCGCGCGCCGTTCGTTCAGAGCCGCGGCGACCTCACTACTGCATGCCACCACCACTGCAGCGATGGTACGAGTATCATAATGTCCATTAGAGAATGCATTGACTTAATCACGTTATTTGGCTATGAATGAAAACTAGGTTCGCGACTGTGCAAAATTTTAGAAATGTCTGATTATTTTTTTGGTCATAGGAATAACCTTCCTTAGCATCAGAAAATAGTTGTAGATTCTTCAACTGCGTCAATTATTTCTGAAAAATATAAACAGTTTCCTCACTTACGTTTTGGGTCAAGGACGGTCAATAGACACTTTCCTTCATCCGTCTCATATAACATTTTTTTTAATAAGTAAACTGACACTGGTAATGACAAATATAGCTGCTGCAACTGTCAATATCATTGCCAGTGTCAGTTTACCACAGATACACAAGTTTTTTTTTGTAATTGAGACCGATCGAGGATATTGCCGTCCCTGACCCAAAACGTAAGTGAGGAAACTGTTTATATTTTTCAAAAAAAATTGACGCAGCTGAAAAATCTGAAACTTTTTTCTGGTGCTAAGGAAGGTTATTCCCATCAACAAAAAAATAATCAGGCATTTCTAAAATTTTCATCCATTCCCCATTGCATTGTCTTATTCTGCATCCCTTAGGATGCATTCTGAGATTTTAAGTCCTTTAAACGAAAAAACTTTACTCGTGGAGCTGTGGCAACTTTACTCATCACGAAAAAAAAACAAATACAAGCAGAGTTATTATCAATGTTATCATGACTGCTGTCTTCTGTGACTTTTCTGTTTTTATTTCCCGGTATTTTTGCTGATAAATCTGAAACTTTTTTCTGGTGCTAAGGAAGGGTATTTCTATCACTAAAAAATAATCAGGCATTTCTAAAACTTTCATCCATTCCCAATTGACTTTTTTACCGACTCCAGTCAAACTCGGTTCAAGTTTTGAACATCCCGTATAGCGTGGTCCAGTCAATTTCATGTGGCGTCCCGATTAGGGTAATAGGGCACGTCGTGTCCCCGAGGACCGACGAGGTCGGAATAGATATCGGACTAATATGTGTGCTTAATCCACTACCGACGAACAGCAATTCAGTCTCCACCACCCCTAATATATCTTGAACCTGACACCGTTAAAACAATGCGAGATCATAGGCCAGTCTTACACTGGTTATGATCAGGCTAGCGTTGCGAATGCCAGCCCTGCAATTGATTCCAGGAAATGTGTCCAGGACATCTCATTAGTGGATAGTTTAATTATTGAGTTCGTGGAAAACTGCCAAAGCTGATATAATTTTGTTTGAGTATCGACGCTCAATGGCTTGCGTAACACATCGCGTTTTTGTTAAAATATGTTTATATGTTTGTTAGTCTAATGGGGCTTGTAGAAGGGCTATACTTTTACGGAAATGTGTGGCCGGCAACTATGGACGTCTTGCTCTTACTTCCATGCTAGAGCAAGACGCCACACATTTCCGGAAAAGTATAGCCCGTCTGCAAGCCCCTAAGATATATGTAATGGGCCTTGCCCGAGTAAAATGGAAAAAAAGCAATACTTACTTAATTAACTTTGACACTAGGCACTGGTTTCCAAGTAACACGTTAATTTTGCTTTACATTTTAGTTATTTATATTGTTTTAAACTTTTGCCATTTTCATGCATTATTTTTAGTAAACGAGATCAAGAATTTTGTGATTATGACGTAACGATCATGGCAGCTGCCTTTTTGGCGCGAATATATAATGTTTTTCAACCATTATATTTTATTTGCATAAAGCGATATTATTTTGAGAAAATAAAAATACCAGTTGACTATCGAATCAATATATGAACATTTTAAAACATATTTTAAATAATCGTAGAATAGCCATTGAGAATAGGTAACGCCACAGAGCCGAGTTTTTTACGCCGGTTCTTCTCGAGGCAGAGGTTTTCTTTCCGAACCGGTGATAGTTTATCGACATTCATAAGGTATGTCTAAATTGAAGAATAAAGATTTTGCAAGTGAAGGCGGTACGAACTAGGCTTTCCTCTTAAACTAATAGTTTGATTTGGTGCTCAGTGGGAATAGAATAGAATAGAATTAGAATAGAATTATTTTATTTGCCAGAATACTTATAAATATAGTACAGGGTGTTGAGGTACAGCAGTACAGTATTCAGTCTGTGAACGACATGCAAAAGTTATACATACTGGACTAAAATAATTATGTGATGCGTACAATACCACTATGATTAGATATATTTTTTTTTAATCAATTGCTTAGTAATGTCAATGTATTAATTTCAACAACACAAAAAAGAAAAAAACAATTACTAAAACCTACCTAAAGTACCCGAAGTTAAGTCTAAAAATTCTTTAATGCTATAAAAACAATTTTCCATTAGCCAATTAGTGATTTCTTTTACAAATTTTTTATAATCCATTCGTCTTATATCCGCTGGAAGGTTGTTATACACTACAATGCACATATTATACGCATTCTTACTATAGATCGCAGCGCGGCAAGGAGGCTGGGAGATTAAAGTTGGCCTTCTCCCAGCAGTGGGACACTACTTGACTAGGTACACTATTACGAGTATCAAACGCTCGCTGTGCGCGGGGCCATTAAATATGGGGAAGGGACACCTCTGTTGCGCTCTCTGTCTGAGTGGTTTGTGATTCTCATTCGGGCTGCTGTGTGATTCACAAGTAGCGTTTTTTAAACCCTCAGCGGTTGTCTTTACCATCTTTATAATATTTTGATTATTAATTAAAATTAAAATCACTAAACAATATAATGTTGCTAGCTGTATCGTGAATAGATTCTAATTTTGTAAGATTAAACTCGGTTAGCTACTGAACACCACAGTTCATATGGGGGGTGCTAACAACGTTTGAAATGCCCGTTACATTTTTTTGAGAACCCTACTACTTCGACCCTCATCATCATTATCTATATAACATCATTTTGTTTAAAAACAAAGTTTTAACCGACTTCAAATCAGTACCCAAATTGCTTCAAGTTTGCCTAAAGAATAGTTCCCTTGTTTTTGACGGAATGGAAATGTACTTACGCATCGCCCCCAGCCTGGGGAAGCTATATACGGGGTTATGTGGGACTCTCTCCCTCCGGCCAACTCTATTTAGAGAAGGGGGAGGGAGTCTACCCACTAAAACCACTCCGGCGTTTCCGTTTCTGCCGTTAATGTGAGCGCTATGGGATCGCGAGCATGTACCACGACGCCCCCTGATAGAAGAGTTCCCTCGATTTCTCCAGGATCCCATCATCAGATCCTGACCTGATGTCCATGGGACTTACCAATACCCTTTCAAACAAATAAAAGAAGTCCCTGGGTACAGGCATCTTCGTGTAATCGGGAAACATACATAAAAATTCTCCGACGAATTGAGAACCTGTTTCTTTTTTGAACTCGGTTAAAAAGATGGTTTAAGTAGAGTCCATAAAAGTACGGCAGAGTAGTAAACAAAAGAGCTCACACTGAATGGGTGTTTCTTGTTTGGTTTAGGAGTTCCCATGGGCACCCTTTGACTCCATCTTCAGACACTACGGTACTACGAATTAACTAAAATATATACTTACTAACATGGCAAGTTAAATAAAAACGTGTGTCGCCGCTCCGTGCCGATATGCCAGGTCGAACGGGCGAAACTTAGTGCGAAAAGGTGAGCCTATGTCCTGTAACGTTATTATTATACCTAGATATTTTTCTAGCACGAACGACTTATTGTAAGTGATTGACAAAATAAAAACATCGACAGTCCTGTTATCGATAAGTACCACTTCAACGTCATAGACGTATATGCGTTAAAAAATTGATAATACTAACAAAACTATCAATTTATTTATATTTTAAATACTTCAGAAAACAATTTGCAATACTTTCGTAACTTTCTTTCTTCCTGTCATTAAATTAATTATCCCCGAAGTCACTCCATAACACACACACACACACACACACAAACACACACACCGAAATTGTCTTTCAAATCGACGTAGAATGTCACATGTAGTTTTTCCCAAACCCATTTTTGGTCCCAAAACAAATCTGTGTCTCTGTATATGGTTACAGTGTAGGTGCACGCGGTGTCTAGGTAGGTAGCCAATACATATATGTCTGTGGTTGTATGTACGTATTGTCGTTGAAGTAGGTAGTATGTACTTATCGATAGCAGGATTGTCGATATTTTTATTGTGGCAAGCACTAAACAAATGTTGTTCCTGCTAGAAAAATATCCAGGTATAGTTATTATATAGCTTAAGCAAGTATCGCTATTCGTTTAGATTTATAACATTATAATGGATACCGCTATGCAGCTTGTCAAATATCGTTTTGGGTATAACGCTTTTTCGGAAAAATACTCGTAACGTTATAAACGATAGAGCTATGCAAAAATAGCGCTATTTAAAGGCCTCTATGGCACTTGCGTACGTGGCTTGTCAGGCAAATATGAGAGCGAAAGTGATGACCCTATTATAATTAAATACAATACAAAAGTTTAAATATGTTTTTGACGTCGACTGTACATTATATAACCGATAACGTACGAGTAAGGATTCCCCTTTGACTTAACTCAAACATTACTTAAGCAACAAGTAGAATCCAATCCATTTTAAACCTTAAAATGTTACTAACAAGGTTCACTAACATCACGATCCCGGATCAAAGTTCATAAACGAGCGAATTTGAATTTTCTTTCCATCATATTAAGTCTATATTAGAATTCCTACTTTATATTTATGATGTAGATGCACTGATACCCGAAACGATGTTCCACGCGCATTTCGTTAGAACCTTAGCGCGCCACTGACAGAGTTTAAATTCGAATGTCTGGTGTTAGTTGGCAAGGTGCGTATGGGAGAAAGTTGTTCTTACCAATGTCATTACCATTCCGCGTAAGCGAAACTCGCGTAACACGTTACGAAACAGTGTTCCGGGGTCGAACCCTGGGTAAGATATGTGGCCGTAAATCCATCCTCTGAAGGATACAGATAAATAATTGTAGGTAATAGATATCCACGATTCGATTCGGAGAGCTATGCTATAGCTTCTGTTAGTTCGAGCTTAGTTCTGCTGCGGATAGTCTCATTTCGGATGCGATCACGCAGAGAAACTCCCAGTACAGCCCTCTTCATTGCTTTGCTTTGGGTGACTTTGAGCCTTCTAATAAAGCCCGTAGTAAGCGACCACGTTTCAGTGGCATATGTCATCACTGGCAACACACACTGGTGAAAGACTCTCTTCTTGAGACACTGCGGAATATTACACTAAACAGATGGCCGTTGGGGCGGAAAGGTCCTCGAGTGGCGACCACGTACCGGAAGACGCAGCGTGGGTAGATCCGCAAGGTTGAATAATGCTGGTAAAGGTCGCGGGTGTACACTGGATGCGCGTGGCGCAGGACCGGTCATTTTGGCACTCTTTGGGGCAGGTTTATGTCCAGCAGGGGACGTCTTTCGTTTGATATGATTATAAATAAATAAATAAAATAAATTGATTTTTATTTCAAGCAACTATGACTCATACATTATTTTATGAAGATGATGATGATGATGGGGGGGTTCTATATAAGAATGCGACATTATGCATATCCCTAATTGATTAACTCTGCCATACTGATTTTGAAAGACGGAGACGTAAAATTGGGGACATATCCACTTCTGTCAAATATCGCAGTCGGAAATCGGACCCAGTTTTTGTTGAACTATAGCTAAGTATAGTGTACCTTAACCTTACTTACTTAATTCAATTCAATTTATTAATGTTGCCGATTGCAGACAAAATCACCGAAAACCGCCTTCTTTGGTATGGCCACGGAAAAGACCATTTGTGGTACAAATTGCGCTAAGCCTATCAAAACAGAAAGGAGGTAGAGGCCGCCCTTCATTGACCTGGTAGTCAAATATACAGAGCTTAAGAAAGCCCAATTGCCAGAACCAACAACCCAAGATCGATTAACTTGGCGCAGGAAAGTGAGGAGACCCGACCCCAAATAATGGGGTTCAGGGATGGAAGGAGAATGTAATGTAAATTAATGTAGTTAATTTGATTCAATTCTACACTAACATAGTTCCTTATGCTGATTGTTATTAATAATACCTATGGACCATTGCGTAGTCTGAAATAAATGATTTTTATTTATTTATTTAATCAAATAACCACAAACTACTCCCGCAAGCCGACATTGTGGTTTAAACCTCATCAACTGAACCTGTTACTGATGTTTAATCAAAGCTTTTATAATATTCATAAAAGCTTGTTGATATTAAAACGGAAATGTAGCTACCTAAGTACTGGAATATAAATTGGCAATACAAAAACATTGATTCGTTTGAAACTAGTCCAAATATTGAACACTAAAGAACTTTTATATCAATTTTAGTTCCAAATACAACGTGTTATTTTTTAATATATTTGGATAGTGAAGAGCTGGCTTAAACATGTTCACAATTTTTTAATAGTTCAATAGTAGTTTATAGCGGCGCTCGTAGACCCAGGGGGGTAATCACGTAACGTTTTGAACCAACTGTCATTTTTCCATATAAAATTGACATTTAGATTTACCTGACGCGCGTACAATGCGTTACATGATTGACGGGACTTTCAACTATGTTGTCAATATACATTATATATTCTAAAATTTATATTTTTTGATAGTTCAGGGGCCTGAAAAGCTTGTTACTCATATCAGGGATCGGTACCGGTTTTTTCAAAAGTCCCCGAAGTCTAATATTTTGAATTACTTTAGGCTCTTAATGTAGGACTCTATCATGTATTTAGGTAACATTTTCGTATTATTAGACAGCCTGATCTAAAATGATATTATAAACCAAAGAACGAAATTGAACGAAATAAAACCGGTATTTTTGTATGGTGAAAATACCGGTATCCGATCCCTGACTCATATTAGGCACAGTCGACGCCAAAAATACGTTTACACTTTTGCACCTTATTCCATTGCAATAAGGCGAATAATAGTGTAAACGTATTTTTGGCGTCGACCGTACAAGCGGAAGCCTCTTTTCAACTTCTCTTATTAGACTGAGACTTCCGCTTGTATAGCGGATTGTATATTGTAAGCTTTTGAGAAATGGGCCCCAGAAATATCAAAAAATATAAATTTTCGGATATATGTATAATGTATATACCTAGATATTTTTCTAGCAGGAACAACATTTGTTTAGTCCTTTTATTTACCTCTATGACGTTGAAGTGGTACTTTTGGATAACAGGACTGTCGATGTTATTATTTTGTCAATCACTTACAATAAGTCGTTCGTGCTAGAAAAATATCTAGGTATATTAATGTATGTTGACAACATATTTGGTTGAAAGTCCGATGTGAAGGTTCCGTTTACACTAGTCCTCATAAAAAACCGGTCTAGTGTACAAACTTCAGCTGCATCTTGTTTCAAAAATATTTAAAGCAAAGTGTAAACACCACTAAAAAATACCACTCACTTTTCCAAGGTTACTGTAATTTTGAACTTTATTTTAAACCTCTCAAGGTCCAATTTTCATTTAAACAGATTCCAGATGCACCCTTGGCTAAGTAAAGGCTTGATATCAAGCGCTAGTTCGGACATAGATTAATGAGAAAACTTCAGAACTAACCAAGTGTCGCAGTTGGCTTCCCAATAACCATCCAATATTCATGTACATCGTCTTAGAACGTGTAAACTACTTGCAACTTATGGCAAAGCAGTAAGGTTCATTATCGTATACATGTTTGGAGCCGCGGACGGTTGACCGACATATTAAGGAATACTGTTGCTTCCTTCGGGATAATGGACAATGGTTGCGCATGGACAAAATGTAGTATGTTCCTCAAGTGAGTGAAGTGAGCAGGAAGGTATTTGCTGCAGTGGGGTCTCTCAGGCGGCTTCGTAATTTTCTACCTACTGCAACTAAAATTGCGCTCGCTCAAACGTTACTTCTTCCTATTCTTGATTATGCTGATGTATCCTATCTCGACCTTTCTGAGGAACAACTTAATAAGCTAGAGCGTCTCCAAAATGTCTGCATTCGGTTCATATTTAGGTTACGCAAATATGACCATGTTTCTAGTTTCCGTTCTAAACTCAAGTGGCTCCCTATCCGTTATCGCCGTAACTCTCACATTATTTCGCTTCTGTATAATATCCTTTTTAACCCTGCAACTCCCCGCTATCTCAAAGAACGTTTTAGTTTTTTAAATTCTGTTAGATGTTCTAACAATTTGCTATTAACTGTGCCTTCATCATCTACCAAATTTTACAATAGTTCGTTCACTATTAATTCTATCCGACTGTGGAACTCTCTCCCTCTTGACATCAGACAAGCAAAATCTATCGGCAACCTCAAATCCCTTCTTAAAGAACATTATTTGTCTCTCCCCTAACCCTGATTGTATTTTTGGCTGACTGTTTATGTATCATTATATTTGTGTTTGTGTTATTTGTATATATGTATGATTGTGTGTGTATGTTTATATATAGAGGTATTTATGTACGTTTATTTTTATAATTTCTTGATTTTTGATTGATAATAATCTCTGCACCACCTACTGCATAATCTAGTTTTATCTCTTTCTCCGATACCCAAAGGTTGTCTGGAAGAGATCGCTCTTCAGCGATAAGACCGCCTGTTGTCTACCTCTACCTACATGTTATTGTATTGTTTCTCTATGTAACTGCTTTGTTTGTGTGAGGTGTGCAATAAAGAGTATTTGTATTGTATTGTATGTTCGTAGGAGGTTCAAGTCGGATAGCATATTTTGTAATTGAAGGGATGTAGATATGTTCAAATTATGTACGAGTTGGAGATTGCTACTTGTGTGGATACTGGGTCAAAGAATAAGCACCCATTTAGCAAGTATTGCCTCGTTTGGAAGCGAAGCGATGCAATTTTTATCTACGCCAAGAAACTACAATCAAGGGCAGGACAGATTCGAGTATGACTCAAGAGTCGGTATACGCACGAACGAAGGTGAATATCACCTACGATCATCATCATCATCATCATCATCATATTAGTCGAAAGACGTCCACCGCTGGACATAGGCCTCCAAACCGGTCATTATGACGTCCTTTGTGGGAGCCCAAGGTTCGCCATAATGACCGGTCCTGCGCCACCCGCATCCAGCGGACTCCCGCGTCTTTTACCAGGTCATTAGTTTACCTTATACCCACGCTGTGCCTCCCGGTACGTGGTGGCCACTCGAAAACCTTTCAAAAAAGAATTGTACTTTAGTCACCGTGATTATCTGGACCGCCTTGCGAAAAAAAGATTAGATATTAAATCGTATGACAAAAATAAATTAGTGGAAATATATTCTACGGGTAACCAAACGCATGTGAAAAAAAACAGATTGGTGAAAAATTGCATTGGTAAAGATGCGTGTAGCCAAAATAACGACTAGAAAAAAATGCGTGTGACGAAATTATCTGTTGGTAGAAATAATGTATAGAGAATAAAGAAAATGGGGAAAAACGCGAATGGAACTAAAAATACCGGGAAAAAAAATTTGGGGCATTCATCTGACTATACAGTCCAAATTTCAACTCAATCGGTCTGGTAGTTTCGGAGCAAATCGGCTGTGACAGACGGACAAACAGACGCACGAGTGATCCTATAAGGGTTCTATTTTTTTTTCTTTTGAGGTACGGAGCCCTAAAAACAGAGAAGTCACAGAAGACAGCAGTCATGATAACATTGGTAACAACTCTGCTTATATTTGTGTTTTTTTCGTGATGAGTAAAGTTGCCACAGCTCCACGAGTAAAGTTTTTTCGTTTAAAGGACTTAAAATCTCAGAATGCATCTCTTACGGGAGCGGAATAAGACAATGCAATTCCTACGCAGACAATGTCGCCGGTAAAGCTATTTATTATAAACCAATATTAAATTAAACACTAGCACAACAACGCCGATGGTCCCCTAGAGATCAAAATTACCTCTCTCTGGCTTCTCAGTCAACAATGTGTAGCATCCTGGATTATGTAGAAAGCTACTTGTACAGAAGGACATATGTTAATATGAAAAGTGTATTTCTTACGCCGTTTTTAAAAAGTTAAAGTATGTATGGTGCATCTGCCTTACACACGACATCGGATATTAAAGAGACTTTGTATGGACTCTTGCACTAATTTATTGGATACAATATTGAATACATAGTGTAAGTAAGTTATACTCGTAGGACTACAGTTTATGTTCACAAAATGGGGTGCAAAATTGTTAATAGAAAGGTATACTCTGGCCAATTTGTAGTATCTATCTACAGCTTGATTTTCGTGTACAGTCTGAACCCCCCCCCCCCCCCCCCCCCCCCCGTTAAGCTAAGAGCAGCACTTTTTTTTTCTTATAAGAACGAGTAAATCTCAATAAAATAATTAGTCTCAAAGAAGTGGGTAGTAGTCGAATATTTATTGTTGCATTTACAATTTTTGTTGACTATGTATCATCAGTGATCACTCGTGTCGCCCGATCTATCTCATAAGATCCATCAATCATATCCACTGTGTACGTATTTTTTCTTTCATCTGATACACTTTTGTAAATGTCTTGAGGAAAGGATCTAAGTAGTGAGAGTTAGATCGGATTAAATAAATTGCAAAAATGGATCTAGTGAGAAGTTTATATGTATAAGACATAAGTACAGTCACCTGCATCAGCTCTAAAATAGAATTTAGTCTGACATTTTCAACGTAACGTGCCTCTTATTTTATTACGTCGCTTTTAGGCTCATAATCCTGGTTATTAAACGCGCGTGTTTTATAACATTACGGCACTCGTGTTGTATAGTTATATCCCGATTAAGACACGTTGGCACCTCCTAACAGCAATGTGTATGTAGGAACACGGTGCATTTTTTAATTAACAACCGGGTTGTTTGGTTATTTTTATTTTACTCGTGACTCGTGGTGAATAGAAAACTGATAAATAGAATTGACTGGAATTTTTTGGCGATGTAGATACAATATGTGAGTAAAAACCTGTTGTCATCAATAACTAAAGGAAATTCCTTACGTGCCTATAAATTTTTCATTTTAAGAAAAAGATTTTTTAACTAACAACTTGCTATAGTTAGACTGGTTAGTATTGTATGGCTGTCTCTTTCCAACTATTGCAAGTTGGTGTGACAAATTGCACCCGTTTGTAGTGTATGCTAAGTTTCCCCAAGTTTTTTTTTTAATTGTCATAGACAAAACGATTACTTTTGCAAGAGCTCGAAGTGACGTTTTAAAAAATGTTAACTGAAGACATTTAATTATTTTCAAAAAATATTCAAAACTAATTAAATTTAGTTTAGATTTCAATCCCGTTTAATCTTTAATAATTTTAATTACATAAAACATAAAATTGTAATCGGTTCTAATGTTTTTATATTTTTTATACGTGTGTCAATTGATACTGGCGCCATGAGTCATGCCGTATACATACTTTAAAAAAATAAGTTGGGCGGGAACATAATAGGTTATCGACATACTACTCGCTGTTTTAAAATTATTGAAAATATTATTTGATTTCCTCGCATTTTTAGAGAGTGGATTCGTGTCTATTGTCGGATTCGGCTTCGCTTCATCCGAAAAGATCAACTCATCCACGAATTGCTTTTTCCCGGCCTCTGCAATAATGTACTATTTCCTCGCAAATGTGTTGCGAAACGTCGTATGAAACGCGTGAGCTTTGATAATTACATCCTCGGCTCTGTTATCACGCTCTCAATTCCGCCACGTGTGTAGTGATTAACATAACTCACTTGTATCACAATGTACGGTCGACGCCAAAAATACGTGTACGCTATTCGCCTTATTGCAATGGAATAAGGTGCAAAAGTGTAAACGTATTTATGGCGTCGACTGTACTATATTTACCTCTGAGTTTTATTAGGCGCGTGGAGCGATGCGCCAAATTAGCCACCGAATGGACCCCACAAGATGGCTTCCGAGGTAGAGGCAGACCGAAAAGGAGATGGCGGGACAACCTTGATATGTTTTTTACAGATTGGTCAACATTACGGAGACGAGTGGCGGAAAAAAGGGGAGGCCTTTGCCCAGCAGTGGGACAAAAAATAGGCTATTAAAAAAAATATAGAATTTAAAGTAAATTATTACTCGATTACTCAGTAAATTATTACTCGAGAAGCCGCGGGCAAAAAAGTTAGTATTTTAATATAGCCTAGTTTAGTTTTTTTTTTTTTTAATTTATTTATTGTTTCTATATATGTTAATTTCGTTTGAAATATAAAATATTTTCACACATATAAAAAAGTAATTTTTAGCCACAAAACTGTCGTCGACACAAAACATCATTTCGTTCAGCAAATATGGCTGCTCTTTTTTTTCTATGTTGCCATCATCTTGGCTTTGCCATTCGAGAAAAATATTTACCAGGGAGGATATTCAGGTAGTGTAGGAGTAATAACTGTAATAAGCGTTACTTTCATGATGTAACACATAATATCAAAATTTGGAAACGGTTAAAAAAAATATTAAAATGAATGAAAACTGTATTTCATGAAAGCTTCATAAACGCGTAGATTAAATATCACAGCAATTTATGTTAACTTAAAAAAAACGGAATATCGATTCCATTTCGTAAGTGCTTGGTTATCTACCTGTATACTTAAACTATTAATCTACAGACAACCATCTGATAGAATAATATTGGCAGTGAACTCGAATTGATCATATTATTTCTCTAAGTTTGAATCTAATTTATAGTACCCTAATCGAGTTTGAAAACTTACATGCTGTGGCTCAGTCCTAGTCCAAGTTTGAGATGCAAAAGGACTGAGGAGAAACGAACAATTATCTTCAACTTAGTTACCACCTGCTCGAAGTTTAATTACTCTTTTACTTTGCGTGTCGCTACTTTTGGAGTCTAAATGCAAATCAGCTTATTCGATTTCTCGCTTAAAAGTTCAAGTGATCTCGGAATGGGGATTTATTTTTCTGCTTACTTAACTTTCTTGTCGTTAATTTGGCTTAAAGTTGGGTTACGCTGAATTTTTAGCTTGCTGGAACGGAATGCGAAGTAGCTTGCACAGGAAACTTCAAAAACGTGTATACCTTCTTACTTTATTTCAATGGGATAAGGTGCAAATATGTATACATATTTTTGAAGCTCATCATTAAAACGTTTAACAATCATAGTCGTAATTCGTACGTAAGGGTTGCACTTTAAATTAATAGCGCCTGCGGAAAAAATGTTAATTGACTTCGTGAATATTTGCTGTAAGTTTTTTGGCAGGCGTCGTGTGAGCCTCGTATACAAAAATGTTCCTTTTTGTGGTCATATGAGCCCACAGGCCGCGGGCTGAGTTGCCCACTTTGTTTTTTTTTCTTGGATGACTGGACCCACACTTATCAAAAAAAAATATCCGTAGGCAAACTCGGTTCTGGCGCTTCGCCGGTCGCTGCCGCGGCACGCTCGCTTCGCTCGCTCGGCTCGCGCGCTGTAGGGTCGCAGTTCTTCCTAACACTCCTCCTCGCTTCGCTCGTCGTCGTACCTACACCGACCTGCCTCAGAGTAGAATAGGTAGGTAGCGGGAAATGTAATGGCTCAGCTAATAGATTAAGTGGGTTAAGTCACCCATAGAAAAATGAATACGGTCAACTAAGCTCGCGGGATAAGTGGTCTGTGGGCTCATTTGACCACAAAGCCAAATGTTCAGTTCAGCCGCTGGGGACTCTAATCCATTACCAAGCGCCTTGCTTAGGTAGTATGTCGTTCGGTGTGTTGGTTCCTGTATCTGGTTGACACGCCCGTCCTCTCCGGACTCCGATGCATCCGTTTAATCAGTGCTATGCCATTAATAATTTAACGCTCCACCAAACGTTAGTTGGAGGCTTTTGCTCTAATAAACTGTACGATTCAATGGATTTGGTATACGACGATGGGCTATTATACCTAATTACTAGTCTAGTAACTAGTAGCTCTTTGAGCTGTAGAACACGAAAGTCGGCCTATTTTAAAAATACTTTTTTTTTTTCGAAAAAGTGACTTGACAAAAAAATATATATATAATTAATGAACTTGCCCACAAAATTTCACTAGAATCGGTTGACAAATGCGACCTGTAGAGGAGAACAACCGGACAGCGGGACCGACACCGGACAAACGATTCACGTTCGATAAGATGGGAGTAATTTGCAAATTATATGCAAAGTACCTATACTGCTATTCATTGTTTATGAGTGCTTATGGTTTTTAATTACCCGTTCACATTACATTTTCTGAGGTTGACAGTCAAAAACCACGATCAGCGTCGGAAGATCATTTTTACAACGCCACTCTCAGAAATACAAACTCAATCGAGAACGACCTGCTAACCCTACTAAGATTTACCGTTTTCAGGGTTCCGTTGCCAAGGAAAAATAAAACCACTATAGTTTTTAGGGTTCCGTACCTCAAAAGGAAAAAAGCGGAACCCTTATAGGACCACTCGTGCGTCTGTCTGTCCGTCTGTCACAGCCGATTTGCTCCGAAACTATTGGACCGATTGAGTTGAAATTTGGTAAACATATGTAAATTGGTGATCTAAATATGGATGGGTAAAGTAAACTAATGAATTCTGAACAAGGGGGCCACTTTTGGGGGATAAACTGAAAAATTAAAAAAAAGTTTCGCAAACTGTATTGTGTGACATATCAAATGAAGGGGTTGTTGTAAGCATAGCAGATATTTTTTAAATAATTTTAGCAAAAAACAGATTTGAAGTAATTTAGGAAAAAATTCGAAAATTGACCATTCCCCCCCTTAATCTTCGAAACTAAACTAGGCTTACAATTCTGAAATAATAGTTCCTTGCCTAAAGATTACAGAAAAACCTATAAGTAAGAAGTTTGAGTATTCAAAGTATTTTGTATGGAACGCCTGATGCTTAGGGCATAGCAATTTTACGGAACCCTCACCTCGCACTTGCCCGGTTTTGTATATGTACGCATTTTACTTAGAGGCATAGAAAAGGTTAGTCTTGGTCATGTCATGTAGGTACTTTTTATTTTACACCAAATAAATAATATTTCTGTATTTTTCTCTTCTATACCTCACTATCAAACCAAAATAGAATTCTGAGCCAGAAAATAACCACGAAAATCAAAAAACGATTTTGCGAATACGCCCATCATCATCTTGCAATAACCGAGTCATAGGGATACGAAGTTCAATTTTCGAACGTTCGATCGTGGAAACTCACGCGCTTCCGCGGTAGCTGCTCGCCGCGAGTTTCTTGAATCTACGTTATTTTATCACAGAATGAAATTTTCTCTGTATGCTAGCTACCCTCTGTACCCGCGCTTAACCCATTTAGTTCGGTTTCAAATACAAGCACATGAATCAATTGAATGAAACGATAGTATATTCTTCCGCTTCGTTGGTCAAAAGTGAAGTGCATCAGATTCTTCTTCCTAACGGATTGCGCGTAATATTTCAAGTCTCCCATGGGTGTGTGAATTACACGTGTCAAGCGTGTAAGTAGGAGGAAGTGTATGATCAACTGTCAAACAGCTGGTACGAAAAATAAAATACGATACGAAGCATGTCAGAATCCGCGTGCGAAACATATTGAAGTTAAAATTGAAAAATCGAAGTCTGTAGTCCACAACGGATCTGTGACTTTCTTATAAAGAACGCAATTTTGTTTCGGAATCCATCATTGTGCGGGGTTTTCTCACACTTAACCGTTTCTTTCAAATCCAAGCACATGAATCAATGAAACGATTGTATATTCTTCCGCTTCGTTGGTCAAAAGTGAATTGCATCAGATGCATTCATCTTCCTTATCGGAGTGCGCGTTTCAAGTACCTACTGTATACTTCAGCGAGGAAGTGAGACCAATGGCTGGATACGTAACGAAAGAAAGGATGAAAACGAAATATAGGTACTAAGAGTCAAGCTGAGGCAAACATTTCCCATTCCAATTTGACAACTGACACGTTAGCTGGGTGCGTGGTGGAAGTGAGCGCACGAACCATATTGAAATCAACTTATAATTCGCATTACATGTCTTAATTTGACCCTTAGGTAATTTTTCTGCGATAAAGATTTTCATTCATTAGTCATTTACCTACACAGTTAATTCAATTATGTGTAGGTACTAGTATTTTTTAATACGGCGTTCGCGTTCTTGTGAATTTCGTTATTTTAATTGTATATCAATTCAAATACAATATCTTATTATAAACGACCTATTGCCTTTATTTCATTCAAGTTACACAATTAATAAGATTAAAATCTATAACGTTAGTATCTTGTATATAAAAAGAAATCTGTAAACTAAGAATGTTATTTACAATATATTACACATAAATATTTTTTTTATTGCTTGTTATTTTTTTGTACTTTTTCTTCTATATATATTTATTCCTTTCTCTCTATTTTTTGTTCAAGGGACTTAAATGTTGTCCTTTTCTAACCCTATAATATTGTCGCATTTATTTGGAATAAAAGGTGTTTCATAGTATGTCAAAAGTTTTTCGTAGCTGACGCGAAGAATACATTCAGAATTCATACAATTCATCTCCATGGCTAAGGACAGCATTTGAAATGTCGCTTTATTTACCAGAAATCGGCATTTTCCATAGACCTTGGGCATCTGTCTCCTCTTCTAGTCAGCTACGTCAGTGGCAAACAAGCATACGGCCTGACTGATTGTAAATTTGTAAGTAGACGTCGCAGCCTATTAACACGTGCAACTCCAAAAATTCACAAGCGCTTTGTTTGATTCGAAGACTTAGTATTGACAGCTAGAGAATAATACAGATCCATCCCTTTTAAACCTTAGAGCATACCTACATAACTGGAGTAGTATTTGCGTACAAAATGTCTGCCGAATTTTGCGGGGGCGGGGGGAGCATCTTCGTAGGATATTGAAACTTAATTGTATATTGAAAGCTTGAAGTGGTTGAACGTTTATAATATCAATTGCTTACAGCAACATGTGGGCATTTTTATGGTCAGTGTTCTCTTGCGAGGCGATTTTGTGAATGACCATTAATCGATTGTGAATTTGTTTTTTTATGATTTTTTGCACATTGTGCAATGTTTTCTACAGAGGAGTAAATTACTGAAAGGCTAACTCCAGTTATGTATGCTCTGCTCTAAGCTTTTAACAACGCATCCACATGTGGCCTTAGGGCAAAAAACATTTTTAATAACGTGAAAAAAATGATAAATCGTTCTTTAGTCGACTGCACTGTGATTAAATAGTAGATTGTTAACCAAGGGCTGAAAGCTTCCTTTGTCAGTGGCGGGGTAGTGTACCCTCCCCAATTCAACCCCTTAACCCTATCACTAATTAACCGAATTAACGCTTTTAATCACCTTAATAATCACTAATTAATTATAACAAATTGTAACTAATTAATTGGCCAAATGATCGTCTAATACGTTGTGAACCGAATAACCCTAAGACTTTAATGTGTAGCAAATCTGGATTCAGACTCTTCTATTCCTAACCCTAGTGCGTCCTACTGAAACCTAGACCAACAAATAAGAAATTAATTGTATGAATATTAAAATATTTTTATTGTTTTTGTGAAAGTCCCCTACCGAACTATTATCCATTCGTGTAAGCAAGATCGTAGCTTTTGGGTTTTATATCATAAAATCCATTTTTATATTTATAGCATACTAACTAACCTATGTACTCATATTTTAAAATAAAGTTCTAAACGACGGGTTGTGTAGTAATCTTTACTCACACATGCTACTCTCTTGCTTCGGATGGGGATAGAATGGCCTAACCAACTTTACCTACCTAGTTACCTAAAGAGTTTAAGACTCTACGAACGAATCTACCAGTATTTCTTACCTAACGGTCTGAGTAAGAAGAAAATACCGAAACAAACTTATCAGACCTCTCTTTTTAATATTACTGCGTAAAAATGTAATTATATAAGCAATTTATTTACCTAAGCCTTATATATTATAACGCCGCTCCGATACCTCTATTTTATGGTCACTAGAAATATCGAATTTACTGTAGTTGAATGTGCAATATTCTTAAGATAATTATGTATGAAATAGCTGGTAGTTATATGGGTATTATGCTGCCCGTAACTACGATCAACAGCGACTTGCTCAGCCTATCACTGGTCCCTATAACAGTGTTGTTTCCTTCTCCGAAACGAAACTGTTTCCCTAGTCAATGAAAATAAAGATGAAATTACGTTACCACGTAAGAATATCACATTCAACTGCACAAACTACTCTTTTCTTTTAAGATATGACCAATCATAAATTTATCCACTCATGACGAATAAAATTAGCCCTGTCGTCCTACCACCCCTAAACCTATCTTCCCCTAAGGTGTGTATGATTCTACCCTATCCTATCCCGATATTTCCCTACTCTGCTCATTTTTAAACCTTACCTCAGTTTAAAAGATGAGAATGTATGCCCTATTCTATCTGTAATTAATTCAGCCGGCTAAACTGATGTATGGCAACCTGACAGCCTGTGTCTTTGTCACCCCCCTCCGCGTCCGAAGACAGGGGAATGGCGGAGAGTATGACGCCCTATTATGTTTATAGAGGTTATATATATGTGTATTTAATACTGCCCGCTTCTCGAGTACAACAGGACTTCGGCAAGCGAGGAATCCCTCTATGCCAAGTACTGGCCATGCCTTAGAACGTCGAGGAATCTCGAGCAACGTCCGGATGTTTTGGCTGCCTCTTGGTCGATAAAAAAGAGACATCAGATCCACCCTTCTAATCTGATTACGCACTCAAACTCCACCTTAACCTCGTTTGGCACCGTTGGGTGAGATCAAGATGTCAGGCAAACTGTTTATGGTGTTTACCTAGACTGGGATCTGGCTTATGTGATAATAAAAATATTAAACTACTATTAAACACTATTTCAGTACCTAGTACCATAACTCTACATTATGGAGTTATTTCTCTCCACAATGACAAGTCACATTCCTAGGCCTGTTAAAAGCCCCACAAAATTAAACACTAATTTTTAAAGAGATTCCCATCAACAAAACACTAATTTATAGAACAAAACACCCACTAAGTAAACTTTAAAGTCACAGCCAGGAGACCCAATCAGTCCGAGTATCAATGCAAAAGAGCCTCGCGCCTAATGTCGTCTCCCTATTTATGCAGCCGTCCTTTTTATGATTTCTATCTCTTTCCTCCTCATTATCATTTCTGAGATGTCTGTCCTTTTCATCCTCTATATCCCTTTCCTCCTTTCTATGATTTTTGTCATTTTTATCCTCCTATTCGCTCTGTGATTGGTCGAATCCCGCGGCTACAATGGCGAGCTACGCTGTGATTGGCTAGCGCTCAAAATGCGTGCGAATACGTTCCGTTTATTTGTTAATATAATATTTCTGACTCCATTATTG
This sequence comes from Epinotia nisella, assembly GCA_932294315.1. Classification (NCBI taxonomy): domain Eukaryota; kingdom Metazoa; phylum Arthropoda; class Insecta; order Lepidoptera; family Tortricidae; genus Epinotia; species Epinotia nisella. Next base: position 14,520,285 of record OW028687.1, on the reverse strand, counting down.
TGATTGAAAACCTATTCGTTGGTCGATAGAGTTGCTTTTTGAATGGACTACTTTTCCTACCAAAAAAAAGATTTGTAGATTTGATATTGCTATGTAGATTGTAATATCAAATCTACATAGCAACTAGGTTCGATATCAAAATAAGTAACTGATCGGATATTCTTTATTCGTAACAATTGTCGTATGATTAAATTCATTCCTTTTAACATCCAGTAATTAGGCTAACACTAGGCTATGCCTGTTTCACGGTACATACGCCCCCACGAGAAATACGCAGTGGATGACTTTAGTTATTCACGAGAATTCTCGAACTCCTATATATATATATATTTTAATATTATTATTATTTTTCCCTAACTCCTAGATTTGTCGGTGTTACCTAGTCATTTCTCCCCCCCATTTCCCCCCTCCCGTGTACGAAATTAAAAGTGTGTTATGTTTTTGACCAATACTACTTGATTGTTAGTGGTTCGAAAAAGAAAACTAACAAAACCCACGAAAGTCTCTCTCCAATTTGCCCGAAGTACCAGGTTGTGAGGCTGATAGACCCTAATGATCTGTTTTGGTAGAATCAAACTGAATCTTTGGACCTGGCTGGGCATCCTCCGACTCGACCCACATTGCTCGGATATGAATGATCCCACAAAAACTCTCCATACAAACCAGAGAAAAACTCTCACAAGTATAACACTATTTCAATCAAGTTCTTGGAGCGTGTCACAAGTTTGAATCAGATATTTGAACATTAAAATTAAAAATACGGCCATGATAATTGTTAATAATTATCTAAGTTTGTATAATACTCTACAAAACGATTCCTGATGAACATATGTATATGTATGTGCCGTTTTGTAATAGTCCCTGGGTGACCATTACGATATCTATGCCTTCATTAGCATTAAAAGTACCTTTTTTTTTTCAAATAATCCACTGTACCTTTTTCCTAATATTGTAACTCCTTAGCAATATACCAAAGTTCAAATGAAAATATTCATTAAAGTTAAAATTTCTTACTTCACATTTCAAAAATGAATGTTCGTTGACAAAACATCTTTGATACAATTTTATGTCAAATATCCTTATCCAAACCCGTGGTGTGTATACCCATTCGTAAGCATTAGCTTCTGTGCAGTTGTAGTCAGCAAAAAGTTCTCTTATTAAAATGAGACGAATCGTAAAACGATTTTAACCTACGGATAACATTTTACTGGCTAATTTGTTTTTTTTTTTTTATGATCCCCCAAAAACCAACAAATCTAGGTTGACTACATTCCAACAAGTGTCCTCTAGTAGCAACCCTTTTTCTCAAAAACACCCTTCAAATCTTCACACAAATTCCAACATTCATCTTTCATTCGTCTTTTCTCGGTATATGACTCAGTATACATATATGCACCCTTCCTCATTCGCTTTTCCACTCGGTTGCTACAATCGGCCAATGTCCTTGACATGTAATCATTATAAAAATAACTCTATCTTCCTTAGTCTATTTTATACAATCAATTTACTACTTTGGGCGCGGGCCCATAGTATTAAACGCCCTGGCAACGTTTGTGTTCATGACTATTACCGCGAATTCATTCAAAAGCGATTTTCGACCCTAAATACCTGAGTGACCCGTTTTTCATTATATTTCAATTTTCTGCCCCTTTTTATTTTATTAATGCAAAATGTAAGGCTAATATATCTACTCGCCCCGTTACTGAATGTCAAAAGCAATCGTATTAATGGTAAATAATATTAATAATTTGAGTCTATTTCCGTTCATTGCTTTTAATTTAGGAAATAATTTGCAACTAGATATCCAAAGTTCATGAACTTGAATAATGAACGCATTCCCACTGCTTTTATTCTATTTTTTTTTCCCAAAAGCACCACTTGTTCCACAAGCCAAGCATCACAAAACCCTTAATCCTATTTGTCTCCTTATAATCTCAAAGCAGATGTATACCAAAATACCTAAAACATTTTGTATAACCTTATTCCTACCATACTTTGTCTAAATCTCAGAATGACTGCTATATATCTGCAATATATCGATTGAATTACCTACTGTAAATTTTGTTTCAACAAATGATAAAAAATATAATTACATTTAGAAAACAATATATAATGTACATATAACATTATCTAGCTCCAAACCGGTGGTAGTTTATCGACACTCACAGGCGCATGCAACATGCCCAAATTGAAGAACAAATCACTTTGACTTTGACTTTGACTTTCTCATCCTGCAACCTAGTATCTATTAACATTTCTAAACGCAATTATAAAAATATGAAATTTTATTTATATATGTAATTTTTGTAAATAACAAAATATAAAAATATATATAATTTTTCCTTAACCTCGCTTCTGTTCTCTTTTATATATTTAATAAGCCGCCCCCACAACTAAAGAACCCAATCCCACATGCCAAACTCATGAACCCGTCCGGACTACAGTCTGCGAAACAGAATTCCCACTTAATTTGCAACATACTAAATACCGCTTGAAAAACATAGCCCTCCCTTTGAGGCAGCTGGTTATAATCACCCTGTCTATTTAAAGTAAATAGCTCATTACTACATAATAATTTCTTTATTTACTTTGCAATGAAATATAATCACAACTACTCCACCATACATTAAATATAAATTTATTACTGATGGTTGGTCTTGTCACAGATAATTCCAACCAACTGTCATAAATAATGAGGTACCTATGCTCTTTCATTACTATATATGTCTATATTGTTGTTTTATGTACATATTATAATTTATACTCTTAAGATATGTTCTACCATCTACAATCCCTTCACATAGAACATATTCAATGTCATTGAACTACTATCAATTTCATATAGGATTGGGTTTTTTTTTCTATAGAATAGCACTATACTAGATACGTAGGATACGAAATGTATAATTAAACTTACATGTCTCCAGAAACATGATTGAACATCATACAGTTTACTCGCTCCAAGCTCGTATTGTATGAAATAAGTTTCCCTTAAACTTTAGTAGCACAACAAAACCACTAACACTCTTAACAAATGTATAACCAAAATTGTATCATTTACACACTGATTCCCTTGACACACTGTCACTATCACACAATTTATTGTTCCTGAGTGATACTTTGTTTGAAAAAGAATATGATTATTCACTAATTTCGTCCCAAAAACAGAAATTCATTAGCAAAAACAAAGTGCCCTCTAACTATTCCTTGAATTTCACTGACCATGTGACCATTCCCCCCTGTCATACTTGTTGTGTCACTTTGACGTAAAGTTTGCCTCGTTCGGAAATTCATAACCTCTTGTAATTGCTAGTAAATCCACTAACATGCTTCTTTACTGTCTGATTGCATTATTCATTCACAAATATGAATTTTCCATTAAAACAATAAGTTCTCTTTGTCTTGCCTCTCTTTTTTTTTGTAATAATTTAAATTAATATTCTCAGCTACTTTGCTATAAACACAAGTTTAGCATTAACTATTGTATGTTATAAGTAATAAACTGCATCACTCCGCCATCTATTGTAGAATAAGGTAATTATCAATTGGTTCGTGGGTTAGAATTTATTGTAAGTCTGTGACCGCTTGCGCCATCTATCGTTGCATAAAATAATTTTTATGTTGACCATAGATAATCGATATACTGAGATCTACTGCCGAATAGATATTTTTAAATTACGATACTACTAAGTCGTTGCCATTATTTATTGATTATCTGTGTAACTAATGAAAATTATAATTCTTAATTACTAAATAACATAAAGGTATGATTCTACAAAAATAATCTCTTTGATTTATGTGAATATAATATTGTCTATGGACCCTTTTACGAAATTATATTTATTTAAACAGATCGATCAAACATTAATGTTTATACTAAACTAAACCTAAAATAAACAACCTAGTTACCCAAATTATTTACAATTGTTCAGACTCCTGATAGTTTTGGTCTGATACTTGTTGCCATTCCATAATTGTAGGCGCTTCAAGTTACTATTAGTTATTTAAAAAGCCTACCCGGCACATTCACCTTTTATACATACCTCTGTATAGACGCCTTGTCGTCAATAAATTGTTAAAGTTACCAATTTTGGGTTTTAATTAAATTAATTAAGGCTCCGTTATGTACATCGATACATAAATTGGAGGCCCATGAGGGGAACAATGAAAACTCAAGAAAAATCGAAAAACTACTAAATATCAAGATCCGACTTCACGAAAGGCGCGTATGCAGTAAAGGCCAGATGATTGGATCCGTGGACCAGGAGACAGAAGAGTAAACCTTGTCTGGATTGTGAAGAAGTGCAGTGCAGTGGTACAGCTAAAGACCACCCGCGCGACGACGCAATTGCCAAAGATAAGTGCCCTTCCTTTGTCCTTCCACCAATACCTAAAACCTATCTAGTTAGTCAAAATTGCAAACAATTTTCTTCTAGTTAGTCATTAAAGTACTAAAATATACTTCTACTTGCGCAATAAGTGCAAAATAGACATCTAAATATCATTACTTTTCGTGCTAAAATTACGTAGTTAAATTCCTTTGTTCTATCTATCCACGTAGGTTCATATGTACCTACTTCTCAATTAGTAAAACATAACAGTGAATCCTTAAATACTTAAATTATATGGTGGCCCATGTTTTAAACGTTTAATTCTATAAAATACATAAAGATTTACATAAGATTTGACCAGTTAAAATATTTTACACATAAATAACTAAACAAAATTAATTCTACTATTACGAATGAATTCTTGCTAGTCCATAAGCCCTCCTTTAACCTATATACGGTTATTTCGCGGTATTTAAAGTTTCGCCGACTATTCCAGGTTCGTCACAGCACGACTCAGCATTGCAAGTACAAGATCAGCTGAGTTCGCGCGGCCGGAACCCCAGCTCGGCAAGTACCAGCGTAGTGAGGAGCGTGAGATAAACATTTTGTTATCATTTCCAAAGTTAACAGTTTAGCTATTCATAAATCTAAAGTTCTATTTTTATAAATACAATGGCTCCGAACCCAATTGACAAATCCAGTGAAGCCGCGGTGACTAAACGGCTACAAGATTTAACTACATCGCGTAGTTCAATTAAAGGACAAATAACTAAATTTAAAAATTACATAAGTGAGTTTATGAAAAAGTCGAATGTTACGACTATTGAATTAACCGAGCTGAGTCTCAAGGTCAGTAAGCTTGAGGGTGTGTCAATTAAGTTCGACTCTTTGCAAAATGAGATTGAGGTCCTGAATTCTGAAAATATGTCAAGTGAGCTTGATGAACGGGAGATGATTGAGCAGAATATTATCACAAATATAGCAACAGCTAAAACAATATTGGAAAAACATAGTAAAAGAGAAATTGAGCGACGGAACTCCGTCACCTTAGAGGCTCAATGTACTCACGATCATCAAGATCAAAATTTTAAGTTGCCACAGATTCAAATTTCGAAATTTGATGGTGCCTACTTCCGCTGGCTTGAGTTTCGTGACACATTCGAAAATCTTATTCATAAAAATGACCGCATTACGCCAATACACAAATTCCACTACCTCATATCCTACTTAGAGGGAGACGCGGCCAGAATTATTTCCAACCTTGAAGTATCTTCTGCTAATTACGCAGAGGCCTGGAAACTGCTCGGTGATCGCTATGACAATAAAAGGTTATTGATAAATCATCACTTGAGCTCATTGTTTAATATACAGGCGCAAACCCGAGAGTCTGAAAGATCGCTGCGTTTTTTAGTAGATCATGTTACTAAAAATTTGAGAGCCTTGACTAGTCTAGGCCAGCCGACCGACAAGTGGGATATGTTGATCATATTTATGTTGTCATCCAAATTAGACAGCCGCACACTGATGAAGTGGGAAGAGTATCGGAATACAATCGATGACGTTCCGACCTTAGATCAATTTCACAAATTTTTGATTGATCGAGCTGACGTTCTGGAGGCATTGAATCGCAATAAATATGAGTCAGGTACTTCTAAATTCTTGCCTTCTACGTCACGTCCAAGCCCGCCGGCACCTAATCACCATCATAACTATAATAACAATAAACAAGATCGAAGTGCTCATGTTAAATCATTTGCAGGTATAAATAAAAAATCAACGCAATATTTTAATAATAATCAATATAAGCCTGGCACATCTGTGTGTATAATATGTGGTGATGATCATAAAATATACGATTGTCACGCTTTTGCAGCAAAAAATATGAAAGAAAAATTAGCCGATGTCGCGAATTACAAGTTGTGTGCAAACTGCCTTAGGCAGGGTCACCCAGTCACCGAGTGTCGTGGGGGTCCGTGCCGGGAGTGTAAAAAGATGCACAATAGTTTGCTTCATGAGCCTAGTCCAGGTATTATAAATAATGCCGCTACGTTCAGCCACGCATCGTCTACGGCTAATTTTCCTAACTGGGACAATAAACAAGTGCTTTTATCCACAGCGTTGATTGAAGTGTCTAATCCTAGAACTAACCAAAAAGAAAAGGTCCGAGCTCTCTTAGACTGTGGAAGCGAGTCGTCCTTTATTACTAAATCGCTTAAAGAAAGATTGTCATTAGAATCAAATCCCATAGACTGTCTAAAGGTCATAGGAATAGGAAATAATTGTGCAAACAACATTGTCGAAAGATGTAGTGCTCAAATAAATTCATTAAATGATCCGTTCAAAGTTGCTTTATCGTGCTTTGTTCTAAAGGAGCTAACAAGCAACATACCTAAATATCCAGTAGATATCCAAAGTCTACAGATACCAGATCATATTCAGCTAGCGGATCCCGATTTTAACCAACCAGCCGCCATCGAAGTTTTGATTGGGGCGGATATATTTTGGGATATCCTGGGTAGCGAACAATACTCTATGGGTCCTCATAATCCTAAATTGCGTAAAACTAAATTAGGTTGGTTAATATCCGGACCGGTGTATACAAAAAATAACACTAAAAATAATCAAAATAAAATAAACTGTAATCACGCACTAATAACTAAAACACAAGAAAATATTGAAAATATGCTAACTAAATTCTGGGAGACCGAAGAGGTACCCAACAAACCTGTATTAAATCAAAATGATAAGGAATGTGAAAAGCACTTCCTGACTCATACTACGCGTTTGGAAAACGGCAGATTCAGCGTTAAATTGCCGTTAACTGAGTCACCTGAAAGTCTTGGTGATTCTTACTATTTAGCCAGAAAACGATTTTTTAATTTGGAGCGAAAATTCAAGCGAAATCCGACCTTGAAGTCCGAATACATTAAATTTATAAATGAGTATGCAGAGTTAGATCACCTATCAGAATCTACTGTGCCTAAGCCATATCCGAATTATTTTTTATGTCATCATGCAGTTCAAAAAGAAAGTGAGTCTACTTCTCTCAGGGTAGTTTACGATGGTTCTGCTGCCTCCTCCTCTGGAAAGTCGCTAAACGACATTTTGATGGTGGGTCCTAATGTCCAGGACTCTCTTTTCTCCATTCTAGTAAGAGCAAGACAGTATAAGTACATTTTATCTGGCGATATTGAGAAAATGTACCGGCAGGTACAAGTTCACGACAAAGACCGTGATTTGCAATTGGTGCTATGGAGAGAAGATGAGTCCGAGACCCTAAAAACGCTAAGATTAAATACTCTCACTTACGGAACCGGAAGTGCGAGCTATTTGAGCACGCGATGCTTATTTCAAGTCGGAGAGGAGCAGCAAGATCAGCTTGTCAAAACGATAATCCAAAAGGACTTTTATGTTGATGACCTGATCACTGGATCCAATAATGAAAATGAATTAAGATATATACAAAACTCTGTATCAGAGGCGTTGATGACAGCATGTTTTAATTTAAGAAAATATAAAAGTAATTTGTCATCTTTATTTGAGGATTCAAGTATAGATACACGTGAGAACTTAGTAATTAGTGAATCAGCAAGCACGCTTGGGCTAGGGTGGAGTCCAGTTAGTGATACGTTAAATTTTCCAGTGAAAGACCCTCCCCCAAGTGATAGCATAACTAAAAGATATATAATGTCAAATTCATTTAAGATTTTCGACCCACTGGGTTGTCTAAGTTTATGCATAATAAAGCCAAAAATGCTTCTTCAGCAGTTATGGCAGCTGAAACATGATTGGGATAAGCCTGTGCCTGATTTTATAAGAAAAGAGTGGGAGAAATTTGCCGAAAACTTGCCATTCATTCAAAATCTTAAAATAGATAGGCGTGTTTTATGTGATTCACCAAAATATATCGAAATGCATGTTTTCAGTGACGCATCTCAATTAGCTCTTGGAGCTTGTATTTATATGAAGTCTGTAACTGAAAACGATGACGTCACTGTAAGGCTTTTGTGTGCGAAATCGAAAGTGGCGCCTCTGAAACCTACCACGATGCCTCGACAGGAGTTGAGCGCTGCTCTTCTGGCTGCCAAGCTCAGCAGGGCAGTTCTAGACTCACTGAGATATAAACCGGATCGTGTGGTTCATTGGTGCGACTCCAGCATAGTGTTAGGTTGGATTCACAATAAAACCGCCAAACTAAAGGCATTCGTAGCCAATCGTATAAATGAAATTTTAGAGAAGACTATAGAATCATCATGGAGGTATGTGCCTACCTCTACAAATCCAGCCGATTTGATTTCGCGCGGGGTGGATGCCAACCAGCTTCCGAAGCTGGATCTGTGGTGGTATGGACCTACATTCTTAATTGAATCAGAAAATAAATGGCCTATTTTAAATAACTGTAAAGTCGACTTACCAGAAGTAAAATCGACATAACGCCCCCATTAATTGATTTTGAAAAATACTCGACACTAAATAGATTGCAAAGAACTTTTGCGTATGTTAAAAGAATGATTTTTAATATGAAAAACCCTACAAATAAACGCAAGGGATTTTTAAGCGTTGACGAATTGACTGAATCGTTGAATTTTATTTGTGTAATTGCCCAAAGGCAATCATTTCAAAATGAGTACGAGATGCTAACAAAATCTAAACCGTTAAACTCTAAATCTAAAATATTAAAGCTTTCACCTTTTGTGGATGAACATATGGTGATTAGAGTTGGCGGGCGAATCGATGCATCTGATTATCCTTACGAAAAGAAGCATCAAATATTGCTTCACGCGTCTCATCGATTAACTAAACTTATTTTTACTGATGCGCATATCAAAAATATGCACGCACCACCTCAATTGTTGCTGTCCATTGTGAAGGAAACTGTGTGGCCATTAAATGGAAGACGTCTGGCTCAACGCACGGTTAACAGTTGCATGCGATGCAGACGTGTTCGTGGTGACACTCTGACTCCTAAAATGGGTAACCTCCCTGCTCAGAGGATAAATCCAGACTTCCCGTTTGTGTCAGTTGGTTTAGATTTTGCAGGACCTTTCTACATTCTAAATCGTAAAGGCCGAGGTGCTAAATTGATAAAATGCTATTTATGCTTGTTTGTTTGTATGCGCTATAAGTGTTTGCACTTAGAAGCAGTTAGTGATCTAACCAAAAATTCCTTTATAATGACGCTTAGGAGATTCATTGCGCGAAGAGGCAAGCCAGCGGAAGTATTTTGTGATAATGGCCGGAACTTTGTGGCTGCGGCTAAAGAATTAGGTCAATTTTTGAAAACGAATCAAGAATCTTTATCTGATTTTGCGAGCCAAGAGTACATAAAATTTATATTTAACCCTACTTACGCACCTCACTTCGGCGGTATCTGGGAGGCCGGCGTAAAATCCGCTAAGCACCATATAAAACGAGTAGTTGGCAATAGCCATTTAACATTTGAAGAGATTTGTACGTTATTTGCGCAAGTGGAAGCTATACTTAATAGTCGTCCCTTGTGCCCAATGTCAACATCCCCTGACGATCTCCTTTCCCTCTCTCCAGGGCACTTTTTAATCGGAAGACCGCTGACTGCACTGCCGTCACCTGCACTGGAGAACTACAAAGAATATTCTCTGCAACGCTACGCCCGCATAGAGAAGATGCGCCAGCACTTTTGGCAAAGATGGCAGAGAGAATATATATCAGAGCTCCAAGAGAGAACCAAGTGGAGAACCAACACTGCCAAGCTGAACGTGGGTGATTTGGTTCTGCTTCATGAAGACCACGTGCCGCCTCTCTGCTGGCGTCTTGGAAGAGTTACGCGCTTGTTCCCGGGACCCGACGGTGTTTCCAGGGTAGCAGATGTAACCACTACTAAGGGATGCGTACGACGACCGCTCGTGCGCCTGTGCCCTCTACCATCAGCTGAGGACCTACAGTTTTGAAAGGCTGTTCCTTTCAACGAGGCGGGAAGATGTTCAGACTCCTGATAGTTTTGGTCTGATACTTGTTGCCATTCCATAATTGTAGGCGCTTCAAGTTACTATTAGTTATTTAAAAAGCCTACCCGGCACATTCACCTTTTATACATACCTCTGTATAGACGCCTTGTCGTCAATAAATTGTTAAAGTTACCAATTTTGGGTTTTAATTAAATTAATTAAGGCTCCGTTATGTACATCGATACAACAATTTTTACGTAATTCCTTCTATAAAGTCTATGATTTTCAGTTCGTTCTTTTTCTGACGCGTTGCGTTGCTGTCAAACAACTGTCAACGTGGTCAAAATGTCAAGTCAACTTGTCAAATGTCAACGCTAAACGCCGTGTGTCGTGGCCCAGCCTTCTATAATCGATCTAGTAACTTAATCTTCGAAGTGCGTGTCAAACGAAACAAATACAGCAATATGAAACTGCTATTTGCTACATATATGGATGATTTTTCTCTAAGGTATGTACAATCTATGTTCCTTCACATTGCATTATTATAGTCAAACTTCACCACGCCGAACTTATTGCCCTTATAAGCATTTTAAACGTTAAAGTGCCATGAAACCTGTCAATGCTATGGGAAATAGTTCCATAAGATCAACTTTAGTGATTGCTGTATTTACTTACTAATTATAACCTACGAAATGGTTTTCCCTATTTTAGACTAAGTTCTTTTCTTACTGATAATTAATGACTAAGTAAACTGTAATTAACATATTGTAATATTACACTTGACTATTCCTTATTGAAATGATTATTCATCCTGATTCAATTCACTCTTGAAAATAAATAAAATGTTTCATTTTGCTTTTCCATTATGTTTATGTCATAATTTCTTCTCATGGTCCTCAGGAATATAAAGGCGATCTTGCTTTTTCAATCGACGACTCGACAATGAAACTGGTTATATTGTTCGAAAATGCCCAAGAGAAATCTGCTTCTGACGCTACTGGTTCCAGTCAAAACTGACATATTTCTTTCCAATGAAACATATGGATGATTCTAATTGTAAGTACATATGGTAGACCCATAGATGTATATATATCTTAAATTATTCTATCATTTCAATTCAATTTTTAGTGTGAATATTTTGTTAAGCGTCTGAATTGTCTAAATATATTTCCATTTTACTAAAAATAATATCTTGTATCTGCTATCATAAATATAACTTAATGCTCTTGATGTTCCCGCTTGACATTAATCTTCTATTTGTTTAAATTTTCAGTTGTTTGAAAGAAGCAAGATGCTGACACTGCCATGATGCCCGGCTTGTTGGATTATTCACTTGACTTTGCCGTTCTTCTAATGTGATGTAATATAAAAGGTAATTATATATGCATTATTTCTTCATAATGTTATCATTGATGTAATTAAACAACTATGTGCGTTTCATAACGTGAGCAAGACCTGCATCTGTTCGGCGTACTTTTCATCTCATTAAATTGTTATTAAAGTCCTGTATGTGTCGACATGGTAACCAGCAAGTACTCCTCACATGCCTAACAAACTCAGGAAATCATTGTTTTACTCAGGACATCATTGTTTACATCTGTATGTATGTGAATGAACTTTGGTTCAATAATAAATCAATCTATATATGTCCCATCACTGGGCACAGGCCTCCTTTCATGTATGTTGCATTGTTCCTTCCCAATAGGCGCACTTATATGGATTCCTATTATATAAGCACCCATAAATAATTATAATGTAAAACTGCAGCGCCTGACAAATGTCTGTGAGCAAAAGCGCACAACATCAACAAAATTCACCGCTGTAAGCACATTATGCCAGGCATTTTTTTTTTCTTTTTGTTATATAGTCCTAGCCACTCATTATTTCTTCAGTTATTATACATTCTTATGCTGTCAACTAAATAATTGGCTCCTTGTGTTCTCTGTTTCCAGAAGCTGATTATCATTTAACCACGCAGACATCCTGAGAGTCTTGTGAAGCCCTACCATAAGGATATAGCGAACTGGAATCGGCCCTGGCAAACAATTCACGCTCCGTCTCAACTAAATGACATTTATGTTATTGTAAAGCTGAACATACTGCTATGTTGTTAAGGTCAGTAAATTATTTATATAGAACAAACTAATCGGTATACATATATTCTTACTGTCTCTGTGTATAGTTGATTATGATGATGAATATGACGATGATATAATTAAACATGATCCTAATCGTTTTCTGAATGAATAATAAAATTACCTACTAGAAAGTACTTATGATTCCAAATGATCTCATAGTTTACAATTTCAATACCTTTTGTTAAAGCTTATTTTATTATATGTAATGTAATATCTATTTCTATGTTTTTCAGAAACGCCTGCACGACACTGTGATGATACGCCTACCATACACCCCTGAAGCTCTCGAACCAGCATGTGAAAAAGAACATCATCGCGCACCGGTTCAACAAGATAACTGTCATATATTTTCATGAGATCCTTCAAGACTCTCGCTTCGGCGACCTTTTTTTTTCTGAAAGCAATGCTTGACTTGCACTCTCTGTGTGACTTATATTCCTTCAGGCTTCTTCTAAAATATCCAATCTCATGGAACTATTTGAACCTGACTTAGCAAATAGAATTGTTGAAGCTATGTATTAACTATTCCAGTCAGCCTCTGATAACAAACTATAATTTCCCTTTTTCTGCTTATTACTCTCCTTTTATTTCCTCATCATATTGTATTGTACGCTTGTGTGGTAATAACTATAATACATAATGAGGTCACAAACTATATCATGTACTAGTAATTGTTAACTAGTTAACTTTTTACTAAAATATTTCAAACAAACTTTTTTAGACCTATAACATAATGAGTTTTTCAAATGGCTGTGATGTTTGTATTATGAGATGCAAGCTCTTGATAAAATTTCACTTATATAACGTATGTTTGTTATTCTTAGTAATTATTTCAATAAAATATGAACCTGTAAACAAATGTATGCATGCCATCAGACTTCTGTATGATAATAAAATTTACTTCGCCTTTGCCTTTCCTCATTTCCTCGTTCTGTCATTGTTAGTAAGCCTTATTTCGTCTGGGTTCGAACCAGAACATAGAATACTTTGCATAAAGTCTTTATCCTTCATTATGCCTTCATTCTTACAAATTTCTAGTTATCTCTTTGCATCCCTCAAAACAAAGCTATCTGTATGCTCTTATAATGAAGTAATGGCGTCATAGACCCCTTAATAATTAGCTAACCACTTTCCTTTACCCATAACTGTATGTTGCGGCATTGTAAGTATTAAAGAATCTGTAAAACAAGACTAATAATAAAAATCGAAGCCGATATTTGCAAACCAATAAGTTGCAAATGTGTTGACATAGATGTCGCCATGATCCATTTAAAACCCCCATACACGTTCAAGCCATTGAATGAACTGAGTAATTAATAACACACTAAATTTTTCTAAATTTAAAATTAATTTCATTTATTTGGTTACTAAAAGTACCTTTTTTTTTAAATACTATAAATTAATTGACATGTCATTTAAAGGCCCCTTTACAATCATGGTATTGCACTACTTTGTGCATAAAATCTTAACGGACGGCGGTTTTGTTTTGACAGAACGCTACTGAGACGCTAGTTTATTTTGCAGTTTCTCTTCGTACTCATTAACTATAAATAAGTATACACGTGAAATCACGCTATGTTTGATTGAACAAACTGACGCAAAACCCTACAATGGACCAATTGTTCAACGAACGCGATTGTCACATATGTGATACGTGATACATGATGCATAGCATTTATCTACATCGTCCATAAGGTAAGCGACTTACTTAAATCCTTTTGTCAAATCCCAGTGTTTCATAGTTATATAGCAAACTTTCCCTATGAATGAAACTACTCGTATCTCCTTAGAATCCTCAGATGATATTCGCATTACAACCAAATAACCTAAACGTATGTGCCTTAAGCAATTACATGACTAATAGTCATATGTATCAATAATCTAGGTATCACCTATCACTATTTCTAGGCTAGCGACTCACTACTCTTATCATTGATAAAAGGTCTAATAATAAGATAACTTTTCCACAGATCCTGTCGAAACAATGTCTTACAAAACGATCACATCTTGGAAGAATCCAATCTAATGGCAAATAGGCGAGATGACCGTTGCTTGAAGCAAAACCAATGCAAATGTGGACAAAATGAATGCGATACTAAACAGCTGAGCAGTTCCTTAGGTAATAAATAATTTAACATATATCTGTTTTTATGAAATATTTGTGACTATGATCTCAATATCTTACTATGTAGTAACATAGTGTTTCATTTATATTATTCTTGATGCTGGCAAGCAAATGTATTGCCTACATGTTTGATCAGGCATGGTCATGACTCATGACAGTTAAAACTAGACAGTTTTCCCGAAGCGCCCCCAAAATTTGATGATTTTTATTCTTTTATTTATTTGTATGGCTTTTTTTTGTCCTATTTATAAATGTCTAACCTTACATAAAACATTCCTCAACATTCTATTAAAAGCTATTAACTGGAAATTGTTCACATTCATTTCATACAATACAGAACTGCTCCCCCAATTCTACAGAACTGCACTGCATTCTTATAGATATTATTCTAAATGTACTATTATGTAAGTAGACAGACATTTTTCATTAATATGTTATTTTCATTTTATTTCCAGATGCAAAACATAATGGCAGAAAAATGAAAATTCAATTTTTGCTATGTCAAGGCAATATGATACATATGGTCCGGTCCTGATGTTAATGAATGAATGAAGCAACCGCAACCCATGGACACCCATGTCACTCAAGAAAACCCTCACTAATATATTAATGGCATTAAATATCATAAACAACACCTATGATCCTAACAATAAATGATAATATTTGTTGGTTTGATTAACTAACGAGAAGAGTCTAGATCCAGATATTGCACACACTCCATCTCACAGACAGCAAAATGTAGCCATAAGGCTACTTTATACTAGTAAATATATGAAGATCCTATGGTCACGGTCAACCAAAATGTACCCTCCCCAAAAGAACTCCCTTAAAACTAATTGACCTTAAACTAATTAACGCTTTTTTTAACGTATTAATCACTAATTAATTATACCTAATTTATTATAACTAATTGTAACTAATTAATTGGCCAAATGATCGTCTAATACGTTGTGAACCGAATAACCCTAAGACTTTAATGTGTAGCAAATCTGGATTCAGACTCTTCTATTCCTAACCCTAGTGCGTCCTACTGAAACCTAGACCAACAAATAAGAAATTAATTGTATGAATATTAAAATATTTTTATTGTTTTTGTGAAAGTCCCCTACCGAACTATTATCCATTCGTGTAAGCAAGATCGTAGCTTTTGGGTTTTATATCATAAAATCCATTTTTATATTTATAGCATACTAACTAACCTATGTACTCATATTTTAAAATAAAGTTCTAAACGACGGGTTGTGTAGTAATCTTTACTCACACATGCTACTCTCTTGCTTCGGATGGGGATAGAATGGCCTAACCAACTTTACCTACCTAGTTACCTAAAGAGTTTAAGACTCTACGAACGAATCTACCAGTATTTCTTACCTAACGGTCTGAGTAAGAAGAAAATACCGAAACAAACTTATCAGACCTCTCTTTTTAATATTACTGCGTAAAAATGTAATTATATAAGCAATTTATTTACCTAAGCCTTATATATTATAACGCCGCTCCGATACCTCTATTTTATGGTCACTAGAAATATCGAATTTACTGTAGTTGAATGTGCAATATTCTTAAGATAATTATGTATGAAATAGCTGGTAGTTATATGGGTATTATGCTGCCCGTAACTACGATCAACAGCGACTTGCTCAGCCTATCACTGGTCCCTATAACAGTGTTGTTTCCTTCTCCGAAACGAAACTGTTTCCCTAGTCAATGAAAATAAAGATGAAATTACGTTACCACGTAAGAATATCACATTCAACTGCACAAACTACTCTTTTCTTTTAAGATATGACCAATCATAAATTTATCCACTCATGACGAATAAAATTAGCCCTGTCGTCCTACCACCCCTAAACCTATCTTCCCCTAAGGTGTGTATGATTCTACCCTATCCTATCCCGATATTTCCCTACTCTGCTCATTTTTAAACCTTACCTCAGTTTAAAAGATGAGAATGTATGCCCTATTCTATCTGTAATTAATTCAGCCGGCTAAACTGATGTATGGCAACCTGACAGCCTGTGTCTTTGTCACCCCCCTCCGCGTCCGAAGACAGGGGAATGGCGGAGAGTATGACGCCCTATTATGTTTATAGAGGTTATATATATGTGTATTTAATACTGCCCGCTTCTCGAGTACAACAGGACTTCGGCAAGCGAGGAATCCCTCTATGCCAAGTACTGGCCATGCCTTAGAACGTCGAGGAATCTCGAGCAACGTCCGGATGTTTTGGCTGCCTCTTGGTCGATAAAAAAGAGACATCAGATCCACCCTTCTAATCTGATTACGCACTCAAACTCCACCTTAACCTCGTTTGGCACCGTTGGGTGAGATCAAGATGTCAGGCAAACTGTTTATGGTGTTTACCTAGACTGGGATCTGGCTTATGTGATAATAAAAATATTAAACTACTATTAAACACTATTTCAGTACCTAGTACCATAACTCTACATTATGGAGTTATTTCTCTCCACAATGACAAGTCACATTCCTAGGCCTGTTAAAAGCCCCACAAAATTAAACACTAATTTTTAAAGAGATTCCCATCAACAAAACACTAATTTATAGAACAAAACACCCACTAAGTAAACTTTAAAGTCACAGCCAGGAGACCCAATCAGTCCGAGTATCAATGCAAAAGAGCCTCGCGCCTAATGTCGTCTCCCTATTTATGCAGCCGTCCTTTTTATGATTTCTATCTCTTTCCTCCTCATTATCATTTCTGAGATGTCTGTCCTTTTCATCCTCTATATCCCTTTCCTCCTTTCTATGATTTTTGTCATTTTTATCCTCCTATTCGCTCTGTGATTGGTCGAATCCCGCGGCTACAATGGCGAGCTACGCTGTGATTGGCTAGCGCTCAAAATGCGTGCGAATACGTTCCGTTTATTTGTTAATATAATATTTCTGACTCCATTATTGTGATTGAAAACCTATTCGTTGGTCGATAGAGTTGCTTTTTGAATGGACTACTTTTCCTACCAACTAATAATATCAAATCTACATAGCAACTAGGTTCGATATCAAAATAAGTAACTGATCGGATATTCTTTATTCGTAACAATTGTCGTATGATTAAATTCATTCCTTTTAACATCCAGTAATTAGGCTAACACTAGGCTATGCCTGTTTCACGGTACAGTAGGTATTGATATTTATTAAAATTAGTTCCCGCATAATGCTTAGGTATAAGGTGAGGACTAATTGGAATACTCTACTTTTCTGCACTAGAGCAGAAACGTATCACATTCTGCACACTTTTTAGAACAACAACGACCCACTTTCAGAGCATGAGATATGAAAAGGAAATTATCACGTTAAGCAACAATTTTTTTTAGTTACCTACATTAAACAACAGTAAAGACTGCATATTACACTGAAAAAAATGTTTGCATAACTGTAACAAAAAATTTGGTTACTGCTTACTCAAAAATTGGGACTTGCGAACTAGGTGTTATCTGTTACAAAACCGTGTTTTGCTATTAGAGTTCAAGTATTTACAGCTTAACTATTTATGTTACTATATTGCCCTTTGAGTTCTAACTACAGCAAGCGTGTTAGTCTGGATTTAATTGAAATGTTTTGTAAGTAACAACAAAACGAACAGTCAGATTCAGGTAGCTATTTTCGATACTAATTATCTAACAATTTTACAGTTTCTAACCAAACTGTTCATGAATGTATTATACTTATTTTTGGCTACAAATAATAAAGTGCTGTGTAATAATTAAATGAACCGATTTATTCTTAGTGGCTTTACTGTTAAGTTATTTTCTCAACTTATGTAGCTATTAGTAGCCAGATTATTTAGCTATCAGTAGCCAAATAATTTAGATATTAGTAGCCAAATAGTTTAGATATTAGTAGCCAAATTATTTAGATATCAGTAGCCAAATAATTTAGATATTAGTAGCCAAATAGTTTAGATATTAGTAGCCAAATTATTTAGCTATCAGTAGCCAAATAATTTAGATATTAGTAGCCAAATAGTTTAGATATTAGTAGCCAAATTATTTAGATATCAGTAGCCAAATTATTTTGCTATTAATGACCAAATTGTTTTGCTACCTGTAGCCAATTTATTCGTTAAGTGGTTATTCATTTATTTTGTTTATTAATTACCATATTTTGGTTGTAAATAGGATTCTTCGGTCGGTTACCAATAACTAAACTGTTTGGTTATCATTAGCTTGACTAGTTTAGTTATTTGTAACTATAATCAGAGAGTACTTATCGAGTTGTAATAGAGTGTTAAGTCAAAGAAAAAATTGTGCTGCGAAAATAACTGTTTCACTAGATGTCGTCACAATCGGCTGGCATTTATAAAGAATGCCCGCGGATTGGGACGCCATCTAGTGAAACAACTGTTTTTGAAACGCCATTTATCCTTTGACCTTAGCACTCTATTAGCACAACTCGATACATTCTGACAAAATGTAAGTATACCTTTTTAGAATAGGTTCCTATCATTGTTGCAAAACATTGTTTCCTCTATGTATCATTTTGCCAACAAAATGTTCCCATGTTTTTTAACGGAAGCTTTTCAATAATAATATTATTTGTAAGGTCATCTTATCTTATCAATCAGGTGCAATCAATTAGGTGCAATGCATCGTTTGACAAACGATACATCTAGGAAACAATTTTTGGAAACATTGATAGGTAACTTTTTAGGCCTAGTGCGCTACGCTTTTCTAGCCAATCACTACGCCTAACGGGTTGTTATCTATTTAAAAAGTTAATCGGACGTTAAACGAACTAACACTGACAAACAGAGCATTAGTATTTGATATTTGAGTATATTGGGCCTGTATTTTTAATGGGATTTTATTTCAATTCATGCCTGCCTCAAGTTAGTACTTGACTACATAGATAAAATACACACCCAACATACTCAACATAATGACAGGTATACTCACATTGTGATTACAATTAATTCAATTTTAAAAGTAGTCATATTAAGTTGTATTAAAATTATAAACAATAAATACTACATTGGAAGACGGCACATGAAAAACAATCATTAGGTTTTATCAGACACAACTTGATATGAATATTTTTAACGATTTTTTCATTTCTATAGGCAGCCTATAATAAAATTCCTCGTTACAATGTTAATCAGTTTTATTGATCAGCAATCTATATGTAGAATAGTGAAATTGTTGTCGTAATATTATAATACCTCTATACCTTCCTAGAAAGTAACTTATTTCAGAATGTAAGAAAATGGCTGTGCCGTACCTACTATTATTACTTTTGACATCCATTGTATAGGTGCGTACGAATTAGAGCAGCCTCGGACTGAGGCACGCACGGCTCGCCTATTTTGCTCAAATTCGTACGCGCTGTGCGCGAGCAGCGCGGGGCGAGCATGCCTCAGGCTGAGGCTGGTCTAATTCGTACGCACCTTTAAATGAGCATGATTATTGCAATAATTGAATTGAATTGAATCTTGTAATAACAGTTTTATTTTAAGAGTATGTTCTGTATCTGATAAAATTAGTAAAATTGAACAGTTTTTATACACCTCTTAATTGTTTATTATTTATAATCATTATTATTAAGTAACATTATAGTCTTATAATTCTTCTCATATTTTATCATCAGTCTCATAAATGACTCTTAAGTAATCGTTACGTATATATTTCACCCAAAGTTTCTAACATTCAAACATGAACAAAATTAACAATAATACTTCTAACAACTTATCTATAACTATTACAACCTCTTTATGTAAAATATATATTTTACCATTTGAAGCTACATTAATATGATTCGGTACATAGGATAACAATGTATCCTGCGGGCGTAGCATGGTTGCCACTTTATCACTTATCGCTGTGGATAAGGCATCCGTCACGTTCTGAAAAGTATCCGAGTGCGAGAGTGGCGGATGTCTTATTCACAACGATAAGTGATTAAATGGCAACCATGCTACGCCCGCTGGAATGTACAGTGAAAATCAAAATCAATTGTCAGTAAGAGGAAGGGTAGGGCAAGCCAGCCATACAAAATTTGTGCAAGTTTTTCTTCATTTGTGTTTGCGCTATAATTATAATTTATAGTCAGTATATTTTTCTGTTAGCTATTAAATTTCTATAAAATAGCTATAAAATTCAAACACTAACAAAGTTAAAAATAATACTTAAAACAACTTATTTGTAATTATTAGAAATGGCCTCTTTGTGTAATATACCTTTTACCATTTGACGCTACATTAACATGATTAGGTACATGGGATAACAATGTATCCTGGAATGTAAATATTTTTGATTCAGTTACTCGAATCTCCACTTCAAAACAATGCAAGTGAAAATCAAAATCAATTATAAGCTTTGAAGCATAAAAAGCATTTTTTACAATAGGCAAGGTACTAATTTATCGTATAAAAATTACTCCCCTAGTTGAATATTTAAATCTGTCAAAAGCGTGGTTACTGCGGTGTAAATTTTATCATATTTTGTATTTAATTGGAAAAGCGCGCTTTGGATAAATTGCCATACGTTTGTAGATTCTGCAGGATATTGTGCGTTAGGAACAAAAATGATTTTAAAACACGCTTCTACTGCATTCATGGTAGATGTTGCTTGGTAACGAACATTATTTACAACAATGTACAGTCGCCCACACTCCTAACTGACCATTCGTGAACCTTATATCAGTGACATAAGGTTCACAAATGGTCAGTCAGAGTGTGGGCGACTGTACCTGGCAGATATTTCTTTGACAGAAGGGCCGACAATTATTATAAACGGCTGCAAAGTTACTTCTAATTCGCGCAGTTTTTCTACTCTGCGTGCGATAGTGTCTTCTATTTGCGCCGCACTTTTCACGTGGGTAATGAAGCCCTCCAGCACCTCCTGCTTAGACGGACGCCAAAGACGTTTAGACTTGTTCTTCGTCTTGCTCACATTGGAAGTGGTTATTAAGAAAGGAATAGCCATAAATGCTACCAGGTCAATGACTTCTTCACGTTGTTCTGAAAAAGATTTAAATTAGTTGAGTATATAAAAAAAATATCCAGATTTTTTTATAAATCATTCAGGGTGTCGATTTTTGACTTTCGAGCGCTCGAAAATTTAATAAAAGTAAAACGATTTTAGTGTCAAACTCACTTATTTACAGTAAGTAAGAGGGTCATTTCAAATCATTTGTTGATAGAAAACACAACTACTCAGGGTTTTAAAAGCTTTTATTACTACATATTACCACTATGTTACACAAAATAAATTACTTAAATATCAATAATTTTGTAAATTGATAGTGAGATGTTGAAATTATGTTGATCCTTGTTTGACAATTTGCATGAATTTGAAATAAATTGCAATAAATTTCATCAGTTTTTTTGCGTGAGACAAGTTTACCTACAACAAATTTTGAAATAACCTAGGTAGTAGGTACCTACTAGCTTAAATTATCTTCATATGAAATTCATCCAAAAATTAAGGCTATTAGGCAGAGACTTAACATAGACAAACAGTGTTACTTTTGAGTTCATAACATTAGTGTGAACTTTTAAATTGTAAAATTTCACTTACATTATGTTTTCTCTGCTCTGTTTGTGGCTCAGCATCGGTTGGTGGTTCTTCTGCTTGCTCTGTCAATGCGTATGACGAACCGTCAATTAAATAGACATCCTCCATGTTTATTAAATCAACGTCTGCCGTCTGAAAGGTATTTGAAATCTGTATTACTTAAATATATACTGTACATGCATGCTGTTGTTTAGAAAAATACATGGGCATTATATAGGTAGGTACTTACTGTTTTCGATTGTGGAAACGCATCAGTTATTATATTTTTGAGCATCGAAATCTGTGTGATTAATTTGGCTCTTTGGCCTATAACTGGGACAAGCTCTTTGATGTCTTCAGGAGACAATAATTGAAGGGTTTCTATATCAATACTGTGCTCTGGAATAAAATAAAATAAGCTGCGTTAGCCCGTTTTGGTTTCGTTTCAATTTAATTAAAATCAAAGACTTCTACGTAGTCACTAGACCGTCAATACAGAATAAAAATTGTATTTGTCCCCGCCAGCTGTCACCTACTGTCACTTCCCTAATGTGGAGTGATTAGACCAGCGCTTACGCCGTCGCGCGACACTAAAAATGATTTTAACCTTTTCTAGTTTCTCACATCAAGTATTGTAATTGTGTATTAGGTATTATAATCAATCAGCATAATCTGGTCTTGAACTATGATTACTAGACGATATAGTTACATACTTATTAGAGTAATACATACTTAAAGGCCGGGCTATACCAGATGCGTATGTATGCAGGACGGCTCCGTAGACGCGCGTGCACACGCCGGTTGTGTTGTATTGTATGGAATTACCTATTTGTGAGATGGCACATCGCTTGCGTTGCGTAATGCGTAACGCGTTCTATGCAAGGAGCCGGAGTCGTGCATCTGGTGTGCCGCGGCCTTAGTTTAAGTACAAAGTAGTCTTTGTTGTCTCCTGGGCTTGTTTCTTCAAAACATTACACATAAACATTTGTTTTCATACATAAGCTGTCTCCTTTGATTAACTACACATTTTCTGTAGATGTCATAATGAGTTCCAAAACCGTTTTGATTGACAGATGTGCGCGCGCGCGTTGGTTGAAAATGAAACAAATTCGCCAGCGAAAACAAAGATTGGGTTTGCAATGTTTGCATACGCATATATGCGTACACATATATATATGTGTATGGTCTTTTTGTGTATTGTTTAGAAAAAAACACGCGCAGGAGACCCGGCTTTAAATACATTAAAAATCATCCAAAACTCAAGGACAAATTAGGTAGGTATCACACAAACCCTTATTAGAATTCGAGCCCGGGACCGCTAGCTTCGTAGGCAGGGTCACTTCACTAACAACAACTAGGCTAACTATTTACGTCGTCACTTATCTGCAAAAGCTTTGAAGGCTTGATTGTGATTTTGCACAAAAAATGTTCATGATCTGACACAATAGAGGACTGGCTGTCTGGCTTGCGAAGTGCCCACCATAGACCATAGCCATAGTTGACGCAATTTACCTACATTGCTGAACGTTGGACCTTCCCAACTAGGTATAATGCTATCGCCCACCCGCGAAACCTTTTAGCACTGACCGATGCGCCTACTTGAGTTACGAAATCGTAAATATGAATAACATGTAATTAATGTTACTAAATAATAACATGACTTACCTTGAAACTTGTCGACGTACATGGAAAGATTCCAAGATTTCAAGTACTCTTCCATTGTACTCGTAGTACTAGGTGGCCCGGATGACGCCGCGGCCTCCTCAAAATCGTCCATGTTTTATCATTCTTTCACAAACACCATGCCAAGCACCACTACACATATTCACTTGATTCTTGTCAAGAAGAATTTCTTGATTTTATTTTCTTTTACGCGCAACAAGCTAACCGTCAGCAGGAATGAACCTGGTTCGCTAACGTCCAAACCCCCCCCCCCCCCCTACCCGCGTCCGCGCGCCTCGCAACGTCACAACTCAACTCACTTACACATAAACAATCGCTCTTTGCTAATAATAACAAAACTTTGATAGCTATCTTGCTAAACGTGACGTATTTTATAACTATAATTTTGTTGACTATTGAACGTTCGAACTACCACTTAACAGTTACAAAACCATTTGTTGTTAACAAATAAAGTATTGAATCAAAGAGAACATAAATGGTTTATCAAATAACTACAAAAAAGTTGGTACCTGATTAACAATTGTTGTAATTTAGTAGTAAACATACGGTTAGATAAGATATTTAAACACATTGGTAATCAATAATTATTTACAGTTTAGTTGTAATAATAACATACGGTTTGGTAGTCTACAATCAAACACATCGATAATAAATAAGGGTACAGTTTATTTATTAAAAAAAAAACGATATTGTTGCTGCAGCCATACTAATTTGTTTACTTTAATTCAGTAAATAGTAACCAATTGTTTATTTACTGCTTACCAGACATCATTTAACATAACTAGCTCAGGGTACACTACAAAATAAGTTTTGTAAATTTATGCAAAGTTTATTTCCACCTAACATAAGTTGAGTTATTTTTAAAATAGCTTAATTAGTTCGGCTAATTATTTTTTTCAGTGTACCCCGTGTACCAGTTAGTGCAACAACCGTAATCTAAGCGAACATGGCGTACGTGGATGCATATTGTACAGCCTAACAAGCTCTGAAACCATTCCACGACAAAACGTCATATCTACATACGAGTTACATATCGACATACAACCTTTTGACAGAGAATTGTACGCTCCAGCAGACGGAGTTGACGCCACCCATTTTTTACGCTCACAATTGATTTTCTAACAATTCTATAACTGCATCGGAATATTACGGGTCGATGGATTTAGTTTTTCAAAAAATACAGTGACGGTGTCTAAAGATTCAACTCGAAGTTTATTTGAAGTCCAATCCAATGTCAATCATATGAGAACAGGCGTGGAAATCATGTATTGCAATTTTTATACTAAAATTTCTAAGGTGTTCCATATTTTTACCCCACTGCCGAAGGAAAGGAGGGTTATGTTTTTCGAGCGTATGTATATATGTATGTATGTGTGTATGTCTTATCCTTTGGCACGCACTACAGCCTAAACCGTTTGACGGATTTCGACATATGAGGTGTCGTTGGATTCCTCTTAATCGTGGGAGTGACATAGGCTATAATATTTGTAAAAAAGCAGTTGGGTTTTTCGAAAATTCTTTTGATTTCACTTGTTCAATTGCAAACCTACCTTACCTACCCATGCCACTCTATGCTCAATTATATAATATTTGAGTATACATACATCCAAACAATGAGGGGTGTAGACACTAAATAAAATAACCAATAATGTTGTATTTTCTCGAAAAAGGATTAAAAATTTAGTCAAATGGAGAAAAAAGCAACGCAAGAGGTTAAATAATCGCAAAGTTATAAGTGTCCAAAGTTAAGGGCGTATGTTCTGTCCCTTTTCCGCAAAACGCACGTTCATATGAAACGATTGTCGTTTACTATGATGCTCGATAATCGTGACGTCACAATCTACGAGCGTTTTCTGTCTAATAAGCAATATTAAAACGTTCGAGCTTCGTAATTTTTTGAGATATTTGAATGGGATTTTCGTTGTTAGGCATATTTTTTTGCCTTCTTTCTTTTGAAGTTATAATAAATTTTGAGTCTACACCCGTATTATGGCACGTTATGATACTTATGATGATTGAGGATGTGCAAATTGCGGAAAGTTTCCAAAAAGACGGAAAAGTTCCCGGAAATTTCTAGAAAGTTTCACAAGAAATAAAGGAAATTTCCAATTTGGAAATGGAAAGTTTCATACAAAAATGAGGAAAATTTCCTATGTTAAATTGCAGAAAAATTTCGCAATTTAGGAAACTTTCCGTCGGCACATTAGTACTTATGATGGATAAGATGAAAACAGGCGGACCGTGGACTTCAAGTTAATCTGATACACCATGATGTAACCTCCAATTACTGTAGTTTTGCAAATAAATACTCGTATGATTGATTGATTGACAATCAATAAAGCAACATTGTGACTGAACGACGAAGATAACTCAGAAACTTCCCAATTTGCGACAAAGTCATCATAATAGGCAAATAATAGGCATGTATACTAATTTTTTTACGATGCCATTCGAACCAGTTTTTGAGAGGAACAAATGTTTGTATGGGAGCAACTAAAATTAAAGAACATAAATACCCAAAAAATTTAGTAAAAGACGAACCTCGCTCGCGGCAGCCGAAAACGTTTCATACCTACTGATTAACACTTAATCGTGACGTCACAGTGTAATATTTGTACTAATCGTTGTATGGACCATAGTTGTTATACAATTTTGTTTCTAAAAAAGCGTAAAGATTCTATTGGTAGATTAAATTTACTTTTGGACACTAAAAAAATGCATATTTTTTCTAAACTTTCAAGGTCCATATATTTTTATGATTTTAATTATATTTCGTAATTTATACTTAATTACATTTATTTGATGGTTTACTATCCATAGCAACACTGCGTTATCAATTTTAACATGTGGAAACTATCCAATTCCAGCCGAAAGGCGTCCTCAGCTGAGTAAAACAACAAGAATTTCCAGAATAACCGGTCTTGCGCCGCCCGTATCCAACCTTCCTGCGATCTTGACTAGATCTTGACCCCACCTTGTTAACTTGGGAGCCTGTCTCTCTCTGAACGTCCCGGTTTCATGCTCAGATGCAGGGCTAGCACATTACTTTACTGACCATCCATCTCGTCCTAATTAGAACACTTTGAAAGATATGGGTAGTTCATCTAAACAGCCGGCGCGCGTTCTTGTGCTAGTCGTGTTAGAGTCAGAGAGCGAGTTTAAGAGGACGTTACAGCAGGGGGCTTGCAATGGGCGGGGCGCGTCGCGTTAAACACCTCCCGCTCGAAATGCCTGAGGCAACGAGTCAGTCGAGGGCACAGAGTACTTTTCTATATATTGGTCGAGGGCTAGCGCCGCGCGAGCGAGCACATGTGCGTCGTGCTTGCATCCGCCGCCGCCGCCGACTTGGACGCGACGAACCGCGCGTACCTATTTTCTCTTATATGACGAGGTTTAAAAGTATTTATTTACATTAGCTTTTTTAATTAGGCATACGTACTTACCTACTTAGTATAACCTAGGTACTTAACATTATGAAGTTGTAAGGTACAATGTACAACAACAATACAAACATTTTTTGCCCTCATTGATGTATTCTTGGCATGACAGCCCTAGCGCTACACGTGCCGTGTGTGAATGAATACAAGTTATACGATAGACAGAGATGCACAAAACGCCGTTTTTGCTAGGAAGTGCAATTTCTGTACTTGTACTATTACTTATTTTATTCTGTGGTTACAGTGCACACTAGCGCCACTGGTAAATAATAATTATGATTTTTTTTAATTTAACGGTAGATATTCAAAACAGGTGGCCACTATAAAACTGTATTTTGTATTTAAGTACCTTGTGAATACATCAAACTAGTTTTATGTAGCTGCGATTCATTCCTACTTAACCTAAATTACTAAACTAAACCTAACTAAAAACCATCCATAAGTCTCACTTAAGACTCTTACATTCAGTCGTCAGCCGCGCCATCCCTGTCACAAACACATCACACTGCGGCGATGCTGCGAGCACGGAGTTGAGGAGTTGAGGAGTGTTGGTGATACGGAGCCTGAGGTTCGCTTTTGCGGAAGTTGACTGTTTGCTCGCGTGCCAGCTGCCTGTGCTGCGTCTTAAAAATTTAAATTTTGCACGACAGAATCGACACATCCGATATTTTTAAAGGCTAAATTTACACCCCACCCGAAGCCTTTTAATCCGGGCCACGGCAAAGTATTGGCACCGACATCGCTGCCTCGGAGCAAATTACGGCTTTAAATGATTGAAGAGATATTTATTACGCTTATGAAGCGTTTTCTCCAACTGCCTGACCTAGTTATGGTGAATAAAGTTTAAATTACACATTTCAGGTCGGCTGGACGGCAAAGGAATTTTTATTATACGTCCGTGTTCGTTGAATGTTTTACAAGTAGATTTTCGAGGGCTTGAAGTAGTCGGAATACTCGGAATGAGATAAAATTCGAATATTTTCATCGTCATACTCACATGTTTTAAAATAATTACTTTTAAATTAATTGTCATTGCACTGCTTTAGTCCTCCGCGTGTGACTGAGCCGTAGGACAAAACAGACTAAATTACCATTATGTAGGTAAGTCAAGGTGCACAGGAGGATACTATTTATCCTTATTCTTAAAAGTTATTAAACTTTCTTTAATTAAAATGCCGTTATAATCAATTTCTCTTTATTTTAGTCTATACTTAGGACTTTTTGTGTACGTGAAAGGGGCAAAACATATTTTACCTAAAGGGACATTATCACGTGAACATTGCTTACATGAAAGATTGTTTTGACAGCGGACGCCACAACACCTATAGTCGTTCGTGGCGCTGCGGGCACGACAACACAACACCTTTACGTGTCCTAGGCGTTCAAGGGGTTAAGGGTTGTTTCACACGTACCACAACCACACCACGTCGCAGCGCAGCGTTAAAATGCGGTCAAGCAGTGGTTACGTGTGAATTGTACTATTTATTAAACATACAAAATATGCGCACGACCACGTGTTGTGGCTGTGGTGTGGTTGTGGTTGTCGTGTGGTTGTGGTACGTGTGAAACAACCCTTACAGAGGTTCCGAATAAATAAGATCCATGTTTAAATACAGTCCAGCCTCAATTATTTCTGACTTGTATACGCATCAACTGACGCGGAGGGATTCAATTATACCCAATTTCTGTTTCTTTAATCTGCAACTCCGCTTGATTTCACATTTCATTCTCTATAACTAGAAAGGCTTACTTGTATAGATTTTGAGCGTCGCTTATGCCATTCATAAATTAAGAGGATAATTATCAGCTAACTTTATTCCGATATCGGACTAATATTAGCAACTACGTATCTGTAGGTACGCTTTTGATCTCAGATCTGTTTACATAATTTTATCAAAAACCCTTGGATATAACTTCATTGGCTGACGGTTGGGTGTATTCGGATAAGCGGATTGAATTGAAATGGATATTGCATCTAATTGTTAAGTGTGCTCGTTCTGACTGGCTTAAAAGGGAATAGCTACGCTGGATTGTCGTTGTAAAAACGTTAAGGCTCTTAAATGCGGCTGTCAATAGATCTGAAAAAAAAACCTTAATAATCTAATTTTGTTTGTTTTTTTTTTTGTATAAGAAATATTATTATGTTAAAATCTTTAAAAAAGGGTGATTTCAACTTCAATTTTGATACCTCTTCAAATACCAGAAGAGGTATTTTCACGGTTCTTTCGGAAAAAATGGCAACTCGCGTATCTAAAATCTCAACGTTTGAAATTCCGAAATAATATTGCGTTTTGATGCTCTTATTTTTTATTCTTTGAGCACAGCATATTTATGTAATGATCGTGAACGGGTGAGACAACATTTTGGGGCTGCAGTCGCCCTAAGAGGGCGATAACGCCTTGGCCACGACTTCGGTCTTAAGCGACCGGCGGCAGCGTTTTATCTGTTCATTGCGCGGTCGAGACGCGCAACGCACTGTGGTTAGTTGGGATCACGCGCAATGAATTAGATAAACCGCTGCCGCAGGTCGCTTAAGACCAAAGTCGTGGCCAAGGCGTTAGGGACGAATCGCGAAGGCATCTCTCGACATATCGCGTGGCACGTGGAACTACGAAATCTCACGTACTGATGTCACTGAAATTTGCTGTGGAGATCCATTTTACCCCTTTTGCCTCAGAAGGAGGGTTACGTTTTTGAGCGTATGTATGTAGACAAGAAAATTCTAGTTCACGGGGTACAGTCCAAACTTGATGAAAACAATGTCAATTTTAGGAAAAACTGTGACATACATAATATTAATACTAGAAATAAGCATAAGCTCGCGGTGCCCACCACTCGGCTCCAAAAAATTAAAAAATCATTCATGGGTAATTGTGTAAGGTTTTATAACAAACTTCCAGGAAACTTAACTGAGTTATCTATTAATAAATTCAAGAACTATGTGAAGCGTAAACTTATCTCGAAAGCTTTTTATAGCACACAAGACTACATGAATGATAAAACTCCATGGAACTAATTTTGACTGAATTTTTAATCTATTATTTTCGTAATATTTTGTTTTTTGACATTAGATTGTTTTTCTAGAAATATTCTACTAGTATTTTTTATACAATTTTTATATCATATATATTTTATTCTTTATGTTTAAAAATTACTCTAAAAAATTAACTGACGATTTGAAAGTGCTTGTTACTAGGCCTACTTGAATAAAGATCATTTTGTGTTTGAGTTTGAGTTTGATGAATTCTGACATGTGAGGTGTCGTTGGATTTCTCCTAATGAAAAGCAGTTAGGTTTGTTGTTTTTTTTTGTTTTCACTTGTTAGGCTTAGGGAAGGATAAAGGAGGTTTTTATCCCAAGAAATGCATTTGTTTATGTAAGCTTTCATTTTCAGTTTACACAATTTATTTAATTTCAACGAAAACCTGAAACTGGACCACTGTGCACAGTTAAGGTCCATGTTGCCAGTGAATTTAAAGCTTTTTTACACTCGTCGATTTTAATGTTTGAATTTAGACTTCGTACACTAAACTAAAACCACATACTTTTTTTCTATGGATCTCTCAACTCAACTATAATAATTATAAGACAACGCTTTGGACAACTAAAATAAATTTTACCAATCACGTGGCGCCTTTACTGAACTATAAGCAATTTGACCAATAGGACGTCGCGTTGATTCCAATACAAAATACATCAACGAGCCGGCGCACCTTGCTTGCTTGCACTTCGTTTCAGTAGGGCTTAGGTATTTTTCATTAGATACCAAATCTGTTTAATTATTTCCGTTGACTCGTATAAAAAGTATTGTATACAATAGTTGCACAATTAGCTCTTAAATTCTCGTACCTAGGCCACTCGGCAAGCCTTGTGGCCTAAACACGGTACTCGACTTTAAGAGCCCTTATTGTGTAACGATTATATAAAATACTATAGTGAAGTAATAAAGTCGAAGGCGGCTATTTTAAAACGTAACTGTAACGTCAATTCGCTTTTAGGACAGTAGGTATATCCATCATGGGAAATGAAAGATTATTAATATTTTTGTTTACTTGCCTGGCGTTGTAAATATTCTTTCTTAAAATTCTGAAAAAAATATGGAAAATAGTTCCCTGCCTAAAGATTACAGGAAAACCTACAAGAAGTTTAAGTATTCAAAGTAACGGGAAAATTCTCAATATTTTTGTGTATTTTGTATGGAGCGCCTGATGCTTAGAGCATAGCAATTTGGGTCAAATTAAAAAACACTTATGAAAATTAGATTACCTATATACGGAACATTCACCACGCGAGTTGAAATCGCACTTGTCCGGTTTTATTATTATTATTACAGAACTTTCAACACAGATTTTGACTCTTTGTCCAATATGACTATTAAATAGAACAAACGACTTGGCAATAAAAACTCAAAGTTGGCACCATACTTCAGCATGATTGCCTCAATACTAATTTAACCCAAAATGGTCGGTCTCTATACCTTGGCACAGTGCATTGGCAGTCGCCCATCCAAACACCACATTTGAAACAGTTTTAATGTAATAGACTAATAGTTTATAGAACTCAATTGCAAATTTATGGCAATGTGTGTGGCGAAGTAAAATATCGTGCTTCGTGATGGAACCTTACACTTGTGAAGAAATTCAGAGAGGAATGTACAGGCGGGTCGGTGTATTTTAATTGACTACTTGACAAAAAAATATCACGGTGCCATTCGAACCAGTTTTCTAAGTGGAACAAATGTTTGTATGGGACTAGCTACAATTAGAGCACGTAAAAAGACAAAAAATAGGGAACAAGCGGAATTAAAAGATTTTTCAAAAAAAAAATTGAAAAATCTTTTAATTCCACTTGTTCGCAAATATGTCACTTCCACGATTAAGAGCAATCCAACGACACCTCTTAAGTCGAAATCCGTCAAACGGTTTAGGCTGCAGGGCGTGCCAAAGAATAAGACATACATACATCATATATACATACATACATACATACGCTCGAAAAACTTAACCCTCCTTTCCTACGGCAGTCGGGTAATAAAAATTGCTCAAATTCTAACACACCATGAGTTGTTATTCGACATAATATAGCATATGACATATATATTCTGGTTATTTTTGCGCGTAAAATTAAAAACCATCTAAACATCCTCACAAACTTCAGCGTTTATAATCGCCAAAATTACAACTAAAAACATTTACGAACAATAAAGAATAACAACTAAACCGTAAAAAATGTGGAATAAGTGAAGTAGAACATCAAGCGGCTATGTAGAACAATTTATCAGGTTGCATAATAATTCAGCAGCCCGCGAATCTGTTTATGCAAATGACACAAGATTGCAGTGCAGTCAAACGAGAATAGTAGGACACTCATAGTGAAATGAATTGAAGGGATCATATTAGGAAGTGGTATCATAGGTAGCGGTGGTGGTAGCGTGGTGGCTGCTTTGTTTGTGTGAGGTGTGCAATAAAGAGTATTTGTATTGTATTGTATCATAAAAAGTCGAAGTCAAAGTACGTACTACCTACTTACTTATTCTGTGGTCAAAGATTCTCAAAAAACATTTTTTATTCGTTGTATGTTTTCTTTAATATTTTATTGTTGTTGTTTTTTTTATGTTTTTAGATACCAAAATACCTGAGCTACTTATTGAATTTTTAAGTTGGTGATCCTTGATAAAAAAAGTCTGAACTGATTCATCAATTTAGGCACCTGGGTCGTTCTTCTTTTTTACCGACAATGAACCGAGGTTTTTCTGTTTTTTTGGTTTTTGAACTATCGAAAATTGTGGTTTTGAAGTGCGATTTAAAAAAAAATGTATAGGTTTCTTCATTAAAACTAATTAAAGTTTCCTTTCTGGCCAATATAAATATTTATTTACGGTTGGTTTCTAAAAAAAAACATGTGACAAAGTGGACTCTTTCAGTGGGGACAACATTTTATTTTACCACTCTGTCACGGCATTCTACGAAAAAAAAAAACATTAAAAAAAATGCTAGTTAGAGAAAGTGAAATATTGAATATCACTAATTAATAAAATAATATGGACGTTCATTTGAACATTATAAAACCGTAAACATCATTACTCAAATGAGATGCCGTAATAAGACGAAGGACAGGCTATTGTCGGTCGAAAAGAAGAACGACCCACCTATGAATTAACCACCGGGTCCAAAAAAAACCTCTGCCACGGGAAGAACCGGCGTAAGACTGCGCGAAGTATGTTAATCAATTATCACATAATATATTTGTTTATAACTTTAATCTATGTATGAACAATTGAACTCATACTGCTTTAAAAACAAAATGAGATTCCAAAGGCGAGATGCGTAACTTTGGCAATAACGTAAGAATTCGTTTGATAATAATGATAGAACATGAGATCTGAGCCGGCCATTTTTTAGCTACTTATCATTTTACTGATGCTCAGCACGGCTATGACAAGACGGCGCGCGAGCTCTCTCGGTTTTTCTCGCACTATCAGTCTCTCTCTTATTTGAAAACATAGAAAGAGAGGTAAAGCGCGAGAAAAAACGAGAGAGCTCGCGCGCCGTCTTGTGATAGCCGTGCAGGATGTCCAAAATATGACCTGACACTGTCAATTCACAGTACCTACATTTTTAGATCTTCAAAGAAACGATGTATGCTGCGCTGTGTGTAATTGAATTAACTCCTGCAGGGTACTTAATTGCGTATCTATTCGAACGAATTATTACAATGTTATATCAACTTCTATTATCAATTCCCTGTCTTAATGTGACTGGGTATGTATTTTGTTTTTTTTTTCTTTCTATGTTATTAGTTTTTTTTCCCCCGGATTCACAACACTTCAGGGGCTCACTTAGTCCGAATGATGATGATGTAAAAAAAAAGTAATATGTGGTGAATGGTGTTGGTCACACATATT
Source organism: Epinotia nisella (assembly GCA_932294315.1). Taxonomy (NCBI): domain Eukaryota; kingdom Metazoa; phylum Arthropoda; class Insecta; order Lepidoptera; family Tortricidae; genus Epinotia; species Epinotia nisella. The sequence goes on along the minus strand of OW028687.1, from coordinate 14,486,232 downwards.
ATATTTATGTATAAGGCTAATAATATCAAGATTTCCTTGTAGTGACTGTTTGTTTACCTGAATAAAATGAAAAAAAAAACAAGCGTTAGGACATTATCAACTGTCATTTTTTGAGGATGAATATGGCAGTTGATAATTTGATATGTCCTATATCCTGTTCCATATAAGATTAGAAGAATACATGAAACGTATAAATAATAGTATTGTTGGCACTGAATGATCGAAATAAGTAAAATTTGTACAATATTTCCCTTTGGTATCCTAGATAAACGAATAAACGCAACGCGAATTTTTAACTTTTCCGTTAAAAATCTAATGTTATCTGCTGGTCGATTAAACGTCAATTTTTATAAGGAAAAATGACAGTTGGATCTACCTAACGCGCGTTCAAAACGGTACGTTATTCTTCTCTCCCCTCTGGAATGAGGTATAAATACCTAACGGTCGTTCGAAATGTTACTCGATTACCCTTGTCCACTAATAATTCCAAGCCATACTTTTCTCATTTAACTGTGATAGTACTAAACGTGTTGCCTGAATACCGCAGGAATCCGCCCCTCGTTGCAAACCGTTTTTGTTTCCTTGTACAAAAATACCAGAAAGCTTTTTAAGACAATACAAATTGACTTATTTCCTTGCTTTTGCATTGTTCTTTGCGAGCAGTAACTTTGCGCTTTCGGCATCTACCTAGACATAGTTTAACTCTTTTACCTGTGTTTTGAGAATATTGTATAAATTTATTTATTTATTCCTTAAATTTACTCTTTACAGTCAAGCTACACGTAAATGTATATTCGGCACAAATGGACAATCGTCAACACGAAATGTCCATTTTGAAATTGGACAAAAAGCTATTATTGCCTTAGTAGGTGGCCTTTGAACTTATTTTTAAAAGTAAACAGGGAAGGAGAGTTTCTTATTGGTGGTGGGATATTATTCCAGCAACGTGTTTCATTTTTTCCGAAATTTTGAACGCTAGGCCAGATGCGGTAGCGTATTGCAATTCCAAAAATACATAGTTTTTTTTTAATTTTTTTTTATTATTTAAACCCTCGCGGGGGAATGTTGTCATACACAAGCAATGTAAACAAAAACAAAAACTGTAAAGTAAAAAAAATAATGCATATTTGGAATTGCAATACGCTACCGAATCTGGCCTTAATGGGTTCACACCCCATTTTTGTTACACCCTGTATACAATATTAGGTACTTATGCTTCAAGTTTGACAAAAACACCGTAAGTCCTGCATAAAATGTCGGGTAGAATTTCTGCATAGCTCATTTAAATATGTTACTCGCAGCTTCCTCGAGCGAATGCCATATTTCTTGAATTTTACGTAAGTTCGTATGACACACAATGTGCTTCTAGAAAGTCAACCTTATTGAACACACTTTAGAGTACATACTTCTAAAAACGCGATAAAGAGAATGCGATTTTTAAAGAAGTTGGCAGGGCATATTTCTTTACTCAGGCATGCTGGGATCGAGGCAACCAATACTTACTCTTTTTGGTTGTTCTCGACAGTGCAGCTTTTTACATACTTACTTATCAAGTTTATTGAGGAGCCTCCAGATGTTTATCTATTATAGGTACGTTTGTTACGTAATTATTTCAAATTGAATGTTTAAAAAGTGGATATTGGTTTTTTTTTTCGATATACCCGAGCGGTAAGTCACGTGACTGAAAGTCACATGTGAGCTATCTCGCGGCGAGAAACACTATCCGTCTGTTTCTATTAAGAACACTTGGAAAGAGACAGATATTCTATCTTGCTACTAGGGCATTTTCGCGAGAAGAAACGCATCGTTAGTTACGTCACCTAGTAAAAGTTAAAGATGTTCCATTTTGTAACCAAAATTAACAATGCTATTTGTATGACAAATATAGGTAAGTTACAAAATGGAACATCTTTAACTTTTACTCGGTGACGTCACTAACGATGCATCTCTTCTCGCGAAAATGCCCACTAAGTCGCCTCGTGCGTGACTCTGCGACTTCTGTCTCACTTGCACTGTGATAATTAAAAAGAGGGGGTAGATTTTCTCGCATTGCGTCATGCCAGTATAGTCCAGGCAATGAACTGACAACATGTATGGAAAAAATGTCAAATTTGGATATAATTTATAATAGCAATTTTTTTTTATGTAACGGATATATTATCAATTAAATAGTTACCTAGAGGCAAAATCCAACAAAAAATCAGACATCAAAAAAAATTTTAATTAGCTCCTAAAAAGTCCGAATATTTTTTTTTTTTTTATCTTTATTTAGGTTCATTTTGCTCTAAAATATTCAATATAAATCAAATAAAAAAGACAATGAATGTTTAATTTAAATCTATATAATTACTTCCGGCTGGAAAGTTTGTTGGATTCTTGAATAAAACACCTTAGAATAAACAAAAAAAAAACGCTATTATAAATTAATGTTTTTCGAAACCGTATTTTGCCTGGAGTAGTAATGCTATGCCCCACAGGGACACACTGTATACTATAACACAAGTCTCAAAAAAAAACGCAACATCTATCTCATAGCTGGCTTTTTTAAATCTCGTTGCTTTTACCCTAGTTAAACAAGCACGAAGTTAAAGCTCCAGTTATCTCGATTTCTTTCAACGTTTGTTTTCTCGAAGACTAATTACTTACCTAAATGTTTAGTGAAAAAGCAACTTTACCGACTTCGGTAAAGAAAAACAATCGGATCTACTTGAATCAAATGGGTAGTTTGTTTCCACATGCACTATAGTACAGTAGTCTGCAGAGAAAAGTATTCACAATTGCGTAGAAGTTTACTTTCGATTTTGATTTCGGTTTTGAAATAAAAGTTTTTTTTTCTTTTAAGTTCACGTGACACACTAACCATGATAACAGTATAAATTATAGATAATATTTTTAGGATTCTCATTTGAATATTAAAATTTTATGTTACGTACAATTCGGTTTCATCCAACGGGTAACCAAAATTCAACTCGATTGGCTGGCCAGACTATTGCAGCAGTCAGCGTTAAAAAAAATTGATTTATTTAAGACAGAAACCCATATTTTTACATCATTTTTTTCTAACCGACGGGTTAAAAAAAATGTGTTAGAGCTTCGACAATAGATGTGTGTCCCATTTTTTTTTTACCTTGCTGGCGGCAGTTGAAACGTTTCATACTAATTGACATTGAAGTATGACGTCACAGTTTGATATTTGTACTATCGTTGTCTGGAAAATCAAGTAAATTGCTGTTTAGGTCCATAGTTGTGTTATAGTTTTGTTTCTATAAAAGCGTAAAGATTGACTATTGGTAGCTTTAAATTTACTTTTGGACAATAAAAACATGCACATTTGTTTATAAACTTTCAAGCTCTAAATCTTTTTTATGATTTCAATTGTGTTTTGTAATTTACACTTTATTACAATTATTTGATGGTTTAGTTATTTAGCCACACTACGTTGTCAATTTTAACATGAGGAAACTACACAATTGCATTGGAATTAACCATGAATTAACCAATGTTTTCTATAGGTACTTATAATAATAAAGGAGAAAATTCGGTGATATTGTAGTTGCGTATTCTATAATATTATACTATCTAGGCGTGCGCGGCGTGGTGGACTGACGACCTGGTAAAGGCCGCGGGAGTCCGCTGGATGCGGGTGGCGCAAGGAACGGTCACTTTGGCACTCTTTGGGGGAGGCCTATGTCCAACTGTGGACGTCTTTCGGCTGATATGATGATGATGATACTATATATAAGTGCCTACTAATAATTAGGTATGAAGAGAAAAAGTCTGTGTCATTGTAAGTTTGTATTGTTGGGACTAATTAATATCCGGACCCACTTATCCGATTTAAGAATTCTTTGGCTCAGTCAGCTTTCTTTGTAATACGCGATTTGCAAACATGTTTATATATTTTAAAAAGCTAATACTGTCTATAAAGTTATTTTGTTACGTGTGATTCTTATTTCTATTATTATAGTTAGGGTCAGTTGGCTGAACTTTTTATACCTAAAAACCGAAAGTTATTGTAGTCTTGAGCAAAACTTTCATCATAAAATATTTATGATATCTTATTTCAATAATAGAATCGTGGAATTTTCTCTAAAAAAACATTTCGTTTTTTATTCAGGTTACATTTATTCATATTTGACATTTGACCTTTTTGAAACGCGCAGCAATGATTAAACGCGGATTCAGAAAAAAAAGTGTAATTTTACTGTTTTATAAATATTCAAATCATGCATATTGAACGTGCAAGCGAGACAAACGAGGTTCGCAGCTCCAGTATGGGCCAAAATTCTTTCGTATATGGATGTCCGGCTGTCCGACTGTTCTCCTCTTCGGGTCGCATTTCTCAATCGATTCTCGTGAAAAATATGAGCAGCGTTCTAAAATTATATAGTTTTATTTTATTCATTATTTCGCGAGTTCTACCACGCTGGTACTAGTTTTTACCCGACTGCCGAAGGAAAGGAGGTTATGTTTTTACAAGCTTTATATTAACTTGACCTGTTCGTAATCGTATGCAACTAAGTAAGCATGTTAGTTGCCGCCGATTGAGCTGAAATTTTTGGGAGTAGTATAGTTTGGATGACAATTTAATAGGTACTATGGTGCTATCGAGCTGATCTGTTGATGGAGACAGAAGGTGGCCATGGGAATTCAGTATTTAACCGACGTAACCCCGTTGCGTTTGGGCTCGTTAGAATCGTCTCAATGAGTAGTTGATGAGGGTATACATAGAGAAAAGTACAGTCGTTATTATTAGTGTTTTTTGTTAGACAAAATTGTGTTAGTTAAATCAGCATCATATCATGCAGTCAGCATCGTATAGCCTATACTCATACTAGCAAAAAATCGTATCCCTGCTGGGGCGAGTTGGACGGAGCGCCAAAAGCATTCTAAGTGTGTTTGCCAATAGATTGACAGCTCAATTTTTAAGCATTGGGTTGGACTTTAGATATAGCCCTAAACTGTCCCGACTGAAATGTTTTATTTTAATATAATTTAGTCACATGTATACTTACTAACTTAGTTTTAATATTTTGTTTTTCATGTTACTACTACTATGGAGTCTTGTGCTCCGAAATAAGGATTTTATTATTATTATATTAAAACTTGGCTGAATTCCTCAAATATAATATTCAATTTAGATAAATTTGACGAAATTGGCTTATGAGGCAGGCGAATTTATAAAATAAATTATCTCTCACCCCTTGAATTAGATTTGTTAGTGAGTGGCTTCACTTAAATTTAACATTTACATGAAATATCATTTCGAAATTGCAGCCAATATGTCTGAAATTAAAATGGGAAAGATTTGAAATTTAAATGTGATTTTTTAATAAAAATACACTTGGAGCCTTGTTTACAATCTCAAATATCAAATTGTTAGCATAAGTTTAGTAGTTCGTGAAATGTACTTGTGCGAGTCTTCACGCTATACATATAGTCCTGTGACGGACAGATGGACAGAGTCCCGACAAGCAAAAGTGAGTATCTACCAGAGCTGTGAAAGAAAAAAACCAACCATAACCATAACCAATACCTGCCTCGCTCACGCATCACTTCCAACAAATTGTGTCCTATTTTTTTTTAGATGCAATTCGACTCGACAAATACAAACATTTGTTTCTCTCCAAATACTGGTTAGTATTTAGAGAGGAACAAATGTTTGTATATAAGTTATTATATATAATATATGTATGTTATAAGAAGTAACTAACAATTTAAGAACATAAAGAAGGACCGTTTCATACTAATTGACATTGAAGTATGACGTCACAGTTTACTATTTGTACTAATCGTTGTATGGAAAATCTAGTAAATTTTTGTTTCGGTCGCGAAATACTGCCTTTAGATCCATAGTTGTCATAAAATTTTGTTTCTATAAAAACGTAAGGATTCTACTGCTAGCTATAAATTTACTCTTGGACTATAAAAAAGCTATTTTTTCTAAACTTTCAAGGTCCATATCTTTTTATGATTTTAATTATTTTTTTATAATTTATACTTTATACTCACGAGCAAAGAAATGGAATCGCTTTAGAAGAGCCGTAAATAGCAAAGTGATTCCATTTCTTTGCTTGCGAGTGTATTACAATAATTTGATGGTTTCCATTTTAGCAACACTACGTTATCAATTTCTCTCTACGTTATCAATCACAAGGAAACTAGGTACCCTATTGGTGTTTTATTTTCCTATAGCACACCACTCCGCTACCTCTCACATCATCATCATCATCATCATAATATATCAGTCTTGTCCTGAGCTAGTGAGTCGCCTCATGCGCTGTACACTCCAGATATTCCCAGGATAAGCCTCAATAACGGCGACGCGATTGGCGATTGGCGGTGCCGGCAGCGCGCACTGTGTCACGCAGGAACTCGCATTCTTGTATTCTTTAAGCTGTGATTAAAGCAAACACAGGGTTTGATTTACTCACAGGCTAATAAGGTTAGATCCTAGGGTGCAAGGACCAAGAGGGGCGGCGGGCGCGGCGCTGAGTTGAGACTTACATAATAATATTAGCAAATTCATAGTTAGCCTAGGGTGATCGGAACTATAAATCAAGCACTGAGCAAACACTAGCGATATGGCAAATGAAATTATTGATATTGAAGGTATCCGGTAATTATATGTATTAAATCTTTATTGCACAAACGAAAAAAATATCGTTAATAAACTCAAAAGGTTATTCAAGTTGTTATTGACATAAAACATGGATTATGGTTAGGTACCTACAGTCAGCATCAAATATATAGTATATAATCGTAGTATCGCTATAATTTTTATAAACTATTTTAATTACGACAACATATTTCTTATGTGTCGCCATCAGATATATCGGCCAAAGTACTCACAATCACAAATATCTGAACCAGTCTCTATTGTCGAGGCATTTAAGGTGTTATATCTTATGGCGACTGTGCTTAAAAAGATTTTCTCCAAGTGGTTATTTTTTAGCTGCCTGATCAATATTGATGGTAATTGAAATACTTAAACTAAAATATGAAATCATACATTTTAATACACACACACCTTATGAATAAAGATCACAATATCACATATCAATCCTAGCCTGATTGACAACTAGTAACAAGTACCACCATACTATTGTATAAAGCGCTGCGACAACAACATTAGGAAAAATAAACGCTAAACCACAACCATCGAAACAGTTATGCTTAAACAGGCAATACATACATGCAACTACGTTAATAACAACATTAATACACAAATGAATCAGAGTGCACCACAAAAATATCAGTAGACACAGGTCATTATGTTGACAAATCCCACACAAGAGGACAATACTAGTAGTGAAAAACAATGAGCTATTAATAATGATTGCCATGATATAGGAAAGGAGATCTATTTTTCGTTCATACGTTATCTTCCAAAGACCGAAATTAACAGCGAAGGAGACGATACAAACGACGCTGATAATACCGTAGAAAAGGCTGCTGACTCCGATGAGGATAGAACCAACTTTCACTGGGATGCACAGGAGACATTCATCCTCAACGTGCATAACACGAAAAGGCAGCCACGAAGTGTTGTCCCAGAAGCAAAAACTGGTCCGTCTTCCCCATGAATTGCCCATTTTGAAATGAAGCAATCATTTGATGTACATTATGCATTTGAGGTGGATTTAGGAGAGTTACTCCGTGTTTTGATGTTCTTGTGTCTTGCAGCAATCGGTTGTGGCTTGAAGAAAATCTTTTATCAGAAATTCTGGTAGTTTTCCATTATTATGTATTATAGAAATAGGCTAGTTTACTCGTAGGTTTCATTGTCGTGTATGATAGATGATGACAATTTGAATACTGACTGAACTGAAATGTCACTGTTTGAAATCGTGACAAGTTTGGCTGCGTTCTAAAAGTTTGTATTTTTGCATAAATAAAATCCTATAAAGGATGTGATTTCGGACCGGAGAGCAATTTTTGTGAGTGCCAAAATTCGAAAACTGTATCCAAAAATTGGACGTTAAAACCTGCAATAAGCCCAGGGACCAACGCTAAACTTATTTTAATAACCAAATTACTATAACAATTAGGCCTGAATCACACTGGCGCGGCCTGCGGTGGCGGTCCATAGTAAATTTGACAGCTAATGACAAGTTTACTACTGACCGCCACCGCAGGCCGCGCCAGTGTGATTCAGGCCTTAAGTTTACCGAGAACAGCTTTAATTTTATGATGCAGGTGGAAAATACTTTGCACTTTTAATCCTGAAAATGTGGGCACGTGTTTCTTGCAATATTTCGCAAGGATAATGGCTCGCGTAATGGGTTTTGTCGTGATAAAAAATAAAATATAAAATTTAGGGATGTCACAAATGTTAGATTTATCACATTCGCGAATGCGAACCTTTAGGATGTGAATGTGAGAATGCGAATGTTATGGCAAAGGATAAAAATACTCAACTTGACAACAACTAATCGAGCAATTTGGTACAAACGCCTACACAGTTTACTGACCATCCTGTATTCATATTGAACCTTATTACAATGCACATAAAGTGCACGAATTATTGTCGTCAACATTAGTGCCGCAGCGTAGACTTTTAATGGGTCCCGACTGTTGAAGTTGCTGTTTCGTATAAGAATGTATAGTATGTTTTATCTGTGTCATAACGATTCGTATGCCTCGTTCCGGATCCGTCACAAGCGATTTGGACATTATTTTTAAACTCCAAGGTCCAAATTGACATACGAAATGTTAATCATGAAACTGATTCAATGTTCTCGACTACTGAACTTGTTTTTTTCTTTTTAGTTTTTTTTTATTTATTTCTAAAGATAGCTTTTTTGCAGTCGGGTTTTTTATTTTCTAAATTATCTTTTTTTATTGAATATTATTTATTTAACTATCCGATTTTAATATAATTAAAAGTATTAAAATTTCAATCAAATAATAGTAGGTTATAATTTGTCAGTCAGATGAAACTTTTGTCGTATCGTGTTTTATATGGAAAGTTAAATCTCGCAATCTTGCGAGTTCTCGTACGAAAATTGTACGAGACTCAGTCTCACAAAATATGGACGAGATCTCGCGAGATCGAGTTTAAATTCCGTAGTGTAGACCATCACAATGCTTCAGCTTCACTGATCATACCACATGCTCGACTTCGAGCAAGAACGGTGACCGACCGTACACGTCGCGCGTCGTACGTCCATTTGCAAGTAAGTACAAAGGCCTGTTAATATTAGTGACGAAATACTCGCAAAATAAAACACACTCCACGCTCCTAATGTATGAACTCGCAATTATCACTTATATAAAGTACGCCTTGGCAATAGAGTCATGTTCAGATATTTGTGTGTACCTTGTTCGCTATGATATATCTGTACTATATATATTTACAGAGCAATACAATCGCCTCATGACTGGGGCGTGTCGAATACGTGAACCTATCGCCTCTTCATTTAATGCTGAGTAGAGAACCATGTTGGCTGTATTTCAGGCAGATTTAGGATTCAATAATTAGGACAGCAACATTACCATATCATCGCCCAAATGCACTGTCTAATCAAGCACAAACCTATTTGTGTCAATCTATTGTGGTCTAAATTCACCATTTTACTACAAGGGGATGTCCATATTGTCCACGCGACATCTATAAGCGCCGAATTCCGCTCCGTGATTCCGAGCGCGGCTACACCATACAAAATATATGGCCCTACCACCGAAATGCGTTGCGTTTTTTTTCCGTTGCGCATAAATTCCGCATTTACGAGTACCTTGCTGGTGCAGCGGAACTACGCGACAGAATTTGGCTGCGGAATTCTGGCCGTATGTGGCGAACCTAAAGCATAGAATAAATAATACTTACGTAGCATTTTAACCGACGTTTCACAGCTAGAAAACTCAAATCAGGCCTGCGGTGGGGGTCAATAGTAAATTTGACAGCTAATGACAAGTTTACTATTGACCGCCGCGGCCGGGCCGCGCCAGTTTGTGAGAGACTTCAAAGATGACAATCCAGAAGCCGTAGCATGGTTGGCCTTATCACGCGACAAGTGACAAGATAAGAGCATCGCCTTGTTCTATCGAACGGTGTCAGCCAGTGACGCACGCTCTATCCTATCACCTATCGCGTGACAAGGCCAACCATGCTACGGAGCCTCTACCCTATCGTCTAGTTAAGATTGTCGTGTTTTGTGTGGCACTGACACTGACAATACTGGCAGCTAGTCACGTTGGCAGCTAGCGGCCTTTACTGATTACTGATAGTCGTTTTCCTCAGACATTGTCTGGTTGCCTTTGGCATAGGCCTCCCCCAGATTCCTCCGTCTGACTCTCCTCCAGAGCTTGTCTTCAGTTCATCTGTTCTTCTGTCTACCTTTTTTCCTTTTTCCATCTCTTGGATACCATGTCGTATATCATTGGACCAATTTCTTTGTTGTCAGTCCACTTTTATTTTAATTTTTCCATAGTGTAGTAACATAGATGTCTTAGTTTTCTGTTTAATAGCGAGCAATCGTATTTTATCCTTTAGTTTTATGTTTAGCATGCTTCTTTCCATGTTGTCTAGCGGCCTTTAGACCTATCTAAATGCAGCGCACTAACTGGGGACGGCAAATAAACCATCTCACTCTAATCCGTGAGTGTAAGTGCAGTTAGTGCACTGCATTTAACCAGGTCTAAAGGCCGCTTGTGTTGTGTGCGAACGATAGCGTCACTTTCTGGTCAGCCGCGTATGGAATGGTTGAATTTGCACCTTAGAGGTGTGCGGTAATAGTAGCTCGCAATGCTCGTCGGCCATAAAAAGGCCCAATCATACTTAGTTTTTTTATTTATTATGCAGTTGTGATGAGCACTCAAGCAAAACAGAATATAAAGCATCCATCGAGCACTTTAACACGACAAATCGCAGCCAAATGAATGGATGAATGGAATGAATGGAACTCAGCAATTAGTTGGCGAATGATTCCGCATAATTCCGAACTAAAATTGCGATTGATTTAGCCTGTCCGAATTACGCGAAATTGGACGGGCAATTGTGGCGGCTGGAGGAATTATTACCAGCGCTGATTTTATGGAATATGCCGACGTTGTGGGCGATTTCACCTGATAGTTTATGAGCGTATACATTCTATTCATAAACTTCGTGTTGTGAATGTTTTGCATCTGTGGCCACTGTGTTGCGTGTGCGTTTACGGATTTCACCCATTTTAAAACTAGTTTTTTTTTCAGTCTAAAAAAAGTTAAAATATTTTATTTCTCTCTCTACTATCAAATGGGGAAAGTGGTGGCCTGTTTATAGATTTGTGCATTGTTTTATTCCACTTCGATGTCAAGCCTACGGCCTGATCGTCACGTCACCGTTGCCTATGGACGCTTGCAACTCCAGGGGTGTCACTGTATACTGTAGTCCCACAGAAAAACCTCCATTCGAGGGAAGAAAGTCCTCTGAAACCATAACGTAACCGTACCCTAGGAGGCAATTATTGTGACTATAGCTATTATATAATCTGTGACTATAGTAAAACTCGTTTACATAAAATAATTGTATGAAAATCACTACATTTAATTTAGGTACCTACCTACATATCAACTAAAAAGCTAGACCATTAAAAAGACGTTTGTTCCCACATACCTACTGAATTATGTACTCGTAGTCATAAGCGCTTACTATGGGCCTCGTAAGAAGGCTCAAAGTCACCCAAAGGGCAATGGAGAGGGCTTTGTTTCTCTGCGTGATCGTATCAGAAATGAGACTATCCGCAGCAGAACCAAGGTAACCGATATAGCCCTCCGAATCCCTAAATTTAAGTGGCGGTAGAACCGATGGCCGTTGGGGCGGAAAGGTTCTCGAGTGGCGACCACGTACCGGAAGACGCGGCGTGGGTAGACCCCACAAGGAGGACTGATGACCTGGTAAAGGTCGCGGGAGTCCGCTGGATGCGGGTGGCGGAGGACCGGTCACTTTGGCACTTTTTGGGGGAGGCTTATGTCCAGCAGTGGACTTCTTTTGGCTGATATGATGATGATGATGAGTCACAAGCGCACATTTTTTGTTTTTATACAAAATCCGTTCCGCCATGAAAACTATTGTCTCAAACGGCAAAGCTCAGCATTATAAGGATGTGCTCAAGAAGAGCCCAGAGCGAACCGACTACCTGCTTGGACAACTATATATTTATATTTGACGACTGGTTAGGTCCTGGGTTCGAATCCCGGTAAGGGCAAATATTTATGTGATGAGCATGATATTTGTTTCTGAGTCTTGGATGTTTTCTATATATTTAAGTATTAGATCTATTATATATATCGTCATCTAGTACCTATAACACAAACCTTATTGAGCTTACTATACTTAGTTCGATTTGTGTAAGAATGTCGCCTAATATTTATTTATTTATATATATGGCAACTGTAAGCCCTCAAAATTTAACTTGCGACAGTGGAATTATATTCATATTAGTTCTTGTTCCGAATAATTATTTGAATGAATGAATGAATGAATGATGATTTATTTGAAACATACACAACAACAATATTACAACTTGCATAAAACAAGAGAAAAATAAATAAAAAGTGATACATTATTGAGGTTAGTGTCAAAAAGGAGTCCACTCAGCATGTGTCGAGACATGAAGTGCCATGGCGCTGATTTTCAGTGAATCCATTTATACAGTACAAAACAAAACAAAACAAATAACAAAGAGCACCAAGTGAGGCAACAGACATTTCAGCAAAGACACACTTTAAAATTGCGAAAAGTAAGGCAGAGTAATATAATACGTATAAATAAATTATTAAATAAGTATAAATAAATGTGTATACAGCAACATACAACAATATTTAAAATTTTATATCGTCGACTAGATAGAGGACGCTTGTCCCATTAGCAGATGGATTTTAAACTTGTTTTTAAAAGTGACCAGAGAACTAGAGTTTCATTTCATTTCATTCATTTCATTCATTTATTAATTGTAAAGTCATGTACATTTTATTTTCTTATAGGTGGTGGTATGTTGTTCCAGCATCGCGTGGCAGCGTACCAAAATGCTCAGAATTTGGATAATAGAATTTCGGAACAAAATGCTCAGAATTTTGATAATAGAATAACCAATCTTTTTTCGAAGGAACTGCGAAAATATCACTTGCAGATGGAAAGCAGCCCCTTCAAGAAAGTTTTTTGACATTATATATGTCAAAAAACTTTCAACATAGTATTGCCGGTTATAGCTTAGGCCTGAATAGAAAATTTACTATTGACCGCCACCGCAGGCCGCGCTAGTGCGATGCAGGCTTTACATGTTCGTTGCGCGTTGACGGCTAGAGACAAATTCGGGTCCCTCATTTTTAACACAGCGTGTCGTCGGGAGATCAGCCACCCTTACGCCTTGGCCACGACTTTGGTCTTAAGCGACCTGCGGCAGCGTTTTATTTATTTATTTTTTATCTGTTTATTGCGCGGTCGAGACGCGCAACGCACTGTGGTTAGTTGGGATCACGCGCAATGAATTAGAAAAACCGCTGCCGCAGGTCGTTTAAGACCAAAGTCGTGGCCAAGGCGTAAGCATTACCAGGCTACAGAGAGATGTTAGAGGGTAGTTTCCTCATGTTAAAATTGATAACGTACTATCATTGCTAAATGTACGTTACTATCATTTTTCAGATTTTTCAAAAAACCCATTATGCTTTTTAGGGTTCAGTACCTCAAAAACAGATAGGCACTGTTGGAGACAGTGCCTATCTGTATTAATATTAATTTTGATATAGGTGCTAAATTGTGTAATTTTAAACTTTTACTGTATGAGTCTTGTGTAACTCGAAATAAATGCTTTCATTCATTCATTCATTCAAAAGGAAAATAAACGGAACCCTTATAGGATCACTCGTGCGTCTGTCTGTCCGTCTGTCACAGCCGATTTCCTCCGAAACTACTGGACCGATTGAGTTGAAATTTGGTAAACATATGTAAATTGGTGACCCAAAAATGGACGCGTAAAGTGAATTAATGAATTCTGAACAAAGGGGCCACTTTTGGGGGGTAAAGAATAAGACAACACACATATACATACATACATATGTACATACATACGCTAGAAAAACATTAACCCTCCTTTCCTTCGGCAGTCGAGTAATTACACAACATAATTAAAGTCATAAAAAGATATGGACCTTGAAAGTTTAGAAAAACAATGCATTTTTTTAATGTCCAAATGTAAATTCAAAGCTACCAATATAATCCTTCCGCTTTTATAGAAGCAAAATTGATTGATAACTTTGGACCTAAACGCAGTATTTCGCGACCGAAATAGCAATTATATTTGACAGGATAATGACAAGTTTACAATTGACCGCCATCGCCAGGCCGCGCCAGTCTGTGAGAGTGCTACCTATGAGGGCTACCGCGAGTAAACTCACCGCTAGAGGGCTTCGGGGTTTCAAAATGTCAAATGCCATAGTTTGTGAGTGGATTTGTAAGGTTTCTTCATAATTTCTAGTAATGTTGTGAATATTTTGCACAGCTGAGATTAATTATGGCAAATAGTATTACGGGTGATGAATCTCAGTGCTTCAAAAGAGAATCTATGAAAAACCCGCGCAAAAATAAATCGGGTGTAATAAAAATAAGTATTATTATTTTAAATTATTTATTTACTCTTTTAAGCATGATTTAAGTGCAAATTTTGTTTTACGCCAGCAATAATAAACTTTAATAGCTATATTTCTTGATCCGACATACCAGTGGCACCAACTGGTGAGCGCTAAAACGGTAGCCCTCATTCGTCTGAAGTCATAAGGATCCAGTATCAGCTTACGATCAGCCACCATTGATGTATCAAAAATACGTTGGAGGTGCAGATCGGTTATTCACCTGATTTGTGACTGACTAATTGACGCGACTCCATATAGAATGTCCGTAAAACGTCGCGTAAATTAGATCTAACCGCACTCACAAATCTGGAGAATGACAGAGATAAGCTCTGTCGAGTCAATGGTTTGTTATATCTGGTTTTAAGTACTCAAACTGCGCTCGTTTGAATACTGAGTTCTCTTAAATCCTCCTTGAGTCAAAAGTATCGCGATCTCTGACTGAGCCCGGGGGCATGCATGATACAAAGGCACTAGTTTACGAGTAAATATGCACATGATTCTGTATTGGTATTACTTATTGGAAAATGTTTGCGACAAAATTGTGAGACGGTTGAGAATCTGGAATGTCTTCTTGGGTCGCCAAAGTATTTTTAGTGATGCAAATGATGAATGAAAGCACCATGCGAATGTTTTGTTTTAGGCGAATGAGCGACAAAATACTAATGAGATTCTGTTAAAAAAATGTTTAGCGCTGTTATGAGGGCTCCAATGACACACGACGGGTTTATATCTAGTGTAGTTTAGGAGTTGGTATGACCCACCTTCTGATCAGTTCGGAGGTGCCACAATATTGCCATTATGCCATTTTGGCATTAAGCTCGCCATTTGTACATTTTTGTATTTTGTGCTTAGAACTTACATAACTGGAGTAGCCTTATGTCGTATTTGGGTACAAAAAAGTCTGCCGAATTTTGGGGGGGGGAATCTTAATAGGATATTGAAACTCAATTATATGTATATATATAGCTTGAAGTGGTTGAAAGTTTATAATATCAAGTGCTTACAGCAACATGCGTGCATTTTTATGATCAGTGTTCTCTTGCGAGCCGATTTTGTGATCGATTGTGAAATTGTCTTTGTATGATTATTTGCACATTGTGCAAGGTTTTTTACAGAGGGGTTAGTTACTCCAGTTATGTATGCTCTAAGATTTTGTGCAATAAATAATAAATAAATATTGCGTTGTCACTGAACTTGCACAAGAGCGCTAAATGTCAGCTCAATCGGATGCCGGCAAGTGCCTGAAAAATTATTTGCAAAATATGAAGAACAATTTAGGTACACCATGCCCCTTTATGCATATTCCTTATTGACTACGGAACCCTGAAAAAAAAAAAATTAATAACATGATTTTAAAAATTGCGTCAAACCTAGTAATAATCGCGAAGATAGTAAAAAGCCTCGGATCAGTGCAATATAAATATAATCATTAAATTAGTTTCTGCTAAAACATTGAATTTCTTGTCAGGAGCTTATGTTAAGCATCATGCATGTGTCTTATTAAGCATAAAAACCGCTCAATAAGAATTATTCTAAAAAAGAAATCCGCCGAACGAACACATGTTACAATGGTACCACAATTCCGCAACAGTAAATACTTAAACAAATTAACTTCGAACACTCTTATATCAATCACCTGCGTCAAACTAAACTGAACGCTACGCAGTCTCTCTAAAGTCTAAATTTCAAGTAATAGAAATAATTGATGTGGTTTTCGGGAAGTTGATCGTCAAGTTGTCACCCTTTCGCGCGAGACAGCGATTTTGATAAATGAGCGCTTGTCCCTACGTGACGAGGCGAGGTGACGCAATTTTTGGAACAATAATGGCCCGTAAAAGGGGTGACGACTATTGGATTCCGAGGTTTGTGAAACATTAGGTCGTGGAAAAGTTGTTTCGGAATTTTATACAAATGAAAAGCTACTCATAGGTATAGGTAATTTCACGAGAGTTGAGGTGAATGATTACACACACAGCTACATAAAGTACTGATTGCAAAAAAAGTGAATGAATGAAATGAGTGAGTGAATGTAAATAAAAACGCTCATATATATTCATATACATATATTTTAATAAGAATAGGTATAACCAACAGTAAAAAAAAATATATTTTTATAAAGTATCGTCACTTAGCATATCTGAATCGTCAAGATTGATTATTACAAGTTTATGGGTTTCGGTTAGTTCATCAATATTAGGTTCCTTTATTCTGTATCTTTCTTCATTTTCTTGGGTTTTTCTGAAAATATTCTGAAACGTCTCTTTGTTCTCTATTGAATGTGAACTGTTCTGTCGCAGGTAAAATGTTGACCGTCATTTCTTAAGTTCTCTCTAAAATGACAGAACACGTTAAATATAATTTCCCGACTTTGTCTATTTAAAGTTTTCCCATGACCTATTGTGTCAGCCATGTTTCCGTAGAATAAAAACCTGTAGGTTTTCTTGTCTCTTGGAAAATCCGGTTGTCAATAAGTATGACAACGATGTAACGAGTGCCAGTTACTTCAATCATCTTTAAAGAGGTTTGATAACGAGATAACAAAGTAATGAACATATATGTGAATACAATTTTAATAGCTAAATAAATAAAGACAATGCAATTTGTTACCTACTTATTCTCTTTCGTTTCTACGATTAATATTAGGTATATATATATTCATGTATATACCTACGCATATGTGACCTTTATTTGAATTGGTGTAAATAAAATTTATTAAAATGCTTTCTGTTTTTTATAAAGTCGATGAATTGGTAGAAATATATTAATACTTAACAAAATAGTTTATAGGAACTTTTTGATCTTTCTTGCCATTCACTGTTGAACTTGCTATCGGTACAATAATAGAACACTAATGTCAAAACTTCGCTGTCATTACATGACAGTGTTGTTGTGTGCGTGGCCTCAACTCTCGTGAAATTACCTATACGTTCTACCCAATAATATGAAAATATTTATCTGAATACGGTAACTAGCTGTCAGGACTTTTTAAACTAAGAATTGCATAAAACATATTTTTATACTCGTCGACTTTAATGTTTGAATTACACTTCGTACACCAAACTATAATCACATACTTTTTTCTATGGAGCTCCCAACTCAACTAAAATACATTATTATACAACCTGTTTAGACAACTATAATAAATTTGACCAATCACGTGGCACCTTTACTGAAATATAATGAATTTGACGAATAGAACATTGCCTTGGTCATAGAACAAAAGACATCAACGAAACGCTGAGCCGATAGGTTGCGCTTCGTTTCAGCAGGGCTTAGATTTTCAATAGATACCAAGTTTATTTCATTATTTCAGTTGACTCGTAGAAAAAGTATTGTAGCTCTTCAATTCTCGTACCTTACTTGAGCCACTCCGCAAGCTTCGTGGCCTAAACACGGTATGTACTCGACTCTACAGTAAGAGCCCTAATTGTGTAACGATTGTATAAAATACTATATATAGGCTTTAAAAGCAGAAACAAAAATAATAATTCAGTACTGTACAAAGGCGAACATAACTCTTTGAGAGATATCTAATACGTATAATTATATTTTGTAATGTCTATTACTATATGAATTGTTTTATCCTCCTTAAATTACCTACTGAAAAATCATTCAAACTCTGAAGTTGAAATCCGCAGACGATCCTACCTCGTAGACGGCCGTACCCTTGACCTTACTTATTATACTCATGAGCTTAATATAAAATATATCTCCGAAAACCCTCAATTTGCCAGTTTTCAAGGGCTAATGGATTCAACGAGGCTCGGCTAAGTGGAAAGATTATGGAGACACTTGACCAACGAGAAAGTTATTCATTTCAGTTTTATTACTTTATTATTGAGGGCTCGCCGCGTTAGGGTAGGTGTTTAGATCGGCCCTTCGATATTGTGGAGGACGCTTATTTTGAAATTACGGCGTTTGAAAAAAGGATCCTACATTTATATATGTTTTACATAAATGGCTTTGTTTATGGACAGTTCTAGAGGAGCATCGGAATGGTCTTACCTCTACATATATTGCTAAGCAACGCCATCGCCATGTATTTGTGTTTGGGCATTGGGTGACTTCCGAAGCGGGCGCCGCAACGTCAAACGCCTCTGTTGTCCATAAACTCGGCCTTAGGTTTTTTAGTGCAACCTCGCGTTGCCTTAAAAACTTCGCCACGTTTCGTTCCCTCAGCTGATGAATCTTGAATAAAAACTATACTTATCGTTTTTTAAGACTCTAACTTCCCAGTTAAAGCACGAAAAACCATATAAAGCATAATAAAGTGCGAGTTCAACTCGCGTGGTGAGGGTTCTGTAAAATATTGAGAATTTTCCCGCTACTTTGAATACTCAAACTTCTTATAGGTTTTCCTGTAATCTTTAGGCAAGGAACTATTTTCCATATTTTTTTCAGAATTTTAAGCCTAGTAGTTTCGGAGATAAGGGGGGGGGATGGTCAAAATGCGTCTTTTTTCCTTGATTACTTAAAAGCAAAAACAGGCTAAAATTATAAAAAAAAAATCTGCCATCTGATATCTGATAAACAACCCCTTTTATTTGATTTATCACACAATACAGTTTGTGAAACTTTTTATTTTAATTTTCCAGTTTACTTCCCAAAAGTGGCCCCATTGTTCAGAATTCATTAATTTACTTTACGAGTCCATCTTTGGGTCACCAATTTACATATGTAAACTCAATCGGTCCAATAGTTTCGGAGCAAATCGGCTGTGACAGACCGGGTTCCGTTTTTTCCTTTTGAGGTACGGAACAATAAAAAATTACACAAATGGACCACTTTCACATTCATATTATAAATGGGAACATTGACGTGCACACAAACAACCAATTCTGTCACCAACAATATTGTCACCAATTCAAATTCCTCTTTTCTAATGACTAAAATTTCCTTCCTCAGAGGGACGAGATATAAGTCAGATTATTGTTATTATCCAACAAAATACCAGTACCCATTTACGTTAAAGTCGACCCGTTTTCCGTAATAACGCTGTTATGGCGAAAATTTACGCAGTAAAATATAAATAAGTTGTAATATACCGATATCGGTTCACAATGCACAAAGTTATATGATATGGGAGCCAGTGGGCTGGTTTATGTGAATATTTTCTATTTGATGCGCGACTAAACGTAGCCTAGGGATGTGATGGTTGAACGATATCGATAATTTTATTGACGGTAATAGTCAAATGGCATAACTTATTTCGTGCCATTGTACCATTGTGTAGTGTATACTATCCATTTCTTTCGAATTAGAACACTTAGAAAGGGATAGCATGCTGATTGCTTATAAAATAAAATAAATACACTCTCATTCAATTTTTTTAAGTAAAGATAAGGCTTTTTTTATGTGTGGCGAGGAGGATGAGGCTATGGAACACTTACTGTGTGAATGTCATGCCCTTGCCAGACAAAGAATGAACCTCTTTGGTAACGGCTACCCGCAACCAAAGGAATTCAGGGTGCTCCCACTGAGCTGCATCATCCGCTTTGTGGAAATGATGGAGCGAGCTTGGGAGTAGCTATAAAGGGGAGGGCAAATGCATAAAAGATCCCACTGGGTCGAAGTGTATCCGAAAGGGCCTTCAAATAGATAAGATAAGATAAGATAAGGCTTATTTTTGACGTGATAACGTCTTATAAATCGATAAACGCCGACTGCACGCACGAAAAAGTGTGACTCATTGACCCGTTCCGTTGACTACGACATATCAACGCACAGCCCAAACCGCTAGTTCTAGATATTCCAAATTTGGCACGTAGATTCCTTATAAGGTCTAGGGGTGAACTAAGAAATATTTTTTCAAAATTCACCCTGTAAGGGGTGAAATGGGGAAATAAGATTAGATCGACTATTTTATTCGAAACTTCACAGGAGTATTCCTAACGATAAATGAGTAAATATGTGTTATGCCATTTTTCATCAATGTTTTTTTATGTCGTTATCGCGTCAAATTATCGTTCGTAAACCGACTTTACAGACAACCATTTTTTTTGCAAGTGTTCAGTAAACAACTGTCACATAGTTTGTTAGGAATTAATTTCATACTATGGACTCGTAACAAACTTAGGAAATAATCCATAAAAAAATTATGAAATTTGCCGTTTTCTTGAACACACCTTAAACAGCCGTATTCATGAACATACCTTAAGTTGTCGAGACCTGGCAACACAGGAAATAGAAAACTGTTGAGAGCTGTTAAAAACAGTCTTGGCAAAGATATTAAAGCTAGCACTAATTTCATGTGGCTCGTTTCGTTTTATTTCCGCTACGTTCGAGTTAGCGAGCCATATCGATTATGGAGTTCCATAAAATAAAGAACCAAGCCTTTTCGCTGAACTCGATGAAAGATTTGGTAAATGAAAAAGAGCAAAATATGTTTTTAACGAAATAATAAAATGAGGTAAAAAATCTAACGGAGTACAAAGGCAATCTCTCCCTTTGTCTTTTTACCCCGTCAGATTTTACTTACATACTTACAACACACTCCCTATACATAACTTAACCTAGCCTAACCATTTTTGAACACTTTCTTTTTAGTATTCACTAGCTTGCCGCACAATTGGGACGAGCGCAACGAAATTGACAAGCGTTCAATGTCACTTTGAAATTTAATGATACCTATCGACCACTCTGTGGTTAAAAGCCGTGTTGCTAGAACGCATACGTGTCGTCACGGGCCGGGAATGGGTTAACCCATTTCCGGCCTGTGACGACACGTATGCGTCCCTACGCCGTAGTCGCTTTCCGCTACATACGAGGAAAACCACGGGATCGGCTACGAGCGTAGCGATTCTGGGCACTGAATGTGTTAATAGTCAGGACTTGCTCCAACGATTAAATGTATGTTGTGTGTGTGCATAAATATAAATGTGTTGTATCTGGAATTACCCTTCGCTAGTTTCTTGGAAATATCTGTGCAGTATGAAGCTGTGAAAAACAATCAACCTCATTTCAATCTACCTAAAATAATTCGATACTTACCTTACTGTGGTTTTAGTTAGTTTAGCGCAAATATACTTACTGCTGTTTCATTCGGGTTTTTCTTCGAACTTGCCCCAACATACTGATTTCGTATGCTATATGTAGGTATATGTTATGATGCTATGAATCGTACATAACACTACAATAATTATGGATCTAAAGACCATAACCCAGGGTCAGGTTATGGTCTTTAGATTCACAAAAAACACAAAACCAAATTCAATTATGTAATCAAATGGACGCCCTGCCCTGGAGCCGTAGCATAGTTGGCCTTATCACGCGACAAGTGACAAGATAAGAGCGTCGTCTCGTTCTATCGAACGGTGTCAGCCAGTGACGCACGCTCTATCCTATCACCTATCGCGTGACAAGGCCAACCATTCTACGGGGCCAGGAGAGTTGAATAAGTACGTATGGACAAACTGCTGGTCGTGTCCCGTTTAAGATTACCCACATGCGGTCCTTAGAAGTTGCTTGGCGATTCGCCAGTGAAGTATAAATTAAGCTTAAGTTTAAATAAGCTTACTGCACTCGGATTTAGTAAAGCAGAAATTCGCTGAAAGGGGAAACGTGGTATAAATGTACGAAGTAAACACTGTTACTACATTTTATATTTTGATAGCAGGAAACGAGTTTAAACTGATCTTGCCAAAATGTGTCTTGTTTATTTCTTATAACGGTAGTAAAACCTTTAGGCGTATGTCACTTTGGAGTTAGGTGAAATTACTTTCAACCAATTTACTCGTAACTATTTTTATTTCTATATTCGTCATCTCGTTTTATTTTTTGTCTACCTCTTTTCCTCTTCATCGTGCTGAAACTGGTCCCAATAAGGTCAAGTTTTCCGTCTGGGTTGGAAGGAAAAATGGCAGTCGCTTTCGTAAAACTAGTGCCTACGCCAAATCTTGGATTATGTGTCGGAGTGGACCCCGGGATCCTTTAGGGCATAACTGGGGAAAATCGCTAGGAGGATGATGACCTCTTTTCCTCTTCTTATCTCTATACCTCTATAATTTTACTCCACTTCTCCTTATTTCTTACAAGCTTCCGCTCGCGACTTCCTCTGCGTGGATCCGGGATAAAAACTATGCCATATTTTAATCCAGGCTATAAACTATCTTCGTCCAAAATATTTCATCTAAATCGGTTGAGCTGTTTAGGCATGATTGAGTAACAAACATCCAAACATCTAAACATCCAAACATCCAAGCTTTTGCTGGATGCGGGTGGTGCAGGACCGGTCATTGTGGCACTCTTTGGGGGAGGCCTATGTCCAGTGGTGGCCGTCTTTCGGCTGATATGATGATGTTGAGGATTATGTGTCTTGTCCATCTCAAATTGACTGCGCAACAGTGAGTGAGTGACTAAATTAAGGCCATTGTTGTTCCCAATCAACAACGTTGACACTAACAATGTTGACAGTTTCATTCTCTTTTTAAATCACCATGTAATCTTTCGTCACGGCGTTAAAAAAAACATCGATATATCGATACCATATCGACATCCATCACTAAAGAACAGGTCATTTCATCGTACGAGATGCGCGCGACTATGCCGTAATAGCGATGCCGCAGTAGTAAAAGAATAGTATGCCATCAGATGACATCTGTGAACGTAATTGGTTTGGCCGATAGAATATCCATGCGTGGCTTGTCGAGATGAATTTCACTAGAAATGAATTGAACATCCAGTCATAGAAACATAATTCAATCAAAAATACTTACAACTGTAATTGGGGGTAACATTTGGAATAAATTAATATCTTATTCTGTTTGTAAAAAAAGTGGACTATACTTTGATCAATTCTTCATTAAAGTATTTTCTCTAATTCATGAATTTAGCTATCCCTGGCTTTGCTCAAATTATTGATACCTCCGAATCGGTAAATTTAAGTGGCAGTGGGTATATTGCACATAGACCCGATGGCCGTTGGGGCGGAAAGGTTCTCGAGTGGCGACGGTGGGTAGATCCCACAAGGTGGACTGACGACCAGGAGCCGTAGCATGGTTGGCCTTGTCACGCGACAGGTGATAGGATAGAGCGTGCGTCACTGGCTGACACCGTTCGATAGAACGAGACGACGCTCTTATCTTGTCACTTGTCGCGTGATAAGGCCAACCATGGTACGGCTCCTGGTAAAGGTCGCTGGAGTCCGCTGGATGCGGGTGGCGCAGGACCGGTCACTCTTTGAGGGGGGCCTATGTCCAGCTGTGGACGTCTTTCAGCTGATATGATAATGATGATGAAGTAGTGGTATAAAGGTCCGGCCACACCGGTGATCAAAAAATGTTGACGGTACGGCCTACCTGGCATGAAGTTCCATGCAGGGACCGGAACCGGTTACCCTAATCAGGGTTTTCCATAAGCTAATTTTAGAAGTTGTTTTTAAAACCTTATCCATAATGGTAACTGGTAACTTTATGATAAGGTAACCTCACTGATAGGGTAACCCTATTGTTATGGTAAGCATCGGACGTGGTAATCTCAATAGGGTTAACTTATAGTTACTATATGGTTACCACATCCGATATGCTTACCATATCAATAGTGTTACCCTATCAGTAAGGTTACCTTATCATAAGGTTACCAAACTGATAGAGGGTTACCAAATCGATAGGCTTAAGCCTGATGAAAAGGGGTTTTCCGGGCATTAGTTCCATGTCAATAACCGTACTGTTACGGTAACCGTAACCGTATTTTGAGCGGCATTGTGGTCGAACCTTTGTCTGCGGTCTTCTGTAAGTTGTAAATACTGCCAGTTGAGCAATATGAGCGAGATGACATTCCACTCTTACTGTTTTCAATTCTACTGTGCTATTGCTTTTATTATGATTAATTTTTCCGCGTAAATATATACTTTACGATCATATTAGTTACGGGACTTGGGAGCATGTGGCACATTTATGGTTGAACTGAGATAAAACACTGCTTTTGTACAGTCAGCCGATATAAGAAGAGCTGAAGAGAGGTCTTATCTTTTCACACGGAATCATAAGGGTGACTTGACTAATAGAAAAAAACCGGCCGCGTGCGAGTCGGACTCGAGCACGAAGGGTTAAGATTAGCTGATCCCACTAGTATGTATGATAAATTTCTACTCTATCCATACTTACTACGCACAGCACACACGCACACACACATACACTGACACTGACACACCCACTGATACACACACACAAACACACCTGTACTGTAATTAGTTGTATCCCATTTGTCTCAATTGTGTTTTCCTTTTCTCTAGACTAAATAATTTTTCCTCTTATCTACTCGAAATCTTATTCTAATTCAAGTACGATTCTGTTAATCGCACCCGCAGTAGGCCTCTAAATATAATATTTGTTATTGTGAAATAAACTATTTTGTAACTATTTTGTAATATAAATAGGTAACTAAATATAAATGCGAAAGTGTGTCTGTCTGTTTGTCTGTATGTCTGTCTGTCACCTGTCTGTCACGCTTAAACCGCTAAACCGATTTAGATGAAATTTGGTCTAGATATAGTTTGAGTCCTTAGGAAGGACATAGGATAGTTTTTATCCCGGTAATAATCCCCTAAGAGAGTGAAATGGATGGTGAAAGTTTGTATGGAACTACGATATAAACGAGTTCTACGCGGGCGGAGTAGCGGGTAGAAGCTTGTGTATAAAAAATAAATTTCTGTAATTCTGTCCGCCATCACAATATCGACGGTGAAAAGGCAAAACCACTGCAGCGACATTTTGGTCAAAATAGAGTTATATATATCGTTGAAATCAGCGTTCTTTTCTCCGTCAACTGAGCCGGGTTTCGCAGCGATCTGATGACTTTCATGTCGCTTCAGTTAATACAAAAATAAGCGCCAAATTAAAAAAAAAAACTCTATGCGACACACAATTTGAGTAAAATCTAAGCTGTGTCACTTAACCGTACACTCAATCATAACCATTGTGCACGACGCGTAGCGTCGACGGGGTCAACGCGCGATAGGTCAGAGCTCGACCTTCGCGACCCTACAGTCCCCTGACAATGGGCACCTAGAAGGCGCGGCGGGTGAACCGCACCAGCGCGCTTCTAGACGGCCGAACACGCTTCGATAGCGCAGGTGCTCTAGGGGAGCACTAATCCCGCAGACTAAGCTGCACTGTTGAAGGAAGGGGTGAAGATGAAATAATACTTGTTTTGAACTTGAATGAATGGTATAATTAAAAAGAGAGAGAGACACAAACTACTGATTAATACTTTCCCTATCACAATTTCCCTACTTTCCTCTTATTACTAGGAGCTCCCACTTGTGGGGCTGAGCGAACACACATTTGCACTGAATCCTGGCCGGCTTATATACGGTTTCAAACCCGCAGCTAGTGGGCTGCCTGACCAGGTTCATTTTGCTTTTCTAAGCCAATTAATGACAATTACGCATTACTTAAAAACAAGGCCGCGCCTTTTTTGCCTAATTCGGCTATCTAATTAACCTCTCTTCCAACAGGATTAATCTTATTAGATAAAATAATGGTACATAAAAACACAAGAACACTCCTAGTACATATAAAAATAGCGTCCGTAAACATTCGGAACATAACTACAAAATAGGAGTTAATTACCCTTAATTACTTGTTAACTTTACAATTCAAACGGGTAATTACGTCTTATAACTATTTAACATGAGTTCCCACACTCAGACACTTAATTCAAATAGTTAGGTATTTTCATGACCTCTAATTTGGTACTTTGACCTTCGCCGTACCCCGTACGGTTATGCCGCTATGGCCCAGAGCGCGAATTTCCATAATCGCGATTGCGCGAATGAATTTACATTATCGAAATTAGTATGAAGATTATTGACCAATCAGGAGATCCGTCTCGCTCTTGGCCTCTAGGGCGTCTTTACGGTAATGTACCGAGATATAGTCGCTTGGGAAATGGCGTTACAATTTTCTCTATATCTCCGGTGTTTATGTACTTAGGCACATGACATTTGGATACATGGCCCCTAGCTATGTACTGATTCTAATTAAATAACAATTAATTAATATTTTTACCATTTAGGTACAAGTTATATTTGATTCGAGTACAGTTCACATTATGAGCGTGCTGCCTTAGTGGCGCCTTAGTGGACTTGGTCCAGATACTGTCTCGATGCTTCTACATTTTACTGCCTCTTTTTGAGGTCTCTCCCTCAAATTAGGGCGTCTCTCCTCGGAGTGACTTTACTGGAATTAATTGTTATTTGTGCCTTGCACTATGGTGAAGCCATTTCTATCTTTTCTTGATATGATAGTTAACTATGGCTCATACTAAGGTGTATTGCCGTTTACATAATACAATGGGTGCCCTACCTACCTAACCAGGTTATTAAAAGACATATGTTTCATAACTCATTTATTTCTCTTAGATATTTGTGGCCATAGGGCTCACTTTACCACAACTTAACATCGTTACTACACTCTCATATGCAATATGAGGCGATCTTTTGGACTGTCGCTCACAATACCCCGCCCGGTATGAGTCGCAGACTCATACCATTGGTGCAAGGGTTGAGCGACAGTACTTACCACTTAATGTCTTTTATTTCGGCACTGTTGTACTCACTTTCACTATCTTGTTCACTCACTGTCTTTAAACTATTTTTATTTCACTTTGGCTTTTCATAGCCACCAGCTCCCCGTCCTGTGTGGAGACGTCTCCTGCGTCTCCAAGTATCGGACGGGCCGGATGTAAACGTTTTCCCGATCTTGGTCCACCACCTTGATCGGTATCGATATCTTGAGCGATAGGTTCTCCTTCTTTTTCTCTCTCGCCTTCTTGCAGGCGGCTTCGATCAAGGCGGTGGAGGGCCGTGCTATTACGGTCCTTGTGGCTGCTGGTCGCAGCTTGCTGGACGGCGGAGTCGGCGGGTGCTGCATGCGACTCTTGCGCCATGCTGCCCACGCCGATTTCTTACTCGTCGCCGTCGGGGCCACCCCAGCGGGCGTGGCGAGTGCGGCGCTGTTGCGCGCTGTGGTATCGATTGACCCCACTGGTCCGGGGGTCAAGATACTGGAGGCGGCTGCGGCGTGGTCGCCTCCGGTTTCATCTGCTGTGGCGATGGCGGTTGGCACGGCGGAGCTCTCCTCGCTTCGCGACCCCCACGCTGCCGCTGCGTGTGTCGCGTTAAAAGTGGGCACCGGCCCCTCGAACGGGATGCGCGGTGCGTCTGCTGGTCTCGGTCCTCTTGGATCCAGCAACTCTTCCTGTCTTGTTACCTCTGAGATGCCCTGGCGCAGTCTCGTCTTTATCTCGAACAGTCTCTCGTTCCACCTTTTCTTCATCTCGTCCATCATTTGCTCCATCTCTTCCCTTTCTCGGGAAATGGCGGCGATTTCCCGCCCCAATTGCTCCGCCGTGCTGCTCTCCAGATCCCTCGGTGGTGTCCGCTCTGGAGTCGGGGCCCGGCAGTGGGCCCCGAAGATGTTGAGGGATCTGAAGCTGCTCCTGTCGATCTTCACCTCCGCGCTGTTGCTGCTGCACTCGACTAGGACTGCCCTGTGCAGTCCTGATGATGGGGCGCTGCAACCGCTTGCGGCCTCTGGGCGCCCTCGCCTCGGGTGCTTCCCCCTTCGGGCCTTATGCCCCGTGGACTCGCGGCCGGCGGCCTGCGACGTCCATTTGTGTGCCCCCATTACACACTTGTCTTTGGTCAACGACCCCCAGACAAACCTAAAAATTGGCTAACGTTGTCAACGACGAACGCGCCGAACAACCGGATTACACGCTGTCCTTGCTGGTCAACGACCTCCAGACACATATAATCCGGATCGAAGGACCCGAGCGACCAACAGATACACGTCTGTTATAATGGTCGATTTGTGTGGGCGGACTTGCAAAGGCGAAGAATGAAGTTAAGACTGAGAAAAAACTGAATTTAAACTTGAAAAACACTTGAAAATAAACTGACTGGAACTTGTAAAACTGGAACTTGTAGAACTGGAACTTGTAGAACTGGATACTTGTAGACTTAAAACACTTGGAGAAACTTGGGTCGAGCGAACACACATTTGCACTGAATCCTGGCCGGCTTATATACGGTTTCAAACCCGCAGCTAGTGGGCTGCCTGACCAGGTTCATTTTGCTTTTCTAAGCCAATTAATGACAATTACGCATTACTTAAAAACAAGGCCGCGCCTTTTTTGCCTAATTCGGCTATCTAATTAACCTCTCTTCCAACAGGATTAATCTTATTAGATAAAATAATGGTACATAAAAACACAAGAACACTCCTAGTACATATAAAAATAGCGTCCGTAAACATTCGGAACATAACTACAAAATAGGAGTTAATTACCCTTAATTACTTGTTAACTTTACAATTCAAACGGGTAATTACGTCTTATAACTATTTAACATGAGTTCCCACACTCAGACACTTAATTCAAATAGTTAGGTATTTTCATGACCTCTAATTTGGTACTTTGACCTTCGCCGTACCCCGTACGGTTATGCCGCTATGGCCCAGAGCGCGAATTTCCATAATCGCGATTGCGCGAATGAATTTACATTATCGAAATTAGTATGAAGATTATTGACCAATCAGGAGATCCGTCTCGCTCTTGGCCTCTAGGGCGTCTTTACGGTAATGTACCGAGATATAGTCGCTTGGGAAATGGCGTTACAATTTTCTCTATATCTCCGGTGTTTATGTACTTAGGCACATGACATTTGGATACATGGCCCCTAGCTATGTACTGATTCTAATTAAATAACAATTAATTAATATTTTTACCATTTAGGTACAAGTTATATTTGATTCGAGTACAGTTCACATTATGAGCGTGCTGCCTTAGTGGCGCCTTAGTGGACTTGGTCCAGATACTGTCTCGATGCTTCTACATTTTACTGCCTCTTTTTGAGGTCTCTCCCTCAAATTAGGGCGTCTCTCCTCGGAGTGACTTTACTGGAATTAATTGTTATTTGTGCCTTGCACTATGGTGAAGCCATTTCTATCTTTTCTTGATATGATAGTTAACTATGGCTCATACTAAGGTGTATTGCCGTTTACATAATACAATGGGTGCCCTACCTACCTAACCAGGTTATTAAAAGACATATGTTTCATAACTCATTTATTTCTCTTAGATATTTGTGGCCATAGGGCTCACTTTACCACAACTTAACATCGTTACTACACTCTCATATGCAATATGAGGCGATCTTTTGGACTGTCGCTCACAACCATGGTCGTATACAGTATTTTTAAAAATCGTTCATTTTCGATGGTGTGTTATGATTTTTTTAGTCAAAAAAAAACTTTAAAACGCTGTCCTGTAAAATTCAAAAAATGTCGCTTCAGTGGTTTTGCCTTTCCACCGTCAATATGTTTTCTTTTAAATATATCTACACTGAAGCTCTGGAGATGTTACTCACCACCATAATAGTACATTGTGCCACAAGTACGGTAAGATATGATTTGCGAACGAGAGTCTATTAGAAGCCCGACGCCGAAGGAGGAGGGCTTTGATGACTAGAGTTAGTAATATTCTTACCGTACGTGTCGCATATAATGTTTTTCATTACATTGGCAAGGAAACCAATACATTTTTAACGAAATTTTTACTAATCGCAATAAAAACTACAAAATGTCAGTCGTCCATTTTGTTGAGTACAGCCACGATCAAAATCATACTTAAAAATATTTTACACGGACATTAAATTGCTAAATTTAAGTTTTTAAATATTAAAATCATCCTGTTAATCATATTATGTTATACTTTTACATTTAAATTTATTTATAAATACGTTTTCAAACATTGTGTTTGAGTTTTAAGTCCCTTGCTTTATAACTGGCGTACTTAAAAGTGACTGATACAATTTAAGAAAAAACCATTACGCCCATGGGCGTAATAATAAAGGTTATTGTAGCTCTGTATGACTGCGCGTTATGAAGCCCTTTACGAGCAAGTATGATGAAAAATAATATGTAGTTATCTACAGATTAACAAGTAGTATAACTTGCCTGCACTCTTGCAAGGTTCCCCCGTTGGGTTGAGTTTCCGCTGTGCCCTCTCCTCTTTCATATTACATCCACTCAGCAAACTAAAATGCACCTTAAACCAGTATTACCTGCGCCATTTTGTCAAGCCAACGTCAAGCACGTTGTTAAAACTTGTTGCTGTAAAAAGCTATTGCGGAATAAATACCGTGTCGCCGTCATGTCCACGTAGTTATTAAGTCAATGTTATTGCTATCGATATCGTTAACAATTTGATATAATTAGATAGGTACTCCGCAGCAGAACCAAGGTAACCGATATAGCCCTCCGAATCGCTAAACTAAGTTGCAGTGGGGCGGAAAGGTTCTCGAGTGGCGACCATGTACCGGAAGGCGCGGCGTGGGTAGGCCCCCCAAGGTGGACTGATGACCTGGTAAAGGTGTGTGGCGCAGGACCGGTCACTTTGGCATCCTTGTCCGTGTTGTGGGGGAGGCCTATTAAATTATTAAAATTCATTTATTTCAAGCTACACACTATGGGCTCATATTACACAGTTAAGAATTACATTCAGAAATAAATCATTTAATAATTAACATAAAAATTATCCTACACCAGTCCTTACATGCCTGTTGCAACAGTGCATGATATAATGACAGTCTAGTCTGCCCGCTATCACCGCTAGGACGGTGTTGGTGCTGGCTCGCACGCGCCGGAGCAGGGACGCGGCCCGCAGTCGCATAGTGCTGTGGAAACATGCCGTGTGCGCGGCCGCAAACATGCCCGAGGCGCTACAGTAACGAGGCAGCCCCATCACCGCCCTAAACGCGTTGTTGTACTGGACCCGGAGGGCGCTGTACGCCCTCTGCGTGTAGCTAGCCCACAGGCTGCACGTGTACAGCGACGTGCAGTAAGCTTTAAAAAGCGTTAACTTCACGCCGCCCGAACACCGCGCAAACCTGCGAGCCTGCTATGTTCAGCAGTGGACGTCTTTCAGCTGATATGATGATGATGATGAGATAGGTACTTTACAGCGCAATGGCACAGACAGCGCAAGGACCACAGCTTCTTCGGACATATTATGCGGTCAACAGAGCATGATCTGGAGAAGAAAATAATTCTAAGCCAAATAAATGGATGACAGGCGAGCCCAGGGACATTAACAAGATGGTCTGACACCGTCAAGAAGGCGGCAGGCAGCAGTGTTCAACTTGCGGTCCACACTGACTATGACCATACTCATTGGATGCGGACCGCATGTGGTCGCTATCCTCAGCCGTGAGGGAACAAGGAGAGAGAGAAGAAGACACTGCAATGCCTTTACTGCTGTTAGGGCTTATCAACAGTAATTTTTGGCCCTGCAAACGAGAGGTTTTAATAAATTCTGTATCTACGTATCTGTGTCTCTGTCTGCATCACCGTAACTCCCAAACGAATCACACTATTTTTGTCTGCTGAGATGTAAGCTGATATTTATTGTCAGTAGTATTTTATTATTGATAGTGAAAATGACGGATCGGGCGCTACCCAACTGTCCTGCTAGTTCTAAGCCATTGATCTCCGTTCAACTCCGTGCGCCGCGTACAGCATCAAGTTATATGGAAGTGCAGCTACATTTCTATAGAACGTGACGCTGTAAGTGGCATTTGAATCGGCATTAAATATTTTATTCCCAACACGACACACTAATACAAGACAAAGACAAAAGAAAAAGTGAATCTGTGCCGTAACACAAAATGGGCCCAACACAGCATAATGCTTTATGATAATTTGCTTTATGACACAGTGTTAAATATGTGAACACAATTACGATCGTGATACGGATAGCGATTACCTACACGTAATAACCTTCAACGTTTATATATTTAGTTTGCCTTATAATGAAAATCTCGGCCGTCGATGCGCGTGACAAGGGTCGCGTATTTTGAAAAGCTCATTGCGACGCTTAATCGATCCCCTGATTCCGATGAAACGGGTCACATTATGTAATGTTGTTTGGAAATGCGCAATATTGTACGCCTTTTATTGAGATATCATGCGGATATTGAATTCGACTTCCGGCAAATGCCTACAAAAATGTGTACTTTGCAAAGCAAAACCGTATAGGTAATGGTCCTTTTCCCTTAGACCACGTGGTCCGACCGTCTTGTCAGATCGATCGGACCACAATTTTTTTTTATTTCCTGTTGGATCGATTCATCAGATAATAAGGAATTTTCAAAGTCTTGTAGTCCTACTATCGAACTAACGGGATTTTAAAAGTTCATCTTGTCCGATCGATCGAACCACGAGACCTTTAAAAATCCGACCACACAACTTTTGTTTTTCCCGATGGTCCGTATTATTCTGTTTGTATTTTTATGTGTGCCCGCATCACGTGAAAACGGCTGAAAGGATTTTGATGCAAACTTCATTAATCTGTCGAAAAAATCCTCGGCCAGGTTAAAGGCTACAAAAATGATAAAGATTATGGTTCAAAAGGGTTAAAACGGAGGGTTAAACTTTGTATGGGAACTCCTCAAATCCATGAGCTAAAGACTTGAAATTTTATAGGCATATACTTGACTGGAAAGTAAAAAGAACTCCATTCAAACTTTATAAAAAATATAGATAAAACGTAACAAAACACGAGATTTAAAAAAGCACTTGGTGGCTACAGACTACCTATATAATAACCAAATATCATCTAGTCAGTTAATCATCTAGTTAAGGCAACGCAGGATTTAAATAAAGTCGTAGCGCTTGTTTGGATCATAATACGGCTGCCCTAAATTTAATTAGCAATCTTGAGGCCTTTCTCGAGGGACTATAGCTATTCGAATCCTGAGTTTTTGACTTTCGCTCGATAGAAAAAAATCACGAACATAGGTCTAAAATACACTTTAAACATTCGTAACAAATTATGCACAAAAGCTAAACATATTACTTAAAATTGGTTCGAAAAATCGGCAATATCATGTTTGAGGGAACTTAGCTAATACTTTTTTTTTATGTAAACGCAAAAAAAAATCAATTAAAAAAACATGATATCCGCGCTTCCGAACACGCACTTCCATCTTCTCGCTCATGTTTATGCTCAGTGAGAGGAAAAGAAGACCATGAACCTACGCCACCTTAAGAGGTTCGGCTTTTACCCGAAACAATGCAAGTTTTGTATATAAAAACTTTATCGTGGGCACCAGACCCGTCCACTTAGTCTGAGGTCTATCAGTTTTGAGATACATGATATCTGATATTTGGCAAATCATCTTATTATTATCTTTATATTGTACTTTCATAAATCTGAGATAAGTCCAAACTCCGTAGTTGCTATAATCAATACTTTATTTCCAGTAATACTTGTTCCACAATTGGTATCACAAGAATAACCTCACAATTCTGCGTCCAGTTCTAGAATGCCCGCTCAACCGGAGCTTCCCTTCATCATCCATCCGCCAAAATCCATGGAAGCTACGATTGGTCGGACATAAACAAACGTGATTGGTGGTTTCTCTACCGGCCAATCACGTTCGGGCGGCACAGTGTTGCCACAATAATAACATTCAAATCGTCTATGCCGACAAATTGTTAAGCCTACCCTACACGATACTACAAAATAGTTAAAAATAACAACGAATTATTAAAAATCATCACAGTACGTAAGTAAGTAACTGTTTATATTGTAAGGTAATATCTTACCAAGTCAAGTCTAAGTCTAGAGCCTCGCGTGATTGCATTCTCTAGTTTGGACACAATAACTGGTTAATAAGGCTAAGATATGATAAGGTTATACCACTGTTCAATCTCGCAAAGTAATCCGAACCCACGATAAATCATAAATTTTGCGTTTGATAATGATAATTATCATAGCTTTCTGAAAGAGGCCTAATTGATTCCTTCTTTAATCCGACCGAGCTAAGCCGAACCGATCTCAACACTAACTACCCTACCTGTTATGCAATTCACAACCTGTCTCAACTCATCTCACCAGCCCTGGTATTACTTAATCCCGACAAATCGTAACAATTGGGCAGTTTTCTCATCTTAAAATGTAGGTATGGTATGATGCACAGAGTCGTGGTCCACCTTATGAGATTGAGCCTTATGAGAGAGCGCACACACATTTCAATCGCATTTCGATAATCAAATAATCATAACAAAATGTAAATTGAATAATGAAAATCATAATAAAGACAAGGTTTCGAAAAATCATGTTTTTTACTATTCAAAAGCAAGGAGATTCTTTTAAACGCAGTATATCACGAGTATTTCACGACTAACCCAGCAATTTATTCTATTTTTACCCGACTGCCGAAGGAAAGGAGGGTTATGTTTTCGAGCGTATGTATGTATCTATGTGTGTATGTCTTATTCTTTGGCACGCCCTGCAGCCTAAACCGTTTGACGGATTTCGACATATGAGGTGTCGTTGGATTCGTCTTAATTGTGGGAGTGACATAGACTATAATATTTACAAATAAGCAGT
This sequence comes from Epinotia nisella, assembly GCA_932294315.1. NCBI lineage: Eukaryota > Metazoa > Arthropoda > Insecta > Lepidoptera > Tortricidae > Epinotia > Epinotia nisella. The sequence goes on along the minus strand of OW028687.1, from coordinate 14,451,225 downwards.
TGGGTTTTTTGAAAAATCTTTTAATCCATAGAACGGTTAGTACTCTTGCTAGTTAGCTCTGGTAGCTCCACGCTGTGACGTCACATTTAGCTGTCCTTTAGTACGGTCTGCAATATCCGAATTTGAATCTCATTATCTTCTTTTGTCGTGTTCTAATTTTAGCTGGTCCTATACACTTGATCCTAAACTGGTTTTGCTTCATTAAGCTAGTAGCTAGTATTATGCATATTTGGAAGTCAAGCTTACACTGGTTCCCTTGAGATGTTTTGTGCAACGTGAATACCTGTTACCCTTGTTAGTGGACCCGTAACTTTATTACTTATCCCCTACGCCGGCAAAAGGTCTTACGTTCTTTGTTTTTTATATAAAAATATGGCCGTTGAGAAAAGTTGTGTGACATTTTAGTAGTATCCGACACGTGGCCGAGTCGTTACATTGTGGAATTTAACGCCAATGTGTTCTGTTTGTGATGTGTCTGGAACATTATTAAGTATTTCAGCCTAGCATGATCATGTTTATGTTAGACGTAAAGCATTCGTCCTTCACTAGCAAGTATTTAAGTACGAGAGGGACGAATGCTTTATGTAAGACGTAAACGTAATTATGCTACCAGTGCAGTTCCTCCTCCCATCCAAGTTTAGAACCGTAGAATTAAAATTATGAAACAAAACCATGGACGGCATAACTCTTTGAATTGTTTTGTACAATTCCAAAGGTTTTTGGGTTATCTTATCGCTGAAAACCGCCTTGCCTAAACAAAATGACGTAAGTGCCTTGAGTTTCCTATTCAGACTCGATATGTTCATACTCATTGTGAGTAGTGCGACACACTCATTATCCAGTTTTTGTGGTGAACATGAGTTATTATGTAGGAGATAAAATTTACGCTACCTACCATATCATTGTGCCCAAACTTTCATTACAATGTTACGAAAGGGGAAATTCTATAAGATAAACAGTTAAAATGAAATACTTCGAAAGGATGTTTAATGAAGCTTCAAAGAATTAATGCCTGAAGATCCATTCTCTATCTAGACTTTAGGCATTTTCCCAGATTTACCTGATTACATTCCATAGCTCTTTGATACAATTAGTACATTTCTCACCTAGAGTGATTTTTTGTGGTCCGAAATAATAGTACATTTCGATGCTAGTGTGGAAAGTATGTCATTGCGTCACGAGTACCGGGACGAGTGAAGAATGACATTACCGCACGTGTATCGAACGACGTCTTTTAAAACAGTTGCGAAAAAAATAAGAAAAACAACAAGTAAGGAATTCGAAACTTTTATATTATTCATCCTGTAACATAATTGTAATACAGTTGAAAAAAAAGAAGTTTAATACAGTTTAAATACATTTGAATACAGTTCTATCTTATTTATTTGTATTGACATAATAATGATTGGTACAATTTTTACAAAGAAAAGTGAAAATAGTGCGCGAAAACTAACTTTCCGCACGCTAAACAGTCGTAAAGTAGCACTTTTTGAGCAACTGTCTTAAAAATGATTTTTACTTTATTATTTTAATTATTTATTTAATTCGCAATAATTTGGCTTTCGAACTAAAATTAATTCAATTCAATTCAAATATTTATTAATAAAATACAAAAAATTACATGTCAATTCCTTTATAGGTACTTATCTATGTATTTTAGTATTAAGGTTACGTTAGAAAATATATATCATTAATAGCCGAGGCAAAATACGGTTTCGAAAAACATTAATTTATAATGGCGTTTTTTTGTTTATTTCATTTTAAAACATTATTCTAAGATGCCTTATTTAAGAATCCAACAAACTTTCCACCCGGAAGTAATTATATAGATTTAAATTAAACATTCATTGTCTTTTTTATTTTATTTATATTGAATATTTGAAAGCAAATGTAAATGAACCTAAATAAAGATATAAAAAAATATTAATATTTATACGGACTTTTTAGGAGCTAATTAAATATTGAATTTTTTGATGTCTGATTTTTTGTTGGATTTCGTCTCTAGGTAACAATTTAATTGATAATATATCCGTTACATTAAAAAAAAAATTCTATTATAAATTATTTCCAAATATGTCATTTTTTCCATACAAGTTGTCAGTTCATTGCCTGGACTATAATACAGCACACCAATGGCTTCATTAATTAAGAATCCCAATCGAATCCAAGACGGTTTTAGGTTTACGAACATAATAATTCGACGTTTGATCTCAGAAAGCCACAGCCCAGCTTAAAACAGTTAATCCAAGATAACTGTATCTCTGTAATGGGAGCAATCAGACCATTCTTTATCTGCAGCGGGTAACGTTTACAAATAGCGGCTTAAGTCGACGATTGAGCTTGAACTATGAGCGTCGTTAGGCGGGCGAGTCTAATGGAGCTTCTTTGGAGTAAATGCTCTGTGTTCGGCCCATCGGGTTCTTCAAGATCGTGGTTTCTGGAATCCATTGCTATTAGACATAGTTCAAGGAAACAGATATTCTAACACTGCCGTCGCTATACGTATTTGAAATATTAATCCCACCAAAAACATAAATGTAAAAAAGGAGAGCCAAGTTCAATACAAAAATTATGCTTGGCCGTGGGCTTCGCCGCAAAAGGAATGGAAATCTAAATGAGTGCCAAGTTATGCAAAATCCAAATATGTATTTAAAGGAACAAAATAAAATTATAGTATTAAACTCTATTTCTTTGCTTTATTGGATACCTATAACAATTGCTGTTATTTAAAAATGTGAGATCTTAAAGTAGGTTAGATTTGACTTGACCAGTTTTCATTACATCAGTCATTTTATAAAGTTATTCAACATATACGGGGTGTTTCCTGTAACAGGAGCAATAAATTAAATGGTAGATTATTAAGCTTGTGATCAATTGTTTCTAAGTGGTTTTAATTGAAAAAAAATATATTTTTTTCGGATTTTTTTTTCTTTAACTAAAGTTTTGGTGTACTTTTTTACTCTTCTGGAGTGATATAAGTATTTTATTATTTTAAAAACACAAAAAAAAATTTAAAAAAATTGAAAAAATCACAAAAATATCTTTTGAAAACAAAAATGCAAAAACTATTATGACTCACTACATGATGCTACCTCAAAATCTGCATTGACTACTGTGCTATGATCTCGTGGTGCCAAGATACATTACTCGGAGGTCATAACTTCAGATAAATTTTTCTCCGAGTTAAAAACATTTGAAAAGAAATGGACAAAAGGGGTTACTACAAATGAAGTAAGGAAGCCTCCGTTTAATTTATTGCTCCTGTTACAGGAAACACCCCGTATATATATATATTTTTTAATTCTGATAAAAAATCCTTATGGATTAAATACACGTAGTTTTATGTGTTTACGTTAAAGAGGTTTTGAGTTATAGAAGGGTCAAAAGTGGCACCAAGTGGTTCGGTAATATTACACTCGGCGCTGGCTAGCCAGTTCCTTTGCTTGAACTTGGCTTGACACGCTGCCGCGTGTCTAGATGTATGTTAGGAAGAATTTATACAACTACCCAACCAACACTGATACAACAACTTTTTACAGGCTAGTAAAAGCGAAAAAGTCGTTCTTGGGAAATTGTATAAAATTCTACAATAAAATTCCAAAACACATTACCGAACTTACTGACTCTAAATTCAAATCTGTCGTAAAACAGTTATTTCAAAAGCATATTATAAGACTAACGATTACAATACAATACAAATACTCTTTATTGCACACCTCACACAAACAAAGCAGTTACATAGAGAAACAATACAATAACATGTAGGATTACATCATGGATAGGGATATTTGGCAGCGATAAAATCCTGCACTAGAAATCTATCGCAAAATAAATAGGCTTTCTACTGTAGCAATGTAATTTTAAAATTGTATAATACTCTGATACTGAAATGATATATTGTATACTGTTTTGAAAAAATGACACCTCGTCGAGTTTTTTACGCCGGTTCTTTTCGAGGCAGAGGTTTTCTTTCCGAACTGGTGGTAGTTTATCGACATTCATAGGTGCATTGTAATATATTATGCCTAAATTGAAGAATAAATCACTTTGACTTTGAGACAGTCAATGTTTTTTTAACTATAGCACGGACTATTACCTGACAGGACGCGCTTTTTTAAGACTTCGTCGCTGACTCTAAGGGCCAAGAGCTCCTTCATAACATAAGATACTTACATACATACGCTCACGTATGCGCCTAAATAGTGCCTGCAATACGGTCACATCTCAAATGTATTATACATTTGAGATGTGACCGTATTGCAGTGTGCAATAGGGCCACATCTCAATTTGTTTTAATTTTGAGATGTGGCCGTATACTACTAAAAAATTAGGATATATTTGAGATGTGGCCGTATTGCAGGCACTAGTCGATGTGTTCCCAATAAGGGAGGCAGAGTATATTATGAACTTTTTTTAATGTTTAGTGCAGTTCAAGAATTGTACGATAACATATTATTGATTAAAAGAAACTAGGCTTGCTATTTTTAAAATAAGTAATTGTTTGCTTGGTCAGACTAAAGTGTATATATATATATATACTTTATAGATTAACTCCAATTAAGATTTTGTCCAGTGCCCAACCTTGAGTACCTACCTATATATTATTACACGCCTAGTAATAAGACAGCTAAAAAAAGCGGGCAAGTGCGAGTCTGACTCGAATCGCGCACCGAGGGTTCCGTACAAAATTTCATACAACATACCCGTCTTGCCCCGCCCAATAATTTTGGAAAAATCTTAACAACGCATAGTGTAGTTAAGTCATGAGTACCTACAGTGTACAGCGCCATTTATCGGTGCATTTTGTTACTAACATGCGCGACCAAGGAACTTTGTATGTATGTTGGTTTTTCAGCGATTATTCTATATCAAGTGAATCAATTTAAACACAGAAGTATTAAATTACAAACTAAATTAACAAATTATTTTTGAATAATGAAAAATATGCTAGATAGAGATTTCGTTATAATTTTCCGGTAATATTTACGTTAATATTAATCATATATATTATTTTCAACTTTTTCGCTGGGTTAACTTCGGAGATAAGGGGGGGAATGGTGTTTTTTCCACGTTTTCCTTTATAAATCAAAATTTTACCACTATAGAAAAAAAATTAAAACTGTTTTAGAATGTGCATTTCAACCCCTTTCATATGATACCCCACTTGGCCTACTAACTAAACTTTAAATGGTTGCCCCCCCCCCCCCCCCCCCCCTCTCATCCGTCCTTTTTTGTAGAAATTAAAAATGTATATTTAAAAAAATCATTGATGTGGATTAGCTTTGTTTACACATGTGGATTAGCTTTGTTTACAACGATTCCAAATTTCAAATTGATAGCATTAGTTGTTCCTGAGATATTAAACTTTGTGACAGAAAGACAGACAGATGGACAGACGGACGGAGTCGCGCCCATAAGGGTTCCGTTTTTACCTATTGGGTCCGGTACCGTAATAAACGGAAAAAACACCCATAACACCGCGGCCATAATTCTCCAAATACTTCAACAGACCTTCAATGGATAAAATCACGGTAAATGGGGAATGGATGAAAATTTTAGAAATGCCTGATTATTTTTTTGGTGATAGGAATAACCTTCCTTAGCACCAGAAAAAAATTTCAGATTTTTCAGCTGCGACAATTATTTTTGAAAAATATAAACAGTTTCCTCATTTACGTTTTGGGTCAAGAACGGTAAATAGACACTTTCCTTGATCTGTCTCATATTACAAAAAACTATCTTAAATATCTGTGGTAAACTGACACTGGTAATGACCAATATAGCTGCTGCATGTGTCAATATCATTGCCAGTGTCAGTTTACCACACATATTTAATGTATTTTTTTGTAATATGAGACCGATCGAGGAAGGTGCCGTAACTGATCCAAAACGTAAGTGAGGAAACTGTTTATATTTTTCAAAAAAAATTGACGCAGCTGAAAAATCTGAAACTTTTTTCTGGTGCTAAGGAAGGTTATTCCTATCACCAAAAAAATAATCAGGCATTTCTAAAATTTTCATCCATTCCCAATTGTTATATTAAATTATGACTCGAGAACAAACACCCTTGCTTAATAACAGCGCGTGTAAACAGTGCTGTAATATTGCTGTGAAATACTCCAGTTTTAATAAAATTGATTTAGAGCCTGGTATCGGCTAAAAGGTCGATTATACTCCTTGTTTTAAAAGGAAGTATACAACCCGGAAAGTAATGAATATTCAGCTCTTTTGTATGAGACTGTGCAGGCGTCTTTGTTACTGTTGAGTTATTTTGTGCTTAATTTGATTAGCAATTTGTATTTTCTAATCAATTTTGGTATTGTTCTTGGTTTGTTAATATTTCAACCCATTATTTAGACCTTATTATCGATACGCCTTTCCATTTGGAAAGGAGTATGCTGAACATAAAAATATCAGATAAAATTAAAAATATAGAAATAAGAAAGAAAACAAAAGTAAAATTTAAAATGGAAATGGGGGACATACATGTAGAATGCCATATGATAGGTGGGCCAGAAAACTCGTAGAGTGGCTACCTAGAGATGGACAAAGAAGCAAAGGTAGACCAAGGAGAAGAAGGGGAAGATATATTTAAAGAAAAACGTGGACCAGACTGGAGATGACAAGCTAAAGACGGAGAAAGATGGTGGAAACTGGGGGAGGCCTACGCCGCAGAGGCGACTTACACTACACATAAAAATAGAAATTTTCAACAATAAAATAAAAAATACGAAAATATGTTACTTGATGCATGTGTTAGAATAAAGGCTATTTTTATTTTATTTTATTATTGATACTAAGACAAGCCACGTTCCATCTTTTGCGTAGGTACCTACTAATTTGTGTTTGGTCCAATTTGCATTGCTTAGATAGAAGTCGGACGCATCTAGTTTTCTTGCACGTAGCTTAAATGAGTAGGTATATGACTTAAGTATATGATTATCATTAGCTCGTGTTTCAATAGTGGTAAATTAGAATATAAAATGCCGTGTAAATTCCATTTAAAACTGAACCGTATCACGAATTCCACAAAAGTTCCACGCAACCCGCATCCCTCACTTCTCAACCAATCAGCCCTATTTCGTCAACTGTTTACCAACTGCAATTCCCACTCTATTCCTTATTGAGTAAGTTTTAATTACTTGACTCACTCCGTGTAAATGTGGCTTTTTGTCATTGAGTGTCAGATGATCCTGTGCAAACGAACCTTTATTGGAGTCGTGATCTGAAATTAAGATATTAATAGTCATCGAAATGTTCACGCGCTTTAATCGATTACAGTTTGATTTATTCGGGCAAATGGTAAATAGTTACTTGAACTGATTGTGCGTTAGAACTATGTACAGAGATAGAAGAGTTTTGTCTTTATGACATTGTCGTAAGATTGAATTTCATCTAACATGTGGAAAAGGTGTTATACTCTACCTACAATTTTTTTTCCCTGTTACTGCACTGCTGAAATGAGCACAGAATTAAGCAAAACTTCGAGGAAATGAAAAAACTTTTTTCCGTTAAAGTCCGTTTGTGCAATCCACGTTTGAGTAACGCTTTTTGATATTAAGTATCCTTTCAGTTTATTTATTCAGTGTATTTGCCAAGCAAACGATATAAATGTGGAATAGCACTCGAAAACATACAATGCCTCTCGTTTCGGGAGTCTATAGGAATAGTTGAGGGCTCACAATATGTTTCCTTTGTGGCGTTTTCGCAAAAAAGTCGGCCATTTTTTCAGAATGTATTAAAAGCTGTGTATAGTACTAAAAATGTGTTCCTATTTTCTTAATTTCACACAGTTACATAGTGGACACCTTAAAAATATTTTTAATGAATATCAGTAAATTAATTGAACGAGCGAGCGAAGCGAACAAAGTTCTCCGTTTCAGCTTGTCCCAAAATTCTTTCGTATGTCCATCCGTCCAGATGTCTGGTTCTCCTGTACAGGGCGCATTTCTCAACCAATGCTCGTGTTGTATCATATATTTGATATTTAAAATTAAAAAAAAACAATTAAAAAAAACAGGCTCACGAGTTCTACCGCTCACAGAGCCACTAGTAACTAATAAAGTATATAATATATTATGTACTTAAACCCTTTTCACCTCCGCATGACGCTGAGTTAGAAAAAAAATAGTTTATAAACATGTCAAAGCTCTCCACTTTTTATAAGACGCCCACATAAACGCTTCGCTACTTACGAGCCTTCAGTCGCCTCTTGAGTGTTTCGGGACCACAAAAAACATAAGAAGTTTGGCGGTAGGAAAGTGTCATGGCGGCGGCGGAGCGCTGATTGGGTAATATTTCTTTCTTTTTCGCCGATTACATCATAGCGGTACAAAAGTTTTGACATGATTTACGTTCAAGTTTCTTGCAACTATTGAGTGAATGCGTAGTGAAAAGAGATAAGTTACCTAAACACCTGAAACTGAGACACGGGATCAAATGAGAAAAACACTACACTCACGTGTATAAATAATTGTAGATTGTATGACAAGGGCCTAAAATAAACTATATAACCACGAGATGGTTATTTTCCCGAGCAAAGGGAGGGAAAATTGTTCGAGTGGTAATATGGCTTTTAGAACTGAGTTATATGGTCTACTTTTCTCTTCGACTGCGAGGAAATAGTAAAAACAAAGAACAAAGGTTATCCATCCACAATAAATAATAAATTCCACCGCGAAAAGATTGTTCCATTTGGCGGCATATTTTTTTAAATACACTGCTTTGACACAGATACAAAATATTGACACCACGAATAACCATTGACCGTCTATAGGCGCGTTCAAATGGCCGAGCGCGGCGGACAGCATTAAGGGGCCTAAAATAAAGCTATAGACGGTCAGAGGCGTTTTTTTGAATGATTGTGAATTAGGGAATAAAAACACCTATGCTCTGTGAGCTAATTAGATTCCAAAAAAACTACCCTTTGTGTTGCTATTAAAATGAGGAGGGTTGACACAGGTGAATTTTCATTTTTCTAAATGATAGACGTAGCTAGTTTTCATCATTTAGAAAAATGCAAATTCACCGGTGTCAACCCTCCTCATTTTAATGGCAACACAAAGGGTAGTTTTTTTGGAATCTAATTAGCTCACAGAGTATAGTGTTTGAAATGAATTCTGTTTCCTGATTGGTCGATTTTAACATCTAGCTGTATTCTGGTTAGTTGATAGCAAATACAAATATTTTTTTTATAGGCTTGTGATTGGTGGATTTAATACGGTGAAGTGTTTTGATTGGTCAAATTAAAATGTTTTAAAAATCATAAATATGTATGGTACTTAAGGCTAAGGGTACTACTTTAGCCCCACTTGCTAAGCCTAATATGACACATTTTTCGAGCATGAGAAGTGAAAATTAATAAATATTAAATCCTCCACGACAGACTTACGCAAATCGAACTAAATTTAAAAATAATTTATTTCAGTCCACAAAAAAATCTATATTAGGTAGGTATTCCCTTAATAGTAGATTGTTAACCAAGGGTTGAAAGCCACCCATTTCAGTCGAAATATTTTGGCGCTCGAATGAAGTGAGAGCGCCAATAGATTCGAGACTGAAATGGTTGGCTTTCATCCGAATTAAACACTCTACTTTTCATTTCGAATAATAGGAATATAAACAACACACAGGAAATACAACATCAAGAAAAATTAAAAAAATTACATTTGTGACAATTATGAATTTTACAAATATTGCTAAGTAATTAGCTCGTTACTTAAAATTTACTGTGAAATTCGAGCAGTTTGTGAATGTAAATGAAAGGTTTTTTTCCTGGAATATTTACATTCGCCCGCCACTTCATAAAATCGTTATATGATTTTATGTATATTTCCTTAGAAACTGCCGGTAAAAGGTTTTGTACAACCGTTTCAATCTCTTTTCTAATTAAACCAGGCGTTAACTCCATATCCGAATCGCTGAACTCAATGAATGAATGAACTCATTTTTGGAAAATGTATAATTAGTTGAATTCCTATAGGTACTAGACATTAACAAAATTTTCACTGGTCTCGCTTTCCCGCTTTTTTTACTTTTTTTACGCGCAAGATTTCACTTCACAAGATTTGACACATTGACTGAAAATCAAGAGAATTTACAGCAAGATATTAACTCAGTCAGCGAAAATATAAAGCTATTAGAGTCTGAAAATACAAAGTTGCGTGCAAATCTAGCCGCAATAACTAAACAGCTAGAAAACAAAACACACGAATTACCTGCAGAATTCCACCACAGCAAAAAAATCGTACTCTATGGACTAAATGAATACCCTAACGAAAATGAATACGTACTTATAGAGCGCATTACTACATTTTTCTACGAGATATTAGGAACAGATGTCAACGGATTCATCGAGGATGTTCGTAGAATAGGTAAACATGGATACCGTAGACCTATACAAATTGAGTTTATAAGTAAAAGGATGCGTAATTATATCCTGAACAACAAACATAACTTCAGAAATACAGGGCTTGCAATCACAGAATTTATGAACGCAAAAGAGTTGGAAAATAGACGAACACTCAGAGAAACACTTAAAGAAGCAAGAAAACACGGGCTACACCCAATAGTACGACGCGAAAAGGTATTTGTTAACGGTGCCGAGTACAGGCTGCCGCAAGTGCCGCAACCTAGCTCACCCAAGAATCATCGACAGACCAATGCGGGACAGATAACCCCTACAGCGAGTACAAGTAGGTCAAGTCTTAGTTCTCTAGTGAACCATAACGCTACCAACCTCAATAAAAACAAAGAAACACGCGATAAAAAGGACTCCCCTACATTTCGTGCCTAACATACATATTTTCTTCCAAAATATGCAAAGTTTATGGAACAAGACCCACCTACTACAGGCATTTACAGAAGAAAAAACACAATTCCAAGTATTATGCATCTCCGAAACTTGGTTAAACAAAGAAAAAGAAGAACTTTTAGAAATAGCAGACTACAACGTCAGTTCGTCCTTTTGCCGTACCCAGCAAGTAGGAGGAGGAGTGCTTATAGCTACAAAAAATGGATCTGAAGTTCGCGACCGCCTAGATATTACCTCAATTTCCATAGAATCAATCATAGAAATATGTGCTGCTGAGCTGCCCCAAGCAAACCTTTTAGTTGTAAATATATTTGCCAAATAGTAAGAGAGATACCGAAGTATTCTATTCATGTCTAACAAATCTCTTAGAATTAATCAGTCTCAAGGATAAGAATAAAAATATTGTACTAGGAGGTGACTTTAATATAGACTTTCTCACAGAAAATAACGAAAAAAATAGACTATCTAATTTAATGCTATCTTTTAACTTTCACCAAAGAGTAAGAGAGCCTACTCGTGTCACACAAACTTGTTCTAAATGCATTGATTTAATATTTACGAACTTTAACTTCAAAGACTCCATATTACAAGTTCATGAATTCGGCTTCTCTGACCACAGAGCTATCTTGCTCACTATACCAATAAATATTCCAACTCTACAAAACCTGACTGTTCTTAAAAGACTTTACAATAAAGAAAATATTAAGAAGTTCAGAAATGAAATTCAAGCAACAAATTGGGATTTATTATTATCATACAATAACAACGCGAACGAAAACTACAATAAATTTAAGCAAACTTTGGAATCAGCTCTTAATAAATGTATTCCTAAGAAGATCGTAAAAATTAAACTAAAACCTAACAAAACATCTTTAACTCCCGGATTAAGAACTTCATGCCGTAATAAAAGATTATTAAAACTCCTTGTATCTCAGACTAAAAGTGAGGTATTGAGGTGTCACTATAGACAGTATTGTAAAGTACTTAGAAAAGCTATAAATAAGTCAAAAAAATTAAACAATAAACATAAATTAGATAACTCAAGTAACAAATCTCAAACTATGTGGAAAATAATTAACTGTGAAACTAACAAAAATCGACCGAAACGAAAAAACAATTTACAAATTAAAAATTCTGATAAAGAAGTTATAAGTGATCCGTTAAAAATAGTAAATACCTTAAATACTTTTTTTTCTAACATTGGAAATTCTTACTTATCACCTAATAATAGGATGCCACTAATGAATTCCATTAATACATCATTTTTTCTCAATCCGGTAGAACCTAAGGAAATTAATTTAATATTAAAAAATCTTAAAAATAAAACCTCTTTTGGCATAGACGAAATTCCCCCCACGTTGATTAAAACTTGTGCAGATATATTGACTAACCCTCTGACGTGGCTAATAAATCAATCATTCTCGGAAGGAACTTTTCCAGATGCACTGAAAATCTCTATTGTGAAACCAATCCATAAAAAAGGAGATACGCAAGATATAAATAATTATAGGCCAATCGCATTACTTCCAACGACAGCCAAAATATTTGAAACGGCAATGATCAAACGACTCTACTTTTTTTACGAAAAATTTAAAATATTACACGAAAACCAAGATGGATTTAGGCAAAACCGTTCTACTACTTTAGCTATTTATAAATATGTGCAGGGAATCATAAATGAAATTAACAATAAAAAATATGCTGTGGGGCTCTTACTCGATATGAGTAAAGCGTACGATAGAGTCAGTTACGAGATCTTATTGGATAAATTGTATAGCACGGGAATTAGAGGAGTGGCTCATAAATGGTTTAAGTCCTACCTCAGTAATCGCGTCCAGTTTATTGAAATAGAACATACAAATTTTGCGACAGGTCAAATACAACATTTTAGATCAGATAAAGTCACTCTGAGAGGTTCAATCCCTCAAGGTAGCGTCCTGGGATGTATATTATTTCTAATTTATGTAAATGATTTACCAAATGCAATAGACAATTACAGCGCTCTCTTTGCAGATGACGTTTCGGTGCTTTTTTCGTGTTCTGACAAGAAAGAAGCTGAAATTAAGTTAAATTTAGCAATGCAAAAAATTGGAAAATGGTTAGACCTCCATAATCTTCAACTTAATTTGGAAAAAACCAAAATAATTCAATTTAAGCCGTATCAAAAATCGCCATTACCTATTATTTTTGATTATAATAATAAAAGCATACAATCTGTCAGTTCAGCTACTGTATTGGGTATCGACCTCGACACTAGTTTGAACTGGAAACCACACATCGAGAGACTATCAAAAAAGCTTTCCTCATTTATATACGCCCTACAACACCTCAAACGAGCGACCGACTTTCAAACAGCCCTTTCCGTTTACTACGCATACGCGTATTCAAGAATGGCGTACGGTCTCGTACTCTGGGGGAATAGCAGCGAGCTGCAGAAAATCTTCATTCTCCAAAAGAAATGTATCAGAATACTCACTCACATAGACCAAATGGAATCTTGCAGACTTCACTTCAGGGAACTTCAAATGCTTACTCTCCCATCGATGTATATCTTCGAATCAAGTAAATTTGTAAGAAACCATACAAACTTATTTACACCGACTACAGCAAAAATCAAAAGAAACAATCGCAACTTAAATATGCTTGAATTGCCGTTTTCTAAATTAAAAATAGTTACATCGAGTCCCCCTTATATGGTTATTAAAGTATATAATCATCTACCGAATTCAATTAAAAATATACAAAAATTAACTCTTTTCAAAAAACACCTCAAAGCATTCTTAATTAAGAAATGCTATTACAACTTAAATGAGTATTTTAACGATAAACACACTGAGTAATATTTTCATAGCACTTTCCCTAACTTTAAAAGATGAATTTAAAAGATTATAAGCATGTTAGTTTTAAGTTTGTTGCTGTGCCCTTGCAGGGCGTCACATGGATACCTAGCTATTAATTCCACCTAATAATGTAATGTGATTTATGCAATAAAAATTTGAATTTGAATTTGAATTTGAAAAAGATATTTTCAAGTGCCATAGATACCACCAATTTCTTTTACGCGACTTTGATTCGGTATCATCGCTGCATCGGTGTCAAATAAATAATAAAATGCATATTGTATGTGTATCACCTAAAAATAACAATAATTAATGTTATTTAAAGCAATAGTATTGTAATAAGATTATTTTATTCACATTAGTAGGTATTTAAAATTATAAGTAGTCCAAGATCACATATTGAAATGTGGCTGTATAGTTCTTGCCGTTGTTCAACAAGTGTAGACCAACTTTAAATAGTGTTTGCGTATACGGACCATTTTTGCGTCGCGCCGCGCTTAAATCAATTGAATGCATTATTTAATTGACTTAAATTACAACTTTTTAGATAACGTTACCGTAATACTCGTAACTAACAATAAACATCATAAATTAAAACAATTCCATTTAACGATGTGTGGCTGTTTAGGTTTCTGTCATTGGTCATTTTTTTTATTACTTTTCAGCCCTAAACATGAAGTCGGTTTAATAGTTTAAGGGGTTGCTTGAGAGTTAAAGTTCCAATTTAAAGGATTTTATGTTGTTTGTGTAGGTACCTACTAATACTAGCTTACATACCAAATTTCAGCTTTCTAGGACTTCAGGAAGGACGAGTTTTGATGATCAACGTGAGTCAGTGACGATTTTTAGATATCAATAAAATGTAAAGTATTAAGAGCTATGCAATTTAAAACTGTTTATGGGTGGATTGCAAAAAAAAATGTATGAGTAATTGCCGTTATGAAACTGTAAAAAGTTAAATCGTACATTAATAGATTAAGACTTTTTCAAATTCAAATTCAAATTATTTATTTCAGACTATGTCCATATCATGTTAGTAGCAATAAAAAATAAAATACTTATAACTTATAAACTATGTTAGTTACATTAAATTATACACTAAAACTCTTGAGCCCATATGTAGGGCGTTCCAGTGTCTCCATACTGCGCAAGCAGGGCTGTTCCAAATCAGCTGAAGAAGGCTGTTAGAACTATCACGCACACGACGCATTAGGGATGCGGTTCTGCTTCTGAAAATGGCACTGAAACCATCGACCCGTGCCTCTGCGAACATCCCAGATGCGCTGCAGTACCGTGACAGTCCCAACAACCCTCTTAAGCCGTTGTTGTATTGGACGCGCAGGGCATTGAGCGACTTTTTAGTGTAGTTCGTCCATAGGCTGCACGTGTAAAAGGACTGACAAAAAGCCTTGAAAAGAGTATTTTTAACATTCCCATTACAGCGTGTTTTTACTATGTACAATTTTTTAAGTCTACTATAACATCATATCTCGAGAATTATGTTTATCTGGTACCTATAATCCAAACTTCGAGAAAAGGTAGGTAGTGCCCGCCCTTGCGCTTCGCTATGCTCGTCTTGGCGGGGACACTACCGTGCCCCCAGATTTTTATATTCCCTTTCCATGATTGTAAAAACAATTTCTGGCTAAACAATAGCTAGCTTTCCAGTCCAGTGGACAATAAAGATTTTAAAAGAGAAATTCGTTGTGTAATGGAAGGAAAGGAGTAATATTGAACAAAATTTTTATTTTACCGTTTTGTTTATTGCTTTTTTTTAATTAAACGTTCTCTGAATTTCGCGTGAAACAAACGTCATTTTAATAGAGATGTGGCTCTGTGGCATAATTCGATTTTTAGAGAGGTAGGGCAGGGCGGTATGTCATCTCGCTCATTTTTTTTCTTCACACTTGCTCGTAAAGGGCTTCATAATTCAGACGACTGGTTAGCCTAGTGGGTAGTGATGCTGCCTACGAAGCTGAAGGTCCTGGGTTCGAATCCCGGTAAGGGCAAATATTTGTGTGATGAGCATGAATATTTGTTTCTAAGTCTTGGATGTTTTCTATGTATTTAAGTATTTATATCTATTATATATATCATCGTCTAGTACCTATAACACAAGCCTTATTAAGCTTACTATAGGCCTGTTCGAGTTGTGTAAGAATGTCCCCTAATATTTATTATTTATTTATTTATTATTTATAACGCGCAGGCATACAGAGGTAAAATGGCCTTTATTACGCCTAAGGGCATAATGGTTTTTTTATTACGCCTAAGGGCGTAATGGTTTCCTATGACTTTGTGTCTGATCTGATTGGTTTAAGCAAATCTAGTTGGCCGCGCGCCAAAATAATTCTGCTCTGTGATTGGTTGAATGAAATATTGAAGCTGCGCGCTTCACTCGCACTGATCTGGATACGCCAACGTTGAGTCACAATGCTTACTATGGAAATGTACCTGTTGTGGCCGACGCCCACAACAGTACATCTCCATAGTAAGCATTCTGACTATTTGTGACGCAGCGTACGGTGTGATTTATAGGAGACTATAGCCTAAATGCGCTTAACTCAAAAAGGTAAAATAAGATAAAGTATTATTTAGTGGGTTTCTTGGGTACGTGGCACAAGTCATTACAGTACCATTTATATTATAACCTTGTTTACGATTGAAGGTAATAGATTGTGGATGACAGCTGCTTAAGGCCTGAACCACACTGGCGCGGCCTGCAGTGGCGGTCAATCTTACGACAGCTAATGACAAGTTTACTATTGACCACCCGGCCAGGTCGCGCCAGTTTGCGAGAGGCTTAACTAATTTGAGAGGACGGATACAAACTGAAATTGAAACTTAGGAAAATTTAAGCCTTTACTGATAAGTGATATGTAAAGGTTAATATAACACCAAATTGTATGGACAAATTAGATCCTGAATCTATGACATGACCCAAATAAACTAACTATTCGACGATAGTACTATTGAAGTGTTTATTCATAGCCACACAGGAAAATTGAATACCGATTTGTGTCAAAATCTACATAATACCGAATCCATTATCACTGTTCAACTCCCATTTCATTAAAACTTTGTTGGGTAACACCGAGACAGCAGAATGAGCAACAAAGCCAGATTACAATGAGCACCCGGTATTCCTGAATTATTTTCAGAGGGTCAATCTGACACTTACATTTCTCATTCCGATTTGAGGTCAATATTGGTTACTAGAAGCACCTGCATGCATACACGTTTATGATGCTGACTTTACAGAAACACTTGCGGGTACAGGAAGGGTTTTGGTAACTCAATACCAAAATGCAACCAAAACCCAATCCCAGCCAAATTTTGCTAGCGATAGCTTGGCCGGATAGCTTAGCTGAAACATCATAAATTGTGTTGCCTATCATCAAGACTTAACCGTACTGTTAAAAACATGTTGCCTGTTGAACGTCGCCGTACGTTTGTTACTGAAACTTGCTGCACAGAGTTCCTCTACGTTCGTATGCATGTAATCAGTGTACGTATTCAATTTATTTTGAGGGTAACTTATGTTCTACGCTTCATATTGTCAGGCTACGTCAGCAATACGCACGTTTGCAAGATATTTACTGGTGATTTGTAGGTTTACTCAATAGTGGGTCAAGGGTTGAGTAGGAGGCTCACCCTCCCCCCAAAAACAGCTAAGTACTAACACAATCCGATCATCGGCTGGGTTAAGACCCCTCCCCGAAAACGGAATCAAGCCCTGACTGATTCAAGTTTTATTTCTGGGTTGGATTGGAGGGGCAGATGACAGTCACTTTCGTAAAACTAGTACTTACGCCAAATCTTAGGATTAAGTGCCAAAGCGAACCCCGCGGGCTCCATTAGGAATTCTGAGAAAACGTTATAAGGATGATGATACTGATGATGGTTCCTGTAGTGTATCCCTTTACAACCGACTCCATACGATCGTGCAGGATTGTTACACTGAATTGTCGATTTTTTGACAATTGTCATTAAAGTACATTTTTGACTTGGCAAATCACGATTTCTCGGTTGTAAAGGGGTATGCGCGCGGTGCGGGAGAGGTGCAGTGCATTCGAGTGACGCATACTGGGCTGAAAATCGGCTTTCACAGACATAGGCATCAAAGTTAACATTTTAAAGTTTTTTTGCTTGAAATGGCTATTACTTGCCATTAGCTAAATTATGATACTGGCGTGGTTTGGCTAGAAAACTTATGAGTTATAATTTTTTTACGAAAAAAATGTATGGAGCTGCAACGAAAAAATTAGATATCTCGGAAACCGCAAAAAAAACACAAATATACACACAACACACACACACACACCCGGTAACACAGCCGTTTAGACTACTAATTATTCCTGATTTTTTGACATACTACATATTTCAGTCATAGGTGTGGTTTTTTTTTTAATTGACGTAATAAAGAAAATCAAATAATAAATAAGTAATGTATAAAAATAACACCATAACTTACAATATTTCATTACTTTTCATTTATCTCTCTATATCGCTGAATCTAGTTTGGAGTCAGGTCCTACGTCACACGTACCCAAACCCTCAATTTGAGGTTCCTCTAACTGAAGGCCTGTTTTTTCTTTGCATCCAGGGTCGGTCGGTCTGATTGCAATAATTAGAGGATCGGAGGATAAAATAAGCATGTTGTACGAAATGTGTAGAAGACATTCCATTGAATTGATACGGGCATGCAGTGGTGACAATCCAAATTCGTATAAGTCAGTGGCTATCGTCTTTAATATTACAGAAGTTATGCGATTCATTTCTGTCGGTTTAGCCAAACATAAATAGCATGTAGCATTTGACCTAGCCACAGAAAGATATGCACAAATTTTCCCATCAATCATTGTCATCTTCAGTGCATGATGTATCTTACAAGTATTATAATATATTCCGTAGGGAGTAGAGCTTTAATTTCTTCTTCTATCTTTCCTTTTTGCTCAAGGACGACTGCTTCACATTCTTTTACAAATCAAAGAGGGTGAGCAAGGTTTTGGATTCGTCCATACAATGTCTTCTCCAGAAACCAACTTAAGTGGTACTAAAGATATCATGAATATGCTAGAGTCATTTTGTTCGCCTTTCATTTTTTGTTTATATCTGCTTTGACTGGAACCACCATTAAAACCCCACTTAGATATGTATTAGCGTCGACTGTTTGTTTTCTATTTGCTCACAAGAACTCATTACTAGATCTTGCTAAGGCGTATTACAACTTATTACTAATTAATGCTATGATCATTATCATTACTAATTGATGTAATCTCGTAATTATGTCCGATTAGATATCGTGATTCGTCATTAACGCAGCAAATAAAAGAAAAACTAATATTTTGAGACGTAACATGAGCTCGGAAATCCGTATTGTTAAAGCAAGCCAGACGTCCGGGACGAAAAAAATAAATTAAAAATTACGTCAATTTAAAAAAAACCGCACCTTAGTCTGAAATATGTAGTACGTCAAAAAATCTGAAATAATTAGTTGTATACTGGCTTTAAGCCGCGGTTCCCGAGATATCCAGTTTTTTGTTCCAGCTCCATACATTTTTTTCGTAAAAAAATTATAACTCATAAATTATAATTTAGCATAATAACTTTAAAATGTTAACTTCGATTCCTATGTCTATGAAAGCCGATTTTCAGCCCAGTGTGTGACGTTAGAGCTCAATCAGTGCCCGTTTTACTAGAGCCCTCCTCTCGTATCGCGACGGTAGGAACCTAGGAACAGACTCAGCAACAAAACAATTAAATGAAACCCGATGAGTTTTGCTCTTCAGTAATCCATTAATTTATTAGCAGAAAGAAATCGTAAACCGATTCCATTATTAGTTAGTTAAAGATAATTAAATATTTCGGCGTATTTGTTTTTTGGGAAAAGAATATAGAAGGCGACCGTGTGATTTTTTGTTTGATGTAAATGGGATAGGAATAGAGCGGATATTTGCTAAGCCACTCGAGAGAGTCTATTATAGAGAACCCAGGCGGAGCCGCGTAATAATCTATGCAAATCCTGAAGGTCTATTTTATATCACTGGTTTATTTCATCATCATCATATCAGCCGAAAGACGTCCAATGCCGGACATAGCCAAGGCTGCAATAATGACCGGTCCTGCGCCACCCGCATCCAGCGGACTCCTGCGACCTTTACCAGGTCATCAGTCCACCTTGTTTGTGGGCATGTCTGATATAATGTTTGTGATCGGATGGATGGTCCCGGAAAATAACTACACATACAAAACTACTATTTCACACACTTTTCCACTTTATAATATTAGTAAAGAGTATAATTTACGATTGAAGCAAAGGATGCATTTTGTAAATAGTTATACAATTCTAGGAATAAATGAATAAGAGTGTTGGAAATTGAAAATAGAGATATTTTTCGTGGAAGTAAAATACATTTTTTTCCTTTCCCAATTAAAATATGCGTGCGAGCTTTTTGCGCAATTCAGGCAATACCTAAATGATTTTTGAATGAATGTAAAATGGTTTATAAAATTCTACGAACATGGAAGTTTCATTAAAAGAGCTTCGGACAAAAATACTTTTACCTAGAATATAAAATTGTTTTTTGGAATAATGGCATGTACAAAAATCGGCCTCGCGTTAATTACGATACGATAGATAATATGAATGGATGATTTTTTTTAACGAAAGTTTACAAATAGACAAAGCTACAAGAGGATATTTTTTTAAACTAAATTGGTAATACACACGCAAGATTAAATCCTCAAGACCATATAAGCATGTAAAAGTTGTGTAAATCAAAAATGGATTGATGGATGGACGTTGTTTTACTAAACGATGAAATTATCTATGTTTAGTGTAAAATATCGTACTAGTTACTTACTGTACATTTTCAAAAAATTGTGTACCTAGGTACCTACCCAATTAGCGGGAGTCGTCAAACGAAAATTAACTCGGTGTCAGTTTTGTGACGACAATTATTATAAGTATTTAGTTTGTATAAAAGTTAACTTTGTGTTTTCAATTTATAAATGATATTCATAAGCACCTTATTAAATGTAAAATGGGTTTATTTTCACATGCTTTATAGGCTTAATTTTCGCTTAATTTTTGTTTAACAAATCACGCTAAATTAGTTATGTACACAATTTTTTTAATTAAATAAATTAATATATAATATTATGGGACAACCTTACATAAATCGATCTAGCCCGATAGTAATAATGCTGCGAATTTGTAAGCTCACTGCATAATTCTGTATTGTGCCAAATGCAAGCTTTATCCTAAATTAAGCGAAATTAACGGAGGATGTTCGTTGCGTACTGCAAAATTAATTTAAATAAGAGAAATGGATGCCTATGTAATGGATGGATTTATTCTTAATCTTAATATTCTTTTATGTCCAGCAGTGGGCGACTTTCGGCTGACATGATGAAGAGAAATGCATTATTGTAGACCTAGACCAACCTGTCTTCCCAAAGTAAATTAATATTTTGTCTCGTTACTGTAATGGATTACAGTCGAAAATACGAAAAGTATACATTGCCTTGCGAAAATTATACAGAGTGAATTTGAAATGCATTTAAGATTCAGGAAACACGTTTTTTTGTTTTTGGTTTTGTAAAGTGACATCTGCGCGCTCTTATAATAAACTAACCCACAGGTCAGAGTCCCAATTCTGTAATTAGTTTTTAAGCTCACGTTTAGATGGCGCTTAACGCAACTATTTAAAAATATAATTTTTAAGTATTCAAGTATTGGCTTTTTGTATAAAAAATATCCAATATTAAAGAACGTTAAATAAATAGCCTTATTTGTGGTAATTGGTGGTACCTAACTCATTGGACACGATTGCGAATGGGCACTGTTTCTAGCGACATCTTTGACTGCTTCTTGTAACTACCTACTTACTCGCCCATCCAATGTGTATGTTGGCGTGCATGGCAGAGTAACATGCAACGCAAAACGTACGAGGAAGCTTCATTTATTGAGCTTGAGCTAGATGGCGTCACCGCTTGAAAGTAAAAAAATCCAGATAATAACGAGTACTTCATATAGTACCGTATAAAAGTAGAAACTTTTAAGAATAAAGTAAACTTCACTCCGTCTATGGTTGTCAGTATAGTTCTCAGGCCTCTCACAGACTGGCGCGGCCTGGCCGCGGTGGTCAATAGATAACTTGTCATTAGCTGTCAAATTTACTATAGACCGCCACTGCTGCAGTGGCTGCAGGCACAGCCAGTGTGATGCAGGCTTTAGACGCATATAGATTTGCTCCTCAGAGATTTTTTTAAGTTTTTTTTTTTTGTAACGTTAAAGTACGTAACGGTAACGTTGTTATTTTATAGTAACCAAAATTTTGGGTCCGCTACTGTAACCGAATAAGGCATTCGCACGTAATTTCGTTTAATTTATGTTAGTGTTCGTGCAAATGGGGGAACACAGGCATACTTAATTACTATAATTATGTCATAGTTTCCATAAAAACCCTAATTGACTCCGGAATCGTTTTAAAAGCACTATTAACTTTAAAGGGTGCAATTAGAAAATGCAAATTCTCAAACGTCGATAAGCGGCATGCGAAGAAACTTATGTTTTTTTAGGAAGTTCGAGTAACCTAATTTTTCTCTACAGTAGGCACTAGGCAAGGAAGTAGCCTTACACAATATGAAACACAACGGAAATATGCTTGAGATTACTATTGAAGTGCCTATTAAAAAGGTCGTATCGCCACAGAAATCTTACGGCACTTATGTCCTTTTCTATAGAGAAGGCAGTTTTCAGCAATATCTCGAAAACCTTTGAACCGCTTGTTAAAAATATTTTTGTTGAAAGAATTTCATAGGCAGGTCCATGATTAAAAAAAAAATTAAATACACTGTTCGAACATTTTTTGTGATTTTCGGGGCAATTATCTCCGACTATATTCACTTATTAATCAAAAAAAGAAGCGGGTTTCTATGGTTTCAATTCACTAAAATCTGTATAAGTACAGATAAATCGGTATATATGGCAACATTGACTGACGACGTAGCTCATTTGACTCGCGATACATTGAGAAAGGCGGTCATTTCAGCATTATTTTCATGTCCGCCACTAAACTAAATAACATTCTGTGACTAACAACTAATGGCAAATAAAGAAGGATTAAAACATGATTTTTATTTGATTTGCAGTTACACGTATGGAGTGCACCCCTAAAAAAATATTTTTAATCACTTCATTACAGAACTAGTATAAGGGTAGGTGGATTTTACTAGTCGTAAAATCCACCTACCCTCCAACTTTTATTAAAATACACCTTATAATTTGAGTAAAATGCCTGTGACATACGGACATACGGACAGACGAACATGACGAAACTATTATACCTAAGGGTTCCGTTTTTGCTATTTTGGCTTCGGAACCCTAAAAAGTGTCTTCTTTTTTTCAAATAATTAAATTACGCAAAATGCTAACTGCACGCAAAATGTACAAACAGTCAAAATGCACATACGCAAAATCCACATCATGATAAACGTACAGAACGAGAAATATACTGTACGCAAAATGTATTTACGCTGAAAGCACATAAAGCATAATGTGTAAAAAGAAAAATCTACATTTCGCGAATTGTTCAATGCAAAACGCATAATCCGCAAAATGTTACAAAAGCTAAATGCTCAATCGCAGAACGTACAAAACTTAAAATGTACACAAAGCAAAATAGATAGTAATGCTCAGTCAGAAAAAGAGGGTAAGTGTTGTAAGTTTGACATGTGTCTATCTGTGGAACGTAGCTCCCAAACTGATAGACTAATTGAGATGCGGTTCGTTTTCTTTTAAAAGCTAGTTTATCGAAGGTGTTCTTAGCTAAGTTTCATCAAAATAGGTTAGACATTCAAGAGATAGATAGGTACCTAGGTTAAGATATGTTATAAATGTTATAATTTATCAGTACATCTTGCGTATTGTTATTTTTCCGTAATGAACAATTTGCGTGTTGATCATTCTAACTTTGCACATTTTGCCACTACCGGGTGGAGTACATTTTGCATATTGTACAATCATCATATGTACATTTTATTGCTTGTACTATCTGCGTATTGTAAATTTCTCGTTCTGTACATTTATCATGATGTGGATTTTGCGTATGTGCAGTTTGACTGTTTGTACATTATGCGTGCAGTTAGCATTTTGCATAGTTAGCATTATCAGCGTAAACCCAAAATAATATGCCACTTTCGCATTTCAATTCGGTATTAAAGTATTTCACGCGTTAGTTTTCTTTCACACATCATGTCAAGTCAAAGCGCGACAGAGTGCGCGCAAGCCGCAAACTCCTAGTTACGAGTAGGTAATCATTTAGAAATGAGAAAAGTAATAAAATTGACAATGTAATTTTTTTTATAGGTACATATAGTCTTTACATTAGAAAAGGATTTCATTAGTAGATAAGCCACAAACAATATTTTCCGGTAATAATGTCGTCCTTCACATGTATAAAGTTACCTTAACTGGCTCAAAAACAACACGAAGTTTACTTAGACATTTATCTTTAGATATTAAAATTTGTCATGTTTTTTTTATAGTTACCATGAAAATGACATTACAATGACTGTGAAGATGGTCCTTCGAAAAAAAATCGTATAAGGGTCGTTCTTCTTTTTTACCGACAATGAACCGAGGTTTTTCTGTTTTTTTGGTTTTTGAACTATCGAAAATTGTGGTTTTGAAGTGCGATTTAAAAAAAATGCATAGGTTTCTTCATTAGAACTAATTAAAGTTTCCTTTCTGGCCAATATAAATATTTATTTACGGTTGGTTTCTAAAAAAAAACATATGACAATGTGGACTCTTTCAGTGGGGACAACATTTTGGTTTACCACTCTGTCACGGCATTCTACGAAAAAAAAAAAACATTTAAAAAAATGCTAGTTAGAGAAAGTGAAATATTAAATATCACTAATTAATAAAATAATATGGACGTTCATTTGAACATTATAAAACCGTAAACATCATTACTCTAATGAGATGCCGTAATAAGACGAAGGACAGGCTATTGTCGGTCGAAAAGAAGAACGACCCATATAACTAGTCCACATCAAAATATCTGCAATTTATTCTCCAATTATCTAGGAACTCATTTAATTTAAAAATCGATCGATATAATAAGTAAATTACCTACGTACTAGGCTTTCCGTTGAATACTTACGTATCTAAGTAGATAATTAACTAAATACATAGTAATGCATCAATAATCATTCAATGATATAACATGCGAGAGTTATTTTTAGCGATCATCTCACTAAATAAATCATTGGAACTATCTTGATCTTGACTTCCAAGTTCCAACGTTCCTACATATCGTTTTACTACTATGAGTCAACGACCTTACGAGGTGGGAGTAAAGTCCATTATCGCTTAAACTCATTCAGTGTCGACACAATCGCGCGGTCAGCATCCACGCTGGTCATTAAAAACATAATTTAAAACTAAATGCAGTGTTGTTACAACAACGGCGTGAGACGCACGTCGCTCGCTTTTTCAAAAGAAAACACGCTCGAATACAAATAAAACGATTTGTTATTTAATGAAATTAGTGGTGTGTGATAAAGATGGCTACAGAAACGAAGTTGGATATCATTTCGGAGTCTCCGAAGCGGTCGCCTAAGTTGGTTAGTCCGTTGGACCATGAAGCGGTGGAGATGGTGTTTGGAAAGCCGAATTCGCCGAAGATCGAGCCGGAGGTGCATGTCAAGAGTGAAAAGGACAGCAAGGATCATGTAAGTGATAAGTATTAAACAAACCTAAGTCATAATTGGAATTACCGATATTGACCATCGCATGCTCAAAGACCACATTTTTTTATGATTTTTTCACAATAAATTCCGTATTCTGACGGCGGGAAAGTAGCCCCAAAAAACAAATTTTCCAACAACATTGACTAAGGCACATTTGTATCTTTAGAGCCAACTATTTAGGTCACTTCACTGATTAAAGAGGTGGACTGATGACCTGGTAAAGATCGCGGGAGTCCGCTGGATGCGGGTGGCGCAGGACCGGCCATTGTGGCACTCTTTGGGGAAGGCCTATGTCCAGCAGTGGACGTCTTTCGGCTGATATGATGATGATGATGACTGATTATAAATTAATGATCAAGCATCCAGTAAGGTAAATGTCCCAATGCTCGACATCTCAATGCCTAATATTTGACACCTATTGTTCACTTCTATTGTTTTGATATAAGATTGAAAGTATCAAGTATTAGGCCTGTGTCAGGCTCTTAGTTTTAATTAGGTACCGTACAATACCAGGGACAATTTTCGTATTTTTTCACTAAGTTAGGTACTTCAAATCTGTTTTTGCTAAAATTATAAAAAAAATATATCCGAGATGCTTACAACAACCCCTTCATTTGATAGGTATGTTATACAAAACAGTTTGCGAAACTTTTTTTTAAATTTTCCAGTTTACCACCCAAAAGTGGCCCACTTGTTCAGAATTTATTAATTTACATTACGCGTCCATCTTTAGGTAACCAATTTACATATGTTTACCAAATTTCACCAATCGGTCCAGTGGTTTCGGAGCAAATCGGCTGTGACAGACGGACAGACAGACGCACGAGTGATCCTATAAGGGTTCCGTTTTTTTCCTTTTGAGGTACGGAATCCTAAAAACAATTGGTATCATCCTATCCTAGAAAAAATATGAGATATAATATTATTCGTGTTTTTCCGAAAAAAGATAGTGCAAATTTATGTTTCCATGCACTTCAGTGTCATTGTACAGTCATTTTGCTCACGTCGTGTCACAAAGTAACTTTAATATGGCATTAATTATAACTCTTAGTAAACTCGAAATAAGTATTTGAAGTTCCTTCACGCTGTCACTTTCATTTCGATACGAAAAAAATGTGACAATATTATACAATTCGTAGTTCAAATCCCGTCGAGATTCATCGGATAAGATAAAGTACTATATTATAAGATATCCACTCTTACTCAGCTCAGATCAGCAGAGTCAATTTTGGATACATTAATTAGAGTAATTGAAGCCGATGAATCACCTTCCTCCAGTAAATTCATGACTAACAATGAGATTCGTGGAGGCCCTAAAGAATACGATGGCGGTACTTAAATGGCGTGTGACGTCACGAGGTTTCTGACTCTGGGGCCCTGACGACCGTTAGTGGAACCCCTGCTCTGATTTTCGGAGGTAACACCTAGTTTTGGTTTTAAGAGCAGTTACACAGTTAGTTAGTCGTTCGCAAAACGTGCGTTTGTATTGCTGCAAAGGTCACCGAGGTAACTGCTGTAAGACGTTGATGCATCTTTACAAAAAAATTATAGGATGTACCCAAGAATGGCTGCACATGCCCGTCTATGGCATTGTAGCTCCCGAACGGATGAACCAACTTGAGTGCAGTTTTTTTTATAAACGAAAGTCTTGTCTCTCGAAATAGCTCTAAATTAAATAAATATCGTGGGACAATTCACACCAATTGATCTAGTCCCAAACTAGGCAAAGCCTGTACTATGGGTACTAGACAACGGACTATGCTATGTTCTCAGCTATGCTTTAATGAGTCAAGGGTTTTAAATTTTTTAATTTAGCCTAGCTTTACCTATGATCCCACTCATTTATCCAAGCCTAATCTCAACATGGCATAGTTTCCTTGGGGGTTGGTAGGTCAAATTGCAGCCGCTTCCATAAAAGCTACCAAGGTATGGTCTCGCTTCTTTAGGATAAACCGGGATAACGTTACTCTCAATATCTGGTGAAAAGAGATCGTAGCGCTCTGAGGCATATATGTATCTTTTATCAGCATCATCATATCAGCTGCTGGATATAGGCCTCCCCCTAAGAGCGCCACAATGTCCAGTAGACCCCCAAAAGGTATGTATGTAAACACTTTATTGTACACAAGTCACAGGTAAAATACAGACTAACTAGGTTAAGTCGGTACAAAGGTGCACTTATCCCTGTAAGGGATGTCTTCCAGTTAACCTTTGAGGAATTGAATGGAGATCAGGAACTAGAAGATAGAACAACTAACACGTGTATGAATGTGTGTAGTGATTGGTGCTAAATGGATTACGACGAGGAACTGTGTGAATTACGTATCAACATCTCAATTGATATGATAGCTAGATGAAGATACTATCGGCATGCCTAAAGGCAATAGAACAGTATTCGTGCAGTAATCCGCAAGGCGTGTATGTATGCTCATTTCTCTCACGCACAGTTATTGGAGAGAGTGGCGAATTGCAAGCGAGAAATCTACGCTTCATGAGACCGGGAAGATTGATTCGGAATAGGTAATGAGTTTGCGTGGTAACTGCATCAATATAAATATATTTTAAACATATGTTAATGAGCTCTCATTTGTGATCTATTAGCACGTACGACCCAATGTGCTACAGAGTGTAATCAAATTAACAATCAAAATAAATTCAAAGTTGTTGCATAGGAAAAATGATTCAAAATTCAATTATTTTAGAGAGGATTAGACAATTATTACAAAGAGCATAATTACAAATACACCACAAAGACCCAATTCTAACATTAAGGCCCCTTGCCATTCCTGGTGCAAAAGTGTCCATAATACCTACTGGCGGCATTTCCACGTTGGATAGCCATGGACAGCCTTTGCACCAGAAACGACTCGGAGGGGGGATTATTTTAGTATATTGAAGCTATATGTGGTTCACACCACGGGAGGCGTCCCTCTGTATCGGGTACATACTAGTTTGTGTTTAGTTTAAACACTTTAAAGTGATGGAGGAACTGGGGCGCTGCCGTTTGTCCGTGGATTTAACTAAATAATACTATAATCCTAAGCTACCCACGAGAGATGTTTAGGAGAGGTAGAGCAAAACAGAATATCATCTCGCTTATATTTGGAACATCCCAGTTGGGAAGTAGGTACTTCCACCTTTAAGAAGACCACAGCCTTAACAAAACTACTACTTACTTGCGCTGTAGGTATGTGATGAGTAAGGTCACCAAAGTTTCCGAGGATCACACAACACAGCGAATCCTCAAATCGATAGAGGGTCGGCAACACGCTTGTAATTCCTCTGGAATTGCAAGTGTTCATGGGCTTCAGTGTCTGCCTGCTTGTTTGTCACCGTCGTAGTTTTTTTTATTTTATAAAAAAACATATCAGCCAAGGTTAGCTAGGAAGCACCTAGAGCCTTCAAGTATTCCAAGAGACCAGCGACCACATTCACCGTCATCTTCATTATATATGAGTCAACAAAGTCGCTATGCCAAGGATATGCAGCTTGATGCCGCCAGTTTAATCATACTACATTAATAAAGACATAAGGACTCTAATCCCGTGGCAGCGAAGCAAATCCGACCACAATTACCACAGCAATTATGACCTACATCAATATTTTATTGTCATTGTAATTAGTCCTAATTAGATATATAAAGGAAACCTTTTTGCACGTCATTAACAAACCTTTAACAAAAGCGTGAAATGTGTCATCAGTGAGAAGAATTGACAAGCAAACAGTCCCTTACCTGGAGCGAAGAGGTTTGGGAACTGTGTGTCATGGTTGATAGGAATTTCGCTGGTACGTTTATTCTGGATCCAGAAGACCAATGTACAGTACAGTAGAGTTAAAAACAAATGACCCAGATGCAGGCTATAATCATCATCATCACCCTATATACTTCCCACTACTGGGCACAGGCCTCCTCTCATGAATGAGACCGGACGGGCGGCAGTCCCCTCGCTGGCCCAGTACGGATTGGGGACTTCACATACCTCTTTGAATGCGGGATTAATGCACATTAAAATTGCCAAAATACAGAAGAAAACTGATTCACCCAATTTCAATATCAATAAAAATATAGCAGGCTTTAGTTTTTTGTAATGAACCAATAGTTATTAACGCATCCTGCTAAAAATACTGAAAGTTAAATATTTCCTCGCCATTAATACCGATTGCAGTAAGCCGTGATAATTCCAGGATGTGTTTTTGACGTATCGAAGAGATATATTGTAAATCATCGCGGTTCATGCCTTTGCGTAAGCGCACAGGATATAATAAATTGGTTAGGAATGAAATCGATAATTACAAAATACAGGCCTTGGAATGCGAACCAGTCGTACGGATTATTGTCGACCAGAGAAAGTAATTACTCGGTTTTCCCCGAATCTCATACATCATTAGGTACAGAGGCGAGACGGTCGCCAACTGTAGGTCTCTCCCATGTTGGTAACTGACGAGAGGCTAGATTTTTTCGTGCAGTTCGCGTCGTAGGAAGTTTTGATAGACCTAGCTGAATCAGGATTAAAATGCCTGCGCGAGAATATTTTCTTATTCCTTCTTCCTTTTCAAAAATATTCTTCTAAATTTAAACACCAATTTTGTACTACTAATATGCATTTATCTCTCAACCAGTGAACAACTAAGACCTATACTTTTAAAAGCGGATTCGATAACAACATTAAAAACGCATTTCAGAGCGTTTTAAAAAAAAGTGTACATGAACTTTTTGTTCAGAATTCGATTTTGTTGGGTTTTTCTTACTCAGAATAGTTGATAATCGATCCTCATATGTACAAGAAAAAAAGTGTCCCAAATATTCCATTCCAGATCGTCACATTTTTGTATGCAGTCCTTTTACCCGACTGCCGAAGGAAAGGAGGATTATGTTTTTTTTTACGCACTGGAAGAAAAAACTTACTTTAAAATCTGGGACAATTTTTTTCTTGTATAAGGATCGATAGCATCAACGATTCTGAGTAAGAAAAACCCAAAAAAATTGAATTCTGAAAAAAAGTTCATGTACACTTTTTTTGAAAAACGCCCATCAATGGACCAAATCAAAGACTTGAATAAAAATTATACTCAAAACCTAAATTAGGGGCTCTCCAAGGGGCATGGTACCGAAGACATGGGTAGCATTACCCCGTTGCATCGTAAAGCTGAACGTTGAGCGAGGAAGCTCTCAGCTCTAAAGAACTTTAGAAATGAATTTCGATAATTAATTCTCAGGACTACAATATTTAGGTCACTATCAGTTCCCATTATAATTCCTATAAGGAAGTATTATTTCCTTCGTTCGATGACTAGGCAGCATGTGGATACGATTCATTAACGTTGAATGGGACAATAAACATTGTGTATTGAAATGTTTGATGAAACCCGACTGGCTGACAAACACAAATAAAAGGTTGACGCCCTAATTAGTTACACTACGATTAAAATCAGTTAACTACTGACATTTGGCATTAATTCACTCGATACTCTATCTTAAAGTCAGAATATTAGAGTTTATTTTATAAACACGCTGCCTATAAATATAACGGTTGTAATAAAGACTTAATTACATTGGTATTAAGGTAGAATATCCCAAGGTTTGATCCAATCTGTCAGTGGTTAACTGATTTTAATCAAGGTGTACAGGGGTCGTTCTTCTTTTCGACCGACAATAGCCTGTCCTTCGTCTTATTACGGCATCTCATTAGAGTAATGATGTTTACGGTTTTATAATGTTCAAATGAACGTCCATATTATTTTATTAATTAGTGATATTTAATATTTCACTTTCTCTAACTAACATTTTTTTAAATGTTTTTTTTTTCGTAGAATGCCGTGACAGAGTGGTAAACCAAAATGTTGTCCCCATTGAAAGAGTCCACTTTGTCACATGTTTTTTTTAGAAACCAACCGTAAATAAATATTTATATTGGCCAGAAAGGAAACTTTAATTAGTTCTAATGAAGAAACCTATGCATTTTTTTTTAAATCGCACTTCAAAACCACAATTTTCGATAGTTCAAAAACCAAAAAAACAGAAAAACCTCGGTTCATTGTCGGTAAAAAAGAAGAACGACCCACAGACCTATACAATTCTACATCGTAGACAAACTGTGATTAGATAATGTTTTACCGCAAGCTTTTATTCTCACAACTTTATCACGAACCTAAGTTGACATCATTTGCAAACCATTTTTCAGCCATTTGTCGGTATCCCATTAAGCTCTGGCATATTATGTAAATTGTCATTTAAAAACTTAATGTGGACGTGAAATTTATGCAGAACATCCTACTAATATTATAAACGTGAAAGTTTGGATGTATGGATAGATGAATGGATGGATGGATGGATGTACGTTCCACTTAATCTCAAAAACTACTGGACGAATTTATATGAAACATTCCAGTTATGTACCTCATATATCAGAAAAGGACAAAGGCTTTAATTTATGTTAAATTTCATCCCTTTTAGGGACGAAAAAGGCGACGATACTTTGTATGGAGACCAAATGATTTTGCTCGTTGACTTCATCAGGCGCTGGGTTCCAAAATGTATGGAAAAACTAAAATGCGACTCGGTCTTGACCAAAATTCTAATTGATATACCCAGGTATTTAATAACACTTTGTCATCATATCAGCCGAAAGACGTCCACTGCTGGACATAGGCCTCCCCCAGAGAGTTCCAAATTGACCGGTCCTGCGCCACCCGCATCCAGCGGACTCCCGCGACCTTTACCAGGTCATCAGTCCACCTTGTGGGGGGCCTACCCACGCCGCGCCTTCCGGTACGTGGTCGCCACTCGAGAACCTTTCCGCCCCAGCGGCCATCGGTTCTACGTGCAATGTGCCCCGCCCACTGCCACTTAAGTTTAGCAATTCGGAGGGCTATATCGGTTACCTTGGTTCTGCTACGGATCAGGCACATTGAATATATATATAACACTTTGTAAATGAAAATATGTCTGTCTACGTGTCCCGTTTTCTCGCCTAAATCGTTATATTGGCTATATCGATTTATGATTATGAACGTAAGATAGTTATTATATACCAAAACTCACATTTTAAGGAGATGAAATAGGAAATGACAGTCTGTATGAGGGTTGCAAGAGAAGAGGTAGACCAAGGAAAAGGTGGATGGACTGCGTGAAAGACGATATGAATAGGAAGGAAGTGTGTGATGAGCTGACGGGCGATAGAGAGGTATGGAAGAAAAAAACATGCTGCGCCGACCCCAAGTAAATGGGGTAAGGACAAGCGAATGATGAGTCTGTATGAGAAACCGTATTATACGCGGACGAAGTCGCGTGCGGAAAGCTAGTTAGGTATCTATATTTTAAAGTAGGCTATCCTAAATAGCCAACTTATAGCTTCCCTTTGTCTCATCAATACAAGTAGGTCCACTGTGCTGTTCACTATAGCGATCTTTCTGTACAGTATAATTATTTAACCAATAACAAAACCATCACACCTTTTAGTGTGTTTTGTGTTACAAATAGAAACGTCTTTTTTTCACAATGATAGTAACTTAGACTGGTAGGTCACCTTAATTCGAAGTTGAGAAGAAGAGATTTAATCTATGTACGAATCGTCTGGTCGATGTAACTGGTGACCGAAGAGCTGGCGGCTTTCTCGCGCAACGCATCAGCATTGCAATTCAGCGAGGAAATGCCGCCAGCATCCTCGGTACAATGCCTCGAGGGCCTTTTTTAGATTTAACTTAGTTTTAATTTATCTGAGTTAATGTTAATTATAATCTTGTATTCACTTTTAATAAATATAATCTATGTACTTATGATGAGATCGGTGGAGAGAGAAGAGCAGAGAACGGAAGGTTTTTTTCTCTTTTCAGTCCTATACAAGAGTGGTCTATAATAAATTTGATGACTGTAACCACCTCCACCTGCATCACCTGTCATGGCTCTACATAGTTTTTTTTTACAATGATGAATAAATTAATATACGTTTCGGTTCGACGTCAAGTCACTAGTTGACTCGTCAGCGAGTGTCGTAAAACTGTGTTTTGGACACACCTCAAAACAAATTCGCTCCTCGGTCAGTCGAATATTTCGCAATCACGGAAGAATAAAGCCATTTTACTAAAGGATCCGTAGAAGGATACGGCGTTGTTCTTTGAAGGTGTGTGCCGTGGACGGAACCGGTTGTTACCTCGTCGTCTCGTACGCACAGGCTTTCACAGTTAACTCCATGCCACGATGATTGGGTAAAACCACCTAATTTAGGAAAAATACGTTAACCAGAACTAGAGAGGGCCGCTAATTCCTCACAAGAATTTCCCTATAAAATAATCCGACGTCGGGATACGTATCCCATCCCACCTAAGTATTTTTACCCGAATGCCTCAGAATGATGGTTATGTTTTTAGAAAGAAAGAAAGAAGACTTTTATTCACTACACAAAAGACACACAGATATAAAGGGAGTAGACATACGATACAATTGACACATTGTGTGTGTCTTCGCGGCAGTGAATCGGTCGCTGTCTCAGCATTGTGCCGAGGTGTCAGACAGACACCTACAGCGCTGGTTTTCAGACAGCACCGTAAGTGACCCACGGAACGCAACACAGCATACTATTAGATAGTAGAAACATTTTCGAGCGTATATGTATTGCTTGTAACTACAAGAAAATTATATTTCACGTAGGTACTAGAGTCCAAACGGCGTAATGAATTTTGACATATTTGGTGTATGATTCCATTCCACATAATCTTAGAAGTAACATGAGACATGATATAGGATATAATATATTAGCATTATTAGCAGTTAGGTTTTTGAAAAATCTTTTGATTTCACTTCTCGATGTGACACAGAACGTAAACAGATTCGACGTATATATTCACCGCTGCACCGTTTGGTCATATAATTAGATTCACGTTGTGACGCATCGCGTAAGTACTTTGTTTTACTATGTTTGCGACACACCAAAAATCCGATGTGATGATAAAACGAGTCGGGGAAAATGACATTTTTATTTTTACGTGTTTGGGAAGCTGCTGCTGTTCAACCCACCGACGGAGGCTTCAGGATACAACATTCTGAACCTTCTCACAAGTTATTCGCACGGGAGTTGATTGGTCAAAAAAATCTGTTGCTAGCTCGCGGGCTATAAGAACAAGACTTTGAGGACATCAATACAATCGTGATGCATACCGCAGTCATTGCATACTAACATTATGTTGACAAATGCGGCTTAAATTACCTCTTGTATGGCGGAATAAAAATAAAATATGACGATGACCACCTAACACCAGCAGCAGTAGTTAGCTTTAGTAGTTAGCAGTAGAATTTTAGCAAATTGTAACTACCTTACTTAGGCCGTCCAGAACCAGTTGCTCCTAGCTTTTAAACGAATATGGCCGGACCAAATAATCCATTACCAATTTTCGAAAGAGTGTCTGACTTAAACGAAAATAAGTCTTCCTCCATGCTGGTTATTTTCCACACGTGCAGTTACATATTGCAACTCCAAAGTCATGGGGCTCTGGGATACTTACGCGCTCTATCAGTCTTTGTGTCTCCCAATTTCAAGAGTGGCTGTACCGTCTTTGAACTTCTTCGCACTGCACTGTATGCATCGGATCTAGATAGTCATTATTTAGCAACCTGAGATGGCTGAGATCGTGAGATCGAGGCACTTCTTCATCATATAAAGGTCCGTTATCGTGAGCGTTTTGCCGATAATTTTTGCATTCTAAAATCGTGACGAAGTTGATGATTGTCGTGAACCTTAAAACCCACTCAACTCGCCGCCAATAAGTGTACCTAGTGTGAAACAATCTTCCAACAATAATTCAAATTTCATTTATAAAGACACATGCATGATGTACCTAACTAAACGTGCTTTTGCACGAGCAAAGACAAGAGTGCGTAGTACCAGAGAATAGTAAAGGTTGCAGGACTTGCGGGAGACCGATGGATGCGGGTGACGCAGTAGTCCTGCGGCAGGACCGGTCATTGTGGTATACTTTGGGGGAGGCCTGTCCGTTGTCCAGCAGTGCACGTCTTTCGGCTGATACGATGATGACCGGTCGATGGACTCTGTTTAACAGACCAATTTTCCAGAAGGAAGTATATCACTGATTTCCAAACAATGTGAAACGGTGACGCAACAAATCTAAGCCTACAATAGTCTCAGTACAGTTTTTTTTACTTCGAAGGCCAAGCAATATGATAAACTGTTGAGTCAATACGTGTGGGCGGGGTCGATGCCTCTGCTTTGATCATATACGAAAATACTCTAAATACGTTTCCGACTTGCGAAAACCTTGAAATTATAATGACAATACTATGTTATTACAAAGTAGGTAGGGTACAGTCGCCATCAGATATATTGGAGCGTGCTCACAAATATCTGAACACGTCTCTAATGCCTCGTCAATAGAGACGTGTTCAGATATTTGTGAGCACTTTGGCTGCTCTGATGTAATGTGGTTGACTACTCCCACTCCTACCAATTCTTCTGCACAATGATATGAAAAGAAATGAATTTCTGACAAAAAAGCATTGTATCAATTTTTATTGCAAACTACACAATCATCGACTACTCGCTGCGAGTGTTCAATTTAGCCAAAGTGCGGGTTTATCTTGTGTAGTTTAGGAGTTCCTATATAGCCACCTGTCTCCATCATCAGATCAGCTCAATGACGCCGTAATATTGGGTTGTCACAAATTTTACATACTTATGCCAAATTTTAGCTCAATCTGATACCTGCAAGTGCTAAATTTGAAGGACAAGTTAAATAAAAACTATTTAAAAATGTGTCACTATATTTTATTTCCTGACCGATGTGCAGTTCACCAAACACGAAACGTTAGCGGTGTGTTTAACTATAGAAGTAACCGGCCGTGACCTCTATGTCGTCTTGTAATTTGTCATAGTAACAAAAGTGTTTCGTCAACTGAATGTAGTTCTTAATGCCTTCATAAAAAGGATTATTATTAATTAATTTGTAACTGTCAACTGTGTCTAGCAGATACTAATTATGTTTATTTTGTGTTTCGTGTCTTTTAAATTTAATTTAAGGTTTTGTAGCTGTTAAGGATGATTCACAGTACACCACAGTGGCGGAGAGCTTCATCCCGAGATAAAGGGTCTTGACAGACAGACAGGTGGACAACAATGTAATCCTATAAGGGTTCCATTCATTTGCTATTCCGCTACTGCATAATACCGACCGAGACCGACCGAGTGTTCAAGACTAAGTTCGGCTTCGCAAGCCATATCAGGGCTCACGCCCGTAACTAGCTAGGGTCGCCATCGCCGATCACGGCGTGGATAGCTATATATATATAGATACATTTTATTTTAAATCGATATCTATAACTAATTAAATGCTTCTTACGATGTCAAGGACGGCCGATAGTAAAGTGTGTCAAATGCACCTTAACGAGGAAACTGCCCTAAATTAGTTCCTCAATAGTCTTATCCATACTAATGTTATAAATGCGAAAGTATGTCTGTCTGTCTGT
This sequence comes from Epinotia nisella, assembly GCA_932294315.1. Lineage (NCBI taxonomy): Eukaryota > Metazoa > Arthropoda > Insecta > Lepidoptera > Tortricidae > Epinotia > Epinotia nisella. Next base: position 14,414,333 of record OW028687.1, on the reverse strand, counting down.
CTGTGTATCTGTCTGTCTGTTACCTCTTGACGCTTAAACCGCTGAACCGATTTAGATGAAATTTGGTATAGAGATAGTTTGTCGTAATAAAGAAGAGGCCTATACTCAACAGTGGGTGGATACGGGCTGAATAGACAGATAGATAGAAATAGATAGATCTAGAGATAGAGGAAACTGAAATATCGCGCAATCGGGAAACTATCTTCTGACTTGCTGCACACGAGTATTCTCAGACGAGACCAACGCGTCGGTGAATTCTGGAATGTAACGTTTTGGCAAAGGTAGAAAATTAAAAAAAGTAGTCGAAAGCGCGATGCTTTGACATACAAAAATAAACTGAAATAATCGAGTGACTGGGAAAACCCACTTTTTCAACGTCATAATGTCATAAATACCTACACACAGTCGGATGTGCCAAACGTCTCGTATGAGAATGCAGTTATTGTAATTTTATGAATATGTTACATACGACAAATGAACACGAGATCATTTTCAATGGAAGTTCTATATATTCAATGCACCCATTTTGACTGCTCCTGTGTACGGAATGTACGTGTGTTTAGTTACTTATTGAAATACGTTCAAAATTAGTATCTGGATATCATCATATCAGCCGAAAGACGCTGCTGGACATAGGCCTCTCCCAAAGAGTGCCAAAGTGACCAAACCTGCGCCACCCGCATCCAGCGGACTCCCGCGACCTTTACCAGATCATCAGTCCACCTTGTGGGGGGTCCGCCTTGTATCTGGTTATATACTAGCTCCTAAATAAGGACAAAATAAAATCGGGTAATGCTACCACAATAATAGCCAACACTGATATTTTCGCACTAGAAACAACAACCTACCTAGCTGTGAGTCTACTGGTAGTCACCATTGATAAAATGGATTATCACTTTGAAGCGCATTGTTTAGTTTATTTTAAAACGACCTTGAAAATCGAATCCCTTCGTTGTTAAACGTAACTACTATTGTTTTTACAGCCCGTCACCAACAAAAACTCAGAAAACGTCCACGCGTCGCAACCACTCCTAGAGCCACCCCGGGAAAAACAGCAACCGCCTCTAGCTGGTGAGTCATCTCATACTGACTCTTCTTTTGGTTTCTATTCAAGGTCAATATGATGGGCAATATTATGGAAATCCATAAAGAAACGCCCGGCTAAATCAACATCATAATTATTTTGATTTTATTTACTGCACTACCGATCAACCCATGGGTACTAAACTGAACCAGGCACTCGGCATTTTCGTGCACATTCCAATTACACGATCTCAAGACTGACCCGGAACTTGGAGTCATCTAAGAGCTGCCAGTTAATGACTGTCGGATACAGATCACAAGAATGTTTGGCAAACATTTACATCACTATCATCAAAGCAGAAATGTTGTCATACAATCATTTTATCGTCGGCCGCTTTTTTACTTCTTGATACATACTAGTTTAATTCTCAAAACATACTTAATCTGTTACAATAATGTTGACCCCATACTAGGCATTGCCTGCCCGGTGGCTTCGTGTCGTGTGACGTAGCTTTTTTTTAGCCTCACCCAATACCAAAAGTACACTTTTTTCTGCTTCTAATATAATCTACATTTATGCGTTTTGTTAAGTGCATTCTTCTGATATCTCAAGCGTGCTATTATTTTCGTCTTCGTAATGCTTATTCTGCAATCTACATTAACATAAGAACATCCAATGAATCATATAGACGTCACGTAATGTAATAGTAATAAATGGCTAGCATGCCTTGTCGTATACTATCCATACCCATAATACCTAGTTGCCCTTTGTTTACTTCGGCCGGTGGCAAGCAACGGCCCGCCTGATGGTCAGCGCCAGCGGTTAGCATGAACGCTGCCGGCATTTTATACACCTGTACACTCTTCTCGAAGAACCCCATACTCGAGTCACTCAGGAGCGAAAGCGGTACCTTTTTCCCGGGAATGATACTATTTATTAGCTCCATACGCTAACAACTAACCTACGAGATTCTTTCAAAACCAGATAAACACGATCATTTTATTTGCTTTTTCGTTTTATTTGTCCGCTCGCACGCTTATTATATTCTGCACAGGCCCCGAGGTGGACGACCTGGACGAAACGCCGGCGGCAAACGCACCGTATCCCGGCATCGATGACGGTCTGCTGGAGCCCTCGGACAAGAAACCGGATCCCGGTACAGGTCGGTACACCGTCTCATGACACTACAACTATTATATTGGGAGTCCCTTATTTTATCGACAAACATTTCACCGAATGCATTGAATTGCCGAATTTTCATGAGAGAAACGTTTGTCGGTAAAACGAGGGTAAAGCTACATATTTATTATTTTCTACACACTACACAAATTATTTTCGTCTTACTTTCTTTACATCTCATCTTTGTAACGATCTCCGTCAAGCGTTGACTGCCATTGGTTTGTGTATGCGTAGTTTTAATTTTTACGTCACATAAGGCCATTAAATGGTGATTACCGTCCGCTACGCGTACAGAGCATCCCAGTTGGATGGATCGTGGGTTAAGAATACTTTGGTAGATTTAACAGTGTCACAACGTTGCCAAAACGTGACCGTTAAATCGACTGGTTAATTATCCAGATCACACGTCCTATCCTATCTATACCTATATGTAAATGACAGCTACGTTATGACGGGGTTATATCAATGGCAAAGTGCTAAATCACGCAAATCAACACAAACGACCCATCATAAATTATGTGAGTTGAAGTTTTTAGTAAAGTGCCGCCGGACTCACTGAATTGCACGGTCCCGTTACATACCTAACCTTGAGCGACTTGTTTGTGACTGGCAAGGTGAAGGGGAAGACTGGACGCAGCCCAATCGGATGGACCGACCAAATCCGCACCACCCTCGACACTAAGCTCCACGAGGCCGTACATGTCGCCGAAAACAGACATACTTGGCGAAACATCTTTAGAGAGAAAATGATGACAAGAGGTTGACCCTCAGCATTGAGGATAACGACGCATGGAGGGTTGGGTTAGATACCTATGACCTGCTCAATATTGTCAAACCTCGAGATCACGGGAATTTGATGAAAATAAGGCATGAATAACTATTCACATACAATTATTTCTAAGAGCACACAAAATTTAAGCTGTTATCTATTAATGTAATTGACTGTGGTCGTAAACCGCCGTATTGCGATAACAATGTTGGTTTGAACTCACCTCTATACCTGATTAAATAATCACTACTTCATTTGTTTGTTGCGATAAGGTCACATAATTATGCTCATTTATACATTTCCTTTGTTACCAAAATCAAAATTCCCACGTTATTTTATAGTCACAATCATAGCATAATGTGTAACTAGGTACATAAATAAAACAAATGAAAAGAAAACAAACATAGAGAACCATTTCGATATTAAACAAGACATTCGACTAAAAAACCCGCATTCAAATTTAGCAAAAAGATTAACGGTGAGTTGGCGGCTGTCATTCCATAGAAACTTGTCAAACTTTCCATTTCAGATTTTTTGCAACCCGGTTTGGTGCAACCCACCGAGTCGTTTGCGTAAAATTCTGTCGAGCTATAATATATAAAATATAATAAAAAATTAAATTCGTTTATTTAAAAGAAACAGAACACATCTTAAATTAGCCCATGGTCCCACACTAGGTTTAGCCTGTGTCGCGGCGACCGTTTGAAAATATTAACAGTAGGTACATGTTTGTTCAGGTAGGTATTTTCTATTATTATTATAAAACAAAAACAGTTCAAAAAGTCCTCCCTGGTCCCGAAAATTAATATTATGAAAACACTAATTTACAAGTTTGATATAGGTTAAAACTTCGTGCAACGTGATCTTATTTCTTCAACGATGGTTAAACCTATTTATTGTGGTGACGATCATTTGCTCGATACAGGAATACATGCGTAAGAGCCATTTACAGATTTTGTAGAGACAATGTTTGCCTACGATGAAACCGTACAGGCACCGGACCGAGGCATTATCATGACCGAACCGACTGCGAACCGGCTGTGATCGCAGCTGAGCATATATGCTCAGAGAGGAGATCAGGAGCATCAGGAGATACTCGCCGGCGTGCGAGTGCGGACTGTTAACCTTGGAAAACAACGACGCTATCCTATGGGTCCAGCAGATGAATATTAGATTATAGGAACGAACGATTGAATTAGCCATACGAACAAATAAATTATCATGATGTGAACGATTTCTTTTCTAGCATCTTCATCAACTACTAAATGTCATCAATGTCATGATTGTTATGAAGTACCAAAACGACCAACAACTCTAGAGCAACGATTACCTTGGTGTCGGGAAGTGGTGACCCGTCCGGTCGCCAACTAGGATAAAATTGATAATGGTGTCCTTAACCAACATAATGACATTTGATGCAACAATCCAATTGTTAATAATACTATTGCTTTGTTCTTTAGTATGTATATGTACACGATTTACCAGTTAGGTACTTTATATGATAATTTTATTAGCCATAGTAAATCATCTACGTAATAAGTTCCTTGACTTTGTTAGTAGATAGATTGGAATTTACAGACAGTACGCCTAGACACTGTTAAAATTATTTAATGTTAGTAAATTGTGTCTAATTTATTGAGGTTTAGCATGTTGATACTAAAAATATGACAATACCAAAGTAATTCTTTTTCGAAAAAAAAAAAAATATATAAAATGTTTCACTTGAGTACTTCATAAGAAAACTTTGTTTCCTTGGAATGTTTTATAGACAGTACTTCTATTTCTACTATTTTTTACAAATTAAACATCCACGGACCGGCTACTCTACGAAAAGAAAATTATGTTTGTTTGTTGTTTTATGACTGAAACACATAGGGCGTCCCTTTAGGGGGAAGGAGTTGGAAATAATAAAAAGACACCAAAAGTTTGACGTATTTCTAAGTTGCCATAACGTTTCATGGCCCTAATTCATCGGCCCCACAAAATCCACCCCACCAAATGTGAATGCTTAATTTTCAGATGGTGAGGACGATCACAAGGAGCCACACAGCGACTCGGAAGAGCACGACGAGGGTAAATGGCTGTGGCCGTCAGGAGACGACGTGCCTGATTATCCTGGTGACTGGACGCACTTGTCAACAATGTAGCTCTGAGAGATCACCCTGGGAATATCACTAATTGGACCTTTTGTTTCCTTGCGCGACAAGCATCAATTTGCCACCACTTTGTTTTCATCTCGCGCATAGATCAGTTCTACAGGAGAAACATACTGAGAGTATTTTCGGTTAAAATTGAATGTTGCCGGCTGTATTTTTTTCCCGGGTGATCTTTTAGTACCTAGTAAGAAAATTCACATGATGGTGATTATATTCAGAGCTGGGTCGCCATTTACACATAAACTGAAATTGTATTTAACGTTGGACAATTTGAGGCAGTTTAACCACCTCATAAACTATTTACGAATATTATCACCATCACGCGAGTTGAATTAATTCGCATGATGTTTATTTTTTTGGCTATGTTGTTGACTGTAACTATGCGGCCACTTTGTAATGATAATTATAATATGGAAATTATGTACTGCTGCCTTTTAATTGGAGAGCAAGCTTACTACTTATAGGTTAACGAGGGCTTATTTTGCGTAATACGAAGTTTTATTCTCGTCACTATATTTTGTAACACTTCATATTCATTTACCAACTCAAGAAAATATGGGATTTATAAATAAATATTTTTAAGGAAAGTTTAATTTCATTGACTGTGATACTGTCAATAACTTTGATGAAATGCAGAACACAAACAACAGGCCACTACATCGATTGATTTAAACTATTTTGAGAAGGCCGGTTTAAATCGTTCCCCACGGCACATTTACTAGCATAGCATGCTGCATGTTAAAATGTACTCGTATTATAAGAATTCGTCTAAGCTTGTATGTACAGTCGACGTAAAAGAAATGTTTACACTTTTGCACCTTATCCCATTGTAATAAGGCGAAAAATGTAAACTTACATATTTTCTTTGACGTCGACTGCAAACACCCGTATATAAAATTAGACTTAGCAATATATGCATGTCAGCATTTTATTATTATGCTTGGACCAATTAGGATTGTACAATTACAACAATTTGACCATTGCCTGAACTAGCATGAATTACACAAATAATAAATTATGACAGTATTTATTTGCCCATCATTGTTTTGTGGCTCCTCTTCACAATAAATGATCATATATTCGTATATGATTATGTGGTTACTGCAAGGAAACTAATAACATTAGCGATCTTAAACTGGCTATGAGCAGCTCTTCCACTAAACCAAATAATGTTTTCATGCAAATCGACCCAGCCCAGCAATTAACTGAGTTTCATTCAGTTGCGCGGAAAGCATGGAAGTGTGGCTTAATATTAGGAAAGAAAGAAAACATGTTTATTCTTAGCACAAAATTCACAGGGAAATTCATAAAAACACAAAAATACAATAAACGTGCCATGAAATGGTGCCGAACTAATTGGCTAGCGCTGGTCTTCCGTCGGGGCCAACTGGTGAAGTCACGGCGTGCAAGACAGTTCGGACAAAAATTTAACTGCATTTTTTATTACTATTGAAGAACTAAAGAAAACACATTGAAAAACATAAATTAAATATAAAAGTAGTGGATGAGCAGCCTCAGTGACAATCAGTGAAGCTTATATAACAGTTGAAACGAACTCATAATGTCAGATGAAACTAACTGACTCCCATTGGAATTATATGACACTTGATTTTAATTCTAACCGTTTAGTGCTTGCAGTAGTGGTCTATTATGACCTGTTGTCAGGAGGATCCAAAAGACAGCAGGTCCGTATAATATACGACGCAATAATCCGCGTCCACTATGTCTCTGTCTCAATTTAACACATGTAGAAAGAGAGAGAGAAAGATACGTGGATGCTAATTATTAGTCCGTTGAATAATACGGACCCAAGACAGCATGTAGAAGTTGCGAAAGCAAACAAAAATAATAAATATGATGATGTTTCCAGATGGCGTTCACGGTTTCAGCAATGGCCTGGACCCGCGATTTGGAGTGGACCGGCCTGGGTCCCCATTTCTACCGCCTGGGGTAAGGACCTTAGATAGGATTATTGAGGACTTCGATAGCTCATGGGCTGTTTTAGATAGGGAAAATGTAGTAAAACCAAGAAGTAGTTGTGAACTTGAAAGCAATTTTAATACAATGACAGAAAACAAAACACATCATTCATAATGTAAAAAACGGCAAAATAATAGACAAAAGTAAAAGTATGTACAAAAAAGGTTGCATCCGCAACATCCCACCCCCTTGTGTGCGAAAGCACACGAAGCTAGCCGGGCCAGCCAAGGAGCCCTATGCGTCTAGCCTGACCAACTTTTTGGAGGGCCGACGAAGAAGGCCTCCCTGTGTGGCTACGTCCACCACCCTGACTACGCCATCTCGGCCAGGGAAGGTTGCAGTGATACGGCCTCGTGGCCAAGTTCCTCTTGGAAGATTTGCATCCACGATGAGCACTAGATCGCCAATGCTTAAATCGCGTTCTCTGTTTTCGCCTGTCTGTCGAGGTTGCATTGTGGGTAGGACCTCTTTCACCCAACGGTTCCAAAAATGGTCGGCTAACCTTAAGGCCTTCCTCCAGTCAGATCTACGAAGAAGGTCTCGGTCGTCCAGGGTTGCGGGTAGGACCTGGTTCGAGGATGAGCCAATTAGAAAGTGGAAGGGTGTCAGAGTTTCTTGATCATCTTGACTCACAGGAACGTGACTTAGGGGGCCGGGAGTTGACGATGGCCTCAGCTTCCAGCAGGAGGGTTACGAGCACTTCTGCGTTAGGTGCCCTTTCGCGTAGAGTGGCGTTCAGTGCCACTTTGACGGTGCGAACTAACCGTTCCCAGCATCCACCAAAGAAAGGAGCAGCGGGAGGAATAAAGCTCCAATTTATTCCTTGGCTAGCAGCAAAATCGTTGACCTCGGTCTGATAGAACTCCCGTAGTATTCGGTCAGCGCCGACAAAACAAGTTCCGTTGTCGGAGAATATTGTTTCGGGAGCACCTCTTCTCGCAATAAATCGACGCAAACTCATTATCGCTGAATCTGCAGACAGGGAATGCACGAGTTCCAAATGGACGGCTCTGGACGTCAGGCAGGTAAATAGGGCTACGTAACGTTTCTCCTGTTTGCGACCGATCGTGGAGTTAATAGGGCCAAAATAATCAAGTCCGGTGAAATAAAATGGGCGGCGATGGTGAGCAAGCCGCTGCGGAGGAAGATTTCCAGTCATTGGATTCATCGGTTTTGACTTCCTGATTCGACAAAACAAACATTTGCTGGAGACACTCCGTACGGTGCTGCGCAAGGGAAGAAGCCAGTATTTCTGTCTCAGCTCATTGACGACCATCTCATTATTCGCATGTCCAGCCTTGCGATGATAAAAGAGAACCAAAAGGCGCACGACTGGGTGATGACCATCTAATAGTATGGGTGATTTGACTTCGGTACCGACATCTTCTACAGCCTCAATTCTGCCGACCAAACGTAGCAAATTGTCCGTTCCCATCATGGGTGACAGCTTTGCTAAGCGACTGCTCTTGGGCAACAACTCTCCTCGTTCAATCCGCTGAATTTCTTCTCCAAATGTCTCGGACTGTACTTTCTGCAGGACGTGCCTTTCTGCGGCTTGCATCAATTCCGCTGTCAGGGGCAATAGAGTGGTGGACGTAGGCGCGTTTGTACGTTGACGAACCCTTAAATCGGTGCTGGGATCAGTGTGTCTAACGCGGTCCAAAAGTGAGCGAAATTTAGAAGCAGCTTGCAAAACGCGGGCAGTGGCGCGCAGTAAGCGCAACCAGTCACTAAAACGACTGAAATTCGCGGTGACAACCAGATGCCCAACCAAAAGTTTAGGAGCTTGCTTAAACTCTTCATGAACAGGCTGGCCAGCTGGTTCCACAGGCCAATCTTCAGGAGGAGCCAGAAGAAATGAGGGGCCAGTGAACCATCGGTGGTTAGGATTGAGATGGAGAGGTTTGATTCGCGTGGCATCGTCCGCGACGTTCAAGTCAGTTGGGACCCATCTCCAGTCTTGAACGCATGAATTTTCGGTTATTTCACCGACCCTATGGGGACAAAGGGCTTGAACGTTCGTGCGTCGCTTCTTAGCCAGCTAAGGACAGTTCTCGAATCTGTCCAAAAAAACGTTCGAATAGGCTTTTTGTTGTGAAATTCCTTGATGGTCATAGCAAGGCGTGAAGCTATTAAAGCACCCTGCAATTCTAGGCGCGGAATTGAAGTGGGCTTCAATGGCGACACTCTTGCTTTACTGGCTATGAGAGCAAGCTTGACTGTACCGTCTGCGTAAAAGAAACGCCAATAAGCGACCGTCGCATAGGCAAGCTCGCTCGCATCCGCAAAAATGTGTAGCTCTCTGTGCAGAGGCTCGCCGTTCACCTTAGCGTACCAACGTGGAATTCGAATATTAGATATATCTGACAGTTCTTTAAACCATTCGTTCCACCTTAAAACCTGTGAAGGTGGGAAAGCAGTATCCCAATCAATGTTGGATCTCCATGCCTCCTGAAGAAGTATACGGCCTTTGACCACTATAGGGCCAAGCAAACCTAGTGGGTCGTACACTTTCATGAGGTGGGACAAAACTTTACGCTTAGTAAAAACACCATGTAACTTGAGCCCTTCTAAACCAGTCCTAAAACCAATGGTATCCGACATAGGATCCCACGAGACACCTAAGGCTCTGATGTTACTTGATTCGCTACCAAGAGACACTTCAGTATGCTGTGCGGCGCGCAATTCAGTTGGAACCAGACGTAACGCTTCCTGATTGTTAGAAATCCAACCACACATTTCAAAACAGGCGTTACGATGGATAATCACCACATCAGATGCTAGCTGCGCAGCTTCAGTTAACTCGTCAAAGCTGTCCAAAAAATCATCCATATACGAGCTGTGGATGCTTGCATTGGCTGCTTTAGGATACAAATCCTGATGTGACATTGCATTTTTATTTTTAATATACAGTGCAGTAAATGGACTGGATGACGCTCCAAAAATGACAGCTGTCATTCGATACTCTTTTATAGGCGTTGTGTTTTTTGACCTAACGTCACGCCATAAAAAGCGTAATGCGTCTCTATCTTGATCACGGATCCGTATTTGGGGAAACATCTCCTTAATATCGGCTGTCACTGCGACAGCACCCTCTCTAAAACGCCAAAGAATGCCTAATAAGTTTTCTAAGAGGTCAGGTCCTTGAAGGAGCAACGAATTCAAAGAAACGCCTTGATTCATAGCGGCTGCGTCATGAACGACACGAAGTTTACGTTTTTGTGGGTGATACACCCCAAAATGTGGCAAATACCACCTTATTTTTGTGTTGGTGTCACTTTGAGTTGTATCACAAGTCGTTTTTAAGTTTATTTTATTCGTATCATCAGTGGTTGCCATGTAGTCAGGACATTTTGGTTGCACTTTATTCGGACTGACTGTACCATTGTAAATGTTACCTGATGAAGTGATATTTTTATTTGAAAAATCCGCTAAATTGTGTTCACTGTTGACAGCGTTGGTACCGTTCCTAATTCTGACAGAATGATCATAATAAGTGACAGGATCACATTCCTCAGCATAACCTTTGGAAATCATATTGTCAATAAACCTTTTGTACGCTTCAGCAAAATCGGACTCTCGAAACATACGTCTCTCTAAACTTAAGAAGCGAGATAGAGCTTGCGGATAACTGTTGAGGACGCACTGAGTATTATCCCGCCATGGAAGTCCTACCTCATACCTACCAGTAGGCAAACGTGTGGTAGTATTGTCTGAGATCTCAACAGCTCGAGCATCCAGTTTACTATGAAGGTTTTCATGTTTGGAAATACCTAGTGAATCCAACTTGTACTGCTCTTTTATGAGCAGTTCTAAACGTTCATGTTCAGTAAGCTCAATGCGGTCTAGGTGACAGTGGTTGACAAACTCAACCGGTTTAGTTTTACTAGAAGCCACTCCATACAAAGTCCAACCAAGCCAGGTGTAACAAGCTACCGGCTCGTTACGACTACCAGCGCGCACATCACGAGATATTGACAGATGCCAGTGCTCGGCACCAATCAGCACGGTTGGCGTAGCGTCAGTGTACGTCAAATAATCGGTGAGGTCGCTCAAATAATCGTAAGACTGTACGGTGTGTTTGGACAACGTTTGCGTGCTCAAGCTGAGCGAGGGCATCGCCCTGGCACGATTGACTAAAAACCTATCAGATTCATGTTTACCCTGTATGTAAAAATCAACATATGAAATCTTAGTCGTTTTTTGTAAGCCACCTACAGCGTTAACAGTAATAACCTCCTCAGGCCCTGACAACCCGATACGGGCAGCCACGTCAGAATCAATTAACGACGCCGTACTGCCGTCGTCTAGGAGTGCGAAGGTTTCGTAACTGCCAGCTGGACCAGACACAACAACTGGTACTACTTTTAATAATGTGCTGTGTGGGTGTGTTTTGGTTGACATTGCAACCTGCTGCCGCAAAATACCTGTGTTGGAAACCATGACGTTTTCTTTTGACAGTTCTTGTGTAGTCGTGGAGCAGCACGACGCGTGTTTGGCATCACTTTCAGACGCAGTTGCATACCCAGTATTATTGAACGCAGCACACCCCGTTTTGTTTGTATTGCTTAGTTCTGTTTCACACTCTGTATGGTTGAGCGCAGCTGTACACACTGTATTATGGAACGCCTGTGTATGGGAAGTTTGTGGTGATGATAACGTATCCTGCCTGCCGTGTAAAAGTGGATGGTGTCGGAAAGTACAACCGTCGACACCACAAGGCTTCACTTTACACAACTTCCACTGATGTGATTTACTCTTTAGACATTTATAGCACATTTTGTGTTCACGCAACCAACACCACCTGTTTTCAACTGACAATCTTGTGAATTCGGAACAGTTTTTTATATCATGACACTTTTTACAATAAACGCATTCAGTTTTGTCACCTATTTTACTTTTGACATGTGTCACAGCATGAATATTTTCACGTTTGAATTGTTTATTGATAGGCAAAAAGCCGTGTTGTTGTGTACCAATAAGACCTATTTCAGGCGATAATGCGAACTTAATATAACGCTCGTGTTCACGTGTTAGAAAATCAGATAAAAGTTCTAACTTTGACGTGAGAGGGTTTGACATTTCTGATGCATAGTCAGACCACCTCATCTTCATTAAAGGGTTAAATTTGCCCAAAATACTATGAAATAGCTCAGGTGATTGTAAATATTCTCTTAGGCCGAGTAATTTCATAGTAGAAAGGCTGTTTCGTACCTTGTTTGCAAAAATACCAATTTCCTTAAGGTCAGCGCCGAGCCGCGGTAGCGTCTTTAAAACCTGTACCTCGCCGAAGACGATCATTTCCGGGCATGCAAATGTTCGCTCGAGTGCATGCATGATCTCCTCGGTGGCAGCTGCGGTGTGGAGCAGCGACGCGACCGCCTCGCGCGCGGGTCCGCGGAGCGCGTTCTGTAAACGCGCAACGTTCTCTGCGGGGGAATAAGAAGACTCAGTACTACTAAATTGACGTTTAAATTGTAGCCATTGCGAACCATTCCCGAAGAATGTAGGGAGTTCAATATTGGCTCTACAACTTGAAGCTAACGCTTTTGCTGCAGCTGCAGTGTCAGCGATTGCTTTGAGTATAATTCCATCGCTTCCTGTATTGCGATGCAATTCGACAGTTGGCTCATTCGTCAAGCGCAGGCAGCTACCCTGGTTTATATCACGAACCCAAGATGCCGTTCGTGAATGAACGTTACTGGCTGACCGTGCGGAACGTTCTTCGGCTTCTTGAGCGGCCAAAGCAGCCTCCATCTCTAATTGTTCTACTTGTTTTACCTGTTCAAGTAGTTTTCTTTGTCGAGCCATTTCTATTTCTTGTTCACGAATCATCAATTCTTGCTCTCGCTCCATGCTTTTGCGGGCCAACTCGGCCTCCGCAGAAAGCCTCCGTGCTTTTATGGTAGCTGATGACCGCGAAGACTCTGTTAAGTGAGACCTGCAACTAGGAGAAACGTCACAATGTTCGGCCGCAGCAGCGGAGCCGCCGCCGACGGTGGAAGTCACAGGACACGCGCGAACGAAATCGAGAGCTGTGGGTGTTTCTGTGGCATCAGTCTTTGCGAGGTCCTGACTTTTGGACCGACCGACCCCACCCACAGCGGGTACACCTGGTTCCGAGCGCGTCGCTTTACTACTTTTAGCCGGCGTTGCCAGCTGCTTGGTTTTAAAACGCGTATTCATTATAAGACGGGAGAAAGGACCAAATATTGAGGACTTCGATAGCTCATGGGCTGTTTTAGATAGGGAAAATGTAGTAAAACCAAGAAGTAGTTGTGAACTTGAAAGCAATTTTAATACAATGACAGAAAACAAAACACATCATTCATAATGTAAAAAACGGCAAAATAATAGACAAAAGTAAAAGTATGTACAAAAAAGGTTGCATCCGCAACAAGGATACTAGCTTTTGCCCACGATTTCGTTCGCGTGAAATTTCATACTGAATTCCAACCCGAATTTCATCCCCTATGGTTTATTTCTCGGGATGAAAGGTATTTTAAGTTTCAATTTAGGTTATGAACTACTTTTATGCCAAATTTTATATGAATCCATCAAGCCGTGGATGCGTGATTGAGTAACAAACATCTAAATATCTGCACATCCAAGCCAGTCGATATAGCACAGGTCTCGTCGGAGTACTCGGAGTCTTGGAGAAGCGCTCATCGACAAAAATAAGACCTTACTTTGACAATAAAAGGACAGCAAACAGTTGATTGTTGTTGGATCAAATTACAGAATTACCTACAAATATTTATAGAGATTTGGGTCGTTCTTCTTTTCGACCGACAATAACCTGTCCTTCGTCTTATTACGGCATCTCATTTGAATAATGATGTTTCCGGTTTTATAATTTTCGAATGAACGTCCATATTATTTTATTAATTAGTATTATTTAATATTTCACCTTTTCTAACTAGCATTTTTTTAAACGGTTTTTTTGCTCGTGGAATGCCGTGACATAGTGGTAAACCAAAATGTGGTCCCCACTGAAAGAGTCCACTTTGTCACATATTTATTTTTAAAACCAACCGTAAAAAAATTATTATATTGGCCGGAAAGGAAACTTTAATTAGTTATAATGAAGAAACCAATGCATTTTTTTAAAATCGCAATTCAAAAGTACAATTTTCGATAGTTCAAAAACAAAAAAAAAAAACAGAAAAACCTCGGTTCATTGTCGGTAAAAAAGAAGAACGACCCATTTACGCACACTAGCACTGTGAATCGTCAAAAAGAAGGTGGTAGTTTTTAAATAAAATGTTATCATGATAATTTTGATACTAAGTGCCATCTAGTCCAAATAATGGTCTCACCTAAAATCTGTGGCTCTATAAAGCTGAGTGCAAACCCTTTAGTGCAAATTCCAAGGGCGGGTTGCACCATCTTACGATTACAGTCCGATCCGATCAACGTTAAATATGGCGCCGGCAGCTGTCATTCCATAGAAACTTGTCAAACTTTCCACACATTCATATTTTAACGAACACCGTTTAGGATTTCAGACCGTTTTTGGAACCCACCCTTAGTTTGTTGATTATGTATATACCTAGATATTTTTCTAGCAGGAACAACATTTGTTTAGTGATTGCCACAATAAAAATATCGACAATCCTGTTATCGATAAGTACATACTACTTCAACGACAATACGAACATACAACCACAGACATATATTGGCTATCTACCTAGACGCCGCGTGCACCTACACTGTAACCATATACAGAGACACAGATTTTTTTTGGGACCAAAAATGGGTTTGGGAAAAACTACATGATGTGACATTCTGCGTCGATTTTAAAGACAATTTCGGTGTGTATGTGTGTGTGTGTGTGTGTGTGTGTGTGTGTGTGTGTGTGTGTGTGTGTGTGTGTGTGTGTGTGTGTGTTTGTGTGTGTGTGTGTGTGTGTGTGTTATGGAGTAAAGTAGGTGATAATTAATTCAGTGACACGAAGAAAGAAAGTTACAAAAGTATTGCAAATTGTTTTCTGAAGTATGTAAAATAAAAATTGATAGTTTTGTTATTATTATCTATTTTTTAACGCACCCTATTACCCTATATATATTTGTATTTATTTAAGCATATTATGGCAGAACGACTGATGGTACTGTGAGGTCGCATATAGCGACAGGTACAGTGGCCAAAAAGGTTGCTGCATATTTGTATTTATTTACCTCTATGACGTTGAAGTGGTACTTATCGATAACAGGACTGTCGATGTTTTTATTTTGTCAATCACTTACAATAAGTCGTTCGTGCTAGAAAAATATCTAGGTATAATTATGTACCAATATATTTTCTGTTTCACTTTCATGTAAGTAATGTTTCTTTGTACTCAGAATTTATTTACTTTGTTTGTATTTAAAATAACCGCTCTTTTCTTCTGCGTTATCTGTAACTGTTCTAACTTTAAAACATCTCGTTTCAGTCGATTCCTGACGTAAACACATACCAGCAAAAGAAGAATCTGGCCCAAGGCATGATGGACCTGGCGCTGCTGTCGGCCAACGCGAACCAGCTGCGATACGTGCTGGAGTCCTCCACCGCGCACCCCTACTTCTTCCCCAGTCTGGTGTTCATCTCCCTCAGCATCCTACTGCAGGTCTGTTCTCTGTGTTTTATAGCTTTCAACGCTATGAATCCTCAAAGAATCATCAAAAGCGCGTTGCAGACCCTTCGCCAACACGCCTATGTTTCTTCTGGAATCGATGGGGCGCTGTCTGCAGACCGCATACTAGTTTGCCATCGTGAAAAACATTACAAATCATGGGTTTATCAGGCCATGCCTGTTGTTGAGCATTGATGAAGTCTATAATGGCACGAACCACCGCAGAAAAGATGTACCGATCTGAATATGAATATTGGAGTGTCGAGACGCTTGGGAATTACACAAAATTACTAAAATCTAGAAAATATGTAATTACTAAAATAAGTGCACTATGTGATATGTATTGTTAGTTGGTACTAGCATGCCTAGATTAAAGTGTAAGTTTCGTTGACATTCACTTATAACTTATTAAGTCTTAACATTGTAGGTGCCTTTGTATTTTACTGTAAGCATGTCTATAAATGTTATATTCATTATTCTATTTGACGATCATAATGTAAATTCATAACAATATAAAATAAAGCTCGCTTAATCTATAGCTAGCTTTATTTTATATTGTAATTGTATATTATGAAATAAGATAATCTAAATCTAATTTCTAAGAAATTAGTTCCAGTGCCATACATAAAGAAGCGTAGATAAACAGAAAAAATAATACTTAAGTAAATGGATAAATTGAGGTTGTCACCATTCGTACAGTGGACGTCAAAGATATGTTCACAATCTTGCACATTCATCAACCTCCTATACTATCTGCAAAACCAAGTGGCAAGTATTATTACGCACACAAAAAATTTCATTGTTACTTTTATTGTCCGACTCACCACTTAGTTTTGCGGATAGTATAGCGTTTATCCCGGTTGTATTCTAAAGGAGCCCAGGGTCCCCTAATTCCAAGATTTGACGTAGGCACGGGTAAATCTGATGACCGTGAAGGTTGCGGGAGCCCGGTCGTAACGGAATTCTTTAGAAGAGGCTTACGTCCAGCAGTGGACGTCTTTCGGCTGATAGATAATGGTGATGTTGACTGGTTAGTCATATTCTATTCTTTATTGTATTAATGTAACGTAATTAATGCAATTCCAGATAGCAGTAGGCGTGGGCCTGATAATGAACAGCCGGTACGACGTGAACGACAAGAAGGACATCTGCAAGGCGGACAAGATCAACAACATGACAGTGCTCGGCGTGTTCCTAGTCACGATAGTGAACGTGTTCATCACGTCTTTCAGTGTGGCCACGCCCACCGTCGGGACCGGCGTGGCTGTCAACGGCGGGTAAAGGAAACTACTGAGGCAAGCCACGTAGGTCTAGTTATGTGGTGGCTGTAGATGATTCCATATTTTTTGAAGAAGCGTAGCGTATGGTTAATAGGCAGGTCAAACTAAAAAAAAACAAAACATATCCGTAACTTTTTGGCAACTATGGATCGATTTTTGAATTTCGACCGCTCGACTCTTTCACTCGAAAACTGTCGAAAATGTTGACTTTGAAAAACCAATAGAAAATAGAAAACCACTCGTATTCAATTATATCGGTGGAAAGTAAGTGCCTGCTATTTCGACACAACAATCGTATTTAATTTAATCTAATTTTCGAGCGCTCGAAAGTCAAAAATCGGCCTCCGGGGCTTTTCCCATGTTCAACAAGAAGAACATCTGCAAGGCAAAATACCAACAACACTATAGTCAACGTGTTCGTGACGTGTGGCCACGCCCACTGTCGCTGCGAACATGTGCAACGGCCCTCTTGCCACTTCGGCTAAACTCGGCAGTAGTGGATCCAAGGGCGGCAACCAACTGAGCCCTTCCGGGACAAATCGTGCATTCCGCTTAAAGCCAATTTTCGTTGTGTCAAGCCCCCCTCCCCCCCCAACCAAACTCCGCCACTGCACGTGCACACGACTGACACCGCCAGACAATAGGTACTAAGTTCCTACATAGTCCGCAGTCGGCGATGTCGCTGTCAGTGTCACAGAAACCGCGATAATCTTAACTAGAAAGAGCACGTGCTATGTGGCAGAGAGGGATGGTGCGATTTGAGTTCGGTTTTGTTAGATAAAGCTTTTGTACATAGGTAATTAATTACCAAGGACCCGAATTCTTCATAGCAAAAATCAAACTGTCAGAGGGAATGACCAAATTGTTTTATCGACAATTCCACTTATCGATGTTACGGAATATTATCGCATATCGACTTGTACGATTATTCTGTAACATTTGACCTCTTTGATAAGCAACCTGCATCTCCATATTAAAATAAATCATGCCCACGTCACATTATGTCATTTACGTCGCTTGCTTGTCATAAGTAATTTCCGTGCCGTGTTACTGAATAAAGAAAAATATTTTTAGCAACCATTTTAGTAAAAATGGTTGCTAAAAATATTTTTCTTTATTCCTTACCATTATGCTTACATACATTGTATATATCCAAAACCCTGATTTCATTACTTTGACGATGTGTCATTAAGTGACATTTATTTATCGATAGTCGATAATGCACAAAAGATCCCACTGGGTCGAAGTGTATCCGAAAGGGCCCTCAACTAGATGAAATATCGATAGTCGATAAAACACTCTGGTCAAACCCTCTGACAGTTTGATTTTTGCTATGAAGAATTCCGGTCCTTGGTAATTACTATTTTTTACTCTGTGAGCCACGTGACTAGTTTCGTAGTGACGCGCCGCTGTAGATTTTATCTATATTGAAGCAGCGGAAACCATTGCTATATTATAATATTTATAATATACGTACTCTATCGTTTTATAGTGATGTGTCGCTAGACAATTTTATCCGAGTCTTAACATGAATTGATAAATTGTTTTTAGTGAGTCAGTTCAGAAACGATTACGCCCAAAACTGACATATTTAAGTTATCTCTTTAGTGAATCTCTAGTTATTTCAAATAAAGAAAAAGATCTTTAAAAACCCTTTTTGATATTCAAAAAACTGAATCTTATTTAATTGCGACTGACTTCGCGTATTCTTATGACAACCTTTATTAAATTAATTAATATTAGTACTTAATCGAATAGTCACTGTATTCTATAATTTTGTTTAACATAAGATAATTCGGTACCTACATGAAATGAAAATGATTCGTAAAACTTAACAAACCTCTGTTAACTAAAGTGTCTTTTGTCCCTGTCACACAAATACAAATGTCAAATTGACAGATAAAGACAAAGGAATTTTAACGGCATTTTAGCTGAAATTGGTTTATTGGCGTTTAAGAATAAGATCATTAGTATCTAAGTACTTTGTAAAGCAACTAATACACTTAAGTGCCTTCTAAGCAACCAAAATTGGTAATATTTTTACATATTTACAATAAGATACTAATGAATACTCAGCAAACGTATTAGACAGTTAGAGTACAGTCAAGAGTAAAATATGTATCGATTTAATCCTCTCATAAATATATTTATGAGTAAGTTGTATGCACCGATATTTTTACACTTGACTGTACGGTCGGCCTCACAAGGGGCTTAACACGTTTGTATGTACCGTGTCGCATTAAATGTCATGTTAAACTGCCATATGAAGTTGTCAAACGAGTGAAAACGACAACTTTGTCGTTTTCACTCGTTTACCTGAATACCTTAGCACTTGCTTAGGTATTCAGCTACTTGTGAGACCGACTGTACAGTAAGGGAAATGTATTCACTTACCACCGTAGAACACTATCGCAATAAGGTGGACATATCACTTGAGTTTGAGTGACGGCGGCCTGTCAGTTGCGACAGGGTTCTACGGTGGTACGTGAATACATTACGGCATCTGTCATACATAGACCGAATCAGCCCTACATAATCCCCCAGTACAGTCAAGTTCGAAAATAAGTAGAAAGTGATCAAAAATACATATTTTTCCCATTTTTATTGATAGCGTCTTGGGCATATGCTATGTTTTAATACTTAGTTTTAATTGGATTCATTATTTTTTATATTACAATTCTCAATTTAACTTATGACATAAAATTTTAACATGCCTGTTTTAACGAAACATATTTAGGGACGCTAATTGATTGTAACATCTGTATGTACCACATGTTTCTGGTGAATAAACGACATTCACTCATTCATTCATTCATAGAGTGGCTCAGATATTTTTAACCTTTGGGAACGTACATATATTTATGAACTCGACTGTACTTGCTGGTATGAAGAGTTAATTTTATAATGTATAGTGTAATAAATAATTCCAAATAAGCTCACGTAAATCTGCATTTATACATAAGTTTTTTAGTCAAAGTAGCTTTATGATAGATACTTAAATGTAACATTATGTAGTACCTATGTAAGACAACGAAATGCAAATAGTGAAATCCGTTATATTATGGGTAGAAAAAAGTAGAGAGAGGCATATTATATTGCTTATATGTGAATAGTAGATTGTGTCTCACGGTAGCAAAATTTGAGAGCAGCAATGACTCTTTTCTGAATAGCAGGTGTGAAATAGTACATTATTGCCGTGGCCGGGAAGGAGGCAATAGCAGGCTGAGTATTTGTTTAAACGGACGAGCTTGCGAGTCCGTTTAATTATAATACGAAGCCTGCATTTGCCATTCCGGCTAAGGCTAATATAGTGCTTTTCTAAAAAATGGGGGAATAATAAACTTTAAATATCGTTGCACAACGTGAAAATATTAATGATTTCCCGCCGTTTTTCTTTTTAAACCGAATCGCAAGTGTGTTTTTCCACCGAAAAACGCAAACTAGACACATAGAAAAACGTCGCGTTTGCAACAGAAAAATACGAGTTGAATTGGCTGAATACGACCTGTGCCGTCTTTTATATGCCGGTTTCAACTTTTTAAAAAGTTTGGTACTCGACAAATAAAGGAATTTATATGTAACATTCCAGGCGGCCTGCAATGTTTTTTATTTTTTAATTTTGATCTGACCTGAAACTATACACTTTACGTTCCAATATGTAGCGACTAATGTACACTTTGCGGGCCATTTTTGAGAAAAACTATTTCCCGTAGTTCTTTACAAGTAAAATCCGCTTCGAAAGACCACAATACCAGTTACATAAATGCTTGTTTAGTACCCGGTATATATTGACAAGATACATATCAGGAGTCAAATCCTTAAATAATATTAATTTTTTGAGGCGGCGTCCTTCGTCCTCACCTGTAGTTATCACCTCACCAGTCTCCTCATCTAAACACAGGCCCCACCATGTGGCCGCCAAGATAATCTTAGCCCAAGACACTGATAACTATAGGTTCAGTACATTGTTTCTTCACTTATAAATACTTTAACCTAGTGGTTAGAGAACCTGACTATGAAGCTTGAGGTCCCGGGTTCGATTCCCGGTCGGGGCAGATATTTGTATGATGAATACGAATGTTTGTTCTCGAGTCTTGGATGTTTAATATTTAAGTATGTATTTATCTATATAAGTATGTTTATCCGTTGTCTAGTAGGTACCCTACAGGCTTTGCCTAGTTTGGGACTAGATCAATTGGTGTGAATTGTCCCACGATATTTATTTATTTTATTTAACCGTTAAATTTTAACGGTTCAAGGTGTTTGCCTTTCGTTGTGAACATACTGTATAAATAATTAGTATCCCGTTTGTTTTCCTATCGGGACGAAAATCTTCTTTCTCAATGTAAGTAGGTGCAATCTCTTTTTATTACATTTTGTACGGATAATTTATTATGTACTGTCTGCCTAAATAAATTGTAAATATGAAACGAAAAAAATATGTAAAATATAAACTTAGTAAATGATCTGCTGTATAGTGAACGGTTGTTAAAAACAACAGAATTAATATACGTATAGATTTTTATTGTATATTTGTGTAAAAGACAATGTATGTAAACATGTATACTATTTGTTGTAATTTAAGTAATTGATTTAAAATATCAATAAAATATTTTTTCAATCGCAGTGCTTTATTGAATATATATTTAATGTGGTATTTATTCACCTTACAGGTACGGCCTTTAGTACTGGTTTAGATATAAGTAATTAGGTTTGTCTAGTATTTTGACTAGAAACCACTCCACGGTTTGAAAAATCAAAGGCTAGTTATTAGGCCAAGTGGGGTATCATATGAAAGGGCTGTAATTGCACATTCTAAAACAGTTTTTCTTTTTTTTCTACAATGATAAAATTTATATTTATAAAGAAAAATGTTGAAAAAAATACCATATCCTTATCTCAGAAGTTAAGCGAACAATTTGAAAATAATATATACGATTAATACTAACGTAAATATTACCGGAAAAGTATAACGAAACCTATATCTAGCGTATTTTTTTTTATTCTTAAAAAATAATTTGTAAATAACTTTGTAATTTCTCCTTCAAATTCGTATGAAAGTATTCTGAAAGTACCTTCTAGCAAGTAAAAAAAGAATATTCGAAATTAATTCACATGATAAAGAATTATCACTGAAAAACCAACATACATAGCGTAACAAAATGCACCGATAAATTGCGCTGTAGGTACTCATGACTTAACTACTCTACGTTGTTAAGATTTTTCCCAAATTAATGGGCGGGGCATGGCTGGTATGTTGTATGAAATTCTGTACGGAACCCTCGGTGCGCGAGACAGACTCGCGCTTGACCGGTTTTTTATATAGGTGCATTATCATCATAAGATAAGATTACGTTCTGTATCGCCCCAGTCTGGAAGTATAATCAGAGAGTGCTCCGCGTCAGTGTGAAAAATATAATTAAACATAAAACCAATATGGGGTGCGGTGAATTTCTGGTTAAATACATATTGTTCTTCGCCAACTTGTTCTTTGCGGTAAGTTTAGTGTTGTTTAGGTCTATAATCTATGAAGTGCGTTTAGGGAAAAAAAATTGTGATAAAAATCGTTCCAGATACTTAAGTTTAGAGTGTTGTTGTTGCAGTTGTTGCGTAAAGAGGTTGTTTTGATTTTTTGTAGCTGGAGTGTTTATTAATTTATTTTATAAATGTTTTTAAAAGATATAGGGTACATGTTTTTCAACTCAGAATCTAGGGAGCCTACCTTTACTTGTTTTTTTTAAATGTAAATATATAACGTGTCTTTTAACTATTGGAAATAACTACTAAAATACAATATCTGCATGCTTTTGATAGCAAGTACAATTAAAATAATTATTATAGTAGGTGCCTATTACCTAATGTCCACTGGGACTCAAACTGTCTTAACTATATGACTCTGCTTAGCGATTTTAAACTAATAAACATACAAACATAACACATTTATAATAAATAAATAAAACATTTGAAAAATTCTCCTACAATTTTACACCTTTTAGCGATGATTTTTGTTACAAAAAGTACCCTTCCCAAGTTCCAAAATTATAAAACTACCTCTATACAATACTTAAACCTATTAGAACACACAATTTCAGTTTTAGCGTCAATAACAACGAATAGGACAAACAGACACGTACTTTGGCATTTATAATTTAATCAAGAGCATGATCCACGTGTACTTGCAATTTCCAAGAATTTTAATGCAAAATACCTATATTCGTTTTCTTTGCTCCTGGTGTAGGATTTAGAGAAACGCGAATTATGGGTTTCACCGAATACGAACATTCTGCTGTAGGTTACATGTTTATTGTGGTACCTTATTTATATAACTCTGTCAATTTATCATAATCATAATGACTGTTATACACATACTTACGTACGATTAAAATCAGTTAACATTCATTATTTATTGAAGATATACTTGTATACAAGATATTAAAAAAATACATACATAAGTCAATATTTTACTGTTTGATGTAAGTAACTGTACGATATTACGTCTGATTAATAATTGATAATAATCACCAAATTTAAAAACTTAAAAACCGACTTCAACCGATTTTTGTTGATATTTCATAAACTGCTTGACCGATTTTGATAAAATTTACATGGGACCATCTTGGAAGTGTACCCTATCAAATACAAAAATAATTTTGTATCATAAATGTATCATATACGTCAAACTGTTTTTATTGACACTAAGAAGGCAGACTATCAAAATAGTCAATTATTTTTCTTATTTCAATATAAAGGTTGTGTTAGTTTTGAGCTACAAAGGAGGTTTTGTTGCTCATATCGTTCTTGTATTGTATTCAATAAGACAACGAGTAATATACTTAAAGGTCATATCTGTAAATTGAGATCTCTATGTGAGAGATGAGGGATTCACGACAATTACCGAGGTTGGCCGAACCGTTAACTGATTTTAATCGTATTGTAGGTACTTCCTATTGACAAATACGAGTAAGTACCTTTGAACTCATTTAGTAAAGTGCAGTGTAAATAATGGCACATATAATAATGACTACAATTAAGCTACCATTAGTCTCGATGATATAAATTACATGTATATTAAGTATTCAGATAAGTTCTCGTTCTTGAGAACATTCTCAGACGTTACCGAAAAGTTCTCATATAGAATGTTTCGCAACTTTGAGAACTTCCTTCTCTTCGGTGCATTGCTTTAAATAGGTTATAAGCGCTCCAAAAGTGGCACACTAAAATTGAGTCAATTGGCAACTTGCCTCAGTACCTATCTAGTAAATATGATATTCTTTGCTCAGTATCGAGTCGTCAATGGACACGTGTAAACGTATCTTAGCTGTCAGATTTGGTGGCCATTTTTGAACACGGAATTTTACATAGACAACATTATCTACTTACATCTTTTTTATTTTACATCATTGCTAATAAGTATGTTTTTTTTTCGAGCTACAGGCGTGGTGGTATCTACTATTATTCACATTTAGGGCGGACACCGGTCGGATGGCACCGATTAGATAGCAAACGTACACTGATAAGAGATAACATCAAAATGGGCATCGATACAGGGAAACGACTCAATACTTTGTTTGTATTTAAAATAACCGCTCTTTTCTTCTGCGTTATCTGTAACTGTTCTAACTTTAAAACATCTCGTTTCAGTCGATTCCTGACGTAAACACATACCAGCAAAAGAAGAATCTGGCCCAAGGCATGATGGACCTGGCGCTGCTGTCGGCCAACGCGAACCAGCTGCGATACGTGCTGGAGTCCTCCACCGCGCACCCCTACTTCTTCCCCAGTCTGGTGTTCATCTCCCTCAGCATCCTACTGCAGGTCTGTTCTCTGTGTTTTATAGCTTTCAACGCTATGAATCCTCAAAGAATCATCAAAAGCGCGTTGCAGACCCTTCGCCAACACGCCTATGTTTCTTCTGGAATCGATGGGGCGCTGTCTGCAGACCGCATACTAGTTTGCCATCGTGAAAAACATTACAAATCATGGGTTTATCAGGCCATGCCTGTTGTTGAGCATTGATGAAGTCTATAATGGCACGAACCACCGCAGAAAAGATGTACCGATCTGAATATGAATATTGGAGTGTCGAGACGCTTGGGAATTACACAAAATTACTAAAATCTAGAAAATATGTAATTACTAAAATAAGTGCACTATGTGATATGTATTGTTAGTTGGTACTAGCATGCCTAGATTAAAGTGTAAGTTTCGTTGACATTCACTTATAACTTATTAAGTCTTAACATTGTAGGTGCCTTTGTATTTTACTGTAAGCATGTCTATAAATGTTATATTCATTATTCTATTTGACGATCATAATGTAAATTCATAACAATATAAAATAAAGCTCGCTTAATCTATAGCTAGCTTTATTTTATATTGTAATTGTATATTATGAAATAAGATAATCTAAATCTAATTTCTAAGAAATTAGTTCCAGTGCCATACATAAAGAAGCGTAGATAAACAGAAAAAATAATACTTAAGTAAATGGATAAATTGAGGTTGTCACCATTCGTACAGTGGACGTCAAAGATATGTTCACAATCTTGCACATTCATCAACCTCCTATACTATCTGCAAAACCAAGTGGCAAGTATTATTACGCACACAAAAAATTTCATTGTTACTTTTATTGTCCGACTCACCACTTAGTTTTGCGGATAGTATAGCGTTTATCCCGGTTGTATTCTAAAGGAGCCCAGGGTCCCCTAATTCCAAGATTTGACGTAGGCACGGGTAAATCTGATGACCGTGAAGGTTGCGGGAGCCCGGTCGTAACGGAATTCTTTAGAAGAGGCTTACGTCCAGCAGTGGACGTCTTTCGGCTGATAGATAATGGTGATGTTGACTGGTTAGTCATATTCTATTCTTTATTGTATTAATGTAACGTAATTAATGCAATTCCAGATAGCAGTAGGCGTGGGCCTGATAATGAACAGCCGGTACGACGTGAACGACAAGAAGGACATCTGCAAGGCGGACAAGATCAACAACATGACAGTGCTCGGCGTGTTCCTAGTCACGATAGTGAACGTGTTCATCACGTCTTTCAGTGTGGCCACGCCCACCGTCGGGACCGGCGTGGCTGTCAACGGCGGGTAAAGGAAACTACTGAGGCAAGCCACGTAGGTCTAGTTATGTGGTGGCTGTAGATGATTCCATATTTTTTGAAGAAGCGTAGCGTATGGTTAATAGGCAGGTCAAACTAAAAAAAAACAAAACATATCCGTAACTTTTTGGCAACTATGGATCGATTTTTGAATTTCGACCGCTCGACTCTTTCACTCGAAAACTGTCGAAAATGTTGACTTTGAAAAACCAATAGAAAATAGAAAACCACTCGTATTCAATTATATCGGTGGAAAGTAAGTGCCTGCTATTTCGACACAACAATCGTATTTAATTTAATCTAATTTTCGAGCGCTCGAAAGTCAAAAATCGGCCTCCGGGGCTTTTCCCATGTTCAACAAGAAGAACATCTGCAAGGCAAAATACCAACAACACTATAGTCAACGTGTTCGTGACGTGTGGCCACGCCCACTGTCGCTGCGAACATGTGCAACGGCCCTCTTGCCACTTCGGCTAAACTCGGCAGTAGTGGATCCAAGGGCGGCAACCAACTGAGCCCTTCCGGGACAAATCGTGCATTCCGCTTAAAGCCAATTTTCGTTGTGTCAAGCCCCCCTCCCCCCCCAACCAAACTCCGCCACTGCACGTGCACACGACTGACACCGCCAGACAATAGGTACTAAGTTCCTACATAGTCCGCAGTCGGCGATGTCGCTGTCAGTGTCACAGAAACCGCGATAATCTTAACTAGAAAGAGCACGTGCTATGTGGCAGAGAGGGATGGTGCGATTTGAGTTCGGTTTTGTTAGATAAAGCTTTTGTACATAGGTAATTAATTACCAAGGACCCGAATTCTTCATAGCAAAAATCAAACTGTCAGAGGGAATGACCAAATTGTTTTATCGACAATTCCACTTATCGATGTTACGGAATATTATCGCATATCGACTTGTACGATTATTCTGTAACATTTGACCTCTTTGATAAGCAACCTGCATCTCCATATTAAAATAAATCATGCCCACGTCACATTATGTCATTTACGTCGCTTGCTTGTCATAAGTAATTTCCGTGCCGTGTTACTGAATAAAGAAAAATATTTTTAGCAACCATTTTAGTAAAAATGGTTGCTAAAAATATTTTTCTTTATTCCTTACCATTATGCTTACATACATTGTATATATCCAAAACCCTGATTTCATTACTTTGACGATGTGTCATTAAGTGACATTTATTTATCGATAGTCGATAATGCACAAAAGATCCCACTGGGTCGAAGTGTATCCGAAAGGGCCCTCAACTAGATGAAATATCGATAGTCGATAAAACACTCTGGTCAAACCCTCTGACAGTTTGATTTTTGCTATGAAGAATTCCGGTCCTTGGTAATTACTATTTTTTACTCTGTGAGCCACGTGACTAGTTTCGTAGTGACGCGCCGCTGTAGATTTTATCTATATTGAAGCAGCGGAAACCATTGCTATATTATAATATTTATAATATACGTACTCTATCGTTTTATAGTGATGTGTCGCTAGACAATTTTATCCGAGTCTTAACATGAATTGATAAATTGTTTTTAGTGAGTCAGTTCAGAAACGATTACGCCCAAAACTGACATATTTAAGTTATCTCTTTAGTGAATCTCTAGTTATTTCAAATAAAGAAAAAGATCTTTAAAAACCCTTTTTGATATTCAAAAAACTGAATCTTATTTAATTGCGACTGACTTCGCGTATTCTTATGACAACCTTTATTAAATTAATTAATATTAGTACTTAATCGAATAGTCACTGTATTCTATAATTTTGTTTAACATAAGATAATTCGGTACCTACATGAAATGAAAATGATTCGTAAAACTTAACAAACCTCTGTTAACTAAAGTGTCTTTTGTCCCTGTCACACAAATACAAATGTCAAATTGACAGATAAAGACAAAGGAATTTTAACGGCATTTTAGCTGAAATTGGTTTATTGGCGTTTAAGAATAAGATCATTAGTATCTAAGTACTTTGTAAAGCAACTAATACACTTAAGTGCCTTCTAAGCAACCAAAATTGGTAATATTTTTACATATTTACAATAAGATACTAATGAATACTCAGCAAACGTATTAGACAGTTAGAGTACAGTCAAGAGTAAAATATGTATCGATTTAATCCTCTCATAAATATATTTATGAGTAAGTTGTATGCACCGATATTTTTACACTTGACTGTACGGTCGGCCTCACAAGGGGCTTAACACGTTTGTATGTACCGTGTCGCATTAAATGTCATGTTAAACTGCCATATGAAGTTGTCAAACGAGTGAAAACGACAACTTTGTCGTTTTCACTCGTTTACCTGAATACCTTAGCACTTGCTTAGGTATTCAGCTACTTGTGAGACCGACTGTACAGTAAGGGAAATGTATTCACTTACCACCGTAGAACACTATCGCAATAAGGTGGACATATCACTTGAGTTTGAGTGACGGCGGCCTGTCAGTTGCGACAGGGTTCTACGGTGGTACGTGAATACATTACGGCATCTGTCATACATAGACCGAATCAGCCCTACATAATCCCCCAGTACAGTCAAGTTCGAAAATAAGTAGAAAGTGATCAAAAATACATATTTTTCCCATTTTTATTGATAGCGTCTTGGGCATATGCTATGTTTTAATACTTAGTTTTAATTGGATTCATTATTTTTTATATTACAATTCTCAATTTAACTTATGACATAAAATTTTAACATGCCTGTTTTAACGAAACATATTTAGGGACGCTAATTGATTGTAACATCTGTATGTACCACATGTTTCTGGTGAATAAACGACATTCACTCATTCATTCATTCATAGAGTGGCTCAGATATTTTTAACCTTTGGGAACGTACATATATTTATGAACTCGACTGTACTTGCTGGTATGAAGAGTTAATTTTATAATGTATAGTGTAATAAATAATTCCAAATAAGCTCACGTAAATCTGCATTTATACATAAGTTTTTTAGTCAAAGTAGCTTTATGATAGATACTTAAATGTAACATTATGTAGTACCTATGTAAGACAACGAAATGCAAATAGTGAAATCCGTTATATTATGGGTAGAAAAAAGTAGAGAGAGGCATATTATATTGCTTATATGTGAATAGTAGATTGTGTCTCACGGTAGCAAAATTTGAGAGCAGCAATGACTCTTTTCTGAATAGCAGGTGTGAAATAGTACATTATTGCCGTGGCCGGGAAGGAGGCAATAGCAGGCTGAGTATTTGTTTAAACGGACGAGCTTGCGAGTCCGTTTAATTATAATACGAAGCCTGCATTTGCCATTCCGGCTAAGGCTAATATAGTGCTTTTCTAAAAAATGGGGGAATAATAAACTTTAAATATCGTTGCACAACGTGAAAATATTAATGATTTCCCGCCGTTTTTCTTTTTAAACCGAATCGCAAGTGTGTTTTTCCACCGAAAAACGCAAACTAGACACATAGAAAAACGTCGCGTTTGCAACAGAAAAATACGAGTTGAATTGGCTGAATACGACCTGTGCCGTCTTTTATATGCCGGTTTCAACTTTTTAAAAAGTTTGGTACTCGACAAATAAAGGAATTTATATGTAACATTCCAGGCGGCCTGCAATGTTTTTTATTTTTTAATTTTGATCTGACCTGAAACTATACACTTTACGTTCCAATATGTAGCGACTAATGTACACTTTGCGGGCCATTTTTGAGAAAAACTATTTCCCGTAGTTCTTTACAAGTAAAATCCGCTTCGAAAGACCACAATACCAGTTACATAAATGCTTGTTTAGTACCCGGTATATATTGACAAGATACATATCAGGAGTCAAATCCTTAAATAATATTAATTTTTTGAGGCGGCGTCCTTCGTCCTCACCTGTAGTTATCACCTCACCAGTCTCCTCATCTAAACACAGGCCCCACCATGTGGCCGCCAAGATAATCTTAGCCCAAGACACTGATAACTATAGGTTCAGTACATTGTTTCTTCACTTATAAATACTTTAACCTAGTGGTTAGAGAACCTGACTATGAAGCTTGAGGTCCCGGGTTCGATTCCCGGTCGGGGCAGATATTTGTATGATGAATACGAATGTTTGTTCTCGAGTCTTGGATGTTTAATATTTAAGTATGTATTTATCTATATAAGTATGTTTATCCGTTGTCTAGTAGGTACCCTACAGGCTTTGCCTAGTTTGGGACTAGATCAATTGGTGTGAATTGTCCCACGATATTTATTTATTTTATTTAACCGTTAAATTTTAACGGTTCAAGGTGTTTGCCTTTCGTTGTGAACATACTGTATAAATAATTAGTATCCCGTTTGTTTTCCTATCGGGACGAAAATCTTCTTTCTCAATGTAAGTAGGTGCAATCTCTTTTTATTACATTTTGTACGGATAATTTATTATGTACTGTCTGCCTAAATAAATTGTAAATATGAAACGAAAAAAATATGTAAAATATAAACTTAGTAAATGATCTGCTGTATAGTGAACGGTTGTTAAAAACAACAGAATTAATATACGTATAGATTTTTATTGTATATTTGTGTAAAAGACAATGTATGTAAACATGTATACTATTTGTTGTAATTTAAGTAATTGATTTAAAATATCAATAAAATATTTTTTCAATCGCAGTGCTTTATTGAATATATATTTAATGTGGTATTTATTCACCTTACAGGTACGGCCTTTAGTACTGGTT
Organism: Epinotia nisella; assembly: GCA_932294315.1. NCBI lineage: Eukaryota > Metazoa > Arthropoda > Insecta > Lepidoptera > Tortricidae > Epinotia > Epinotia nisella. The sequence continues at coordinate 14,383,539 of OW028687.1, read as the reverse complement.
TAGATATAAGTAATTAGGTTTGTCTAGTATTTTGACTAGAAACCACTCCACGGTTTGAAAAATCAAAGGCTAGTTATTAGGCCAAGTGGGGTATCATATGAAAGGGCTGTAATTGCACATTCTAAAACAGTTTTTCTTTTTTTTCTACAATGATAAAATTTATATTTATAAAGAAAAATGTTGAAAAAAATACCATATCCTTATCTCAGAAGTTAAGCGAACAATTTGAAAATAATATATACGATTAATACTAACGTAAATATTACCGGAAAAGTATAACGAAACCTATATCTAGCGTATTTTTTTTTATTCTTAAAAAATAATTTGTAAATAACTTTGTAATTTCTCCTTCAAATTCGTATGAAAGTATTCTGAAAGTACCTTCTAGCAAGTAAAAAAAGAATATTCGAAATTAATTCACATGATAAAGAATTATCACTGAAAAACCAACATACATAGCGTAACAAAATGCACCGATAAATTGCGCTGTAGGTACTCATGACTTAACTACTCTACGTTGTTAAGATTTTTCCCAAATTAATGGGCGGGGCATGGCTGGTATGTTGTATGAAATTCTGTACGGAACCCTCGGTGCGCGAGACAGACTCGCGCTTGACCGGTTTTTTATATAGGTGCATTATCATCATAAGATAAGATTACGTTCTGTATCGCCCCAGTCTGGAAGTATAATCAGAGAGTGCTCCGCGTCAGTGTGAAAAATATAATTAAACATAAAACCAATATGGGGTGCGGTGAATTTCTGGTTAAATACATATTGTTCTTCGCCAACTTGTTCTTTGCGGTAAGTTTAGTGTTGTTTAGGTCTATAATCTATGAAGTGCGTTTAGGGAAAAAAAATTGTGATAAAAATCGTTCCAGATACTTAAGTTTAGAGTGTTGTTGTTGCAGTTGTTGCGTAAAGAGGTTGTTTTGATTTTTTGTAGCTGGAGTGTTTATTAATTTATTTTATAAATGTTTTTAAAAGATATAGGGTACATGTTTTTCAACTCAGAATCTAGGGAGCCTACCTTTACTTGTTTTTTTTAAATGTAAATATATAACGTGTCTTTTAACTATTGGAAATAACTACTAAAATACAATATCTGCATGCTTTTGATAGCAAGTACAATTAAAATAATTATTATAGTAGGTGCCTATTACCTAATGTCCACTGGGACTCAAACTGTCTTAACTATATGACTCTGCTTAGCGATTTTAAACTAATAAACATACAAACATAACACATTTATAATAAATAAATAAAACATTTGAAAAATTCTCCTACAATTTTACACCTTTTAGCGATGATTTTTGTTACAAAAAGTACCCTTCCCAAGTTCCAAAATTATAAAACTACCTCTATACAATACTTAAACCTATTAGAACACACAATTTCAGTTTTAGCGTCAATAACAACGAATAGGACAAACAGACACGTACTTTGGCATTTATAATTTAATCAAGAGCATGATCCACGTGTACTTGCAATTTCCAAGAATTTTAATGCAAAATACCTATATTCGTTTTCTTTGCTCCTGGTGTAGGATTTAGAGAAACGCGAATTATGGGTTTCACCGAATACGAACATTCTGCTGTAGGTTACATGTTTATTGTGGTACCTTATTTATATAACTCTGTCAATTTATCATAATCATAATGACTGTTATACACATACTTACGTACGATTAAAATCAGTTAACATTCATTATTTATTGAAGATATACTTGTATACAAGATATTAAAAAAATACATACATAAGTCAATATTTTACTGTTTGATGTAAGTAACTGTACGATATTACGTCTGATTAATAATTGATAATAATCACCAAATTTAAAAACTTAAAAACCGACTTCAACCGATTTTTGTTGATATTTCATAAACTGCTTGACCGATTTTGATAAAATTTACATGGGACCATCTTGGAAGTGTACCCTATCAAATACAAAAATAATTTTGTATCATAAATGTATCATATACGTCAAACTGTTTTTATTGACACTAAGAAGGCAGACTATCAAAATAGTCAATTATTTTTCTTATTTCAATATAAAGGTTGTGTTAGTTTTGAGCTACAAAGGAGGTTTTGTTGCTCATATCGTTCTTGTATTGTATTCAATAAGACAACGAGTAATATACTTAAAGGTCATATCTGTAAATTGAGATCTCTATGTGAGAGATGAGGGATTCACGACAATTACCGAGGTTGGCCGAACCGTTAACTGATTTTAATCGTATTGTAGGTACTTCCTATTGACAAATACGAGTAAGTACCTTTGAACTCATTTAGTAAAGTGCAGTGTAAATAATGGCACATATAATAATGACTACAATTAAGCTACCATTAGTCTCGATGATATAAATTACATGTATATTAAGTATTCAGATAAGTTCTCGTTCTTGAGAACATTCTCAGACGTTACCGAAAAGTTCTCATATAGAATGTTTCGCAACTTTGAGAACTTCCTTCTCTTCGGTGCATTGCTTTAAATAGGTTATAAGCGCTCCAAAAGTGGCACACTAAAATTGAGTCAATTGGCAACTTGCCTCAGTACCTATCTAGTAAATATGATATTCTTTGCTCAGTATCGAGTCGTCAATGGACACGTGTAAACGTATCTTAGCTGTCAGATTTGGTGGCCATTTTTGAACACGGAATTTTACATAGACAACATTATCTACTTACATCTTTTTTATTTTACATCATTGCTAATAAGTATGTTTTTTTTTCGAGCTACAGGCGTGGTGGTATCTACTATTATTCACATTTAGGGCGGACACCGGTCGGATGGCACCGATTAGATAGCAAACGTACACTGATAAGAGATAACATCAAAATGGGCATCGATACAGGGAAACGACTCAAGGATGTTACGTTTAAGTATCATTTGCATTACATATGGATAGCCATATGTAATGCAAATGATACTTACTTCATTTATATGCTAGTGGCTCTGTGGGCTGTAGAACTAGAGACAACTTTTTTCAACAATTTTATATTCATTCCCGTAAATTGAATTGACAAAAAACTCTATATATAATTATTCAACCTGCTCACAAAATTTCACGAGAATAGTTGTAGGTAAACAAAGCTAATCCACGTGTATGGAAAATGAAAAATTTCAATATATATTTTTAATTTCTATAAAAAAGGATGGTTAAGAGGGGGGGGCAAAAATTCAAAGTCCAGTGAGTAGTGGGGTATCATATGAAAGGGCTTGAATTGCACATTCTAAAACAGTTTTTGTTTTTTTCTACAGTGGTAAAATTTTAATGTATAAAGAAATATGTTGAAAAAAATCCCCTCGCCTTATCTCCGAAGTTATTCAAGCCAAACATTTGAAAATAATATATATGATTAATATTAACGTAAATATTACCGGAAAAGTATAACGAGACCTCTCATGACTTAACTACACTATGCGTTGTTAAGATTTTTCCTTAATTAATGGGCGGGGCAAGACGGGTATGTTGTATAAAATTTTGTACGGAACCCTCGGTGCGCGAGTCAGACTCGCACTTGACCGGTTTTTTTCTATAGACCGGCACGCATGTTATTCAACTTTTGTTGACAAAACTAACCAAGATGGCAGACAGCTATGTACAAAGCGCGCGTAAATTTAAATACCATACTGCCATGTCCCATACCCGGTTTTAGACTAATCTCCCCTATATCTTTTTCCCCCTAACGCATAGTTGCGTCCTGTATTCCGGAGGAGGATAGGAGCCTTCAGGTTGAGATCATTCCTCAGTTGGGACATTGGGGCTAAGGTTTATTCAAGAATGGTCTGAAACCAGTGTATCCGTTTTCGTTACGCTGTCACGTACAATCTGTATAAAGCTAAAAGTGAAATCTACTCAAGATTATTTTCAGAATAAACATTGAATCATGAGTGATTCAAGTGTTTATCATGCCAAGCTCATGAGCAAACAAAACAGCCTTTGGTTTCGTAGTAACTGTGATATGGAAAGGATATCGATATGATTTATCGTAACTGGTCAATATGACCCATTCGAAAGTGTCAGGTGTCCATTATCTATATCTTAGTAATATTCTAAAGAACGAAAAATACTCGTATTTTTTATCGGTTTGTAATACTTTTATAGAATAGAACGTAGATAGTAACGAGTAGATAAAGAATACAGCAACTGTTTTTTGCATAGGGCGAGCATCCAGTGCTCGAAACTGGCCCAATCATTGACACTTTTAGATCAGAGAAACAATGGAGGTGAACAATACGTATGTGTCAACTATTGAGCACTGTAAAGGGATTTTTGCCTTACCTCAAAAAGAAAAAACCGGCCAAGTGCGAGTCGGACTCGCGCCCGAAGGGTTCCGTACCATTATCTATAAAAACGGCAAAAAAATCATGTCTGTTGTATGGGAGCCCCAGCCCGACTCGCACTTGGGCGATTTTTTAGTATTTTTTGTTCTAGCGGCAACAGAAATACATAATCTGTGAAAATTTCAACTCTCTAGCTATCACGGTTCTTGAGATACAGCCTGGTGACAGACAGACGGACGGACGGACAGCGAAGTCTTAGTAATAGGCTCCCGTTTTTACCCGTTGGGTACGGAACCATAAAAATGAACCCTTATAGAATCACTTTATTGTCTGTCTGTCTGTCTCTCTGTCAAGACCCTTTCCTGCACCATGATAGCCCATTACAAAAGACGGCAGCCATAATAAAACGTCTGCTAGACGGTAGCCAACAAGCCCCTCCGACCGAGCGACTTTAGTCCGATTCGCTGTAACAGACGAACCAAACAGAAAAGACATACGAGTCAAAGTCAAAGTTATTACAAAGTTTAGGCATATGTACATATTATGTCATAGACCGTATGAATGTCGATACTTATGTACAGGTCCTCTGTCTAACAAAAACAACCGGACCTCTCGGAAGTAACAGCCGAGGTTAGCCAAAGCGGCACAGGTTTTCATTTAGGTACATTTGCGTTTACACGTACAAAACACTTTAATTTATCCTATCTGTCTTCAGCGAATAACTGATAACATTTGTTTTTTTCAGTTGGCAGGCCTAGCGCTCTTGGGTATAGGAGTAGCAGTCCAGTTGAAGATCAGCGCTGTGACCACCCTCATCGATGGCTGGTACGGGTTCGGGCCCATCGCCACCATGGTGGTTGGGTCCATCGTGTTCCTGATCGCGTTCTTCGGGTGCTGCGGCGCCATCAAAGAGAGCAACTGCATGCTGGTTACTGTGAGTATCATACATGAACCACATCAATAAATATAATTTACAGTACACATGGTGCTACTTTCCCGCACTAGTGCGCAAATGAGCACTTTCCGTGCATATGTTGAAACTTTAAAGAGCCATATGTACTGTAAAACGTTGTACGATACACGTGCGAATAGGTAATTCGCAACTCGTGTTGATTTAAAACACTCCCTTCGGTCCTGTTTTAATTTATCACCACTCGTTGCGAATTTCCTATTTTCTGCACTTGTATCGTAAATAACTATTTCACTACTCATGCTCGTAAAGTTCAACTTTATGCTGGGTACAGGCGGCATAAAATCGCTTTTTATGTTCTAGAGCATAAAGTAAAATCCTCGTCTAAAACAAAGGTAATCACGCCAACAGCCACGATTACTGTATACATTCATAGAATATAATCTACTATTCTTGTCAGGCGACAATTGTACATAGGTACAGTAAGGGAAATGTAGTCACGCAGGTACCTTTTTTAAGGCTTGTTCACGAAAAAAGTAGCCACTTATAATTTAGGTTTTCAATATGAAATGACATTTTTAAAGAATTTTATTAAACTCTCTTCACCTAAACTTCACTCAAAACGGAGTGGCGTTATGGATATTTATATCAGCTGCTATCAATTTTTGGACTAACTTTCGAAATCTCTGGACTGTAGTCTTAGATTTTGTAATTTTCACGTTTGGGTCATAGAGGTTCCGCGAACATCTTTGCGGACTCTTAATTACCGTATGCAGGTCATAAATTGTTTTAAATCATGCCAGAAGTAGATACATTTCTATGCACTAATTTTAGATTTAAGTCTTAAACTGGCATTATGTAGGATTTCACAACTTCTAAAGAAAAATTGATGGATGTTAGATTCTTACACTTAAAAAAGAATATTAAGTTGGCTATCTAATTGCGGTTTGAACTACCTAGACCTACTGGGTGACAGTGGAGACTTAGTTTTCGATGGCTACTTTTTTTCGTGAACAAGCCTTATGCCTTATTGTCATAGTTAGAAGAGCTAAAATGGTTCCTTACTGTACGTTCAAGAAATATAATTTAATAACTAGTACACTATTGTTGCGACAATGTGAACCGTACTACGAAACCTCGTCTCCCGTCAGTCAAAATTCTTCCTTTGTGAAGATCTAAAAGGTATGTTACTTAGTAGGTGTGCGGTATAAAGGGTAAAATGAGACAGTGAAATGATAAAGAATGTTCCTCCGTTGTGGAATACCTGGTATTGTCTCGACATTTATTTATGTCGTTAGCATCATTTGACGTTTTTAGTTCAAATCCCGGTGAGGGTAAATATTTATGTGATGAGCATGAATATTGTTTCTGAGTCTTGAACGTTTTTCTATTGAATATATTGTCGTGTATTAATCATAATCATATCAATATAACACAAGCTTTTTTGAGATTATTATAGGGCTAGTTCGATCTTATATATTGTCTGAAAGAAGGGGACATCTCTAGTCAATTACCGGTCCGATTATAGAGTAAACTATTTCGGTGTGCCGCAAGGAGGTAGTGTCTTCTTGGGCCCACTACTATTTTAATTTTTATGCTACCCTTAGCAGAGTATGGCTGATCTCAATATTTCAGATGTACACAGATATTTATGTAACCAGTACTCAGCAAATAAATTCATTTCATTTCATTATAAAGCTACAATCTCACAGACTTCCTCTTTATAATATTAGTATGGATAATATAGCTTGGCCTTCTCTTTGATTCTAGTACTCGATCTTCATGATAGTGCTGATGATCCTGAAGGTGGCTCTGGCGACGGTGGTGTTTGTGAATGAAGACACCTTCACCAACAGCGTCACCAGCGAGTTCAACCGCTTGTTCCTTAACAACCAGACTGAGTTCCACAATATTGAAACGGCGGTAAGTCATTTTCTTAATTTTACTTCTTTGATTCAGGCAATAAAGGCCCCTATTTACATATAAGTACCTTATACCTACTAACGCATACTTTGGTTGTGAAACACTACAACTGCGATGTGATGCGCAACTTCGTAGTGTCATGTAACGGACCGCGAAAACGCCGGAACATGACTCCCTTCGGCCAGAATTCTTCCTGGTCGATAGATGGTATGTTGGATCTCTCGCCACAAAGGAATTGAAATTCACGCTATGGCGGATTCCAACCTCACGACCCTCAGGGTGACTCCGGTTTAAATGCGCTGTTACTCTAACGAAGTTTTTAGTGTCTAACAACTTCCTTTGCCTTCAAAACACGTGAATTTGGATTTTCAGAGCCACTTCGATACACACACACACCCGCATCTGACTGTCAGGTGGTCGGGTTGTACCTTCACTTTGTAACTTTATTATGTACGTACCTACCTACGTATGTACCTACCTAGGGCGGTACCTTTTTTTAAAGTAGGTAGGTAATATAATAGCAATCGTCGAATCTGACTTGGCTGGGCAGCGTTCGGGAAGCTACGAGCACATTTTTCCGTCCAATATTCCGCAGTGTCTCAAGACGACAGTCTTTGACCAGGTGTGTTGCCAGTGATGACATATGGCACTGAAACGTGATGTATATAAGGTAACCGATATAGCCCTCCGAATCGCTAAGCTTGTGGCAGTGGGAGCCACATTGCACGTAGAACCGATGGCCGTTTGGGCGGAAAGGTTCTCGAGTAGCGACCACGTACCGGAAGGCGCGGCGTGGGTAGGCCTCCACAAGGTGAACTGATGACCTGGTAAAGGGCGCGGGGTGGCGCAGGACCGGTCAAGCACTCTTTGGAGGAGGCCTATGTCCAGGAGTGGACGTCTTTCGGCTGATATGATGACTGCTTTTTTTTGTGTGAGGTGTGCAATAAAGAGTATTTGTATTGTATTGTATTGTATAATGATCATGATGAGGTAGGTACTAAATATAGCAAGCACGCCCTTTCTCTCTCATGGAGGTCAGTATCCAGCAAAACACCGTAATCGATATTGATTTGTCAATTGTTTCCCAGCTGCGTTGCTGCGGCCCCGAGGGCCCGACCTCCTATGGGATGAACATCGTGACCCTCCCACCGAGCTGTTGTGAGGAAGCCACCGCCTGCACCTTCATTAACTCTTTCCCGGGGTGCAATAAGCGCGCTGCTGACTTTATTGGGACATTTGCCACGGCTATTGGCGCTGTGTGCATCGTCGTTGCCGCTTTGGAGGTGAGACTTTAGCATAGAGTTACCCCGTTGCCTGAATCACACTGGCGCGGCCTGCGGTGGCGGTCAACAGTAAACTTGACGTTAATTGTCAAGTTTACTAGTGACCACTACCGCAAGCCACGTCAATAATTTCAGCCAACTACAAACGATGCAATTTGTCACACCTGTGCTATAGCTGGAATGAAAGTTATTTATTGTTGAGATTATTTAATGAGGCCGACTTATGAAACTGTCATTGAAATTGAAATCTTATACCTTGGACGGTAGAGTTGCTTCTTGAATGGACTACTTCGATGCTATTCGGCCAACTTAAATAATCTCAAGTATACTGTTTGTCCGCTGGATGCGGGTGGCGCAGGACCGGTCACTTTGACACTCTTTGGGGGAGGCCTTTATCCAGCAGTGGACGTCTTTCGGCTGATATGATGTTGATACTGTTTCATTAGAATCATAGATAAATGACAAGCTCCATCAAGATCCATTATTATAATTGAATAGGTAGTATAAGTTTATTTCTCCGAATACGGAACATTTGTTGGTATATTTTGTGATTTTACACATGTTAGTTTCACATATCCTGCCGACATCGGCGTAGAAATATTATTGAATTTAAGTAGATCATAATCATAAACATTTAAATTATCAAGAACAAGAGCTAACAATTAATTAAATACAACATACAATACGACAAATGAATGAGAAAAGTAATAAGATAATGGACAATTAATAATCCAATTATAAGTAGCCATTCCAACTGTAAGTAGCAAGTTACTGTGACAAATTGTTAGGTGTCTAAAATCTCTGGTAAAATGTGTTTGTCAATTTTTTTCAAACACAGATGTTAATGTGACAGATACAAATGAATTTCAATAGTATTTAAACTAAAGTAGGTTTAATTGACGTTTATCAATAAGAACAATAAATTACACAAAATATATTTTTTTCCTTTTGAATTTAAAACCGCAACGAATCGATGGAATGGAACAGCAAGAGGTGTCTGTCTCACTCCGCCACACTGAAAGGCTTGATACTTTGTATAGTGCGGAATAATGCGGATCCTTCTTCTACATTAGACCGAGTTCACTTCTCTTAGTGCCTAGTAAACAATGCGATTGATTGTGTTTCAACAGTCTAGTCTTCAAGGCCTCCCGTCAGGTTGGACGCCCTTATAGATAAAGTAACGTCAAAACATGCAGAGTATTACAGGGTGGACCATAACTCTTTTTACATTTCAAACTAAAATAAAATGAAAACTAATTATATCAGATGAAAACCGTTTATTAATTATGAAAACACATGAATAGGGATTTTATTTTTTTTAAATTACGTCATCCATATGTGATCCTTCATTATTTTACTGATATGATATATTGTATACTGTTTTGAAAAAATGACACCTCGCCGAGTTTATTACGCCGGTTCTTCTCGAGGCAGAGGTTTACTTTCCGAACCGGTGGTAGTTTATAGACATTCATAGGTGCATGTAATATGCCTAAATTGAAGAATAAATCACTTTGACTTTGACTTTGACTTTGGCATTGCCGTAACCTGGAGCGAAAATTTTCAGTGACGGCCTGACAAGTGTTCCGAGAAATGTGGACCAAAAGTCCGTTAACTTTTGAATCGGTAGCTGCGTCGGGGAGCGGTGGCGGGGTAAGGCGGCGGGGTTACGAAATGCAAGAGCGGCCAATGGGAATTTAGTGCCATGGCGTCCTTCACCTTCCCGCCACCGCTCCCCGACGCAGCTCCCTATTCATGTGTTTTCATAATTAATAAACGGTTTTCATCTGATATAATTAGTTTTCATTTTATTTTAGTTTGAAATGTAAAAAGAGTTGGTCCACCCTGTATTTTCTGAGTATATTTTTTCTCGCGGGAGCGGTCGCGGGAGTCCGCTGGATGCGGGTGGCGAAGGACCGGTCACTGTGGCACTCTTTGGGGGAGGCCTATATCCAGCAGCGGACGGCAGCAGCGGCAGCAGCGGCAGCAGCCGACTGATATAATGATGATGATGATGATGATATTTTTTCTCTTTCCAGCTTGTGGCGGTGGTATTCGGCCTGTGCCTTGCGAACCACGTGCGAAACAGGGACAGAAGAACGCGTTACTGAATATTAGTTTCCTATCACATATTACGACGTGACAAGAGTCGAGTGGGGATATAGTAATACGTCAATTAACTAAGTTTTGTAACTAAGTCGGTTCCCACACATTTTAATTTACATTTTTTACGAGACAACGATAACTTAAACCCCTAAATAGTCGTAGGTAATTAAATTAAGTAATGTTATAAGCTTTTGTATAAATAAAACACAATTATAGTAAGTTTCTATGTTTTATTAATTGATCATCAGTCATCGAACGACGGAGCGAAATGAACTAAGTTCTATGCTTCAGCTTGGGCGGAAAATCGTTTTTATGGCCAGAAGTCCGGATGTCCCGCTGAAGCCTTTCAGGGGCCTATTGCATAACTACTTGTAACTTATATTACAAGCGGAAACCTCTTTTCAACTCCTCGCATTAGAAAGAGACTTCCGCTTGTGTTATAGGTTGTAAATTGTTATGCAATGGGCCCCAGATCGCATTTCTCAACTGATTCTCGTGAAATTTTGTGAGCAGGCTCGTTAATTATATAGGTAGTTTTTTTTATCGAGTCACTTTAATAAGTAGTTTTTTTTAAATGACTGTCGCGAGATCTGCAGCTCACAGAGCAACTAGTAATTTAACTAATCAATGTTAACAAATTTGATATAAAATACTTTTCAACCATTTAACAGATGGGGTGAAGGTCGTGCCTATTTTCGTAACTCTCCTACTAAAATGATGTAGTTGTATTGGGTGGTGGCTGGTGGGTGAACCGTGGACGGGATGGTGGCCACACCGCAGTGGCTCTTAGGGATGCAAACCAGCCTCATGCAGCCTTTCATGGCCCAGGCCTCGTGGGGTATCTGAGTTCTTGATCAGCCGGTCACCATCCACCACCGTCACTCCTGAGTGCCCCCACGAACTCAAGCTTGCAATTCAAATCGCCGCTCGCGCCAGCCCGTATTTCCTCTAAAGGTACATGGATCAGTTTGCTGGATAGGGAATAAAATCGGGAAAACCACGAATGAGGACTTCGTATAGGAAAAAATAGACTTATTATTAACTTAATAACTTAGCGGGAAAAAAACAAGTTTAGTTTAGTTTGAAATTGGTAATTATATTCAATTCAATACAATTTTATTTACTTCAGGTTTTTGGACCCATATGTGTTAGTTACAATAAATCAAATTAAGTGTTAGTGACAGCGTTGCCTATCCATAAACGCGGTCTACGAATACAAAATACATTATCGTCGGCTAAAGACTTAAGTCTCAAAACTCTCCATTTTTTTAATCATGTTTTGACTATTGCATATAGGTACTTAAGTAGTAACATTCTGAACGAAAACGAACGCTCTGTCGAAGAGAAAAGTTGTCACTCCGCACTAAATGTCTTGTTGATTTGGCGTGTGGTTGACAACTTGTCAACCACACGCCAAATCAACACGACATTTAGTGCGGAGTTAAACCTTATGTATGTCAATGCAAGAAGGTTGCTATCGCGCTGGGCTCCTTGACGCATACTACGAAACTGAATAGATTGTGTTCTTGTATTAATTTAAATTTAAACTTATACCTCATCCACGGACAGGAGTTAGTACTAGAAAAGTGAGCGAGCATGCCAACGGCCTTCCTTTGTCCCTATCATTTTCATACAAAAGTGCAACAATTAGGACCCTATACTAACTCGTCTCCGTGGATGAGGTATAGGTACCTAATTTTTAACCACCCGATATGGATAAGGATTATATGTAATCCGTGACCAAAATGCCATACGATAAATAAATAAATAACTTACCTAATTATACGGAAAGTGCGCCTGTTTTTCCTGAGGTATAAAGGTATATATATGGGTTACTTAACCAAGTTAATCCATTCGAGGATAACGATTTCACAAATCTACTTAGTTGTTATTTTCAAGTAGGTAAGTGTTTCTCATTGTATTTTTTTTTGCATTTTTGATTGTATTTGTGGGGAAGAGGCGAGGTAAAACAAGGTGTTAATAGCATAGTTGGACCGCGTGTATGATGATACGAAAATCATGTTGTCTAAATTTTACGAGAGGATGTTGTGTTTATACAGGGTGGACCATAACTCTTTTTACATTTCAAACTAAAATAAAATGAAAACTAATTATATCAGATGAAAACCGTTTATTAATTATGAAAACACATGAATAGGGATTTTATTTTTTAAAATTACGTCATCCATATGTGATCCTTCATTATTTTGGCATTGCCGTAACCTGGAGCGAAAATTTTCAGTGACGGCCTGACAAGTGTTCCGAGAAATGTGGACCAAAAGTCCGTTAACTTTTGAATCGGTAGCTGCGTCGGGGAGCGGTGGCGGGGTAAGGCGGCGGGGTTACGAAATGCAAGAGCGGCCAATGGGAATTTAGTGCCATGGCGTCCTTCACCTTCCCGCCACCGCTCCCCGACGCAGCTACCGATTCAAAAGTTAACGGACTTTTGGTCCACATTTCTCGGAACACTTGTCAGGCCGTCACTGAAAATTTTCGCTCCAGGTTACGGCAATGCCAAAATAATGAAGGATCACATATGGATGACGTAATTTTTAAAAAATAAAATCCCTATTCATGTGTTTTCATAATTAATAAACGGTTTTCATCTGATATAATTAGTTTTCATTTTATTTTAGTTTGAAATGTAAAAAGAGTTATGGTCCACCCTGTATTTTGCCCGACAACGGTAGAGCCGAAAAGAATGGGTATGTTTTTAGCAGTCTACGAGTATGTTTGTATTTAACGTATGTTCCACTCCACCGTGGCGTTTAAGATACTGAACCGATTTTGATAAATGTGTAAATCGAATCGAAATTAAGCTCCGGGTGTAAATATAATAGTAAATTAAATAGGTAAGAAAACCGGACAAGCGCGAGTCGGACTAGCCCACCGAGGGTTCCGTACAAAATGACAAATGTATAGGTAGTTCTCAGATTTTTTCCTGTACCTACTTGTAGTATAACATGATATTACTTGCCAAATTTCATAGTTCTAGGTCAACGGAAAGTGCCTTATAAATTTTGGTTCCCTTGAATGTGTGGAAATGTTTGTTTTTTGCGGCATAAATGGCCGTTTTTTTTACGTTAACTTAGAATTTTGATTTTTTTACAGCTTCAAGGGACTTTAGACCTAAGTATATAGTTTTAATTTCAACTCGATACTCTACGCGTTCCAGAGATAAAAGGTCTTGATATACAGACGAACAGACAGACAGGCAACAAAGTGATCTTATAAGGGTTCCGTTTTTTTAAGGTACGGAACCCTAAAAATTAAGTAAAGTCCTTCTTGTATGTAGTGGTGACGTATTAGAATAGACAATTCTTGTTGATTTTCTCTTCGTTAATTTTATAAATCATTTTATGCAATCATTTGTACCTAGCCGTTTTACATAATAAAATATCGATACCTGATAATTAGAATAGACATTAACCTGATGGTAATATGGACACGTTAAGCTTTGACGCTTTGTAAAATATAAAGTAAGGGCAGGATGTGGTTAAAAAATACACGGTTATTAAAATCAACTAATCTATATTATATTGTTAATTAATACATTAGTTGATTTATAGTACATTGTGATACAAGTGAGCTATGTTGATTATTACATCCGAGGCGGTGAGCGTGTGATAAGAGAGCCGAGGATGTAATTATCAACACTCACGCGTTTCATACGTTTTCAACACATTTGCGAGGAAATAAATAACTACAAAAGACAGAAAAATCTATGTTTCATACAACCGCACCAATCAAAAATTGACGAAATTGACAACTTCACTTCCAGATCAGTGCGAGTGCGCGCAGCTTTAATATTTCAACCAATCACAGAGCAGTACAGTAGTATTCTTGCGGCGCGTGGCCAACTAGATTTTTTTTCAACCAATCACAGAGCAGAATTCTTGTGGCGCGCGGCCAACTAGATTTGCTTAAGTAAACCAATCAGATCACACACACACTCATAATATTCGGCTATTTTAAAAATGCCCCGTGTTTATACATACCTACGCCTTGTTGCGAGGTACATCTTAATTGGGTTAAGCATATAAATATAACGCACGAGTGTCGTAATGCTGGATTATGAACCTAACAGCGACGTTATAAGAGGCAAGTTAGGAACAATGTGTTGAAAAAATAACTTTAATTAATTATATAAAAGAAAAATTTGATACTATTTTTCTAGCCGAGTTAAACGATTTATTGTTTTCGAAATAGCGAATGTATTACTAAGGCGATAAGGCTCATTTGACAACGCCGTAAGCGCGCTGGACACATAAGTTTTTTTTTTATTATTGTTGATTTTCTCTTCGTTAATTTTATAAATCATTTTAAGCAATCCTCATAAATAGTTATTTACGATACAAGTGCAGAAAATAGGAAATTCGCAACGAGTGGTGATAAATTAAAACACGGCCGAAGGGAGTGTTTTAAATCGACACGAGTTGCGAATTACCTATTCGCACGTGTATCGTACAACGTTTTACAGTACATATGGCTCTTTAAAGTTTCAATATATGCACGGAAAGTGCTCGTTTCCGCAATAGTGCGGGAAAGTAACACCATGTGTACTGTAAAGTTAGATTCAAAGTGATGTTGTAATTTTTACCTTCCTAAATGAAAATCTAAATGTGACGTCACACTAAGGGTGTAATTAATTGTGACGAAGTGTGACAAGGGGGAGGGAGGGGTCAAAAAATCATGAAATTGGTGTGACGTAATTAATGGATGATCCCTTTGTAATAAAAAAATAAAAAATCTGTTACTTTTCCGTAGTCGGGTTACAGTTTTTTGAGCTGACAGTGAGCTTCAGGAGACATGAAGTGTCCAGTTCTGCTTCTAGCCGTGGCGGCGGCAAATGCCTTGACCGTCCCATTCCTAGGGCAAGAGGAGTGGAATGCTTTTAAGGTAACTGTTTTTTACTACCTACCTGCTTGCCTTCTGGCGGTTGCCTCTGATAGATCAATATATAAATCGAATAGCGTTTGCCCGCGTCGGCGACCACTTCTGCGTAGATTTCGTTAATCTTAGAGGATAATTTCAGGCGTAGGCTTAAATATCCCCCATGCAAACTTTCACCCCCCTTTTCTTCGTTTCATCCCTTTAAGGGATTTCAGAATAGTAATTATTCTATGTCCATGGGTCTCAAACCCAGGATCTCCAACTATATACATGCTAAATTTAATCTAAACGCGGTTCAGCGGTTGAAAATTAATATGGATATGGATAAATCCTTAATACTATTAAACGAACAATATTTGTGTCATCATCATCAGCCTATACACGTCCCACTGGTTGGGCAAAGGCCTCTTCTCATAAATGAGAGGGAACGGACCGTAGTCCCCACGCTGGCCCAGTGCGAATTGGGGACTTCACATACCTCTTTGAATTTCTTCTCAGATGTATGCATATTTGTATGCATACATCGCACCCCATGTTACGGTACCCATAGTACTACAAGCTTTGTCTCAACACTTATCCATCCACTTCACTATTGCCATAAACTATTTTATGAACCTACTCTACATTCTAATGCTAAATGACAGTAATGAATTTAAAATCAATCAGCTGAAGCACAACAAGAAGTATGCAACAGCGAAGGAGGACATGTATCGCATGGCGATATACGCCACGAACAAGGACAAGGTGGCGAAGCATAACGACGCGCACGCGCAAGGGCTCACTTCGTTCAGGATGGGGTTAAACGAGTTCTCCGATCGCTTCCCGTCGGAGATCCAGCGCATGCGCGGGTTTAAAGGGTGAGTGACTTTTAAAACAAGCCTCGGAACCGGTTTAAAATATCATCATCATCATCATCATCATCCTGGCCGATTTCGACCACGGCGACTGGAAAAAGAGAAGAATTCTGGCTAACTGGAGCGTCGTTCGTGAGCTCTCAGGTGACTGACGTAGCCTATCTTTGCAGAGAATGTGCGACCACATTCCCTACAGGTCAGCACCCCTCCGACAAAAGCAGGTGGTCGAGCCTTCAACTCCTCACGCTTAGCGTCGAGTTCGTTACGTCTTCGTTCTTCGAAAGCTTGCACATTAACCTTCACTGTATGTCTCCACTTTGACCGATCTTGAGCCAAAATCTCCCAGCGCGATGGGTCAATATCACACCTCCGCATGTGGCGCTTCAGCACATCTTTATAGCGCAGAAGCTGGCTGGCTGGCTGGTTTAAAATATAGTAAATAGGCGAGTGTGATGGGTACCTTTGCACCAGGGATGACTCGAGGGGGCCTATTTGACTAGGCTTAAGCTAGTCTTAACTTAAGTTTATTCTTAATTTATTGTATTCGTTTGACATGAATAAATGATATACCTAAAGGTAGTTTTGTTTAAAAAATAATTGTGTAAATAAATAATTTTCATTAGAAGCTTGTTGATATGATAATTATATTTAGGTATTAAGTATTTTTCTTCATTTTGATAATGTTTTTTCTGAAGATTTTTCAACAGAACCGCGTCCAGGAAATGGGTCCACACACAAACATTATTAAAGTCAGTCAACAGTTCCCGCCCAAATGGTCCACACAGCTTTTAAAATGAATTCTACAGGACCTGACCTGACTGATTCAGAAAATGTTTCAGCATTATTGGCATTCATATAGTTTCCTCGTATTCGTAATGAAAAGTAGAGTATTTAACTCGGAAAAGCCACCCATTTCAGCTTCGAAATATTGGCAAAATATCTGGCCTAAAATGGGTGGCTTACAACCCTCGGTTAACAATCTACTATTATTTCTGTCCCCAGCAATCCGTCTATCACGCCAGGAGTCAAGCACACCTTATCGTACTATGACACGTTGCCTATCAGCATTAATTGGACCAGCAAAGGTGCCGTGACCAAAGTCAAGAGCCAGGGCGGATGCAGCTCCTGTTGGGCTTTCAGCGCTGTAAGCTATAAAATTAAATATTCGTTCTAGGCTGGAAACAGTGCTCGACCGATGGTCAGCGCGTATGCTCGGTCGGGCGTAGCTATCGGTGCAGAAAGCATACTGTGCGTTCAGACCAAATCGATGCTCACCCTCAGCGCGTATGCGGCGATAGTAAAACACGCGCGACCGACCATACGCGCTCACGTCGGTCGAGCACTGTTTCCAGCCTAAGGCGTAATAATGGTTGTCATTTTTAACCGCCGACGAAAACAAGGGATGTTATCATTAACAGTTTGCAAGGTGTGTGTGTCTGTCTGTAGCATCGTAGTTCCCAATCGATGAACCAATTTGAGTGTTTATTTTAATCGGAAGCATCATCGAGATAGTTTTTAGGGTTCCGTACCCAACGGGTAAAAACGGGACCAAATAAATAACTAAGACTTCGCTGTCCGTCCGTCCGTCTGCCTGTCACCAGGCTCTCAAGAACCGTGATAGCTAGAGAGTTGAAATTTTCACAGATTATGTATGTATTTCTGTTGCCGCTATAACAACAAATACTAAAAAACCGGCCAAGTGCGAGTCGGACTGGGGCTCCCATACAACAGACATGATTTTTTTTGCCGTTTTATAGATAATGGTACGGAACCCTTCGTGCGCGAGTCCGACTCGCACTTGGCTGGTTTTTAATTGTTTGTTGAATCGGAGGTGTTCCTTCTCGAAGTTGTTGAAGCTACTAGTTTTATAATCTTGCCGTACTAAAAGTACATATCAAAATACAATATTAATCTGAGGAGTTGCTTTTTCAATTGTAATATTCCCATACAAAAATGACATACGCATCAGTTAGTATGAGAAAATGGCAATCGAGCAACCGATTATGAAGATGGTGTCAAATGAATCTAGCGTAACTCTTTTATGCTACGCCATGTAGCTGCAAGATATCTCTTCTCGCAAAAACGTCCTAATAATATTCATTTTTTATCTTCTATCAGACTGGCGCTCTCGAGGGGCAATATTTCCGGAAGACTGGTCAATTAGTGTCCCTGTCCGAGCAAAACCTGGTGGACTGTTCCGGCTTGTACGGCACCAGTGGTTGCGATGGTGGATTGCCAAGTTTAGCCTTCGCATACGTTGCAGGCAATGGCGGCATTGACTCCGAGAAATCATATACATACAAGGAGGTTGATGCCCTGTGCAGGTGATAATACATTTACCTAAGCTCGCATTTTAGACAACATTTAAAGGCCTTGTCCAAAAGGATTTTCAATTATACCATTGATAAGTGGTAGGTCACACTGCAATACTGTAGTATCGATAATACTCTTCAAACGCATGTTCAATATCGGTCATATTACATGGCAAAAGTAACCACCCAGTGATGATCCAGCTGTCAAACGAGTTGCATTAACAAATAGGGAATATGCATCTTTATTTTCTATTGCGAAAATCAAAAGTATAATCCAGAGGAATATCAATTAAAGCATTAAAACTTTCTTACGATTGTTTTTAGGGTTCCGATACCTCAAAAGGAATAAACAGAACCCTTATAGGATCACTCGGTTGTCTGTCTGTCCGTCTGTCACAGCCGATTTGCTCCGAAACTACTGTACCGATTGAGTTGAAATTTAGTACACATATGTAAATTGTTGACCCAAAGATGGACGCGTAATGTAAATTAATGAATTCGGAACAAAGGGGCCACTTTTGGGGGGTAAACTCGAAAATTAAAAAAAAAGTTATGCAAACTGTATTGTGTGACATATCAAATGAAAGGGGTTGTTGTAAGCATGTCAGATATATTTTTTTATAATTTTAGCAAAAACAGATTTGAAGTAATTTAGGAATTACTTATTTATCCTTATCGATTGAGTGCAATTTATTCATGCATAATTCCCTATTGCAGGCATACCTCAACATTCACAACCAACATAATTTGGACTATGGAAATAATTTATGATCAGCCAAATTTTCCGTTGTTCAATCAATTATCCTAAGTTATCTGCTTTTTGTAAATAATTCGAGTTTTCAAAAAGATAGTAAATTTTACTTTTCAACCGACGAAAAAAACGGAGGAGGTTCTTAAGTCGACGCCTATTTTTTTTATGTATGACCACGCATAACTTTTTATATAGCAAACATTGTTGTTGTAGAAAAATAAGAAATTGTACATTTCTATTTTAGGATTACCTATATTTACTGAACTTGGCACCCATTTAGATCTCAATTCTTTTGTCGGGGAAGTTGACAACCACGCATATTCTTAATATTGAACTTGACATCCATTTTCACATTTATGTTTTTGGTGGGATCTGATATTACTTGCTCTACAGTTTTGTTAAATTATAATATTTAGTAATGGCCGCTGCTTGTCCACGACTAGATAAGTAATCTTCGAATAATTTGAGAGCATGTCCTCTTACATCTTCAGATGTTTCACTCTGCCACGTTTTGATGTTTTTGAATGTTTTTTTTTATCATCACGTTGCTTCTTAATGCGAAATTGATATCATGAGAAATAATAATTAACATCACAATCATGCTTTATTAAGGCAATATTATTTTGACTAAATGGTTTGCCTAAATTAGTACGATTTGGCTTAAATTACATTCAACAAATGACAAGTAGTAATTGAATCGTTTGTAGAACCCTTAACACGAATTGTAGGCCTTAGTTCCACCCAGACAACCAAACTTAATAACTATATAGTTAACTAGGGGGGACATATCTTCCGCGGAGAAAACCAGTTATGTGAGTGAAACTGTCCTTCCATTTTCGTAACCGAATTTGATAACTACTTAGTTATCAGTGGCGGATTTACACATATGCCGCCAGTGGACTGTTCAAATTTTGCCGCCCCTACTAACCTCTGCAATTCGATACTCTAGTTCACAATCACAAATTTGCCGCTCCTAAAATCTGTCGCCCTAGGCTCCAGCCTACTCAGCCTGCTGGTAAATCCGCCACTGTTAGTTATCCAGGGGGAAAGTACATTTCGTGTAAATAACTGGTTAACAATGTGTAGGTACTAAGTTTTCCGTGTACCTAGTACCTACACCACCTACACACAAGACACCAAAAACTGGAGAAGGCCATTTGCATGGTGCAACAACTCGTATGCTATATTCATTACATTGCGGCGCTGCGGGCTACCGAAATGTAATTTACACTCGCATATGTTCCCCCTAGATAACTATTAGTTATCAAGTTTGGTTATCAATGTTAAAGACGTGTTTATTATGGTACCTTATTTATATAACTATGTCAATTATATATCATAATTACTCGATATGCATCTTACTTCCTATTGACAAATACGATTAAGTATGAAATCTAACTAATTTAGTAATATGCAGTGTACTTAGATAATGAAACTGAATAATATAATAATGACTACAATTAAGCTATCATAAGTGTCGATGATATAAATTACGAGTATATTAAGTATTCAGATAAGTTCTCCTTCTCGAGACTCATATGGAATGTCTCGCAACTGTGAGAACTTCTCGTCGGTGCATTACTAGTTACGGACATGGAAGGACAATTCCTCTCAAATAACTGGTTTTCTCCGCAGAAGATGTTCCCCCTAGTTAACTAGTTATCAAGTTTGGTTATCTGGGTGGAACAAAGAATCGTAGGTAGGTTTATAAACGAGCTCGTGCGGGAGAGATGGCTACGCCTGCTTTGACTTTGATAGTCAACACGTGTGGCAGCACGACTAAAATAAAAACTCACACGCCTGTATATAAGCAGAGCAAAACTCGTACTTTGCAAGCCACCTACTACCCGAGCCACTGCATTACTGAATGAGTTTCTTGCACAGATCCAAGATGCCGATATGTTTGCGGATAATGGCCCTCACTATGACTTAAAATTATTCGTTTCACAAATAGTCTCACTTTTTTGTAAAATGTTACAATTAGTAGGTAGGTAAGTGGTTTTAATTTAGCGCCTAAGCAAAACTTTAAAATAACTACTTATCTTTTGGAAGTTTTCGGTAAATTGTAAGTTCATAAGAGTATGATTGATTATAAATAAATAAACACTTCTAAACAGTTTGTGTTTGGGGACTTCTGACAAGGAGCCCGCGTCGCCCGGATTTGGCGTTTTTAACAGTTTACGCGTTTGATCGTAATTTGTTGCAAAATTAATTACTATTCACAGGTATAACCCCAAATACTCTAACGTGACCGCCCGAGGCTACGTCATTCTCCCCAGCGGCAATGAAATCTACCTGCAGATAGCATTGCTACAAGTCGGGCCGATATCCGTGGGCATAGACGCTAGCCCAGTCAGTTACGCGCAGTACAGTGACGGCGTGTATTACGCAGAGGAGTGCTCTTCCAATATCGAATCTCTCAACCACGCGGTAAGGACTCATTTCCGTTCATCTATATCACATCCCAATCGCAATAGACATCGTTGCGAACACCACCGCTGAATTTCCTGCTTGTCCATAAAGGTTAATGCATACTTATCACCCCAGTGCCCGACCGACACCTCTACAGCTCGCACCGGTCAGTATTTATTGTATGAAACGCCATACTGCGCCCACGCACACTTATCAACACCGAAACGGCATGAAAAGGGATTAAGTACCAGCCCCAAATCCCTACTCCCTATTCTTCCATAGGTATCTACTTGGCCAGCAATCCCTATTTTCCGCGCCTGTGCAGTAACTAAACCTTCATATGTCTTAGCACTGACCAGCTATTGAAAATTTACTCTATGACTGAAACGAAAAATTTCATAATCGTTCAGCAACGTCAGTGTCAAAACATCTGAAAGGTTAATGTACTATGATCACACCTCACACAAAGCTGGCACAAAAAAGAAACACAAAAATAATGTAAATGGTCTAGGGAATACAAACCCCGCTTTTAACCGAAACCGGTTGTAACCGATCATTTCAACAAAATTTCATACCCTGATTTTGTAACTTTAAAAAACTGGTTACGGATTTTTTCGGTTATACTTTTTGTTTCTTTTTTTGTGAGGGACGGACGGAGTACTATTGTGACTCCACAATAATAATCTGTCTCACTGTACATGTACCCTACATATCTCAATAGGTTTCACTACCTACAATATTTTCGCCAAATTATAAATATGTTTTAGGTGCTGCTCGTTGGTTACGGAACAGAGCAGCCGGGCGGCGACTACTGGCTGATCAAGAACTCGAGGGGCACCTCCTGGGGCATCAATGGCTACATGAAGCTGGCTCGCAACCGCGGCAACCAGTGCGGCGTGGCCACCTTCGCGTCTTACCCGCTCGTATAAGGGCTTAGGCCCACAGCGCACGTCAGGTTCCCGGATCAGATTTATTGTTACTGTTCTGGGATGTCATTTTGTAAATGATTCAAATAAATAAACTTTCTAAAAATCTACCAGTGATTCCGAAAAGAACTACCACTGTCAAGAAAAAACGCAAAAAAAAACTGAAAAGACAGTCTTTTTGCCAAAATTAGGTTTATTACAATAGTATTGTAGTACATGTAATTTAGTCTTTAAGTATATAATAAAATAAAAGTTAACCTAATTAAAGTAAGAAAATATTAATACAAAGAAGAGAAAGTAAAAAGAAGCGGGTTGTGTCGGAAATACAACCGTTAATTAAGTTTAAGTGGATACTTCTTTGTTGGCTATGGAATCCTAATAAAAAAACCGGCCAAGTACGAGTCTGACTCGCGTACCGAGGGTTCCGTTGTGTACCCGTAAAATATATATATGAATTAATTCACTAAAATCTGTATAAGTACAGATAAATCGGTATATATGGCAACATTGTACAGCACATTCACTGACGTAGCTCATTTGACTCGCGATACATTGAAAATGGCGGTCATTTCAGCATTATTTTCATGTCTGCCACATAAACTAAATAACATTTTGTGATTAACAACTAATGACAAATAAAGAAGGATTAAAACATGTAACCAACAATTATTTAAAATCAGAATAGGCTTCTCTACAAAAAGTTATTCCGGAAGTCACGTGAAACATTTTAAACTGTACCCCTGTACAAGAATGCGAGCAAAGAAGTATCCACTTCAAAAAAGGCGAGCGCTATCAACAGTTTTATAATAAACACTGGAATAAAATGTCAATAAGAGCGGCACATTACGCTCATTAGCGAATGAAACTTTTTGTTTTTATTTATCGTTTGTTTGAAACCTTACATTATAATGTAACTGGATTAAACAGTTGTCAATGCAGTTGGGTCGTTCTTCTTTTCGACCGACAATAGCCTGTCCTTCGTCTTATTACGGCATCTCATTTGAGTAATGATGTTTACGGTTTTATAATGTTCGAATGAACCTCCATATTATTTTATTAATTAGTGATATTTAATAATTCATTTTCTCTATCTAGCATTTTTTTTTATGTTTTTTTTTTTCGTAGAATGCCGTGACAGAGTGGTAAAATAAAATGTTGTCCCCACTGAAAGAGTCCACTTTGTCACATGTTTTTTTTTAGAAACCAACCGTAAATAAATATTTATATTGGCCAGAAAGGAAACTTTAATTAGTTCTAATGAAGAAACCTATGCATTTTTTTTAAAATCGCAATTCAAAACCACAATTTTCGATAGTTCAAAAACCAAAAAAACAGAAAAACCTCGATTCATTGTCGGTAAAAAAGAAGAACGACCCAGTTTTAAATTGTTGTTTTATTTTCTGAAAATGAGGTGAAAAACGGTAGTTGGAATAAATTATTTCACTTACGTCAGCCTGCACTTACGTCAGAAGTTCAGAACATGTTTTTTTTAAACTGAACATTTTATTATTCCATTTAAGCCAGCTCTGACCTAACTGAATACAAACCAAACTGTCTTTTGGGCCCATGTCTACAGATTCCCAATTCTACAGATTCTCATGTCTACAGATACTATAACCAACCAGTAATTATTAATCTAGAGAAATAGGTTTTTATCTCTTCGGAAAAACGGTACAAGCTCCGATTTTAATAAATGTTCTAATTGTAATCACATGATCACACTTGTATGTATCTATATTTTGCGATAGACTAGAATTGGGAGTCTATGGAATCAGAAATATGTAGAACTGGAAATCTGTAGAACTGGAAATCTGTAGAATTGGGAATCCGTAGAGTTGGAAATCTGTAGAATTAGGAATCTGTAGAATTGGGAATCCGTAGAATCGGGAATCCGTAGAATTGGGAATCCGTAGAATTGGGAATCTGTAGAATTGGGAATCTGTAGAATTGGAAATCTGTAATAGAAATCTGTAGAATTGGGAACAAACCCAAAATCAAGTAAAATTATGACCTACGTAATAGAATTTTTTGTCGTTTATTAGTATGGACGGGAATTATTTCCGAAACCGTTTTGCCCTTTGCTTGGGAATCTAAAGCTACCTAACAAACCTAACCTACCGGTTGTTTCGCAATTGCAAAGTGGAATGAAATGTTTTGTTTTTTTTGTAACATTTTAACTTTTTAAGTGACCGTATGAAAATTGTATTAGCCACTGGGCGAATCCTTTGTTCCTTGTTCGTCATAGATAAACAAATTTCATTATCTGGTTTTGTACAAGAAAAAATAATTCTTCCTAGCTAACTCGGTTATCAAAGGTAATTCGGTAAAGAGTTTTCAGTGTAAAGCAGAGATGTTTAACTATCTTTTTTTGGACCCGCTCAATTCTGTCAATTATGTCCGATACTGCGGAATTGCGGATTCCAAATTTGCGTTGCGTACTTAAGTTTGCTTCTAATCTAACACAAGCACAAAAAGGACTTTTATAGTTTTAGCTTGGGTAAAATACAAAGAATTACGTATTAGCTAGATTGAGCTCAACTTTTTAGAATGACAATACCTTAATTATAATTCCTTAGTTTTAGATTAGGTACTCATTACAGGACCCACTGAAAATCAGCGTCGTGGCTCCCCGCCTCGACTCATGCTGAGTGGGATCCTTTTTTGAAGCAACTAACTATATTGTATATTTTTAGGTCTAAGAATTCTGTAAATTGTTTCTGTTGTTGTTTCAAAATAAAGATTATTCATTCATTCATTCATTCAATACCTATCGAGATGCATAAGGTTTACCTGGATTAGGATAGAATCTTGCACAGTTTTGACTTTAGCAAAAATCTTCATGTCATCTGCAAAACAAAAAGGTTGGTATGGATGAAACAGTCGCTAAATATCATTGATATAAATATTAATTATGGGGACTTTTGCACCAGGAACGGCTAGGGGCGATTAAAGTTAGAGTATAAATATATACATATTACAATACAAAATAACCTAATTTTGTATTGTAATATGTATTATTGCAGTAATTTTTAAAAGTATGGACTTATTATGTAGTTATAAATTGAAAATAATATAGGGTGGAAAAATTTAAGGGCCCTGGAGGGGAACTAGGTACTGTAGTGAAAATAAAATAAAAATTCACATACAACAACACGTAGAATTTATTTAATATACAACCAAACGCACTAGGAAAATTCACTGTTAAATCACACACAATTATAAAATTTAACCGTTACACAGCCGAAAGAGTTTTACAGGCCGTAAAAGCTACGCGGCGAGGCGAACTCACGGTCAGTACTGGAATATCTGAACTAGATTTTTAAGGAGTGCAACAGCGGTGTCGCAATCAGTTTGCCGGACCTTTCGTTCATAAATTTACGTTGAAAAGAACACCTTTGATAGGAGGGGTGATAAAAGATCAGGGTGGCAGATGGAAATGGGATATGAGAGTATGTATGATGATTGAAGGGAAATGGATGAACGCCAAAACAAGAAGTCAAATGATTTAAACGTTGGCGTAATAACTGCCTTTAAGAATTTTGGGAAGTAATGTGTAAGGGCGACAAGGTCCCCATCAAAGGTTGAATTTACTGAAGGGAAAAGACAACCTCAGCAATGTTCAGCAAGATGTACAAACAAAACTACGTTAAAAATCTAGTTTTTTCCCTTTTTAACAAGACGATTAGGTCACCAATCGCTCCGCTCAGCGCGCGCGTCTTCGAAGTCCGTTCCACCTTGTGATGACTCCTTCCGTTGTACCAGTGCCCGCTCAGTTAGGAGCAGGTAATGCCGTGGTTGGTAGGTCTCCGTACACGCACGTCCAGCAGTGGAGGACGTCGATGCAAACACTTGCGTCGAACTATTGCTCGCACTCCGAACCCGAAAGCTAGGAACAAAATTATGTCATAAGAACTACGTTACCACAACTACTTACGTCTGTGAACCAACGTGAGACAAAAACAATTAAACAAGGCTTACCCAGATCGCTTTCCACGACTGGCCTCAGAGTAGAACAACCAAAGACGTGTCCAAAAGGAATTTCTTGCTAGGAACTGGGAAGTGGACTGTCCTCCCCGCCAACTTTCAGAAAATCCGCCGAAGCGACAGACTAGCACTTTTAAATTAACAAAAACTGAGCTTAGAAGCCCCAATTAAAATAAATCAAAGAAATGAACTGAAATCCCACAAAAAAAGATTTACAATGGAACAGCATACTGAGAGCTGTTTTCAGTACCGCTTCACAAGAATCAATCATTTTTTTCTTTTCAAAACTGTGGCTCTCCGAAATCCGAATCTAGAATAATTCATATTTTAAATTTCAAATAGTCTTTATAAAAACCAACCAGTACACAACTGCCCATACAAAACAACTAGAAGGTTATATAACATCAACACGTGAATAAATGTACGACGCCACCTACAGGGGAAACCAAAGAGTTCTAGCCACTTCACCTGACAAGCAACACAAAACACAAGCGACCACGAACCCTGAAGGAAAAAGTTCATGTAAAATGCGTTAGATGTCGTGGTAATAAACCAACTGCCTGAACACACAACAAATTCGTTAAAATAAAAATGAAAAATATAAAAAAGGAGTCGTTAAGCGACGTCTGCGAGTTCACGCTGCAGTACCTACTACCTACCTTTTTAAGTTAGCTCATTTTATTGAAAGGAAACATTCCTTTATTTTTTTTAAAGAAAAACCAAATGATTTTTAGACTTTTATCCTGCACAATAAATCCTACCGATTCGTCTAATAAAAAGGAAAAATTACATCCCTACTTTACGTATAGGACCTCCCCTATACGTAAAGTAGGGATATAATTTTCGTTTCTCGTTCAACCCATGGTGTGACCTATCGTTGGATAGTTTGTTCAAACATATTATCGGTTTCTTAAAAACCATTTTTCAACGCAGTTCAGTTTTTTTATCCCTCGAATGGTATAATAAAATCCTACCGTCCAGTTAGCTTGAAAAATTGTCCGCTATGAACTTATGACCAACAAAAAAAATTGTGTAGGAACTCAATTTTACAGTGCATTTTGCCGTACTTATTCACAGTAAGTAAGCAAGTATGCTAATTTGTAATTTCATAAATTAAGTCATCATCGAGGCTTCGCGTGACCAGAAGGCTGGCTTTTACCTCGCCCAGAGGATCAGCATTGCCATACAACGTGGCAATGCTGCCAGCCTTCTGGGTAGGTACACTACCTACCTACCGCCTGGCAGCGATCTGGATCAAATTTTTTACCTTTAGTTTTAGTTAAGTATATTTGTTTTTTCTTTTCTTAGTTTAAATTACCGACATGATAATATTTGTTGACGAATTGACCGTTAATTAGGGTTAAATACGCAAGGGTAGAAGAAAATAAAATTACTTAATTAGTCATCAACGTGACTTGTTTATTTACTTATACTTAGCTAATGTTTCTCTACTGCCGGGTTATATATAGGCATATAGGCATGCCGATTTGTAGTTAGTCTCCTAACGACTTTAGACAGAAGTCAGCGTTCGCGGGCCAGAACGCTTATGCGCCTCACTACACCCGTCACCAACGAAGCTAGACCTCTACCTACGATTAGTTACTAAGAAACGCGGCGTCAAGATATATTTGTAGGTGAGTGTTGAGTTGAGCTTAATTTTTTTTTTTATGTCATGTAAAATGTGTTATGACGTTATAAGTTGATAGTAAAAGTTTTAAAGGACAAGTTTATTTTATTATTTTTAGGGCATTTATATAAAAGCTTGTTTTTAAAAAAGTTTTTTACTTTTTAGTCATCGCTGGACATTTCTCAGTATATTGTCCGCCATATTGGATTTAGAGTGACGTCATTTTATTTTTCGAGTTATTCTCAGCAAGCCCTTTCATTTGATACCCATGCCATATTGTAAGCCCGCCATCTTGGGTGTTCCGCACTGTTGGATTTTTTTGCCGATTGTACTTTTACGGGTCGGACACGGGGTACCTACTGTGAGCCATCCTTTATTATCCTTTCAAAGCAATAGGTACCTACAATGTTTATCCACCCAATAGGGAAAAGGAAGAACGTATATATATGGGTCATTAAAGTAATTGTCACCATAAGAGGACAACAATTTCACTAATCTAGTTGTTGTTATATAACAGACTAATTAAGTAAGTGAGAAACCTAATTGTATATTTTTTTGCCAATGTTTGATTTGTAGTTGAACGAGCGAACGAAGTTCTCCGTTTCAGCTTGGGCAAAAAATCTTTCGTATATCCGGCGTCTGTCCGGCTGTTCTCCTCTACAGGTGGCATTTCTCAACCGATTCTCGTGTTTTATTGTGAGCAGGTTCATTAATTATATAGATTATTTTTGTCGATTCATTTTTTCGAATTTTTTTATGGTGACGTATGTTCATGGTTTCAAAGCAGTTTTTCATAAGACATCTAAACCACTCACACTTAAGATGGGGAAGAATTTAATCTATTAGGGGAAAGTAGTACGAGATGATCACCTTAAGCGGGAATCGCTGTAAAATACATATTTTTCAAGGTAAACCAAAAATAAAGGCGATTACTACTAGTATATATATCTATCCAACTTTCCTAATATTCAAAACCAGAAATTAATTGAGGTTTCATTAAAATATGTCTTTTTTTTTAAACCTTACAAAGTAATCATCTTGTACACCCCTGTGGGTAAGATGATCACCCAGGTCGGGTTAAGATGATCCGTATGATCATCTTACCCCCATTCCGAGTAAACAAATATTTTTATGAGGACAAATGTTATAAAAACAAAAAAAACGCAATAATGAAACATATTATTTATTTAAAATAGTCATACATTCATATGACTATATCAATATTCGATATTTAAAATTAAACAAAAATATGGTACAAGATGATCCCTAGGGATCATCTCGTACATATAGAAAGGAATCATCTTGACCCAAGTCCCACTTTTTCATTCAATGTTTGCTAACATAACCTACAAGCACGCGGCTATGTTCACGTGGCCAAAATATTAAAATTAAGCATAATAGAAAGCCTCAAATCAACAGTATTTACATTTAACATTATTTGAATAAAAGTAACATAAGCTCAAAGTCATGCCTACCTTAGATCAGCCGTACACAATTTTAATTTTTTCTCGTCAAAATCGATGTATCGTTCACGCCGCCATTACGATTTGACTGAGGCGGGGAGGTGTCCGGAGCTATGTATTACCAGTGAAATCAACTAGATGACGTTAGTGGTTTCAGCACAATCGCGAAGGAACATCTTACCCCAGGGAATCAACTCGTACTACTTTCCCCTACTTACGAGAGATTTTGATAATATTTTTGTATTTTTCTTTGTCCTTGACTGTCCAGGAATCATGAAGTGTGCAGTTCTGCTTCTAACCGTGGCAGCAGCTAATGCCTTCACCATCCCATTCCTAGTGCACGAGGAGTGGCATGCTTATAAGGTACCTAACTGTTCTTTACTGAAATAACCCTTTTACCAGTGGCCTTTGATAGACTATAGGTACCTATACAATCCTATAGGTACAGTCAAGAGTGAACGAATACGTTTCTATCTATTCACAGTCCTGTACAGATATTTATGTCCTTACTAGGTTTTGCCGGCGGCTTCACCCCCGTACTAAAAGTAATTTTTAACCGTCTACACAAAAGGAGGATCTCAGTATGTGCCAATTGAATTGCAAATTGGCACAAATACTTTCAAGAATTTTCATGTCCACAATATTAAATTTCAAAATCGATGCCATTTTCGTAATTAACGTCCCAAAAAACCATAAAAACGACACCCATATTGATAATTAGACATTTCAATTTTCAACCCTATCGCACCCCAACAGGGGAGTTGGTATTTCACGTCCGCCACGTTGGATTTTAAAATTCGTAATCAGCGACCCGATAAACCATAGAGACAATACCCATGTCGATTTTCAGACTTTGTCACCACATTCCTCCCTTATAGAGGTCGAATTCTCATAAAACCTGAAACACATGTTTACTCATTTTATGAATACCTTATGAATACTGCTGTGAAGTTTCGAATGAAATAGTCTAACTAATCTTGTTTCCCCATACAAACTTTGGACCCCCATTTCACCCCCTTTACAGACATTATATGGAATCTACGTGCTAAATTCGTTTTCCCTAGTTTTTTACCTCTGACGGTGTTACTGCAAGGCCAAACTACCAATTGCTGTAGAGTGTTCGTCTAGTAGTTCTAGTACCCACTATACAAACTTAGGTACCTTAGTATGTCTTGGTCAAACCTGTTGGTATTGCCAAAAACTATTTTATGAACATCTACTTTCTCAAGTATTAAAGGCTCTTCATAATCACAATATTATCTTTACTCACGAGCAAAGAAATGGAATCAATTCGCAATGTGGCCTTAGTGAAGTGATTCCATTTATTTGCTTGCGGTTATAAAAAACATTATTATTATTACCTATTTTCCTTGTAATTCTCAATCAGCTGAAGCACAACAAGAAGTATGCAACAGCGAAGGAGGACATGTATCGCATGGCGATATACGCCACGAACAAGGACAAGGTGGCGAAGCATAACGACGCGCACGCGCAAGGGCTCACTTCGTTCCGGATGGGGTTAAACGAGTTCTCCGATCGCTTCCCGTCGGAGATCCAGCGCATGCGCGGGTATAAACGGTGAGTGAGTTTTATTTCAAAACATTGATTCAAAGCAGATGCTCTCACTCATAGGCCAACGTTAGATCGATATCGAACCGCAAGGTAAGGAGTTTTTTTATTTTTTTATTAATTCGTATGGCAGGTTGTAAGATATTGGGAACAGGTACAGCAACCAATGGTTTGTTGTTCGTTTAGCGCCACCCAGGGGACACATGCAGGGTGCGAGCGGCGATTCCTACAAACGTGAACAACTTCATTCCCCAAGATAAGGAGTGAAGATACTGGAGTGCCAACGGATAATTTCCAGAATTGTATGGAGCTTTCCTAGTCGAAGATCTTGATAATTTCTCAAAATTTCCCATGAGGAATTTCCTAAACTGGACGCTTTCTTACATTTTCGTGAAGGTTCCTGAATTTTCCATCCGCCCGCAAAGCAACGAGGAGAGCGAGGCTCAGAATCAAAGAATTTCTGTAGCTAACTCCATTTGACTGTTGATACATGTCCACTGGGTTATACCAATGAGGAAGTTTCCTGCTGCAGTTGCTAGGTACTAGGAATAAGTAAGAAATCGAATAAATATCCTTGTGTAATCTACTTTATTTCTGTCCCCAGCAATACGGCTCTGGCGCTGGGAGTTCAGCACACCTTATCGTCCTTTGACGAGTTGCCTATCAGCATGGATTGGGTCAGCAAAGGTGCCGTGACCGAGGTCAAGAACCAGGGCCAATGTGGCTCCTGTTGGGCTTTCAGCGCTGTAAGCTACTATTACATATTCCTACTAAAGTATAATGGCTGCCATTTTTAACTCCAAACGTAAACGATGTAGGTATCAGTTTAAAATGTGTATCTGTGTGTCTATTTGTGGCATCTAGGTGTGAGTGAAAGAATTTGGGTTTTTATTTTAATCGTAAGTATCTAAAAAAGTAACAAAAAAAAGCAAAAAAAATCATGTCCACACCACCTGATTTAATCAGATGGGCGAAAATTTTGCTGTCTGGCTCTGGACTGGCCTTTACATGTTGTTATGTTTAAACAGTAATTAATAACACGTTCGGATTTCAAATATTTTTTGCACTCTTGTCGGACAAATGCAGTTTTGCTATCTGTTTTCAAATTCATCCACAATATTGATCTGAGGGGTTGCTTTTTTAACTTTTCCAACGAACCTTAGAACAAATAAACTGTAATATTCCCTTCCAAAATTACATAGGTACAGTTACGCATTACGCAATCGAGCAACACATTATGAAGTTGGTGTCAAATGAAATGACTATAGCTATAGAAGAAATATACATTAGGTAGCTAAACGATCTCTTCTCGCAAAAACGCCCTATAAAATAATATTAATATTTTATCTTTTATCAGACTGGCGCTCTCGAGGGGCAACATTTCCGAAAGACTGGTCGATTGGTGTCCCTGTCTGAGCAAAACCTGGTGGACTGTTCCGGCTTCTACGGCACCAGTGGTTGTGATGGTGGATTTGCAGCAGCAGCCTTCACGTACGTTGCAGGCAATGGTGGCATCGACTCCGAGAGATCATATAAATACAAGCAGGTTGATGCCCTGTGCAGGTAATAACACAATTAAGTTCGTATTTTAAACTAACTTAAACTAACTTTTAAGGACACGGTGGTCAAAAGAGTACCACTAATTGATATCACACTTTATTATTCCATGTTCCTAAGTATAGGATAATCTATAACACCCACAAAGAAATCTAAAAGTACCTATTATCTCGGGTATTCCTTTGCGTCCTAAGAGGGATGCAACGTGGCTGTTTCAGGGCGAGATCCTCTCAAGTGGCAGTCTAATCTAAACCTAGTAGCGCGATACAGGAATCGACGTAGATGATATAGCGCCATCTAACGGCAAATTCTCTCAACGTATGTACATTTAACGCTTATGAAAATGGATGCGCGGCTGAACACAGTATTATATCTACAGCACAAAATTTGGTCAATGCAGACAAAAACTGACGGCTTAATAAAGGATTACACGTAGTATAGGTACCGTGCCGAGTCAACTAATTCCCGTTCATTCATCCGTGCCGTATCCATAGGCTGACAAAAGGCGACACCGACATATGCAGCGAAATATGCAACAATGACGATCACTTAATTTAGTCAATTTATATATTACAGCGTCAGTGTTCTATGCGACTAGGCTACGGAAACTCACACGCTTGCACATAAACACTCCTAAGCAACGCCATACGTGTAGGGACTTCAATGCGTCTCCTGTCTATAAACTCAGTTTCGCATTTGGTCGTAATTTGTTGAAAGATTAATTACTATTCACAGGTATAACTCCAAATACTCTAACGTGACCGCCCGAGGCTACGTCGACCTCCCCAGCGGCGACGAAGACAACCTGCAGATAGCGTTGGTAAAAGTCGGGCCGATATCCGTGGGCATGGACGCCAGCCCAGTCAGCTACGCGCAGTACAGTGACGGCGTGTATTACGTAAAGGAGTGCTCTGCCGATGTCGAATCTCTCGACCACGAGGTAAGGACTTATTTTCGTTTATCTATGTCACATCCCAATCGCAATATGGCCATCGTTGCGACCTCCGAGAAACGCAAACATAATATGTAGGCAAAGGTAGCCAATGGCCAAGGCGGTCTTATCGCTAAAGAGCGATCATGAGCCGCCTTTTCTGAACAAAATCGTAGCTACCTATGTAGTCTGTCAAGCGAGTCGTGTCCCTGGAAAATGGCGCCAAATAAAAAAACCGGCCAAGTGCGTGTCGGACCACGCAACACGAAGGGTTCCGTGCCTATTAAAAAGTCGTATCGTCACTGAAATCTTACGGCACTTACGTCCTTTTCTTTAAGGAAGGCAGTTTTCAGCAATATCTCGAAAACCTTTTAACCGATCTTGTTCAAAATAATTTTCGTGAAAGATTTTAATAAGCCCTATGGTTCACGATTTTTTTCATATTTTTTAAATACATCGTTCAAAAATTAGAGGGGAGGGACACAATTTTAGTGACTTTCGGGACGATTATCTCCGATTCTATTCACTTAATCAAAAATATTGCTGAGAAACCTTATATTTATTTAGAAAGGCCTATCGATTGATGCATATTGTGGGCATACAATGTTTTTTTTGACTTGCAGTCGTAATGTATGGTGTGCTGTGCTGAGCACCCCTAAAAAATGTTTAGTCATTTGACTACAAAACTATGTAACGGCTAACAAAATACACCTATCCTCAAAATTTTATTCAAATACACCTTATAGTTTTCGAGTCGGACAGAAGGACAGACGGACATGACAAAACTAAGGGTTCCGTTTTTTGCCATTTTAGCTAAGGAACCCTAAAAAACGCATGCTGGTAACAGGAAACGTATGGCGGCGTAATAGGTATAGCGAAAATGCCCTAACATCCAATATTTCATAGCTGTCATCCCAGTACAATTTGTGTCATCGTATGTCATCTTGACGTTTATTGTACCGGGATGACGGCTGTCAAATATCGGTTGTTAAAAAAATCTAATTATAGGTACTTATAACTGAGTTTATTTCATAGGTAAAATTGTTGCCATATAAAAATGCTGTGAGCACGGCTCGATGGACAGACTATTTAACTTACTTTTAACTTTATTTAACTTAAGCATAAATAAAGTATACTTAAGGAATGCCCCATTAAAATAGGAAATGAAATACAGGGTTGTATTATGATATGCTAATTATGAATATAATTATTATGTTTAGGTGCTGCTCGTGGGTTACGGGACAGAGCAGCCGGGCGGCGACTACTGGCTGATCAAGAACTCGTGGGGCACCTCCTGGGGTATTGACGGTTACATGAAGCTGGCTCGTAACCGCGGTAACCAGTGCGGCGTGGCCACGAGCGCCTCTTACCCGCTCGTATAGGCCCACAGCACACGTCAGGTTCCCGGAACGGGTGTTTTGGTACGCTTTTGGGATATCCGAGCGTAGCGCATATTGTCATAATCATATCACTTCTTCAATCCAAAATCTACCAGCGGTCCTGAAAAACGAGATCACTGTCAAGAGAGAGTATTTACTGTCACAATTGATGGGTCAACGGAAAGAATATTCAAGAACATCTTGTCAAAAAAACGAGCGCTGTCAACGGTTTAAGTTTACAATAAGCGCTCGAATTACGAATATGACAAGAGAAGCGAGCGACATAGTTGCCCAAAACGGTCAAGACTAATCAATCAAAGAAAACGAGCTTTCTCTGTTCTTATATTTCCTTTTTTTTTAAAGCTTTATGTCGCTTGATTAAACATATCAAACTGTCAGTGCAGTCTTAAATAGTCGTTTTATTTGCTGAAAATGATGTGAAAAACGTTATTCAGAGCTACTATTAAAAAGTAATCGATGGTAAAGAAGGAAATTTTAACCATAAACAATACTTTGAGTAGGTACCTACCTACCTACCTACCTACCTACGATGACGTAAGAGAGAGATGACGTAACCTACCTACAGTCAAAATGGACAAACCTCGAAATAACAGTTTTTGTATTATGAAATTTGGTACAATTGTACATACTACATTGGACATCCTGATTTCGTCTCCCAAAAGTCCCTGCACCAGTACATTTTGTAGAACGCCCCGCCTTTGGAAAACGTAGTTACCTAACCTACCCCATTTGTAAGAAATTGACGTTTTTCGAAAACTAAATATTAGGTACGTTCTCTATGAAAATATGATCTTATTACGTATAGGCTATAGCTTAAAAAATTCTGCATCAGCCTCGACGAAAAACATGTCTTCGTGGAGGAAAACCACCCATGCCTCATTCTTCGTTTATGGAATCCATCCATAATTTGTTTGTGCGTACCTACGATTTAGTTACGAGTATAGATACCTAATATTATTATTTGGCTTTGGCTAAATAGGACTGAGTTTGGAGGAAAGGTTCGATTTATTGTAGGTACTTGTGTACAATCGGTGATAATGGTATTGCGACCATAATAGGTTAGTAATAACAGGAAACTGCCGAATATAAAATCGTAAGGTATCCTTTCTGGGCAAAATGCATCATATAGGCAATCAACGTTTGAATTACAACAAATACCTTTACTGTATGTAATTTTACATTAATATGCGCCGTATCCGCATAGTTAGGTAATTTTTGGATGTCCTAGGGAACCATTCATTTTTCAGGAATTATTATAAGTACCTTAGGGCTTGTGCACAAATCAAGCGAGGTTCGATAGGGGGGGATATAAGGAGGTAAAATCACGACAGATCACGTTGGGGGAGGGGGGTATTGAGGAGACCTCACGTGTAATTTTCTACAGTGAACGAAGCTAAGAAAAAATATATACCACACGAGTAAAAATAAAAAAAATAAACCAGATTTACTATATACAACACTATTTATCTTACAATTATGTCGAATGAATCAAATATACGTGAGGTTATGTGGGGGGGGGAGAGGGGTAGACAAGAACCTCACCAAATATCACCAAGGGGGTGGGGGGGTCAAAAAGTAGCCGAAAAAACCTCGCGTGATTTGTGCACAAGGGTCGTTCTTCTTTTCGACCGACAATAGCCTGTCCTTCGTCTTATTACGGCATCTCATTTGAGTAATGATGTTTACGGTTTTATAATGCTCGAATGAATGTCCATGTTATTTTATTAATTAGGGATATTTAATATTTCACTTTCTCTAACTAGCATTTTTTTTAATGTTTTTTTATTCGTAGAATGCCGTGACAGAGTGGTATACCAAAATGTTGTCCCCACTGAAAGAGTCCACTTTGTCACATGTTTTTTTTTAGAAACCAACCGTAAATAAATATTTATATTGGCCAGAAAGGAAACTTTAATTAGTTCTAATGAAGAAACCTATGCATTTTTTTTTAAATCGCGCTTCAAAACCACAATTTTCGATAGTTCAAAAACCAAAAAAACAGAAAAACCTTGGTTCATTGTCGGTAAAAAAGAAGAACGACCCACAAGCCCTTATCTCAGTGCGTCGCTTTTCGTAATGGGAAAAAGTATGTTTGTATTTAGGTACATTCAGATAATAATGCCCAAATTGTAATAAAACTGTTCACATTTATAACAAGTAGGTATGGGATGATTCCACCAAGTGAATAATAAATAGGTTTAAGCGTCATAAAGTTTATTTATATGAAAATATACTATTTGTTTGTAAAGCCATTTATTCTGATTTTTCACAAATACATATGTTAAGATGGCTAAAACATACTTAAGATAAAGCTAAATTCAGTTAAGTACCTACGGTGACTGTACCAAGCGTCGATGACAAAAAATTGTAGATATGTATAGAGATGTATGTTGGTGCCAAATTGACATAATATCTTAAAAACACAGTTTTTTTATAAATATTTTGTTATTGAATCATAAAGCACTTACGCAGTATACGGTAGTAGAGTATGTATGGAGTCTTTTCTGGGGCAAAAATCGAGTTTTTTTTACAACTCGTATTTACGTGAGTTTTGGGACATCCCATATAAGATTGACAAACGCTTAAAGCAGAAAGCTTTGTGGAGTAGAGCATTCAGCGATTTTTAAAAATACCCTTGAAAATTAAATCTTTTTTTTAAATTTTAGTTAAACAAAATAGTTGTTGGGAATCTCCTAGTAAGTATATAAATACCTGTGAGATGAGATCCCGCTCTTCCATAACAAAAGCATGCTTAGTTAACAAGAATAACAATGTAATTAAACAACAAGTATAATAATATTCAAACATACTTAGGCAGACTTAAATTTAATGAGTCAATAAGTGCAGACGGATTGATATTATAAACAATTAATGAACAAATTAATACTTCTGATTTTCAATTCCTTAATATTTCTATTGAGATTTCTATTCAAATCACAATTTAATCACAAAACTAGTTCTACTTTAAGTTATTAATCATAGAATAACAAATATTATTTAAATCTCACTTAACTTATAATTATTTATACACGGTGATTTTAATCCATGATCAGGAGTCGAAAAATATTGGTAAACAGCCAAAACGGTAAGCCTAACTTATAAGGTCATCTCATGCAATTAAATCCTTGTTTAGTTAATTACAATTAAATGCCCACTGAAAAGTTAAGTAGATACATTCGTCAAATTTTCGCTTTGGCGGGATATCTGATAGGCTTTATGCCTAACTCTAAAGCCTCTCACATACTGGCGCGGCCTGACCGCGGCGGACAATAGTAAACTTGTCATCAGCTGTCAAATTTACTATGGACCGCCACCGCAGGCCGCGCCAGCGTGATTTAAGCCTAACATCTACTTACTTGTCATATGCATGTAAAATTAACAGTTTACTACTCTTAAATTAATTATTTACCACAGGAGTATTTAGGTTGGTTTATGAAACTATTTTTTTGAGGAGGTTCTAGTTTCATAGATTTAAACTACCGCTAGGGTGACAGTGATTTTGAATAATAAAGTACCTATAATTCCTTATCCAGTTTTATTCAGAAAATAAGAACGTTTGTTTTAGGTAACTTCGAGTTAATCGTGTTTGGTATCAATTACAGAATTAGAAAAATTCCTGATCGCGAATTAAAAATCATCGAGTATATGTATGTATTATCTCGGGCAAAAAGTAGAACCAATATGTCGTCATTAGCGTAGGTTCACTAGCCCATCGAGCAAGTTATAGGCGGTGCATCCATCAAAGTTGCTAAAATAATCTTGTATAGAAACACCATGTAACATGGATAAAAACGTCAGATACCCACCTCACCTAATAGTGTATAAACCCTTCGCGCCAACCGGTATTTTAATCTTATGTCAATATCACTATGTCAAAGTTTTTCACCCTTTATATGTCATAACTTATCATCATATCAGTTGAAAGACGTCCACTGCCCGGATATAGGCCTCCCCCAAAGAGCACCACAATGTTTGTACCTATACTATATGATATGATCATATGACACTATCTTCCCTGTGGCAACTTTAAGATTTCATCTCTATTTGGCCACAGATGTTGTAGTTACATTGCATTTTGGTCAATCGGGTTAACATTCGTACATTACTACCAAAGGCCGGGAAGGAAGGGATAGCCTGCCAAGTGTAATATAGACGGATAGTAATACGAGGCAGGCAATCCCCAGCGCTTTTCTCAAACATGCAATGAAATAAAATAAAATAAATGGCTGAACTCTATAATGTTGTGCCACCAATAAAAGACGATCTCTTTGCAGGCCTCCAATTTTATATGAAATTCCATTATGGGCTTCTCGTCTCGCCTCACCTTAAACGTGACACTCTTCGCAAACTAAGGAACGTAACGTTAATATTTAATTGCATGTTCGATAAATAGTACATTACTGCAGACGCCGGGAAAGAAGTGATACGAAGCCGGCAAGCCCTTTTCACGACCAGGCATGTATAACTTTTCTCAAAAAATATGCAATGAAATAAAAAAATACACCAGTCAAAAAATATAATTCAGCTGTTTAGGCTGTTCATGAACACAGACGCCATGTTTACATTAAAATTAAAAAAAATACTTCCCGGCCTAGTCCTTCAATTTTGTATGAAATTCTCTCTCGAGTTGTTCCGCCCGAAACGTGATACTTTGAAGCCTGTTACAACGCCCGTAAGGACGACATTTCATTGCATGTTTTAGAAAAGGTATTTTACTCCATCTTGGGTCATAAAGCGATAATTGCCGACCGTTACGCTGTTAGAAAATTCCAATGTCCTGTCAATCCCAGCCAGGGGAAGGCGTAAAACTGTATCTACACCGTGGGCGGTAGTAAATACAGGTTCCGACTACATTATACAGTCCATTGCCTTGTTGCACTCGAGCGACAAATATCTGCGATTTTTTATTTTACCGCACTAATTATCCTTATATCTCTATATGATATGCAAGTACAACTAACAGGAACTAAAACTTACCTTAAGTCAATTCCACCGAATTCAAGTAAGCTAAGATTATTCAAAATAAAAACTAAATAATCCTAATGAATCATTGAACGATACATAGCATATTTATAATTCCTGAAAAAATCTCAGGAATATATGTCAGGTGCCAACCAAAACTCAATAAACTCAGAAAAATATTTAAAAAATATAAACTCAGAAAAATATTTAAATAATATAAAGTGTATTAAAGTAGTAATACGATTGAGTTTTCCTTTACCTCATCATCCTCCTAGTTTTCCCTGTAATGCCCGGGGTCGGCTTTGGCATCTAATACCAAGATTTGGCGTAGGCACTAGTTTTACGAAACCGACTGTCATCTGACCTTCCAACCCAGAGGGAAAACTAGACCTTATTGTGATTAGACCGGTTTCCTCACGATGTTTTCCTTCACCGAAAAGTCACTGTTATATTATGTAATAATATATCTATCTCTCATAAGGTTTTTAAAAAACCCAGTGGTACGGGCCGGGGTTCGAACCCACAATCTCAAGATTGAAAGTCGCTTTTTAGGGTTCCGTAGCCAAAATGGCAAAAACGGAACATTTATACTTAGTTTCGTCATGTCCGTATGTCACAGGCATTTTACTCGAAAACTATAAGGTGCATTTAAATAAAATTTTGAAGATAGGTGTATTTTGTTAGCCGCTACATAGTTCTGTAATGAAATGAGTAAAAAAAATATTTTTTAGGCATATCCATACATGTTACTACAAGTAAAAAAAAAATATACTCGTATCATTGTAAGTCCACGTGTAGGTTTCTCAGCAATTCTCTGAGATAATCGCCCCGAAATTGTGTCCTCCCCCAAAAATATAAAAAAAACATGGACATACTTAGAGCTTATTAAATTCTTTCACCGAAAATTATTTTGAACAAGATCGGTTCAAAGGGCGTAAGTGCCGTAAGATTTCTGTGACGATAAGAACTTTTAGGCACGGAACCCTTCGTTGTGCGTGGTCCGACACGCACTTGGCCGGTTTTTTTGTTTACTTTCTCTGTGTGACTCTGTTTTTTAAAAAAAGTGTAGGTAGATGACCTTTTTTTTCAGAATTTG
The DNA here is from genome assembly GCA_932294315.1 of Epinotia nisella. Classification (NCBI taxonomy): domain Eukaryota; kingdom Metazoa; phylum Arthropoda; class Insecta; order Lepidoptera; family Tortricidae; genus Epinotia; species Epinotia nisella. Next base: position 14,342,294 of record OW028687.1, on the reverse strand, counting down.
TTTTTTTTTTGGGTTTTCCTTATCCGATAGTATCAACGATTCTGAGTAAGATAAACCCAAAAAAATCGAATTCTGAAAAAAGAAGTTCATGTACACTGTTTTTGAAAAACGCCCGGCTACATTGGGTTCTGAATTTTCCTTTACCTACGTGTAATTACTTCAGTGAGTTTTGGTTGTCACCCGACGATATTATAGGTATGCTTGCAACAAATGAAAGTTAAATATACGAAACATATTCGATAAAATTATTCGAGATAAATATTCTAATCATCTATTCCTATTCTAACTTAATCTAGGCATGTTTAGTTGTATTACAAATTGACTGATTGGCGTTATTTTATTGTACTGTTAAGGCATATTTTCACTATTGAATCACTATTAGATTAAAAAAATTGTTCATAGCATCTAACTCGAAGCATAGACAAAGAAATTATATTTCACAGACATTCGAAGTACGGTCACGGACTTTAATTGTTGAGCCATTTAAGTGTCAACTAATTTTGGTTTTTAGGGTTCCGTACCTCAAAAGGAAAAAACGGAACCCTTATAGGATCACTTTGTTGTCTGTCTGTCAAGACCCTTTATCTCAGGGACGCGTGGAGGTATCGAGTTTAAATTGTGACTGTGTCTAGTAAAAGGGACCACTTTGAGGATTTCAGTTTCCGAGTTATATGCATTTTTAAAAATTAGTTAAAAATTACGTAGAATGGGTTTTTAATACTAATCGGTTATTAATACCTTAAATATCATAAATATTTGATGATAGTAGATTAACTTGGTACCAATTATTCCATAACATCCTAGTAGAAGTGTATTTTTCACGAGCATATACTATAAAGTAATTTTTTTTTAATTCGTAAATTTTGCCAACTGCATGTTTAAAAATGTATAAAAAAATAATGAATGCACCTAGGAAAATGATTATTTTTTCACTGAATAGCTAATTTTACCTAGTTTTAGGAGATATTAATAACTCCATACTGCAAAAGTGGTCCCTTTTCCCAGACACAGTCACAATGGGGAAGGGATGAAAATTTTAGAAATGCCTGATTATTTTTTTGGTGATAGGAATAACCTTCCTTAGCACCAGAAAAAAGTTTCAGATTTTTCAGCTGCGACAATTATTTTTGAAAAATATAAACAGTTTCCTCATTTACGTTTTGGGTCAATAACGGTAAATAGACACTTTCCTTGATCTGTCTCATATTACAAAAAACTATGTTAGATATCTGTGGTAAACTGACACTGGTAATGACCAATATAGCTGCTGCAAGTGTCAATATCATTGCCAGTGTCAGTTTACCACACATATTTACTATATTTTTTTTGTAATATGAGACCGATCGAGGAAGGTGCCGTAACTGACCCAAAACGTAAGTGATGAAACTGTTTATATTTTTCAAAAAAAATTGACGCAGCTGAAAAATCTGAAACTTTTTTCTGGTGCTAAGGAAGGTTATTCCTATCACCAAAAAAATAATCAAGCATTTCTAAAATTTTCATCCATTCCCAATTAAAACCAACACACTCAAGTCTACAGTCCTTTGAAGCTGTCAAAAAAGTTAACGTAAAAAAAGATACGGCCGTTTATGCCGCAAAAAACGTATTTAGTAATCTACAAGATATGCTAGAGATCAACCATGATATGGGTGAACAGTGGATGTAGTACCTTTGCCACTTCTGTGTACTGTAGCGAGTTCAAACCGTCCACCTTCATTCTTTCTTTCGCGTGATTTAGTAACTCGTGTGTCTTCCACCTGAAATGTATAGAATAGTATATTGTTTAACGAGGGGCGTAAGATGTAATGACTCGAGTTTGCAATATTTTTTACGTCCGTGTTATACACAATGTTTTTCATCAAATTTGCGAGGAAATAAATAACTACAAAAGACAGAAAAATCTAAGTTTCATACAACCGCACCAATCAAAAATTGACTAAATTAACAACTGCACTTGCTCAGTGCTAGTGGAGCGCGCAGCTTCAATATTTCAACCAATCACAGAGCAGTATTCTTGCGGCGCTTGGCCAACTAGTTTTTTTTTTCAACCAATTACAGAGCAACTAGATTTGCTTAAGCCAATCAGATCACACACAAGCTCATTACTCCGTAGGGAATACAAACTCGCCATAACTCTCTCGGTAACAATTTAGGCCATTGCCCGGCATGGAATAACACCATTTACGAGCAAGTGCGATGAAATAGTACATTGTGTGACAAGTACGGTAAGATACGAATTACGAACGACAGTCTACTAGAAGGGCTTTGATGACTCGAGTTTGTAAAAATCTTACCTGATGATTACCTGATGTCCGGACCGAACCGACACCTCTTCAGACCGCTCGCCTCGAGTCGGGCCCGAAGGTCATCGTCCTCGCCGCCCCAGCCGAAGTAATCGTTGCTTATCCCGTTCGTTTCCTTGTGTTGTTTGGTGGTTACAGCTGTTACAATAATGGGTCTGACTTACGAACTGACGCGAGGCTGCGGCCGATGGTGCATCATATGGTACCGGCTGATGTCCGGACCGAACCGACACCTCCTCAGACCGCTCGCCTCGAGTCGTGCCTGAAGGTCATCGTCCTCGCCGCCCCAGCCGAAGTAATCGTTGCTCATCCCGTTCGTTTCCTTGTGTTGTTTGGTGGTTACAGCTGTTACAATTATGGGTCTGACTTACGAACTGACGCGAGGCTGTGGGCGATGGTGCATCATATGGTACCGGCTGATATCCGGACCGAAACGACACCTTCTCAGACCGCTCGCCTCGAGTCGGGCCTGAAGGTCATCGTCCTCGCCGCCCCAGCCGAAGTAATCGTTGCTCATCCCGTTCGTTTCCTTGTACTGTTTGGCGGTTATCGCCGTGACACCGCCGAAGATATCCAGGTATGGTAGGACGAATCTAAAATTAATTGGCAATTGATAGATTATTTTGTACTAGGTACATTGTACCGGTCATTGTGTACCTCAATGCGGGTGGCGCAGAACCGGTCATTATGGCGCTCTTTGGGGGAGGCCTATGTCTAGCAGTGGACGTTTTTCGGCTGATATGATGATGTTGATGACATGTGTACCGCGGGCCCTCATTGTAGACTTTCCTCCCTTGCTAACAAGATCACAGATAATTTCACGCAAAAAATCACCAATAGGAAGCGATGTGTGAGCGAGGTAATCATTAGTCAATGCTATTAGTGAGTTTTTCTCCGCACACCACTCGATGACCTCGTTCAGCAATTTCATTTAAATTTTTCACTACGCTGCGAAAGCCGATACAACTAACAATTGAAGGCCACATCCTAAACTATTAAACCGATCATAACTTGTCTATAATAGACGAGATGCCGCAGGCCTTTGGTGCACGCGTAGAGGTTGGCCGCTCGTAACTGTAGAAAATCTGAGTGAATGGAGTATTAAACCAACCTTAACTGTCGATAATAGACGTGAGGTGGCGCGGGCCTTTGCACGCGTAGAGGTTGGCCGCTCGTAACGGTAGTAAGTATATATTGTGTAGCACCAGGCAAAAGACTGTCTCATCCTAAAGTGTTAAACCAACCTTAACTTGTCGATAATAGACGACAGATGCCGAGGGCCCTTGGTGCACGCGTAGAGGTTGGCCGCCCGTAGCGGTAGCAAGTCTACATCGTGTAGCACTAGGCAGGGGAAGCCGGCCCGCATGGCCGCAACCGCGCCTACATTCATCAGTTTCGCTCTGTTGAAAGGCCGGGAGTCTACCTGCGAAATAATTAAGGCCTTTTATTGACACGAGAACCTTGAACTTGAATTTGGACTGATGACTTGGTAAAGGTCGCTGGAGTCCGCTGGATGCGGGTGGCGCAGGACCGGTCATTGTGGCACTCTTTGGGGGAGGCCTATGTCCAGCAGAGGACGTCTTTCGGCTGATATGATGATGATGATTTACACGAGGGGTTGGGCAGGCGCAGAAATACAAGCATATGTGTTGTCCCTGGGATTACTTAAGCGGCGATTACACTGCTTCGGTCGCCTAGAGCAGTCGCCGAACTTGTTTCAAACTACTTACCTACTTCGGCCAACTACTCTCATCTTCACATTAATCTGCCCGCCTGCTGCGGTCACATGCATACTTAGGTGACAGCAGCCGTCGGTCACCGAATGCGACTGATTACTGTAGTCTTTAAGCTGCGTACGAATTTGAGCGGGTCATGCAGGCTGAGGCATGCTCGCCCCGCGCGGCGAGCTGCTCGCGAGCCAAATAGTTGCACATAAACATGCGCGGGTGAGGCAGCGTGTCGTGGCGAGCCGACATTGCGCGTCGTTCAAATTGTTCAAAATGGCGTGGACACGATGACAGCCGATTGATTTCGTGTCCCACAACACCTTTTGGTTTTCATGTATTTGTATCAATAATTGTTCCAAATTTACTAACAAACTATTACAAACTCAGTCACTTGCTCAAATTCGTACGCGCCTCGCGCACAAACAAGTTCGATCTTGTCGCTCTGTCCACGGCATGCTCAGATACACGTCCAAGTTACGCGAGGCACGCACACTGAGGCGCCTTTGAGCACGGTCAAAAGACCGTCTCTGGCGGCTCGCCGCGCGCTGCTCGTGCACAGCGCGTGAGCGCGTGCGAATTAGAGCAAAATAGGCGAGCCGTGCGTGCCTCAACCCGAGGCTGCTCTAATTCGTACGAACCTTTACACTGTTGCATGCAACAAGCGTCGACCGTCTTAATTTAATTGCCGCTTTAGTGCGGTAAACGCATACTGAGAATATAATTATAATCCTAGTGTATGATATATTGAGTGTTTAGCTTCTCTGTAATTGACCAATTGGCGGCCAAGTTGTACCTACCAGTGCCAGATTTCTGAAAAAAATCTGTCAATTTTGGAATTAACAAGCTCAAGACTGTAATACCATGGTGTGCAATAAAGATTATGATTATGATTAAATTTTTAGTCTAATGTGAGGTATTGTTGTTAGATTCCTCTTAGTGGGAATGACATAGGCTAAATAGTTATAAAAAACGTAGCCATTTACGAGCGAGCGAAGCGAACAAAGTCGTATTCTTCAGCTTGGGTCGAAAATCATTCGTATGTCCGGTGTCTGTCACGATGTCACGCTGTCCCGCTGTTCTCCTCTACGGGCGCATTTCTCAACCGATTCTCGTGAAATTTTGAGAGCAGGTTCGTTAATGTTAAAAATGTTACCTACAAAAAAGCTCACAGACAGAGCCACTAGTTTTAAATCCTTTAAGTTTTTAATTATAGAATTACTATTTTATTAATTAATATAACATACTATTTCATGGAAACCTTGATATACTACCACAATTTTCATATGCCACCGAACAGATAAGAAATCATGAAACTGTCAGTACCATAGATAACTCCAGTTATGAACATTAATGCAATGCAATAAGGTCTCCTAAGTCACCGCAGCATGTTCCTGTTAGTACCTGCTCCACTATGAAGATACGGTAGTGTATCAGCTGGTGTCGCAGAAACATGTGCATGTATATGAGGAAGCTATGCAACTGCTCCGCTCTGTCCCTGAAACATACAATACAAAAAAAATACACTAAAAGAAAAACAACAATTACTTCAATTAAACATACAGTGGTAGCCAACAGGTTGTCTTATCGCTAGTGGTAGTGGAAACAATGTATAACAATTTAACATTACTTGATTATTATTATGTATTTGTAACATACATACAACTTTATAATAATGACTTATTTATTTGTATGGCATTAGTACAATCATGCAATACTTGAATTAAAATGTTATTTTATCAAATAAATAATAATACAAATCCTTTTTTTAACAACACCAAGTAACCAACAACACTAACGCAACTGCCAACACCTCTATAACTGTATATAAGAGATGGACATGCACCAAGCAATCACACTAGTGTTTTGTTGAACCAATTTACATGCAGTATGGACCAACAACATAGAAAATGTTAATCATTACGCTAAGTAATAATAAAATGTTTCTAAATATGATTATTTATTGACAATACTCTATATCTCAAGAGTATTTTAACCGCTAAGTTCAGTGACTAAAATATTCATGAAATCTTAAAACATATCAATATAAAATAACACTACATATTTATCAACTCAGCATCGCTTCAATGACCAGTGAAAGGTTATAAGAAAATGAAAGCAGTTCCTAACTTAAAGACTAACCTGTACGGTACTATGATTGCGGTGCTGAACTTAGGTTTACATTCCAACGGTGAATATTCCCCACCTTCCTTAATCCTATGACCCTCTATCAAGTCACCATCTTTTATACTGGGCGACAGTGTACTATCGTCAAACAAGATATCGCGGTATTCACAGTTACCAATCGCATTACTACTAAAGTTCTCGGCAGTCTCATAATGTAAATTATCTAATATATCTTCCCTTTCTATGAAATCGTAACTACCGCGACCATTCCTGTACGGATGTAAAAAGATAATCAAACATATGAGTGTTGCAATAGTGTATAACAATTTTCGCTTTGAAAAACGCCACATTGCGATTAAATTAGTTAAGCGGTAGTAGTATTTCATTTCATTTTCTTTCGGTGTTTATCGATTATAAGCGAATAAGCGGTGTTGTTGACATGACAACTGACAATGACAAATGTCAATAACAGCTGCTGCAGTGCTACTGCATAGAAGCGTTTTGTGCTTGCTCAAGCATTTTCGTTAATGGACCCGTTTGGATCTGCGCCTTCAGCACGGCTATCACAAGACGGCGCGCGAGCTCTCTTGATTTTTCTCGCACTATCCGTCTCTCTCTTATTAGAATACTTAGAAAGAGAGGTATAGTGCGAGAAAAATCGAGAGAGCTCGCGCGCCGTCTTGTGATAGCCGTGCAGGCCTCTCACAGGTGCACACAGACTGGCGCAGCCTGGCCGCGGCGGTCAATAGGAAACTTGTCATTAGCTGTCAAATTTACTATCTACCGCCACCGCAAGCCGTGCCAGTGTGAACTTACGAATTGAATGATTTAGTTATATTATATATATATACCACATGTACTTAAAAATTATAAGTCACAACCAGTGCACCTACCTACTTAAGGGTCTGCTAGACGGTGGCTAACAAGCCCCTACTACCGAGCGACCTTGGTCGGCACCGACCGTTGTAGTATGAAATTTTGCTGCAAACAACTGTCTACACGGTCGATGCCGACCAAGGTCGCCCGAAATTTTGTGAAGGTGGCTGGTTACTATACCTACTGTGATATAATATAATTCACTAGCTTCCGCCCGCGACTTCGTCTGCGTAGACCCGGGATAAAAAGTATCCTATATTTTAATCCAGACTATAAACTATCTGCGTGCAAAATTTCATCCAAATCGGTTCATAATCCAAACATCTAAACATCCAAACTTTCGCATTTATAATATTAGTATAGGATAGTGGGATAGGATTACTAGGATATAATGTTGTAGCTGTAAATGAGGGTAGAATAATAACATGCATTTGGAATAAAACGAAGTACCCTGCAGAATATTAAAATGCACAATTAGACGTTGAACTTTTTGGTGGCATTGCACGTGTGACTTTTAATTTTTTTAATGATATGGCTTTAAATAACGAAATAGAAAACATTGTCAATAATACTTCAAACTCTAAAGGAGAGGGAGTGTCAATAAATTCCATTGAACTCGTGAGATGTTCTAAAGATAACACTGCCGAGACGTCTTGGAATCCGAGCAGTTATATAACACCCTCGTCCGTGAGTATTATGGTAACTGAAGCATCCAGCCCTTCACAACGCAGCAAGAATGCTTCCACGCAGACGGATCCCTGTGAACTTGCAATTAATTGCGGAATTTCTGACGTGAGCCTCTCATTTTCAAAAGAATTCAACACAGAAGTCTCCACATCCAATTCTGAAGTCAACGTTAGATCAAAGCGCATAAGACGCGATTCACATGATGGGGATAAGTGTTTTAGACCCTGGAAACGAACAAAAAATTCAAGGTTTGTGCGCTCTCCAAGCTTAGTTAAGGAACTCAAGACACCACCCCCGCCCTCAGTTTCATCGAGTCTGCTATCCTCCACATCTGATGCCTCTTTTAAGTCATTGAATAGTAGTCACACATTCAAAGTGAAGAAAAGGAAGCCGGTGTCGGAATATAACTTGTTCAAAGACGCAAGCCACAAGTCGAGGAAGAATAGAAGTTTTAACAAATCCGGAAACGATACCCCAGGTAATATGAACTAATTAATATTTATTACTTCAAGTATAACTATTAGCTATTAGTTAACAGTGGCGGATTTACCAGCAGGCTGAGTAGGCTGGAGCCTAGGGCGGCAGATTTTAGGAGCGGCAAATTTATGATTGTGAACTAGAGTACCGAATTGCAGAGGTCAGTAGGGGCGGCAAAAATTTGAACACCCTACTGGCGGCAAATGTGTAAATCCGCCACTGTTAGTTAATGTCTGCTTTTGTCGTGGCAGCAATTAATAAAATAAATAAATAAATACATATTAGGAAGGGGACAATCTTACACAAATCGAACTAGCCCCATAGTAAGCTCAATAAGTAAGGCTTATAGGTACAGTTGAGAACTGTTCTCCAATATCTATACAGACAACCTTTCAAAAATATCTATACTCGGTCTTCATTGTTATAGTTGAAATTTATTGAACTGATCCGATCTACTTATCTTCAAAACAATAGCATTCAAGTTAAACAATACGATTTTGTGGTCGACGCGTGCCAACAAACAATGAAGGAAATTTTCTTGTTTATACCTGGCTCGCTGTGAGCGGGGTTTTTTTTTATCTTTTAGTCCATTTTGAATCTATTGAATAAGACGATAGAGTTCATTGTTCAATGAACATTTTATGTGGCGGTAACCTCTTTTTTGCAAAGTTTGGCACACGCCAACCACACAATCATATTGTTTAACTTGAATGCTATTGTTTTGAAGATAAGTTGATCAGCTCAGTTCAAAAAATTTCAACTATACTGACATAAGACGCATGTGTAGATATTTTTGAAAGGTAGTCTGCATAGATATTGGAGAACTCGACTGTACCTACTAGACGACGATTAGGTACTGAATAGGGTAGTTTCCTCATGTTAAAATTTATAACGTTTAGTGTTGCTAAATGGATATAGTAAACCAGAAACAAGTGTAAATTACGAAATATAATTAAAATCATAAAAAGATAATTATGGACTGTGAAAGATTAGAAAAAATATGCGTTTTTTTACTGTAAAAAAGTAAATTTAAAGCTACCAATAGAATCCTTATGCGTTTATAGACACCGGTTACGCGCTAATTCTGGCTTCAGTTCAGTTCATCATTCTGGTCAGACTGAATGACGAGAGAATTATCGTGTAACCCTCGGACTGACTGACTGATGGTCAATCTGCTGTCAGTTTTCTGTCATTCATAAGGGTTACACGATAATTCTCTCGTCAGTCTGGCCAGAATGATAGACTGAACTGAAGCCAAAATTAGCGTGTAACCGATGTCATAGAAACACAAAATTGTACTTATTACAACTATTAGGTCCATAGTACGCAGTATTTCACGACCGAAACAGCAATTTAACCGTAAGCATTCTCTACCAGTCAACCTTTGGGCGAAACATCGAAACGACAAATTGTGGGCGCACTGCAACTTCAAATAGAATAGAATAGAATAGAATAGAATAGAATAGAATAGAATATTCTATTCTATTCTATTCTATTCTATTCTATTTGAAGTTGCAGTGCGCCCACAATTTGTCGCACTGCAACTTCAAATAGAATAGAATAGAATAGAATAGAATAGAATAGAATATTCTACAAACTACAAACGACAAATTGTGGGCGCACTGCAACTTCAAATATAAACACACAGCAGGACTTTATCAAGTCAGGTGATGCCTTTGCCTAGGTCAGTGCACCCATGACGCCATGACATTTAGATTAATAAAGGTCAGCATCAATGTAATCCAAAACAAAACTATTTTGAGGTAGTACCTATCCAAATGCTTGATTATCATCGACTGATGTCAGATCAGTTTATTTTCTTTTCGAATCATACCTACATAACTTTTACAGTTAGGACCTAGGTTGTAGATAAAGTAAATAAAACAAGCAATATTCACACGGTTAATCCGTCACTATTACACATTGAACTTTTTATTGAACTCCCGATAACTTAGTGATAACTGCCTAGTTATTTATTGTATACTTACGACATCTCGTCATCGTCAATGACGAATATAGATCGCTGACATCATTCAAGATTTCAACTTCCAACGGCCAACGCTAGTCAACAAACTGCATTAAAATTTTAAGAGTGGAACTTGTTTCAGATTTCATTCAACCTTGTCCTTTTTTAATTTTTATTCGTAACTGGCCAGTGGCCACTAATAAAATCGCCAACATGAAGGTTCATTCGAAAATTTAAAAAACAAACTTTGTTATGAGTGCGTCCAAGGAGATCGTAAAAGTGGAAGTGGAGATAGAGTGTGGTATAGAAGCGAGTGTGTTGAGTGATGTGGAGTGGTTTATGTTGTCAGGAGGGTCACCGCGGAGAGACAGGACTCATCGACGGAACGCGCCAAAGACTTGGAAGTTAGTTGAGCTTTGCACATGGATTGGCATGAAGGTAAATATAAATATATAGGTAAGTAGATTTATAGTTGAGATAGATACAAATTGTCAATGATTTTATGTTTTTGAAGACAGGAACAACTTTACTCATACCTAATTCCCTGTTATGTAGTCATCTAACGACTTCACACTTTATGAGATGAGTCCTAACACGATAGCTTTTATTGTCACGTTTTACGTGATGTTTCAGTACATTTTCGCCGTTTACGTGACGGTAACACCTATCGTGCTAGCTGAGCTAATCACGAAAATAGGTCAAGTACACAGTTAATGCCTAAGTAATACAGCTTAAATTCATCCACACGGTCGTGCATGATAATTAAAAAACAAAGTGCCAGGTGCGAAAAAACCAAGGACAATCATCTCCTTCATCCCATCTTACTCTGTAAGTAGTTAGTTAGGTATATCTGATAGCTTTCAGGACAATATATTCTTTAATTCACTGTCTTTGTTATGTTATGTCTCTACCTACATATAATAATTGGATGTGTTAAAATGAACAAAATTGGTTTAAGTAGTAGTTTCTGTGATTCGCAGGTATATGGGAATTAGGTATGTGAACTCACAGAAAAATTGCCATAGATTTTCGGACAATGGATTATTATGAACCCTTCTTTCAAAGTTACCTATCCAGATTTCGTATTAATACTGATTTATAGGTCTACAATTATCATCAAAATATTCAGGAAAAGAGTATTCAAGTATACTAAAATTTCAGAAATTAATCTCCTACACTATTTTAGAGTTACGAATCCATAACGGGCATGCTCAGCGAGCCAGCGCGGAAGCACATAGAGCGAGAGGACACAGGCCTCCAACAGGAAGTAATAGAACTGCGACAGCACCTGATGGCGGTGGAGGGGACGCAGGCGCGGCTAGCGTGTGAGAATGACGCGTTACGAGAGCAACTCGGGAAGATGACCGCCAAGATCGAGCAGATGGACGAGCGGCTGAGGTCAGTTTCTAAATCATATTACTAGTGAGACTGTGACATGCTCCGTCAACCAGTGCGGATGCATGGAATACAGCGAGAGGACACAGGCCTCGAACAGGAAGTGAGAGAACTGCGCCAGTACCTAAAGGAGGCGGAGGGGAGGCAGGCGCGGCTAGCGTGTGAGAATGACGCGTTACGGGAGCAACTTGGGAAGATTACCGCCAAGATCGAGCAGATGGACGAGCGGCTGAGGTAAGTTTCTATATCCTTATTACTAGTGAGACTGCAACGTGCTCCGTCAACCAATGCGGAAGCACGGAATAGAGCGAAAGGACACAGGTCTCCAGGAGGACGTGAGAGAACTGCGACAGCACCTAAAGGCGGTGGAGGGGAGGCAGGTGCGGCTAGCGTGTGAGAATGAAGCGTTACGATAGCAACTCGGGACGATAGACCGCCAAGATCGAGCAGATGGACGAGTGGCTGAGGTCAGTTTCTAAATCACATTAATACTAGTGAGACTGCGACGTGCTCCGTCAACCAGTGCGGAGGCATGGAATAGAGCGAGAGGACACAGGCCTCCAACAGGAAGTGAGAGAACTGCGCCAGTACCTGAAGGCGGTGGAGAGGAGGCAGGTGCGGCTAGCGTGGGAGAATGACGCGTTACGGGAGCAACTTGGTTAAGATGACCGCCAAGATCGAGCAGATGGACGAGCGGCTGAGGTCTGTTTCTAAATCATATTACTAGTGAGACTGTGACATGCTCCGTCAACCAGTGCGGGATGCATGGAATAGAGCGAGAGGACACAGGCCTCTGAGAGGAAGGGAGAGAACTGCGCCAGTACCTAAAGGAGGCGGAGGGGAGGCAGGCGTGGCTAGCGTGTGAGAATGACGCGTTACGGGAACAACTTGGGAAGATTACCGCCAAGATTGAGCAGATGGACGAGCGGCTGAGGTAAGTTTCTATATCCTTATTACTAGTGAGACTGCAACGTGCTCCGTCAACCAATGCGGAAGCACGGAATAGAGCGAAAGGAGCGACAGCACCTGAAGGCGGTGGAGGGGAGGCAGGTGCGGCTAGCGTGTGAGAATGAAGCGTTACGATAGCAACTCGGGACGATAGACCGCCAAGATCGAGCAGATGGACGAGTGGCTGAGGTCAGTTTCTAAATCACATTAATACTAGTGAGACTGCGACGTGCTCCGTCAACCAGTGCGGAGGCATGGAATAGAGTGAGAGGACACAGGCCTCCGAGAGGAAATGAGAGAACTGCGCCAGTGTCTGAAGGAGGTGGAGGGGAGGCAGGTGCGGCTAGCGTGTGAGAATGACGCGTTACGGGAGCAACTTGGGAAGATGACCGCCAATATCGAGCAGATGGACGAGCGGCTGAGGTCAGTTTCTAAATCATAACCCTAGTGAGACGAGACTGCGACAGATCATACCACAAAGTCCACAAAGCACACAATCTTCGGGTATGTATAGGCGTACAAAATGACATACTAGTTATAAAATCAGTCAGCAAATCTTTATTTATTAGAAATATTTAACACTTAGGGTACCTGTGTATTCTTTGGTTCATTACCTAGTTAAAATTATAGAGATCAATCAACTTAAAACAAAAACAATAGAATCCCAAACAAAAAAGAAAAAGTTTAACAAAATCCGTTTTGTCCGCCCTAGGCGGGTAAAATGACACACGTGGTGTGGACAAAATGACATACCAAAATTGTACCGAAATCTGTCGGTTACCTACTTGCAGAGTTCACACGTAAAACGCTTGGTCTTTTTCGGAACATCTGCACATGATGCATGAGCCCATTTTTTACAGCTCAAACACATCAGCCAGACCTCTTTTGGCCTAGACCTGGAGTAGAGGTCGTTACAATAAATGCAAGGACAGTCTTCATCATCATCACCGGCTCCAGCTTGTAAGAAAGATAAATCATTTTCACTGTCAGAACTAATATTCAAAGCTTTTGTAACCTTAGCCTGTCTGGTCTTCTTATTAGAAACAGGTTTTGCCTTCGATTATCTGGAAAAAGAAAAAAAGGTGGGTCAAATGGCATAGTATGCTATTTTACCCGAACAAGGTGTATGCCATTTTGTCCACTTCATAACCTCTAACATAAAAAAATCATAACTAAAAATGTAAATAGAGTTTTAAGATTTTAATACATTCTCGGCGTTGTTTAGTAATATTACAATAAAATAATACTAATAGAAACAAAATACCGTACAAAAGTACTTACTTTTACCACGACACAAAATCATCTGCGTAAAACTTGTGACTGCCAAAATTATACTATCATCCGCCCGCACCACGCGGCCCACCGGAGGCGACTAGCGTCTTCACAGGTTACGACCTGTTACTAAGCGGCACTCTAGCGGCCATTGCGAGAACTAGCATGTTTGTGGTTTCGGAGAAATGGAAGTGTGCCATTTTACCCGCCTATGCCATTTTGTACGCCCCTCCCTTTTCTCTCGCTTGCTCTTACGCGTTCGAGGTATATATATCCAGTCCATGATATTGTAGGTGACTGTTCTTCTATTTCCGTTCTTTCTCTTTGCTAAATCTAACGCTCAATTAAATTTCACGAATAACTCTTACATCTGTGAGTCTAAACAGGCTATTTAGCCGTAATCTATTTATATTTAGGATTGAATTTTTTTCAGGTTACAGCAGGAGAACCAATACCGCGCTCACTCTGTACCGCCGCCGCCTCCACCACCTCCGCCACCTCCACCGCCCCCACTACCAGCCATGTCGGAACCGAAGCTCGGTCGCTCCAACACTATACCGAGGTGCGGCTCGGCCCCGCCCAGGACATCCGCACGGAGACCGACAATCACGCCGGAAGACATAGCTAATGTTAAATTAAGGAAGGCAAAAGTAAGATTTTGCTGATACATAAAACATAACTTGACTTTAATAGTTTAGTTTTGCAGTGGCGGATCCAGGATTTTGGTTTGGGGGGCGTTCAACCCTTTGTAATGAATGTAAGATTTGTCCCGGTAGGACTCAGATTGTGTTGAAAAGTAATGAATGATCGTGGCCTTGTAATATCTGGAACTACTTATCCTTTTTAAAAATCTTCGGTGACCTTAGAGCTATATGCCATCCGGCTGCTCCAGTTGCGTGGTTTGTAAGTAATGTAATGCGCGAGCGCCACGGGTGGGACCACGGGCAGCTGGTGTGCCTATATAATAGAAGTTTTATTTATTTGCCTCCAAGGATCACCCAGTCCGCACCAAGCCGCAACTCCAGCCCCAGCAGCCACTGGTGACGCAGCACATGCTGCAAATGACTCGCGCTAAGCTTGGCCGCTCAAAGCCCTCCGTGTCCTCCACCCCCAAGCTGCTCAACGACCTAGAGAAGTAAGATGTCCTATGTAGAAGACATAAACTGAGGTTAATCAGGTTTGATGTGTATGTCATGTCATGATCATGATTGACTTTGTCATTGATAGGGATCGGAAGTGTAAGTACCTAAGTGAAGTAGTTTAGAGTGGACTGTTGTAATGATACTTGTTTTGAAGTACAAAAATAATTGTATAAAATAACGGCTTTAGGCTGGTCACGGCGGCATTCTTTTGGAGAAACTTATGGCTAACAAAAAATTTCCGATCCCTATAGTTATCAATCACATCATCTCATTTTGCACATCAGATACTATCTTCATTTTCAGATAGCTAAAGTTGCTATTGGCATATTCGGGATTCGAGTTATGCGTATGTCTAACTTTATATGTGTTGTGTATAAGTACATCACAGTACACACATACACACCTAAGCCACGTCTGAAGTATTAAGCATCCGGTAGCAGCAGAAATGAATTACTTGTCTCTTTCTGTATCTTTGTTTCTTGTATCTGATTAGCGACCGCGGTAACAAGCCAAGTGCTTTGTTACTTCTCTTCTTCTTCTTCTTCTTCTCGTGTCGATAGTTTCTATTCAGACTGTGCGGGACCAAAAGGTCGCTTATTGCCCTGTCTGTCGCGTCTCGAAGGTCTTGCTTGGAGCAGGCGTGCGGGCACATGTGCTGCATCGTTTGGAGAACCGTCCCACACGGACATTGGGCGTCTGAGCTACTTAGGGCGCCCCACTTCAGCAAGTTCTCCTTACTGCGACCGACCTGGGAACGCAATCCATTTAGGGATTTCCAGATCGGCCATGGCTGATTATACAAAAATCTCTATATCGTAAGATACACTTTATTGTCTATAACCTAAGGCGATGGATTATGCCCAGCGGGAAGCTTCTCACCGGGGCGAACATAATCTTCAGGGGGCTCGGGTATTTCGCCATTGTGCAAGCCGTTTCTGGGACTGCTGAATCCACGCGGAATCTCAATAGCGGCGCGGCGGTGCACCGCATAAAGCTCCTGCGGCTCTTTAGGCGGGACGGTGGTAGTTTATGGCCGTTTAGAGGGTGCCTTAGGTCTTGTTCCTGCTTAGTTACTGTGCGGGTGAGAGGAGAGAGTCATAATGTTTCTAACCCCGGTTTATTTTTCAGATGTCTTCTCCAAGACACCTGGGTGTCGTCCCTGCCCCGGCGGCGCGGGGCGCGCGCGACCATCCGCAGCGCGGAGGAGCTCCGCCTGCGCCCCTACCCCGCCGCCCGCTGCACGCACGCCTCTCGCTCCCCCCGCTCCCCTCGGTCCCCCCAATCCCCCAGGGCGAGCTCTTTGCCCCGCGGGACTTTATCGCCACTCAAATATCACTTGACTCTACCAAAGTAGACGTTTATCTTGTAAAATTTATTGTCTATAACTATTAACATATAGACAATCAATACTATTTAGTTTAGTAAAACCTGTATCTTTTTGTTGCTGACAATAATATATTAATATGTTATAATACTTATACACACCGCGACCATAACCATGATAATGTTGTGCAATAAATAGCCGTATGCAAACAAGATGAATGCTCTAGTAGCAGTAAAATGTGTGATTGAGACGCAGTGATAATTTTGATTGGTGATTGATTTAGGTAATTAATTATTATTAAATATTGACATAAGAAAGTCACAAACGTGACTTGTAGATTTCAATACGTAGTTTGTCCTTTTCTAGTAGGTACAGTACCCGTACCCGGCGATAAATATTGCACATCGGTCTTTTGAAAGAGACAATTGGCTGTTTAGGTACGAAGATTTCCGAAAACTGGCGACGGTCCATCAATCATCGTACCTATTTATTAATATTTTCGACGCCAACGACGCATATATCCGCACCGCAGGTTCAACGCCAACGACTGATATATGCGTCAAAGAGCCCAGCGCGATAGCAACCTTCTTGCATTGACATAAGGTTTAACTCCGCACTAAATGTCTTGTTGATTTTGCGTGTGTTGACAAATTTTCTCTTTGACAGAGCGTTGAAAAGGTTGTGACGTTTTATATCTGCACTTTAGTTTACGTCAAATCGATGACATGTAAACGTTGGATATCTATAGAGAGCTGTTGCGTCTACTAGAAAAAAATAGTATTGTGTTATTTTGTAATTGATTAAAAGACACCTATTTTTTTCTATGAGAATTGTAACCCTAATTTTTCAAAAAAATCTTAATTCTTACTATTTCATTATATGTGCTCTCAGTGAGGTCAATATCACTGCCACTATTAGCCGTATTTATTACCTACTAGGCTATCAGTGTAAGTTAATCATTTATATCGGGTTGCATTCTTCGATATTCATTCTCGCATTTGATTACATGATCGCCAACCTTTTTCCACTCTTAGCCCCGATCATGTTAATGTACTTTTTATTCAATATTTTTTTACTGTGGTCAAATTCATATCTACGTTTCTGGCTGCTACATAGCCTTTTAGTTATGGAGATATTTTCAATCTGTGATTTGGTGGTAATCATAACACAGTAGGTATGCTCATTTTCGGCAAGTAGGTAACTTGTCCATGGAAAATTCCGTAAACCTAAAGATGCCATCGTACAATTTAAAGTTGGGGGTTTCAGCAACTCTATATAATATATTTTCAAAAAAATGCAAACGTACTCTATTAAGTCCTACTTGTTATGAACAAAATGCTGCACTTTATGATGAAAGCAAGCCGCTGGGCACAGTGGTAGTAGGGACGAAACTGAGTGATTTGACCCGCAGTAGCGCGAGTTTCACCCCTTAGGAAAAGAGATGGCGCCACTTCTTAAAAAATATTTCAAAAAATTCTAGTAGCTAAACGAATAGACCAATTTAAATGTATAATACCTTTAATGAAAGCTCATTTTCATAAAAAAATATAAAAAATATATATTCTGAAATGTTTTGGCAAAATAAGGCATGTTGTTTTTTTTCCTCATTTAATTGGTAGTTTTTACTTGATTTCTTTAAAAAAATGTATGCAACATGAATGGTTTATGGCACATATATATTACTGACTAAATAACGAGTATTATAAAAAAAACTCGACACCAATAGCTTTCATACTTCATGAAATATTAAAGTTTAAATGTGAGCGTCATTTCTTTAAAACATATATTAAAAAATTATACAAGCGAAACAAATGGATAAATTTCAAGTATATAATATCTCAAATGAAGGGGCATTATATAAATTGCTTACAAAAAAAAAATACCAAAATATAGTGGCAAAAAAGGGCATATTAACTTTTTTTTTACTTTCTTGGTAGTTTTTACTTCATTTCATTTATATTACATATGTATATTACTGGGTTAATAAAAAGTATTAAATAAAAATAGACATAAATATCGTTCATTGTTCACGAAATATTTAAGTTTAATTGTGCGCGCACTTCTTACAAATAAATTTAAAGAAATCTTTAAGCGCAACGAGCGATCTGATTTTAATATTAAATGTGTTATTTTTATTTAAAGTTAGTACATTTGTAGACAAAAAATAAAAACTATATCATCCCCAGCATAGTTGGTTCCTAGATATATTATATATGTAGCTTAGTAGTTGACGAATTTATGTAAAAAATTTAGCTTTAAATCTGATAGGACTTCTACTCACATTGAAAAGTTATATTAACTTAGATAATTATGTAACTTTTTTAAATAAAAGACTATTTAATACATACATGTTTATCAAATATTTCTATTTAAATTTAAATTTCCTCTTCGCGTTCACCGATATATGTAGAACTGAAAATGAAAAGTCGTTTTGAAGTAGTCGTGCCATTCCAATACTACATAATCACTGATCTTTTATACATGGACCGGTTGTTGTTATTGTTGTTAGATTACTGTTGAATTATATTTGTGCCTAGTTGATTACCATTAGACCTAAATTTTTGTGCCAGCCAGTGGAAATCAGTGATCAGCATACAAAAGAACTCTGCATTGAAAATGATATGAACTCACTTTTGATTTGTACAGCCACCTTTGCAGGATTTACAGTGGGCAGTGCATGGTAAGCTGACGCGACGTCACCCACAACGCATAGTATCACAGCCAGATTTGCAGCCACAATGGTCCAGGGGGCTTAGTTCAGACCAAATCACCGTAACTGCCGACCATTGTGGAGTCCAAATCTCTTGTCCCTTGGTCCATCCCCAAGAAGATTGACATTGAATGGAAACTTCTGTATTCAGAGCGTTTCCCCATCCGTAGCCGGCTTGTTAAGCTGCACCCACCCAGTGCATGGTTCTAGAGAGCAGTTGATGTAGGTGGCAGGCTTCTCAAGAGCTTGTTTTTTGAAGGAAACAAGTCCTTGCGAACTTCATAAAAAACAGCTGACTGAGTGGGCCACGTATGAAGAAACGCTATGAATTGAGAAGTTTCCATACCATGTTCATTTTCTTGGGGATGGACCAAGGCAAAAGAGAGTTGGATGCCACAATGGTCGGCAGTTACGGTGATTTGATCTCAACTAAGCCTCCTGGACCATTGTGGCTGCAAATCTGGCTGCGATACAATGTGCTGTGGTTGTCGTCACGTCAGCTTACCATAAAATGCTTATTGTAAATCCTGCAAAGGTGGCTGTACAAATCAAAAGCAAGTTAGTATAATTTGCAATGCAGTTTATGCAGTGATATTTTATACACTTACCTCTTATTTCCACTGCCTGTAACTACATTTTAGGTCTTATGGTAATCAACTAGATCTGAACAAAAATAATCCAACAGTAATGTATAGCAACCAGTCCATGTATTACTTCAAAACGCCTTTTCCTTTTCAGTACTAAGTACATCTACCTGTGAACCCGAAGAGTAAATTTAAGTTTTAATAAAGATATTCGATAAAGATTTATATAAATTTCTCTCAGATTTAAATCTTTCATTTCAAAACGCAACATGCATGACACATCTAAGTTATCTAACATATTTTATTCTTAACGTGAGTATAACACTATAAGCGCTATACGAACTACTAAGCGACATAATAATATATCTGAAACAACTATGTCAATGTAGTTTTATGTTTTGTCTACAAACTTTAATTGAAAATTGGCTAAGTTACTTTACTATTTTTAAAGTATTCATATTTTTTTCGTAATTCAGCACAAGGAAAAAACTTTTTATCATGTATTTTTTTAATTTTTTATAATAAATTAAGCATTTTTCTTTCATATGACACATTAAACATTAAAATCAGTACACTCGCTGCGCTTAGAGATTTCATGAATATTTTTTTAAGAAGTAGCGCGCACGTTTGAACTTAAATATTTCGTGAACTATGAAAGGTACTTATGTCTTGTTTTTTATAATACTTGTTCTTAACCCAGTAATATACATACGCATTAAAACATAAATGTTGCACACAATTTTTAAATGAAATGAAGTAAAAACTACTATCCAAGTAAAAGAAAACTTAATTTACCAGGTTTTGCCAAAAAAAATGGCATATGTTTTATTTTTTTGTAAGTAATATATACAATGCGCTTTAATTTAAGATATAAATCATTGAAATAAATTCATTCGTTTAGCTTGAACAATTTTTAGAAATATTTTTTAAAGAAATGACTCTCACATTTAAACTTTAATATTTTTTAATCTATGAAACGTATTGATGTCGAGTTTTTTATGATAATTTTTATTAACCCAGTAATATAATCATACATAAAAATATATATATTATACAATTTCTTTTTATGAAATCAAGTAAAAACTACCAATCTAGTACAAAAAAAACTTAATTTGCCTTTTTCTGCCAAAAACTTTGAATTTATTTTTTATTTTTATTTTTTTATAAGGATTATATACAATAATGAGCTTTCATTTGAGATATTAAACACTGAAATTAATCTATTCGTTTAGCTTGTACAATTTTTTAAAATATTTTTTAAAGGAGTGGCGCCATCTTTGTTCCTAAGGGGTGAAACTTCCGCTGCTGCGGGTCAAATCACTCAGTTTGGTCCCTACTGTGACTGCAAAGCGGCTTGCTTTCATCACAAAGTGCAGCATTCGGCCAAAAAATCGCCATAACAAGTAGGACTAATTGCAAAACGCCTGACAAACGTCTCATAGGTAGTGTGTGACAACGCTCTACAAAGCCGAAATTAGCAGTCTCCAAACAGGGGGCCTACCGCCAACGGCATTCGAAGTTTTCCCTCTCTGTTGCACTTACGTACGAACTCGCAAGTCTGACAGAGAAGGAAAACTTCGAATGCCTTTCGCGGTAGGCCCTCAGAGCTATTACCACGAACTTCGAAATTTGAAGTTCGGATAAGTATCTCCATCTCTAGCGCACTTACAACACTCGAATGACAGAGATGCAGATATACGAACTTCGAGTTTCGAAGTTCGTGGTAGCGCCGCAGAACTCCAAAGACCGACGTGCAATATTTTATCACCGCCGACATTTCCTTATTGCTTGACTAACGAATCAAACTTTGATTTATAATCATGTATTATAATTTGAGATCATTTTGATATTTTTATTCTGATTAGTATTTTAGAGATTATAATCTTTAGCCACATAGCGTTGCGGAGGATAATAATGTTTATTGTTTTAATTTTTAATATTTGTAATTAGCATTACCAGTGGAAATGATGATGATTTACACAGTTCAATAAAAATTGAAATATTATCGTATCTTTTTACAAGCTTTATATTAACTTGACTCGTATTGTAAGTATGTAAGTTGTCCGTCAAAATTTACAACTCAATTTTGAAGCAGATATCTTTAACCGATTGAGTTGAAATTTTGGGTAGGTACTTAAAGGTATAGTTTAGATGACAATTCAATATTATGGTACCATCGAGCTGATCTGATGATGGAGACAGAAGGTGGCCGTTGGAATTAATATTCAGTAGGTACTTTACCTATCTACTGATGTAACCCCGTTGAGTTTGGGCTCGATAGAATCGTCTCAATTAGTAGTTGATGACAGTGTACAGAAAAGTACAGTCGGCAATAAAAGCTTGTTTTTTGATAATACTTTCATTTTTGATAGAAACTTATTTTAAGATCTGGTTTTATTTAAGAGACCACTTTTCTTTGGCTCGTTCTTCTTACGAGACAATACAATGTGTGCCGACTCCGCCGCATGCGGCGTCCGTGACACTGCCAAGACGACGGCCGCATTCGTCCGCGACAACTGCGATTGCCTACAGCCCGCGAGCTATGAGCATTTTTTTTGTCAGTCACTCTCCCGTGCCATAACTTGTGAGACGTCAGCTGCGGCTCCGTCGGTGGGTTGATAGGAAGTCTGAAGAAATTGAGATATCACTTTTGTCGACCGTCAAGCAGTCTAAATTAAAATGCGTCCAATGAATTATTCGAATCAAGGTCCAAATGGCGGCCAATACACTGTAATTAAAAACACTAAGAATTTATCGCGTCAGTATTACAGAGGGCCTACCGCGAAACGGAATTCGTTTTCTTTCGTGTATCTCCGTCTCTGTCGCACTTGCTAATTCGAGCGACAGAGACGGAGATACATAAACGAAAACGAATTTCGTTTCGCGGTAGGCCCTCAGAGGGCCTACCGCGAAAGGCATTCGAAGTTTTCCCTCTTTGTCAGTCTTGCGAGTTTGTACGTAAGTGCAACAGAGAGGGAAAACTTCGAATGCCGTTGGCGGTAGGCCCCCAGGGTGGCCAGACGGTAGTTCTGCTTCTTCCATATCCCCATCTCGCTCTATCTTATAGCTGCGTACCGCTCATACCATACGCCAAGCAGAATCGTGTGATGCATGTGCTTTTTAGTGGCTCACTGATTATTTTAAGCTGCTGTCACATTTACTATGGACCGCCACCCAAGCCGCGCCAGTGTATGAACAGGCTTAACGTTTCTGAATCCAGCCCCGTAGCATGGTTGGCCTTGTCACGCGATAGGTGATAGGATAGAGCGTGCGTCACTGCCTGACACCGTTCGATAGGACGAGACGACGCTCTTATTTTGTCACTTGTCGCGTGATAAGGCCAACCATGCTACGGCTCCGCTGCGTTAAAATATTTCTACGCTGTGGATATATCCGAACGGACCACATGGACCTAAGATACTCAGGACAAGCTGTGGTAATAATAATACCACGTCCGAGCGAGATGGTAGTATACAAATCTCGATAAGTGTGACAGAAAGGGAAACATCATTCGTTGTCCTTGTCATAGTTCCAAAGTTCCACTTTTTTTCTGTTTGCCACAACTGAGGGCCTACCGCGAAATGAAATTCGTTTTCGTTCGTGTATCTCCGTTGCACTTGCTAGTTCGAGCGACAGAGACGGAGATACACGAACGAAAACGAATTTCGTTTCGCGGTAGGCCCTATTTAGTATGAAGTTGTGACCAATAAAACACTACCCACCCAAATTAAGTAGGTTGTTTATGGTAAGTGATCAGCCATTTTAAGACCAGTTTTTAATTTAGCTGCATAGAAGCTTTTCCGTCCCTCATTGTGGCATCCCGTATAGCATGTCCTGAGTATCCTATAACGATAACGTCAATGTCAAGATGTTGAGCACCTTATATTGCTTTCGTTTAGCCTTTGCACTTGATAGACTCATCCTTGCAAGTGAACTAAGTGACAAGCAACCGGTCTGTATTAGTCTGTGGTGTAGTTACTTGTCATCCACCTTGTCATCAGACTACAATATAATCAAAATATAATATACATACTGCTTGTCATTGTGCAATGGGTTTTGTGTTTTACATTTTATATGAAGCGGTTTTGCAGGCAACTATAGAAGTTTCTTAAACAAGCGTCCTACATAAACAAAAATGGACTTCAGTTCGCTCAATCCTAACACGTCTAACCCATTAAACATAGCGGCAAGGAAGAATGATTTCCAAAACGTTCATCGTCTTTTGAAGAAAGTGAATCCAAATTGTGTTGATAATCGAGGATGGACATGTCTTCATGAAGCGGCCGCCAATGACAGCTATCAGAGCTTGGTGCTTATTCTAAAACACCCGGACTGCAGACCTTTAGCGGAAACTCATGAAGGCCATACAGCTCTATACTTAGCTTGTCGTCACCACACTTCTTTGCAAACAATCAAAGCTTTACTAGATAGCGCTGATGACATAGCTAACTATGGGAGCACGGAGAGTGTCACACCACTCCACGTAGTGAGCTCCCAGGGTAGAGTGGAAGTTATGCAACTCTTGATTGACTACGGGGCAATGATAGATGTACAAGACTTTGATGGTGATACTCCTTTACACGATGCAGCTATCTATACAGGGCCTATGTTAAAATCTGTTATAGCATTGTTACATGCTGGGGCTGATCCTTCTATAAAGAATGAAGCAGACTATACTCCATTTCACTTAGCATGTTTTAAAGGAAGCGTTCACATCATAGAAGCAATGTTGCCTTTCATTGATGATATAAACCAAGTAACTGCTGATGGTCATACTCCTCTGTTATTAGCATCTCAAGGAAAGAATGGGAATATAGTCAAGTTTCTACTTGACAATGGAGCCGATCCTCATATTAAGAATAAAAATGGTGATTTAGCTTTAGATGTGGCATTATGTCAGGGTTGTGATGAAATATTTAATCTACTTTTGCATGCTACAAATAAAGATGAGATGAACAGAGATTTTATTCTGTTCGCATGTAAGCCGCATTACTACAAATATAAAATTTTGGAAGGTCTCCTCAATCACGACTTGGGTCCGAATTTCTTTGATTTTTATGAGATTTTTGTTGTTACGTTGGAGACTATTGGTAGTCACAAGCCATGTTATTCCTCAAATGCACCACTGAACTCTTACCTGAATATCTGTGAATACATTTACAATAGTGCAACGGAAACTTTTAGGAAGTTCTTCTATTTGTTCCTTATGAATGGAGTTTCAGTGAATGCTTTACACAGGGACGAGTGCCCTCCACTAGTGTACATACATTATACAGGCCATCGGACTTGTTTTGAAGAGGTAAGTTAATGTATTGAGAAGCTAGTAAGAAACTAAAATAGTTAAAATACCATATGTTTGAATTAGGGATGTTACGAATATTCGCATATGCGAATGGTTCGCATCATTTTAAACATTCGCATCGATATTCGCATTCGCATCAAACAATGCCAATTTTTTGCGAATGCGAATATGTGCATGTTGCGTTGAGTTCACTACGCCGGTCACACGTCACCGTCGAGTCGCACATGCCGCACATGCGCAATGCGCGCAGACCGGTAGATACGTGATTAATTTTGACCAAAATGAAGCATTCGTAGATTTGTACCCCGTCGGTTGTTTGTGATTACTTCATTAGTTCGCCTTGTGTTTTTGGAGTTGTCAAGTTCAGTTTTTTTTCCTTTTCCTTGACATTCGCATTCGCACATTCGCATCCTAAATATTCGCATTCGCATTCGCGAATGTGATAAATCTAACATTCGTGACATCCCTGGTTTGAATTACAAGCATTCATTGTTAATCTGACTGTTATTAGTCATTAATTGGCACTTACATAAAATGAATTAGTACATCATCAAGACATTAAGTTGTTGCTATAAATATATAGGAATAATCAGTTTAAATCATATTTAAATTAGTAATATATAAGAACCAGAGACGAACGCTAGAGGTGCACTGAACTTAGAACTTTTAAAATGAAAAGTTTTCCCTGTAAAACTTAATGATATTGAATTTCACCTGGCCTAGGTTTGTTTCACTACTGTATGAGAGTAAAGAGCTAATTAATGCATGCTTTAGTTCTTACTGCATTGTCTAAATCAATTTCTCTAAAAATAACCTTTCAGGTATTCAAAATACTCATAGAGCACAACTGCAATGTGGATTACTCCAGCATATCAACAGACTGTCACCAGCCGGCACTGCCGGACGCCTTTGTTGCTTCGATAACCTCCGACCCAGCAACTACACTAGTCATGCTACCGTACAGCCTTTACTGCGAACCTGATTATTTGCTTACCATGGTACATCGCTGTGGGAAGTTGAGCAGGATACCTTTGCACGTGAGTTAATTTTGTAACCCGGCTAGCATGATCGCATACATATTATTTTAGTGGATACAGCCAAATGTATTGCAAAAACGGGTTCTAATGCAACTTTTTCATTGTCGTAATGGACACTTTTTTAACCTTTTGACAGCGAGGGTGCAAAAACGGTGCCCAACTGAGGCCAGAACAAAAACAATAGCCAGACAAAATATGAATAAAATGAAACTTCTGATAAATATTGTCATGTCAAAATTAATGTACGTATCATGAACTATTAAAGAAATGGGTCAAGTTACTTGTAAAGCTTTATATTACATAAAATTAACGAAAAAGCGCAAAGCTCACGCGCGGCAGTGGCCGTCCGTGGCTTCAGTGGCACGAGTTTTCGTCCGCGTCCACAGCCGTCTTTAGCGCTCAAAAGGTTAAAGCTATCGAGACGTTATTTACACCAATCGATTGAGAAAAAAAAAAACTTCAGTTTTTTGCATTCATAACTCATTTTCGCCAATTTGTCCCTTACGCCCTTTGAGCCTACGGTAGTCGATATAGGGTTAATGTAGGTATTCGTCCGGCCCTAAACCTAAAGAAGCAGATCAAATTTTGGTAATTCAGTATTTTTTTTGACATGACTTATTATTATTACCGACACAAGGTCTAACGAATCGTTAAAACCTAGGGTCAATATTGAAAAACGTAAACAACCTTAGTTTACAAATTTAATGTCCAAAGTTTTTTTGCTAACGTTTTTTTGTTACAGGTACAACAACAACTGCTTTCCTCCATAGATATCACCATAGACAACATGAAGGCAGAGTCACTGTCCTCCTACGTCCCGCCACTAAAACACTTGTCCAGACTAAAAGTTAGAAGTGTGTTGAGAACTTCTGGCATCAAAACAACTGAAAAGTTTTTACAAGCTTTAGAAAAATTACCCATACCACCTTTACTAAAGCACTATTTAAGATACCTTTGATATTTTTCGCATTAGGATCTCATAAAAAATATGGGTACCAATTTTGAGGGAAACAAATCATAATGCACAATAATTTATTAAAAAAATATACAATGTTGCTTGCACTTGATTGGTGTAACATGAAAGTTATATTTTGCTTAAATATTTATTTACAGTCAGCGTCAAATACTCTGTAGCAGTCAAAGTGGCCAAATAGTTCGGTACACCATACTAAATTATATGGTGTACCGAACTATTTGACTACTTTGGTTGCTACAAAGTATTTGACGCTGATTGTACCTACGTAATTACAATATCATACAAATAATGCTCGTTTGTTGTTTCATTTGAAGTTTGCACCGTTCGCCATAAAATCTTCTATTTCAGCCACACTGTGATAAATAGATACAAGTCAATAAATTGCAAGTTTTTTTTTGTCTTTCATTTATCCTTATTAATAAAGTATTAGTAACCTAGTACTACCCGGTCACATATCTCTCCACCTGGAAATGCGACGCCCCTCCCGCTTCCCCATTTATGACTATGTGCGCTTCACACCGTACGAAGGACGCCGATATGACGTCACGCAGTGAGATGCACAGATATTGTGTCCGGATAGTATAGTCAACAGCAAAAGTAGGTTATCATTTTTTCACCTTATCGCAATGGAATAAGGTACAAAAGTGATAACTTACTTTTGCTATTGACTGTACCTACGACAATGGGGAATGGATGAAAATTTTAGAAATGCCTGATTATTTTTTTGGTGATAGGAATAACCTTCCTTAGCACCAGAAAAAAGTTTCAGATTTCTCAGCTGCGATAATTATTTTTGAAAAATATAAACAGTTTCCTCATTTACGTTTTGGGTCAAGAACGGTAAATAGACACTTTCCTTGATCTGTCTCATATTACAAAAAACTATCTTAAATATCTGTGGTAAACTGACACTGGTAATGACCCATATAGCTGCTGCAAGTGTCAATATCATTGCCAGTTTACCACACATATTTAATATATTTTTTTGTAATATGAGACCGATCGAGGAAGGTGCCGTAACTGACCCAAAACGTAAGTGAGGAAACTGAATATATTTTTCAAAAAAAATTGACGCAGCTGAAAAATCTGAAACTTTTTTCTGGTGCTAAGGAAGGTTATGTGAGGTTGTGTGAGGTGTGCAATAAAGAGTATTTGTATTGTATTGTATTGTATTGTTATTCCTTCCACCAAAAAAATAATCAGGCATTTCTAAAATTTTCATCCATTCCCAATTCTTGGGATTAACCCTTAGTATGTCTTAGCACCATTGATTTAGTATAAGTAACTAGATACACAATCAGCCGAAAAAAGTGGCCGTCTAAAAGAACCGCGCGATCGACACTTGCGGCTCTTTTGCATTTAGTCTGGTTTCGACCGTGAGACTTGACGGTTGTCAAAAATGACAAAAATGATCTGTGAAAAAACTCGTTAATAGCAAATATAGCAATAGAAAAAAATTAAAAAAGTATTGGATATATTTATTTAACTAAGTTCTATTGATAGCGTAAAGAATTTCATGTAAACTCATTGGCATTTCATAGTTTTGAATAAATAATTTCGTTAGTACAAATGACAGATTATCACGGAACAAAAACCTAAGGAGTCAGTACCTACTTATTAGATTTTTTTATGGAGTAGTACAGTTACGTTATTTGTGGTTTTCAATGTAAGAACCCCGAGAAATCCTTAGCGATGTGCAAAGTAGGCCGCAGTTATAGGCTTATAGCACGAGATAGGAGACATCAACGACGAAGAGTGGTGACGACTTCGTCGTGTGTTTATTTTTCAAGTTTATGTAAATCTTGTAAAAATAAATGTTTAACTAAAGATAAATTGATATTCAGATTGTAAGTCATTATTATATGTCGCAAAGGGACTAATTAGATACGTCAAATATACCACGCTAAAATGATCTACATACCTAGTTCTTATTCCCTTTTCACTGGTCGTGCGTAGAATTTTTAAGGAGTTTGACAGCTGCACTGATAATACGTAATGCCCACCGAACAATGTTTTGTGTAGGGGAGAGGGGGGCAGCCTGGTACATTTTTTACACTCATTAACGTATTCCAAAATACTACCCATAAAAACCAGTTTTAAGCCTCTACACAACAACGTATGTTATTAACCTATGTAATTAATGCATTTGCACATGCCCAAAGCTAAAGACAAAGGTACAATTTAGAATTTTGCAACTCGAGGAATAATGTTCAATACTGCCCCAAGCGTGGGTAGCTTTGAATTTACTTGGGGCAGATTTGAAATATGGGTTATAAGGCAACAATGTTGAGATATACGTGTTTTTTTAACCTGTACTTAGTACAGTTAGTCACTAGGAATGGTCGTATTAACATTTTACTTGTATAATTTGCAGTTATAACTAAGAAGGGGTAGTTTTGTACAGAAATGTTTTTTGTAGTGTTCAAAGGTGCCTCAGGAGGGGTACCTTTGAAACGTACTGAAATCCTACTAAAGCTGCCCCCTTGAGGCAGTTATGCACACACTGTTGTTCAAAACTACCCCAACAATGTAGCAGGGGATAATAATTCTGTATTAATTATGTTTTGGCTGTTGTTAAATAAAAAAAACATAAAATGTTCTAATTATAATGTTTATTTTATCATATAAAATGACAGAAAAACAAACAATAGAATTCTAATAACTATTATACCAAACAAGACTAAACGTAATAAGTATACAACTAATTAACTCAGGTAAATGCATTATGAGCGTGTACTAAAATATCTAAGATTATTAGTTTACGTACCTACATGTCAGTTTATATCGGGGCAGATATGAACATTTCCTATGGCCGGGGTAGTTTTGAACAGACTGCTAATCAAAACTGCCTCCTAATTTATTTTCAAAACTACCCCAACACCTATTTAAAAAAATAAACATTGATATCTTCCAAAACAATAGCAAATTCTGATTGTTTATTCTTTGTCACTAAAGCTTATAGATTGTATTATCGAATAAAATAAGTTTCACTTACCGTTTCCTTCAAATACAGCCTGAAAATCCTTACACATGGGGAGCAAAACCGCTAACGGATGACATCGAAATCAAAATATGTTACTGGTTCGTTCATGTCCTGTCAAACGTCAAATCTATCAAGTGACAGTTGTGTGGGTCAGTGTTGCGAGCCCAAAAAATGGATTTGGACCATAATTGCACTAAAAATACGTCTTTGAACGCATTTGTTCTAAGCTGCCTCCAGTGATAGCTGCCCCCCTCTCCCCTATATGTATTTATAAAAAAAATGAAAGTGTTAATTGTTTAGGTATTGCCTGCTTGTAAAAATAAATAATCATGATTTATTTGTGTTTTTCGTCTTCCTGTTTAAATAAATAAAATTGATTCATTAAAGTGTGACATGTAAAATACTTCCAACAGCAAAAATCCGCAACGTACTTCGTCAATCATTTACAAATGACTGTAATGTTTATACAATATTATTAAAATAAGTTTATAATGCGACTCCATTCATTCGCTATTTAGTTTTGACGTGAGCAATCAAGTCACATTATGATAAAATCTCAATAAACTAAAAAGTTTTTAATCTGTTTGATGCTAATTCGCTAATATGGCCCTTACAGCTTAAAACACTAAGTTCTCTTTTATATGAAGCATATATCTCAACGCAGGTTATAAGTGAACGCGATTGGCATCAACTGAAATATAGCTAGAGTTGTCAAATTGGGGCACATTTCTTGAAATTTTTGGTCGACATTGTGCGTCTATTTAATTTATTATACGTCAATGCTTAGCACTGATTAGTGTTATTGAAAATTGACTCTGACAGAAACGAAAAATTTATAATCCTTTGGCAATGTCACTGTCAAAACATCAGAAAGGTTAAGTGGACTCCGGGCACCTTCACTGGGCCTTCCACAAAGATACAACAAATTACGGTAGTCTCACTAATCCGACACTTCAATAGTCCGGTACGTCCAATAATCCGGCACCCCCCGTCCGCGCTTGCTCCCTGGTAGCAGTGTAACCTTGATTTTTTTCTATATAATTCAGTATTCCGAACATTCCAATATTCCGGCACCTTCAAGTTACAAAAAGTGCCGGATTCATTTTACAAGTCTGAACAGGCAACACAGTGTGTTGCCTGTTCAGACTTGTAAAATGTGTTGTTAGTTAAGACTTTATTGTCGCTACGGACAGAAGGCGTTCAACCGGAGTTCTGAGTTCCATTTGATTAAATGGAACTCGGAACTGGAGTCCGCTGGATGCGGGTGGCGCAGGACCGGTCATTGTGGCGCTCTTTGGGGGAGGCCTATGTCCAGCAGTGGACGTCTTTGGGCTGATATGATGATGATGATGATGAAATGGAACGCAGAACTCCGGTGAACGCCTTCTGTCTGCACCGGCTCTAAAATTGTAACACTTACCCCCCCGCGGCGCTACCACAAAAATTGAAAGTCGAAACTCGCAATACATCCCTCCCTGTCGCTTGAATAAGCAAGTGCGACAGAGATAGAGAACCACGAACGAACGAAGCGTGTCATAGTCATAGTAGCCGCTAAGGATCTAAGCAGGATACCTACTGCTAAGATGAACGCTGAAGGAAAATGCAACTTACGTCCTAGGCACGAAGGTTAGGTTCTCAACGCCAGTTTCAGTAATAAGCACGTCATCTTCTACACGAACTCCGCCGAAACCGGTGAAACGGTCGACCACCTCCCAGTTGAAGAACTTTGATTGCTCCGGGTTGTTCTTGGCTCCGTTCAACAGCTGAAATAGAATTAACGACATTAATTGACAACATTTCATAACTTTTAGCTCTTAGTTCGATTAGCTCATTCTACTCAAAAAGAGGAATACGCTGATAATCTTATATTTTCCGTATGATTTACATTCAATTTTCAACGATTTTTTTTTAAAATGCATTCATAGCAAATCCGATTCTACCTACTGCAGAATAGGCACCTTGCTTTAGTCCCGTTTCGACGAAAACTTTAAAAAAGTTTAAATGTCATTTTCGGGCCGGTTACATTGACGCCTGGACCTAAGATACTCGGGACATGCTATGGTAATAATAATACCACGTCCGAGCGAGATGGTAGCATACAAATCTCTATAAGTGTGACAGAAAAGGAAATATCATTCGTTGTCCTTGTCATAGTTCCACTTTTTTCTGTTTGCCACAACTGATTTAGTATGAAGTTGTGACCAATAAATCACTACCCACCCAAATTAAGTAGGTTGTTTATGGTAAGCGATCAGCCAGTTTAAGTCCTTAATTTAGCTGCATAGAAGCCTTTCCGTCCCTCATTGTGGCATCACGTATAGCCTGTCCCGAGTATCATAGGTCCATGCATTGACGCCATCTTGACAATATTTGTTTTTAATTCTACTACTAATATTATAAATGCGAAAGTTTAGATGTTCGGATGTTTGTTACTCAATCACGCTTCAACGGATGAACCGATTTGAATGAACATATAGAATACTTTTTATCCCGGGAATCTATTTTGGTATAATTTGACTACCCAAACTAATTTTCACAACCGTTGTGTTTGGTAATGCAATCTTTGGAATAATTTTAGTAAGCACGGAAAATAACGTTCCGGCATTTGGTCTTTTATCAAATACTTACTCTATTAAAGCAGAAAATCTTTAGACAATAATCATTTAGTCAAATGAATTGTTATGACAATAAGTATAAAGACAAAGATATTACCACGGAAAATAACAGACAATCTTTAGACAATAAATATATGCCCGGAGCGTGGCCAGCAGGTGCGTCTCACGAGATAGAACGACAAAATTTCATATTAATAACGTTCACAAGATAAAATGATCGTTAGCTATGACAACAAAACCAATAATAAGGGCCAACGGTCAGCTGACATAATATTAATATTATACCTATAACTTTTTTTTCTATAACACTGAAATTGACTAATTTCAGTTCGTATAACATACATAACATAACGATCATAACACATAATATCTTTTCGTATAACATACATAACGTATAACAATCATAACATATATTATATTTTCGTATAAGGATTATAACATAGAAGATTAGGTGAGGGCAGGCAGGAAGGGGGGGGGGGGGGGGGGGGGGCTAAGCCCCCCGCAGTAAATAAACAGCAAATAATAGTATTATTTGTAGGTTAGGTTAGAGCGAAAATAGGCATCGACACGCTGGCAATTAGGTTAGGTTTAGCTTAGGTTAAAATAGGCATTGCTATTAAGTAAGTAAAAATTGTTTATTCAAGCCCAAAAAAACTTAAACTAATAATTGTAGGCGATTATACTATACGAGCATTATACTTTTTGATGTTAGAATAATTATGATTATTATATATCAATTGATATTATATCTAAATAACGTTATACTTTAAGAAAATAGATATTTTGAAATTATACCTTTCGTTCATTATATGCAGTGAATAAAGTATCTTCTGCATAACTGAAATAAAGATGCAAATAAATTGTCATCGACTAAGCAGTTGACTCATAGAAATGGTAAATTGAAAACTGACGATGCAAATTATTTGCCTTATTATATTTTGCGTAAAATATGTTTTTCCTACAGAATTATTTCATTACACATGAAATTTGGTCAAAGTACCAGTTGGTAAGTGAGTCTTTGTTTAAACATTCACTTGCCAAACATTAGGTTTGTGTTATAATTGTATGTGAAGAGTTTATTTGGCACATAATAATTAGGCAAATTAAATTATGCGTAAAATTACTTGTGAAGTGATACTTTGTCAGTTTTTTTTTGGTAAAACAATGGTAACCCGGAGCTACGATATAAATAAAAGACTTCCACGCGACGCGGACGAAGTCGCGGGCAGAAGCTAGTTTGGTATATGTAAACAAAACTAAAGCAAAGTGCCCAACTGCCCATTCTGCAATAGAATTGGATTTACTACGAGTGCATTTTTAAAAATTCGTTAATAATTGAACATAAATAATTCTGGAAATGTGAAACTACCAGCATGTTCCTCTTTTCGAGAAGAATAGGGATATTTGGCAGCGATAAAATCCTGCACTAGAAATCTGTCGTAAAATAAATAGGCTTTCTACTGTAGCAATGTAATTTTAAAATTTTATAATACTCTGATACTGAAATGATATATTGTATACTGTTTTGAAAAAATGACACCTCGCCGAGTTTATTACGCCGGTTCTTCTCGAGGCAGAGGTTTACTTTCCGAACCGGTGGTAGTTTATCGACATTCATAGGTGCATGTAATATGCCTAAATTGAAGAATAAATCACTTTGACTTTGAATACAAGGAGCTAGTCAAATCATGGACTTAGAGTTATGAAATGTTGTCAATTGTGATTTAGCCACTTTTTGAAAATCCAACCTCGGATTCGTATTGAGAAGCCCCTCGGACCCTCAGATATAAATTTTGAACGAAATCGGACCGTATTTAAAGAATTTTAAGATGGCGGCCCTTTATTAAAAATCCAAGCTCGGATTCGTGTTAAGAGGTCAAACCCTCAGATATCGATTTTGAACAAAATTGGAAGAGAAAGACTTTCAAATGGCGACCATTTTTACTTATTTCTATTTAGTTATTAGTATTTTATACAACTGTCGTATACGAAGAGTCTTAAAACGCGATTGGTGTGGGTTGCGTTGCGATGTGAGCCTTGGCGGGCATCGCAATTAAAGACGCCACGAGCGTTTATAGACCAGTTAGGCCTTGGTATCCTATAAATAACGTCGTACGCTGCGTCACAATGCTTACTATGGATATGTACTGGTGTGGTCGTCGGCCACAACAGTACATTTCCATAGTAAGCGTTGTGACGCAGCGTACGGCGTGATTTATAGGAGACTATAGCCTTATACAGCGTTGCATACAATACTTACTTTTTAATTTTAGATAAGCGACAGCGGACACTCGGGGAGGTAACTGTGTCTGTACTCACGGGCGGTATAAAGTAGCACCCTGGTTCTATGGTGAGCAGCATGCCGGGCCGCAGCCGCCGCGCCGTGCGCAGCCGCGACAGCGGACCCGACGGCCGCGGAGGACACTCGGGTAAATACCCGCCCACGTCATGCACGTCCAGACCTAGTAAGTGGCCCA
The DNA here is from genome assembly GCA_932294315.1 of Epinotia nisella. Lineage (NCBI taxonomy): Eukaryota > Metazoa > Arthropoda > Insecta > Lepidoptera > Tortricidae > Epinotia > Epinotia nisella. The sequence goes on along the minus strand of OW028687.1, from coordinate 14,307,369 downwards.
GACCGTGGGGTTGGAGTATACCGTTAACGCCCGCCTGAAAAGTAAATAATCGGTCAATAAAAATAAAAATCTGACCTCAGAAATTGACAAAATTAAGAAACGAATATTTAGAAAATAACGAAATAAGAAACTGACCTAGTCAGAACCCACCTAAGCAAGAAAGAGATGTTCTACGAAATCGTCAAAAAGAAACTGACCTAGGTACTAGGAATATGACAAAATAAAAAACTGGCCTATTACGAATCGAACAAAATAAGAAAGCAACCTGCCTCGCCCAAAGGTACATGGCGAGGCTACTTTGTCCTTCGATCGTCTTGTTTTAGAAACTTATTACGCTAAGGGCGCTCTACTGATAACGGGTGCGTCTCACGAGATATAACAACAATATATATGATACAATGAACGTTAGCTATAACAAAAAACTAATATTTTTGTAAGGAATAACGGTCAGCTGATATAATATTAATGTTATATAACGTTTTTTTCTATAACACTGAAATATAGTGATTCCAATTCGTATAACATACATAACGTATAACAATCATAACACATTGTATATTTAAGCATAAGGATTATAATATAAAAGATTAGGTAAGCCAGCTAGACAAAAGGGGGCGGAAGGGCGAAGCCCCTCACAAGGAGGGCGCGGGGGGCAGCCCCCGCAGTAAAAAAACAACGAATAATCGTAACAATTATTTGTAGGTTAGGTTAGGGTTACCTTTTGTCCCTTAGAGCGGAAATAGGCACACACACACACGCTGACGGTTAAGTTAGGTTAAAATAAATTGTCTTTATATAAATGTATATTAGGTACAACGTTTACTGATTTTTTAGGCTTTGCTATTAAAATAATACTATACGAGCATTATACTTTTTTATCTTAGATATAATATATGTTTTGAATCTTCGGTGTTGTGAATATAACACGCTTTAATCGATATATCAATTGATATTATATCTAAATAACGTTATAGGTACTTTACGAAAATAGATATTTTGAAATTATACATTTCGTCCATTAGGTACATGCAGTGAACGTTATACTAAACAAACTTTTTTTTACGCTTATATTTTAAGCAATCATGTTTCGGTTAAATCAGACAAACAAACAGTCATATAGTCAAAAATCATATATCTTAAAGTCAAACAAACTTATACAAAGTGAGCGTATATATTATGACTGTTATATGATAATTTTTATACCTAGTATTAAGTTAACAGTAGGAATTTGAAAGAGTTAAAAATGCTGCACACTATAGATTTGTACCATCTTATTCGTAAATTTTAACAAACTTCTGTTAATTAAAATGTGTTTTGTTTTTCGTGATTCATGACACTTTGCCAAGCTCTGTCAGGTGGGGTAAAATGTGTTTCGTTCCTTTTTAACAATCATAAATGTCAAAGTAACAACAATAACAACAACTAACGAATTTTGAAGGCGTTTGGCTAAAATTGGTTTGATTAACGTTTATGATTAGACATTAGGTACTTATTACGAATAAGGGCACAAAATTCTGTTATAATAACCAAGCCTACAGACGTCTCGCCACTAATTCTAACGTAAGATAATTGTATTCACCTACCTACCTGTTATAGGTACTCACCTTGATCATATCTTCCACATCACCCTTGAGAAGACCGCCCTTCTTCAAATGCCCCAGCATCGCTCGGTTTGCAGCCAGATGCATGTCAGGCCACATCACTTCTGGCCTCGCGGCTCTAAAACAGAATAGCAAAAACGTGTATTTACCGGGGTCCGTAATGTTTCATATAATGTCAAAAAAACTAATATACAATTAATTAACATAAAGTTACTTAATATATAGTAACGTTTGATATAATGATTTTTTGCTATATTTCGCTTTACTCTAATTATGGATTGATATAATAGGCAAAATGACATAATTTACGACAGGCATAATTCTATTTTCGTATTACGTATTTTTGACATAAATTTGTTTAACATACATATTATTTAAAATAATTGCGCTTTCATACAACAATATCTGCCAAGAAATCGACGGAGCCCCGCTTTTGTTTCTAGGACGCAGTCTCCCGCCCTCCGCCCGGGCTCCCGCCAGAAACTCGCTTCGTCGGCCCTTTGTTTCACGTGCGCACGTTCAACTCAGGACCTCCTCCGCGAGCTTCTGGCTCCGCAGGTTTTTATATACAGTCGAGTTCTCCAATATCTATACAGACAACCTTTCAAAAATATCTGTACACAGGCTTTATTATTACTGACATAAGGCGCATGTGTAGATATTTTTGAAAGGTTGTCTGTATAGATATTGGAAAAACTCGACTGTACACTCTAGGGGTAGGACAGACAAGACCAGGTTTTGATAGCAATTTTTACCTTTCGATCGCTATAAACAATGAATCATTTAAGTTACTAGATAATATAAAAATATATAAACCTTGAATGTTTAGCAAAAATATGCAAGGTTTTTATCTTTATACGATATTAATAATATTTTTTAATTTATACTTTATTACAATAATTGGTTTACTATCCATTTAGCATCACTATGTTATCAATTTTAACATGAGTCATCATGCAGGGTCATAGTAGCTGTACCGCAGAAGCAGAACACAGAATAGATAATAGTACAAGTAGGCAGTACGTACTCGATAACAGCGTCCCTCGCGAAGAGCACGGCCTCGTAGACCAGTTTCTGGTCGTCGGTGAACTTGCCGTTGGCGGGGAAACTGCAGGTGATGTCCGCCGCGTAGCCCGCGTAGTTGCCGCCCATGTCGAACAGGCTGCACACAGGGCACACCGTCCAATCATCATCATCATCATCATCAGCCTGTAAGTCCCACTGCTGGGCACAGGCCTCCTCTCATGAACGAAAGGGAACGGGCAGTAGTCCCCGCGCTGGCTGCGGATTGGGCACTTCACATACCTCTTTGAATTTCTTCTCAGATGTATGCAGGTTTCCTCACGATGTTTTCCTTCACCGAATGGTATGCTTTCTGCCACCGTAGTAGAAATTAGTAGTTCAATCACATTTCAATCTACTTCGCGCACTCGCTCCACAAGCACCAAGCTAACGAGTGCATTAGATTTAGACACTGGCGCCACTCACGCCGCCGAGCTGTATGAGTTTGCTATTGGGCGCGCCCGCGTGCCCGTAGTGCAGTGTGGCCACATTGTGTCCGGAGCCATAGATACACGCCGTACACTTGGCGACACACGCCCACAGTAGCAGTGGTCCAGGAAGAACGACTCGCATAGTGCTCTAAACAGTCTAAACTAGAGCTACAACGATTCCCCAGAATTCCAATTCCAGAGAAATCTGTCGTAAAATAAATAGGCTTTCTACTGTAGCAATGTAATTTTAAAATTTTATAATACTCTGATACTGAAATGATATATTGTATACTGTTTTGAAAAAATGACACCTCGCCGAGTTTTTTACGCCAGTTCTTCTCGAGGCAGAGGTTTACTTTCCGAACCGGTGGTAGTTTATCGACATTCATAGGTGCATGTAATATGCCTAAATTGAAGAATAAATCACTTTGACTTTTTGACTTTGACAATAAAGGGTCGGGAGCGGGCTCGGGATTCTTCTGGTATCGCTTGCCATAGGCGACGGTGTCAGGTTGTCCGTCCTCGTGCTTCTACAATCACCAAACTAACGAGTGTATTAGACACTGGTGCCACTCACCACATTTCGTCGGGCTGTATGAGTTTGCTATTGGGCGCGCCCGCGTGCCCGTAGTGCAGTGTGGCCGCGTTGTGTCCGGAGCCGCAGATACACGTGTACGACACTTGGCGACACCCGCCTACACGGTAGCAGTGGTCAAGGAAGATGGATTCGCATTGGTACTCCATTAGACCGGGTTTGGCGAATAGCATCACCTGAAGTCAGTGTTGATGATCGTATAAAATTCCTTATTCTGATGTAGGATAGCCTATACTGTAAATGTGAGTCTAGATGTTTCGATTTTTGTTAGTGAATCACGCAAAAACTGCTGAACGTCAATCGAGTTTTACCACAGAGGATATACTACAAGTAGTTTTACAGAGTCGGTAGCTCTAGTATAAGTTTTATGGACAGATATACGTTTTCGACGCTTTGCCATACAAATTGAAACTTAACGCGTTTGCTTTAAGTTTCAATTTGTATGGCAACGCGTAGTTCCTAAGTTACCACCAGAGGCGCTGTTCGAAAACGTATATGTATCGATAAAACTTATACTAGAGCTACAGTACTTCATCTCTTGGGTTACTTTTTTCGAACTGAATACTAACCTGGTTTAAAGTATAGTTTCTGTACTACATGATAGTTTTTTATCGGATTACCGGACAAAATTCTGTCGATTTAAAAGTTGATTGGTCCATTTATGCGGTAGCGCCGGTAGCTTTAGTACATTCTTGTAGAAGCTAGAAAGTAAGCAATAGATGGACGAGTTAGAAGTACGAGTCCAGCTATTGTACTTTCGGCCGAGGCTTAACATATATAGTGCTTTTCACGCCTACTGCAAGGAAATTGCAAATAATTATAATTTTAAATCAAAATTAAAGATCATATTATTAAACAGGCTCCCTTGCCTCGCGCCCGGCGGAGGGAGGAGACGCACAGGCAGTGCACGCCGGCGCGACCGCGCGGGGCCCTGTGATTGGTCGATCGCTGTTCAAACTGTACAACAATAACATTGTTGGTCAGTTTGAAGTCATAGATCCAACTAACCCCAGCTTTGACGCCTGAATTCTGACCATCTTTTGCCACACTTCCGAGCAGTGGCGTGAAAAAATTATTTCTGACATGTAGGTATAGTACGTCCGAAACTGTAATTGAGTAAATCCTGTCAAAAAAACCGCAAACAAAAAGCTACCGTTAGATCGTTATTGTAGTTGGAAATCGCATATAGACAACTTATGTACTAGATTTGAAAAATTTTCATATGCTCTGAGGCGATTACAACGCTTATCTGATGAAAAAACTGCTATTATTGCCTATCACGGCTACGTTGCTTCATTGCTTAGGTTCGGACTTATTATTTGGGGAAATTCAACTGACATAAAAAGGGTGTTTATAAGCCAGAAAAAATGTATCAGGGCTATTTGTGGGAAAGGGCCATTACAATCTTGTAGACCTCTATTTAAAAGACTTAAATTGCTGACCTTAACTAGTTTGTACGTTTTAGAAATGGGCATTTTTGTTAAGTCTAACCCTAACTTATTCACAACAGTAGTGGAAAACCCTAGATTACGCTCTAGAGATCCTACAAAGTTAACAGTACCAATATCTAATACCGCATTATTTGAAAAAAACTGTCACATAATGTCAATTAAAATATTTAATCATTTACCATTAGATATTAAGGAAATTTCTGACATAAAAAGATTCAAACGAACTCTGTATAATTGGCTATTAGAAAATAATTTTTACAATATTAAAGAATATTTTGATTTTTAAGCTTGCTAACAAAATATTATTTCATGATTATTACTTGACATTAATTCTCTTTTATATTCCATTGACTAATTAAAAGATTGCTTGAAATTGCTTAAAAGATCGTTTAACATACTCGTATATTTTGCATGCTATAATACGGCTAAATGTGTGATACTTATTAATTATCATAAGAACTATTGTTAACCACATTTAATGCAAATAAAGAACTTACTTACTTACTTACTTACTACCTCATAGTCTGATCACAAAGTCGTTTTGCGCTTGCGTTCGTTTGACAAAATTTACTATTACAGTTACGGATAGAGTATACCTAAGACATTTATTTAGCAAATAGTTAATTAGACATTAGTTTAAACATAACGGATTTATTATTTATATGTCAAAGTTAGGACGAAATAAACATACCTAAACCTACGTTATATCAATACGTTGCAATAGATTAAGGTGAAAAATTTTTTACACAAATGCTTTGGCCTTGACTGCCCCTAAAATAATGCAGGTTTATCTTATCAACAATGTCTTTCCATATTACGATAGTAAAAGGTAATCTAATAATATTAGCATATTGTATTATTTTATTATCTCGTTTCTCAAAAGGATTTGTTTAGTATGAACGCAAAAGGTAGATTGCAAGAAAATTATAGTGTTTTTTTTTTATAAATGCGAAAGTAACTAACTCTGTCTGTCGGTCTACCTTTCATGCCTTAACCGCTGAACCGATTTAGATGAAATTTGGTATGGTAAGGATATAGTATGAATCCCGGGGAAGGACACCGGATAGTTTTTATCCCGGAAATCATTTCCCAAGGGGGTGAAATGGTGGGGCGAAAGATTGTATGGAAGCACAGTAGCGGCTTTGTGATCTGTAGAACTCGCAAGCCTGCCTTTGTAATTTTTTTTTTATTTCGAAAAAGTGACTCGACACAAATATTCCATATCGACGGTGGAAATTTCAAATGTCGTAAGGGACAACAGCCTGCTTGTCCCTTACGACATTTGAAATTTCCACCGTCGATATAGTTAACGCTGCTATCAAAATTTCACGAGAATCGGTTGAGAAATGCGACCTGTAGATGAGAACAATCGGACAGCGGGACAGACACCGGACAAACTATTTTCTGCCCAAGCTGAGGCATAGAACTTCGTTCGCTTCGCTCTCTCGTTCGATAATAAATCCTATATAATACTTACTGTATTATATTTCGTTGTTAATTATATGTTAGTCGAATGTCGAACATTGTAATTTATCCATTCCGTCACTCGCCAAAGGCTTCGAACTAACCATTTTTAATCATCATCGGTATCATTAATTCGTCACATCAACGCAGAAGTTTGTCAAGAATAAAAGTTACCGAACATTCTCCTCGTGTGTAAATATGTCACCTCTAAAACTGATATTGGCAAATCCACCTTGTTAAAATAGCAAGGAGTTAAAGCCATTAAAAAAAAAGAATATAACATCCCGCAGCCAGCGCTACGTATGAACCAGGTACGCGTTTTCCACCACTTCCCCTTTTTGCTACTTCATTCCTGGTTTTGGTACACAATGCGTTTAGTAATAGTAGGTACATTACTCACCAGGGCGGTAAACCAAATGTCTCCGCTCACAAAAATTTTACACACGGGCCGAAGGCAAGGGCGATATGCGGTTGGCTTTCTTTATTACCGCCCGTGGTGAGTACATAAATTTACGTCTCCCGCCAGGGGTTTTCTGCACGGCGCGTAGCGGGCGGTAATTGCCTGTTTATGGCCAAGTGTGACGTAAACAAATAAAATATTACCTGTTTATGGGCGTCGGATGACACTTTGACCACGTAACGCATTACTTCTATTTCTTCCGGTGTCTTGATGACTCGCCTACGAAAAAAATACAATAATCAATAGGCATAGGACTACACATCAACTTCAGATTGTTTTCAAAATTATAAATACGGTGTTTGATTCTTAGGCCGGGGCCGCATGATGAAAACTGAACCCACTAGCTTTAATTACGCGGCAACACCAAATGTCATACGCATACATTTTGACTAAAAGTGTTACCACGTGATTGAATCTAGTGGGTTCAGCTTTCATTAGACAGACTCTAGAGCGATTAGCGACGCGACGGCGATCTTCATACATCAAGTTGTACTGAAATCGCTAATCGCCCCACTATTGCGGCCCCAGCTTTAATGTAAAGTTTGTAGGAAAATACAAGATACCTTAGCGAGGTCACAATTCGCAATTTTCTAATGTGTTAGTTTGTTGATCTTTATTATATTTAAAAAAAAAAACTATAAAATAACAGATAAGTTGGAGATTGATGTTTTCGGAGTATATTCGTTTTTTTTTCACTGGTAATGTAAAAATAATTGATTCCAGTGTTGAAAAAAAACCGTATTGTAATGACCATGCAATCTTATTGATAAAAAAATTTTATTAACTTCATGGATTAGATAGGTATAGATTAAAAAAAAAACTATACAATTTTTCATTATGCAAGTCAAACAATGAACACATAAAAATAAATAAACTGATATGACTTTATGTAGTATTTACCTACAGCTGTGCCAAGTATAGCGTTAGTTATGATTGTAGATTAGGCTATATCTATATGAATTCATCTGTAGTAATTGTTTTTCAAACAATAGAGATTCTTATGAAATTATGTGAGCAAAAACGCACATAGTTACAGTAAGGGAAATGTATTCACGTACCACTGTAGAACCCTGTCGCAATTGACAGGCCGCCGTCACTCAAACTCGAGTGATATGTCACCTTATTGCGACAGGGTTCTACGGTGGTACGTGAATACATTTCCCTTACTGTACAACAAATTATAATTCAGTGCCTATAGAAAATATATAATATACAGAACGGAAAAAACAAAAACGCAGTTTACGAAACCACCTCTACCAAGCGCGAATTCTTTAATCGCCATAGGGTTAAAGGCTTGTATGTATTTGGGTCAATCAACCATTTCTTGGTTATTCTGTCCTGTTAGCCAGGAAAAACTGGCCAAGTGCGTGTCGGACCACGCAAAACGAAGGGTTCCGTGCCTATTAAAAAGGTCGTATCGTCACAGAAATTTTACGGCACTTACGTCCTTTTCTTTGAGGAAGGCAGTTTTTCAGCAATATCTCGAAAACCTCTGAACCGATCTTGTTCAAAACAATTTTCGGTGAATGAAATTAATAAGCCCTATGTCCATGAATTTTTCCATATTTTTAAAATACACCGTTCAAAAATTTGAGCGGACAGAATTTTAGTGACTCGGGGCGATTATCTCCGACCCTATTCACTTAATCAAAAAAATGCTAAGAAACCTTATATTTATTTTGAAAGGCCTATCGATTGATGTGCCACACGGGGGGTCACAATGAAAATTTTTTTTTTGACTTTTAGTTTTATGTATGGAGTGCACCCCTAAAAAAAAAATTTTTTGCATTTTAATTACAAAACTATGTAGCGGCTAACAAAATACACCTATCCTCAAAATTTTATTCAAATACACCTTATAGTTTTCGAGTAAAATGCCTGTGACATACGGTCAGACGGACAGACGGACAGACGGACATGACGAAACTATAAGGGTTCCGTTTTTGCCATTTTGGCTACGGAACCCTAAAAACATGGCAGAGTCTTAGAGCTTGTTCACACTAATTCCATAACTAACGGTGTCGGATCTAGTAACGATATCAGAGGCAAGTAAGTGTATGCACATTGCTTACTGTCCGTCCACACCGGCCTGTCCGATATTGGAGCATGCTCCAAACAAAAAGTGTCGTTATCGGATCCAACACTGAAGCTGCTGTTACACATGCTGATTACTAGCACGAAAGCATGAGTTTCGAGCCAATGGCATGTGTATCTGGATAGTTGCTAGTAAGGGGCATGCTATTTGCATACATAATAACAGTAGCTTGACAGTTACGGATTAGTGTGCTCTAACGACCAATATAAATGAGTCTTTATTACTTCCTAAAACAATAATATTCTAGATAAATTTATTTTCTGGATGGCGTATTCTTTTTATAGTTGGGTTTTTAGTATTTAGTTTACCTTCATTCTTTATTATTTTATTGTAATGTTGTAACTATTTGTTTTTTTTGTATAATTAAATAATAAATAATTATGACATCACGTAAATGATGGAGTTCAACTTGGTACATGATTGTCTTTCGTAATCTGTAAACATATTTTTATTATCTCATTCATCATTATAATATCTTTGTTATCGGGGAATAATTTATAGATAACAACTAATGGTTAGTAGCAATAGACTATGTGCTATTTTATAATGAATCTATGAGAATGCAACTGCCTAGATTCAATATAAAAAGTATGTTAGGTATTGTATTTGAAGAGAATTTGGTGTCAAATAATCATGGAATTAAGTGACTAAAAGAAATAAAAAATCATACTCACAACTCTGCAATGATCGGGAATAAAATTTCATTATCCACTTTGAATCTGAAATATGTTAATTATAAATAAATAATAAGTGTACGATACTGAACGTTTTCGATTGCACATAGTCATAATTATTTTAATTTTTATAAAAGGTAGGCCAAGTTGGTGATGCTGAGCTAAGAAAAAATATATACAAACTCACTCATCAATTCCTTCAAACACAGCTTCTTTTGCAGTTAATCCACTATCAGTATTTGGACCACTCTGAAAATAATATCATACTTTTTTTTACTGGGCATGTTTTACATTTTCTATTTTTATTTGAAAGTCTATCAAGATCGTCCTTAGCTTTGTATTGATGGGGGTTTACTATATTTTTAAATTGAGTATTAATTTAAATAACAGTACCTATTTGCAACAACTTACCAGCGTAAGTAGAACATCCGGATTCAGTGCTTTGAGTACTTTTTGAATCTGAAATGGAAAAATAATTAGACAAATCAGGATATTGAATAAAATTTCAACACAATTTAATATAATATTAATGGTTACAGTAGTAAACTGACCGACCGGTTAGACCGATGCAGTGAAAAAAATCTGCAAAGGAACCTTGCAGATGAACAGATGGCCGAAAACCGGCCTGGAGAGCAATAGTGCGCAAAGCGACAACCTCATATAGTCACAACCATCAATCATAAGGATGCAACAAAGAAAAGAAGTTAACTCACCTCATCTACATAATGCACTTCATCAACTGCATATATTCTCTTGAAGTCCTCACAAGAGTGCAACTTGCCCATCCACACTTCATACTCAGCCGGGAGGCGAGGCACAAATAGGTAAGACTTTGATGTGCTGACATCCAGGGCTAAGAAACAACCTTCTTCTCGGACTCCACATATCCATGTAAAGTATGCTTCCTATACAAACAATGTTGATAAGTAAAGAATAGTCTCATTAATAAGGAGAGTGCAAAGTAGCAGCAACAGACTCCTAAGGGAGTTGGCAGAACAACTGGACTGTGCACTCGCTAAATATTGGATGTGACTAAATGGAACGCAAAATAAAACTTAGCGTTAAGGTAAATCTTGTGCCAAAATTAGCTAACATAATATTTTTAACGTTTTATTTTTAACAATATGGATAAACCTACTATGGATGAACTATGTAGAACTAAAACAAATTATTTTTATTTTATTTATAGTGTATACTTCTGATTCTCTTTTTGCACATAATAGTTGAACTTAGTGAGATCTAAACTTTGAGTAACTATGTATACTACTAGAGAGGACATCTCAACTAGATTTAGGCCCTAACGTGTTCAGTCTGTACCGAATGGCCACGGCAGTTCGACGCAAAAAAAAGAAAAAATGAAGTGTTACTTCACATAACACTTCTCACTCCAATGCGTCGAGCTGCCGCGGCCGTCCGGCACAGACTGAACGCGTTAGGGCCAATTGGCTCTAACTGGTACTACAAAAAATCCAGTTGACATGTCCTCTCTAGTAGTACATAATTACTCAAAGGAACTAAATGAAAACTTTGTATTTTTTGTACTTACTTGCCTAAACACGTATTCTATATCAGTATCATAATGAGGAATGCTTTCCCCTCCTTGTAACACTACAATTTGTCCTGATTTCAATTTTTCTGCCAATCTTTGCCTGTTCTTTGCAAACAAAGACATCGGCACTTCCAAAGTGCCAGGACCCATAGACCATGTAGCCGCCATCTTCAACTACGTACAATGAATGAATAAATCAAATCAGTTTGAATATAACACAAGCGATAACAGACATTGAAATTAATACCTGATAACAACTTGGAGCGAAGATCGAAATATTACACTTATTACCTCTGATAAGCAGCTGTTACTGAGATAAGTTACAGGTACGAATTAAAATTGAAAGTAGAACGAATTCAATATTAAGTTGTTTAGTGCAGAAGATTAAATGGAATAAGTACGTTTTGTTTAATGACAGATGTTGGTAACTGTCAGTCAGGGTGTCGTGTCAGTGCAGTACACTATGTAGTGACAGTGACAGCATGACAGTGACAAGCAAAACAAACACGAGAAATGCCAAATCAATGCAATAAAAAACTTAGTAAGTACAATAGATGGCGTTACTGCACTACACTAAATTGGTACTAATTGATAGTCCCATTGATTCTACAAAGATAAAATAAATCACTATTAAATGTCGTAAAATCAGCTTTTAATTTAAATCCATGCATAACATTTATGATTCTAATCAGGTACATGGGTCACATGAAATTTCATGATAAGCTGTACTCTACCTATTATTGCTAAGGTGCAGCTACTTAGCGGTAGATGTCGGTCGTGTTCAGTATGCTTTTTAGATCATCTAGTCACCAATAGATGGCGAAGGCTGACAACTGAAGCGTTCCATTCCTTTTTATTTTCAAGGAAAATAACCCGATTGAATAAAGCACGTTTTGAAATCCAATTAAAAATATTAAAATGAGGATGTCTGTGGACAGGAAACTATCAGGACCCAGCGAATAAGGATAAATAACGTAGGTAAATAAGATAAGGTGTCTACGCTTATATTATTGTTTGGTAATCATTGATCAAAATATCATGAAGGGATTTTGTTTTAATTTCGTGGTGTTTGTTTTGTTTGCGTTATTGCACGAAAATGTTGTTTTGACGCGATTAAGCATATAATTATCATGAATAATGTGTTACGAATGTGGCCAATTTACATTGACCTACTAACACGTGGCCGTAGGTACAGCAAAATCTTGAGCTAACTTAGCAAAATAGAAAAGTGTTCAAATAATAGTTCATGAAGATTAAAAATCAATTGTAATGAAATGATTTTTTTTCTCCTTTGAGGTGGGGACGATGGGGTTAAAAATAAACCAGTTAGTTCAATTAATTTTTATTTATTTTTTACATATCTAAATCACAAGATCGACGATAAATTAAACTATCTAAAATCACAAAATGCACTAAAACATGCACACATGTAATACAATGTTTTTTTATACCCGATTTGGTACAGTTCTGTTGTACATAGTTTCTACTTCATGTACTTCCTAATATTCTGAACATTATCTAATAATAGTTCCTAGAAATTGCATAGGTAACGTTAGGTACAATTTGAAATGTTTCAGTTAAAATACTGTAATTCTAAAATTTAAAAAAAGACCCAAAATAAGAGTGCGGAGATTATTGATGTGTTGCCTTTGCAATCACTTTTTGAAAGCTGACGCAATATCTGCAAGTAAACACGTTGTTTTAAACATAAACGTGTTTACATTATTAAATTACCTAGGTACTCCTGACAGTAGTACTATTATTAAAACGGTAGGTAACAAGACAGAATATTACAACGATATCGAAATCGAATGGAATAAGTGCTAATTATGTAAACTGCCAATGAAATACTCACTGGCAGTATTCACTATCGACGTAGCTATGTATTTATGTTACATAAAGATTTAAAGCCGTTCATTGAATACTTAGCAATAATAGTGAAATAGATTTATATAAAGGTTTTAAATGGAAATGCCTCAGTGCTAATAACATTAAATAAAATTAACAGTCCTTGTTTTATTTAACTAAACTATAAGTAATCGGTAATTTGGAATGAGTAACAAAAAGTAAGGTTTGTTACGTCATTTAGTACTTTGATCAGTTAAGGTCACTATAAAACGGAGAATAAATATTATGATTGTAGTCTGCGCCGCCATTTTGGTTCGTTCTCGTGACTCGTGCGTGACACGTCATAGCTGGCTGTCTCCTTCTCGCACGTTCCCCGCATATAGCACCATTGTAACCTGACACGTTTCTTACACACAAGCGATTTCACAACACGTTCCACACTTTCACAGATTAAATGTTTTGTTTTTATCTAGTTTACGAATCAACTGATATTTCGTGACACGATTGTTTCTTTTCTTGTAATCTCCGAACAGCTTCTGCTACAAGAGCTTGTTGCTCTAGCAGTCTCTCGACGAGGTTTACAGGATCTTGCTTTCTAATATAGTAAGGTGCTGCCCTAGCCCGAGCTTGCAGGTGAAGCTTTTGTTTCAGGCCAAGGGTGAGTTCCTCGATCGCCGGTAATCTGCTCGAGGCCAGAGGACGCGCCCCTTCTTCCGTAGTTTGACGACTGTTATACCTTGAAGGCTCTTTCAGCATAGTGGATGACAACACGGGCAGAGCTAGTGTACAAACTGATAATGGTCGAGCGCAGACACCTTACCGGCACGCAACAACGTTTGCGAATGAATGAGCGAGAGCGAGTGAGCTGCCTCCGGTGCCCGCGGGGGTGGCGGGACGGGAGGGGAGTGACGTAGACAGTTATGCGCAGTCGTGCCGGGATGTATACAAACAATACGATGGACGTAAATAAACACGAGACCGCCTCGTCGCGCCTGTAGGTGAACGTTATCTATGTGTTAGTGTGTCTGGTCGACTGGCCTGGCTAGCTGTAGCTTCCTAAAATCTTTACCGCATCGTCTAGATTTACACAGGCGACAGGTGATCTACTTTCCAAGCAAGAATCGCTTTAATTTAAGTTATGCCCTAAATTCAAGATCACCTCGAGACATTGTACAAGTTAGGTAATATTTTATGTATAAATAGTGTATAAATGTATTTACCATTGGTTGAATCATCTCATTCATGATGATTGATTCCCGTTTGATGCAAATCGCAACTGCATATAGATTAACGGTGTGGACTGTTTTATATCGACAAAGTAAAGATACGAAATTACTTATGCACGTTGACGTACAATAAATCCGCATTAAGTTACGGTGACGAATAGATAGTACAATTATCAGAAATACATAAATAAACCAGGAAAGTCATTTGTACTATTTGAGTCACCTGCGGTCACATACCGACATTCTTAAATCGTACGTTGAGTTTAAAAGTTCCATTACCTGTTCTAAATGAGTCGATGTGTAGGTGATATTCGCATGTAGTGGTTGAATTCTGCCTGTTCCGTTGAACTAAAAACGGACGTTGCCCTCGGCCTCGGTTTAAAGTTTTTTTGGACAATGATCACACCCAGTCTTTATTATGGTGCGGCTGCGTCGTCAATTTGCCTGTTTTAATATTATCGTTATAATCAAGTTTACTAATAGCAACTTAGCAACTATTTAGTAAGATTTAAATACTCTACAGTGAGTACTTACCTACTTACGAGTAGGTATATGCACCTACACAGATAATTAAAAAAAAAACTACGCAATATGTGAGATACGTTTATCACACATTCACACAGTTATCGATCCTTAATTAACACGTCCCAAATAATAAGCAGATTTGCAACGTTGTCTTCGAGGCTTGTAGGTATTGCATCACCCTAGATTTTAGAGAAAGTGTACCTCCTATGTACATTTATGTTTCGGCATGTACCTACTGAACTACTGATTATGAAGTGGGTAAGCACACATTGCATTAAAAACGGAATGTTTGTTCTCGCACGCGTTCATATTTCCCAATATTCTTCTTTAATGTACTTACCTGTCCTAGAATGTGATTTTATACTTAAATAAAATCCGCTTGAATTTAAATGCAACGTTCTTAACAATATTCCGTTAAAACCGTCTCAATTTTCAGTCATGAATTAAAACTAACCAAAATATCTGAGAGATTGAACTAACCGTTGAATCATAAATACTTACCTACAGTTAATTTGTTACCCATGCTCGATTTTCACTGGGACAAAGAAGTCTAATAAAATCTCGAACACGTCGTCAATATCGTCATCGTCAAGGTTTTCCAATTCGTATATTTAAAATTAATTTGAATATGTACGCATTGCGTAGATGCTTATTTTATTTCTCAATATACGTAGTTGAGAACTATTTTAGGCTTTTAGAGTTTAATCCTACGTCGAAGCGTTTTTGTGAACTACATGAAAGTAGCTTGTGAGATTCGTCAGACGGAGTCATCGACTTCTAAATAGTGCGACCGTTGCTGGTACACTATTTTCATTACTTTTTTGTCTCTAAATCAACAGTACAAAGTAACGTAGGTACCTATATCTTGTTTCTCTTCCGGTGAATAAAAAACAACGTAATAAGTAGTGATTGTTTGTTTTCACGTCTTCCACGTCATTCTACTAGGTTAGTCACACGCGTGGTGCAGGTATGAAGTCAAAACCTCTTTTGTTTTATCTAAACGCTTATAAACACGTTTATTTAGTTTGAAATGATAAATTAGGTCGTTATTATGTCTCGATATTTGTGTTACAAGCAAGTTTGTTTATTTTTGAGTTAAATTGTTACAAATACATTTGTATTGTATCATTTCATATTTGTACCTATTAGTTTGTTACTAAATTAGTTTTCCGTGTTCGGTCATGGTACTCATGGTAAGCATCTTGTGGTTTTAGGAAGGTTATATAAATCTATTTATATAAAACAAAGTCGCGTGTTAGTTACACCATGTATAAGTTTTATAACTCAAGAACGGCTAGACCGATTTTTATGATGTTGGGTTTGTTGAATGTGTCTTTGATTCGAATAGGAGAATAATTATTAAAACATGGAAAACATTACGATTTTTTTCTCATACATTTTGTATTACGGAACGATGTTCGCATGATCAGCTGTATGTATATTATATTAGTGTGTAATTATTATGATTAAATCAAGGACAACTCTTCTACTTTGTATCGGTTTAGTATCAAATACCTGTAAATTTAAACGTAAATAATACATGACTGGTAAAATTTTATAATATTTTAAATAAAAGTTCAGATTTTCCTTGTACAGTCAGCATCATAAACATGTATACACTTTTCGACCTTATCTCCAAGCAATAAGGTCCTAGAATGTATACATGTTTATGATGCTGACTGTAGATGTTATTCCAGTTAAATACATAAGTAAATGTTTGAACACTGTTAAATTAGTTGATGATATTTCATAATATGCATAATTAATACATTTTGGTTACACGTGTTATTATTACCTACGACGCGTGTCAGGTTTTTTTTACCGGATTTACTACACTCCACACCGCGAAGCGAAGTCACATTATCTGCTGTTGACATTTTGAATGAATCATTAACCCTGGATCGTTACTGACATATGTTTGTGTTTTTAAAAATACAATTATATATATTACGTATCATGTTAAAAGCACGTTGTTTGTATTTGAACGCTTAAATCAATATTTTATATCGTAATGGCTGACAAAACCTCAACTAAAGTATGTTATCATTAGCCAGCAAATGTATCTTACTGATCTAGATATGCTTTATAATAAACATTACTTATCATAACATCATATTCAGTTCACTGTCATATCATGTCCGGAAATACCATAATTATGATTATTTTCTTTTTAGAATATGGCTTGTTGTTGGATACTAGCGCCATTTAACGGTGGATAGAATAAGGTCTAGTCCAGATAGCCGGTAGCGATAGTTGCGCCATCTGTGATTGAGTAGAGACGCTTTAGCAATTGTATTGAATTGTTAGTAGATGACGCCACTCAGCATTAGGTTCTGAATGTCAAATAATTACTCCCATACAATTAAAGTTAAAAAACTACTTTTTGCTTTTTATTGTGGGACAGCGGCTGGGTAATCTCAATCATAAATATTTCAAGGCATTTATAGCATTGTACCTAGAGAAAACATGGTATACATTCTTAACTTTATACGTAGGTACCTTACTGTTTTGTTGTACCTACTTACCTTTTTAGTATCAAGTGTTTATTAAAGGGTCAATCGGTAAAGAAATAGGGGCGTGCTAAGCTACCCAGTGAGCTACTTACATAGGTTGACCGTAACGTCTCATCGTAAACTGGTGTTGCGCAAACCAACCAAAATGACGAAAGAAAGTGAACGTAAGCGGCTTCAGTCAGTACGCCCGGCATGGCAGTATAGTCGCACGCCATCGCCCCGACACTCGTTTCATGACAGTAAAAAATGCGCGGTTTTTAAAATTCGAACGCCGTCGAATTTTTTAATAAGTGTGTTTGTTTTTAAATCGAATAATAAAAGTGGCACAGATAAGATAATTAACAACTTTATAATCATAAACATGGATTTACAAAGTGAGGCGAGCCGGGAAACGAGAATTCTTATACCTAGGCATGTAAGTGCTGAGAAAGCACTTACTGCTTCGAACAATGCAGTGAACACGACGGTCTTGTGCCATAGCTACACCCTTCAACCCGATTTCAGAACATATGTGGAAGGTAACGCAATGGAGGAAGCAATTATCGATGCTTTATTTCGACAACTCTGCCTTGGTTGCTTCCGGGAATATAGTTCAAGGGCGGTCGTGGAGTTTCTCAACTCCATAATTTTTATTTTTATAGGTATCATCATCGGGGGGGATCTGAATTTATCGTGGTCGTTAAATGTTGTTGTCGCATATTTAATACCCAAATTCAAATAAGTATTATTAAATATGAATATTAGGCCTCAAAGGTTCTATTACTCGTCTCAAAACTCCATACTAGCATTTCGGCTAGTATGAGCTCTGGGTGTAACGTAATAGAACGAGCGAGTGAAGCGATTGCTTCAGCTTGGGCCGAAAATCGTTTTAAGTTTGTCCGGTGTCCGTCCCGCTGTTCTCATCTACAGGCCGCTTTTCTCAACCGATTCTCGTGAAATTTTGTGACGAGGTTCGTTCATTATATAGAATTGTTTCATCGAGTCACTTTTGCGAAATTAAAAAAAAATATGGCAACATAAGCAATAATGCGGCAAGCCATAGGTAGAATCCTAAGCGCTGCAACAATCATCTTCATAAGTAGATGCTGTGGCCAATGATGATTTCATTAATAAATACTTAAGTAAATAAACTAGTGGTGTGAAACCTAGAACTCGTGCTCCTGTCTTTAAAAAATAAATACATATTTTTTATTAATTCATTCACAGCCCAAGTCTAAAGCTTACTTATTGACCTTAATTGTGTAACTTTTTAGCAATTTCAAAACTAAGTTTGACCTAGATTACTAAATATGTTTGGTTTACTAATAAAGGAACATACGCATTACATAACGGCATATTGAGATGATATTTTTTTACCGGTTTAGAATTTCAAATTCATGTTGATCACATAATTCGTTTGTGTTTACAATCTCAGTGGTTGTAAATAAACACAGGGCCGACGGTGAGCAGTCAATGTACCCTAACCTGTATCCTTGTAACCGCAATTCTTCGCACATGCGTGTATCCGGCCCGTTAATAATCAATTCGTCGTCGAAGAACCCCAGAGGGCCTACCGCGAAACGAAATTCGTTTTCGTTCGTGTATCGTCATCTACCAAATTTTACAATAGTTCGTTCACTATTAATTCTATCCGACTGTGGAATTCTCTCTCTCTTGACATCAGACAAGCAAAATCTATCGGCAACCTCAAATCCCTTCTTAAAGAACATTATTTGTCTCTCCCCTAACCCTGATTGTATTTTTTGGCTGACTGTTTATGTATTATTATATTTGTGTTTGTTTTATTTGTATATATGTATGATTGTGTATGTATGTTTATATATAGAGGTATTTATGTACGTTTATTTTTATAATTTCTTGATTTTTGATTAATAATAATCTGCATAATCTAGTTTTATCTCTTTCTCCGATACCCGAAGGTTGTCTGGAAGAGATCGCTCTTCAGCGATAAGACCGCCTGTTGTCTACCTCTACCTACATGTTATTGTATTGTTTCTCTCTGTAACTGCTTTGTTTGTGTATTTGTATTGTATTGTATTGTGTATCTCCGTCTCTGTTGGGGTCACTATCAAATTTACCTTATCGCTAAAGGACAATATAGCTGAAATGTCTGGATTGTGTTATGTCTTTGTAACTACAAAAACATGAATGCTAAATGCCTCATTGGCAAAACGTCTGGATCTTAGAATGTAACAATTTAAAATGATCTAGCAGCAAAACATCTTTATCTTCGAATGTCTTTATTTCTTAATAGACACAAATGCTAAATGGTCCGATAGCAACACGTTTGTATCTTAGAACGTCTTAATTACTAAACAGACATGAACGCTAAACAGTCAAGATGCAAAAAGTCTGGATTGTGTAATGTTTTTATTTCTAAATGGAATAACCGTCAAGCGACCCATTAGCAAAACGTCTGGATTTCAAATGTTAAGTATACATAGAAAAATCCAAATATAAGTTAACACAAGTTAGCAGTAAAGGAATTACTTCCAATTTTATTTTTAAGTGTGATAGGATAAACCAATGTTTTTAGGGGGTATGCGTTACTAACAAATAAAAATGTCAGAATATCCATATTAATATTATACCTAACTTATAATATAAGCTTGGCTTAAACCAGACGTTTTGCTACTAACTCGTTCTGTGTTCATGTCAATCAAATAATTTTACTATCGATGAATTGGGAATTCTAATTATATAGACTATTTACATTTCATGACGTTTTGCTATTAACTAGTTCTGTGTTTATGTCAATTAACTAATTTCACTTTTGGCTCATTAGATATTCTAATCATATGGACTATTTATATTTTCAGACGTTTGGCTACTTATTCATTCTAATTCTTAGCCATCCAGCTAAACTGTCTTTTTGCTGACCGAGTATTCTACTTTCATGTCGTCGCAGCTGAATTGACTATATGCTGACTGTGTATTTAAATTTTATGTCATCTAGCTGAAATGGTCGTTTAACGATAAGGTAAATTTGATAGTGACCCCTCTGTTGCACTTGCTAGTTCGAGCGACAGAGACAGAGATACACGAACGAAAACGAATTTCATTTCGCGGTAGGCCCTCTGAGAGCTTGCTCACACCAATCCGTAACTGCCAGTGTCAGAGGGCCTACCGCGAAACGATATTCGTTTTCGTTCGTGTATCTCCGTCTCTGTCGCACTTGCTATTTCGAGCGACAAAGAGGGAGATACACAAACGAAAAAGAATATCGTTAGCCTCCGATATCGTATCTGGATCTGATACGATATCGGAAGCTAGTAAATAAATAAATAAATATTAGGGGACATTCTTACACAAATCGAATTCGTAAGCTCAATAAGGCTTGTGTTATAGGTACTAGACGACGATATATATAATAGTTCTAAATACTTAAATACATAGAAAACATCCAAGACTCAGAAATAAAAATTCACGCTCATCTCATCACACAAATATTTGCCCTTACCGGGATTCGAACCCAGGACCTTCAGCTCCGTAGGCAGCGTCACTACCCACTAGGCTAACCGGTCGTAAATGTATCGTTGTGGTAAATGTATGGAAAACATGCTTAGGTACTACCTACTGTTCACACCACCCAGTCCGATATTGGATTGGATTATGGTTCTGCGTTGTTTGTGCGCTCCCATCCTAAGTATGTATATCTCACTGGAGCATGGGTTTTCATACAACATACAACAAGTGGAATTAAAAGATTTTTCAATCCAAAGAATTTTCGAAAAACCCGACTGCTTTTTGACAAACATTATAGCCTATGTCACTCCCACAATTAAGAGGAATCCAACGTCACCTCATACATCAAAATCCATCAAGCCGTTTAGGCTACAGGAGGCCACAAAGAAACATAAGACATACACACATACATACATACATACATGCATACGCTCGAAAAACATAACCCTGATCCTTTACTTCGGCAGTCGGGTAAAAAGGGTCGTTGTCAGGTCCCACACAAACAGTTACGGATTAGTGTGGACAAGCTCTTACGCAGCTAACGCCTTAGGTACCTACCTATTACAATTCTGTAAATAGCACATACAACACTATATAATAGGTACCTAATTGTCTCTATATCGCTATCGGCTGTATCTAGTGCTATCACACGCACAATTAACATTAGTGGCAATGGCAATTAGCAATTAGTGGCTGTGGCATGAAATTAGTTTCATCCATAATTTCACGTCTAACTTCTAATTTCATAATGCATGCAATTGTATGATACTGAACTTAATTTCGTTGCCATGCGCAATTTTTCGGTAAAACTACATAATGATGTGATGTAACTAATGCATGCAACCAGTTTCACGCGCGAAGTCGCGAAACTAGTGTCGCGAAACTCGCGAAAGCGCCTGCACTGCACTATGCATGTGTTTGTTTCTTGTCGTGGTGCTTCGATGATGACGAGGCCATGATCTCTGCCAAGATAGGTAGTTATTTCACGATACTAGATTTTACTTTAAAACGTATCGAAATTATTTAGTGAAGTTTTTAATGTAAATTCGCGAGTAACAGA
The DNA here is from genome assembly GCA_932294315.1 of Epinotia nisella. NCBI lineage: Eukaryota > Metazoa > Arthropoda > Insecta > Lepidoptera > Tortricidae > Epinotia > Epinotia nisella. The sequence goes on along the minus strand of OW028687.1, from coordinate 14,285,350 downwards.
AAATAGTGAGCTTGTTAGATGGGCTTATCGTATGCAGTTTCATACTTTAAGCAGTTTAAATAAACCGGGGGAATTTAATACTTGCAATAAATACCAAATATAGGTACTTATGCTGCGTGCGTCTGGATACGTTGATATCTAACTTCTGCAAGAAACAAATACTTTAAATTCTTAAGTAAGTATTTCCCAATCGGTTAGTTAGGCTAGATTTGTTTTACAACAATGTTGAGAATTTGGCAAGAGACACATTCGAAGAAATAAGACTGCTATTTTTAAAGTCTTCTTATAACTATGATCTTGACGGCCATGTGTGCTCGTTTGCAAACTCCATGCATAAAACAGCTTAATAAATGAGTTAAGAACAATATGGCGACGGAATATGTTTCAGAATACTTTACCCAGAATCCTTCTTTTACATATGGAATTTATGACCTACCCATGCACCTAATCTACATTAGGTTTGATACATGCCTTACCCTATTGCCCCAGAAGTAGTAATCGGGGATTCAGTCACCCGTATCCTTCGCGGGGAGTGTTTTCTGGTTAAAACAAGATTAACAAAAAAAAAACTGCCCCAGAAGGAGGGTTGGGTTACCAATGTTTTTCGAGCTTATGTAGGTATGTATGTGGACAAGAAATTCTATTTCACGGGCTACAGTCCAAAAGGCTTGATGGATTTTGGCATTTGAGGTGTTGTTGGATTCCTTATAACCGCGGGACTTTTTCCGAAAAAGTACATAGGTACCCGAGTCGGTTCAAGTGTGCCTATAAAATTTAAAAAGTTCCCTCGATTTCTCCAGGATCCCATCATAAGATCCTAATGACTATGGGACCACCTGGGAAGGATACCATTTCAAACTAAAAAATAATTGCCCCCCAATCCTTAATTCCTTAATCCTAAATCCTTAATTTTTCATAGGAAATAAAAATATATGTGTAAGAAAAGTATGTTCACTCTTTACCTCTTTCCTTAATTTATTTTTAAGTTGATAGTTGACGTCTGACAGCTGTGATTGTGACATTGTAATGAAGAGATATTATTTAATTTATGTGTGCTTTTTAGTTAAAAGACCTGAAATTAATGTTGTATCTTATTCTTTACAGGTGAGTTAATTATTTGTTTTTGCATAGTACAATTACTATTGGTTTTAAAGGTGTAAATAGTACCTAAATAAATTCTTATTCTTTACAGAAACACAATTACGTCTTTAATTCATTTTTAAGATCATTGAAGAGTATGATATCATTATATACCTACATGTTAATTTTTTTTCATTTTCCATACGTACGTGCATTAGGCTCGTTTACAAGTATTCCAAAATTCAAATCGATAGCGTAGTTACTGAAATATTTAACGGCGTGACAGACAGGCGGGCAGACAGACAGAGTCGCACCACCATAAGGGTTCCTGTTTTACCTTTTTGGTTCGGATCCCTAATAGGGGTGTGGACTCAAAATGTATTATAACTCCAAAAGAAAGAAGGTAAAAAAATATACATAGTGACGAAAATCCCATTCAGATATCTCGAAAATTTACGAAGCTATACAACCGTTTTAATTTTGCTTGTTAGAGAGAGAAAACGCTCGGGAATCGTGACGTCACGATCTCCGAGCGTCATACCTAGTAAATGAAAATCGTTTCATATGAAGGTGCGTTTTGCGGAAAAGGAACAGAATATACCCCCTCATAAAACTTTGGACACTTATAACTTTGTGATTATTTAACTTTTTGTTTTACTTTTTTCTCCATTTGACAATATTCTTATTCCCATTTCGAGAAAATTCATCATTATTGGTTATTTTATTTGGTGTCTACACCCCTAATTAATAAGCCTAAATGTTGTACGGCCCAGCACGTATCTTTCTCTCTCTCTCTTTATGCATGAGTTAAACAGAGATATAGTATATAGGTACGCCGACCATTTGGTTGTACATTATAAGGATCACAGGGATGCCAGGATGCCACCCTCTAGCTAACATGATCGCGTGTATGTCGGACATAAAACATTCATCCCTCGCTATAATGCTAAGCTAGGCATATATTAGGTACATAAATATATAAGGTGTATAAATGTCACGAAAAATTGGCACCGGACACGACAACAATGACGTAATCCCGAATGAAAATAATGCTTCCGCTGTTTCGTAATTGTACTTGTACGATTTATTTCAAGCAGATGTTACTGATGCTCGGTTGTTTCAATCAAAGCGTCGGTAATCGTAAGTTAGGTCCGTGAAAGTCTATTGGTAAGTATGGGAGTTTGACAGTTCTCTATTACGATGACAGCTGCCGGCGTCAAGAATTAAACGTTCAATTTAATTTAAACCCACGCCTCTCGCCTCGCAGGCGGGGAGCCCGAGTTACGTAGAAAAACGTGAATAGCATGCTTAATTAACCCAGCGCATCACAGTGTCAAGTTCAAATAGATATAGCCATTTGCTATTTCAAAGACATCTATCAGTCTCGTAGTGTCATATCTAAAACTTTTACTTGGTAGGAAAAAGCAAGCGAAAGTACCCAAGGCCAATATTTTCCCAGTTGGATGCCATGGCGAAAACGTTATTGTCTTGACAGATATTATTGGAGGTGGTTGTATGTACAGTCAGCATCATAAACATGTATACACTTTTCAACCTTATGTCTAGGTAATAAGGTCATAGAATGTATACATGTTTATGATGCTGACTGTACCTTCTATTCGCTTACCTATCATGGAATCATATCAAAGTCTCGACGTGTTCGAGGCAGCTCCAACGGCCTCCTGAGTGCAGTTGCGGAAACGCTTCATAGCCCAATATTCTTCCACTGGACGAAAGTCGCATAGCTCACAAGTGAATCATGAGAAGTTACTGTCAATTCTATATGATATACCTTTAAGCCGAAATAAACATATTATTATTATATCTTTCCCGCTAACGGGGCAATCGCGTCCCGGACCTTTGGGAGGCGGGCGTGGAGCAAAACAAAGTATCAACTGAAACTGAACCAGCACGTAGAGGCCCTTTTGACAATTTAATGAAAGAGTACACCGAGTAGATACTGTCCGTGCCCGTGTCATGGGACGCACACAGAGACAGCACCCGCTGGGGTGTATAGGGACTATTGCTGGTTTATGTGATGAAATCTAAATGAAACAGGTTATTGGGTGAAAAGGAAATGTGGACCAGCCATTAGGCTGGGTTGTTGAATGCGACAACAAACTGTCTCACTTTTATCTCTGGCAGACGGTGACTCGCCCTCGGCTAGATGGGCCCGTATTAATAGCGAAAATATATTATTATTAATTATTATATAGGTAGGTATGCTAGAACTCTCTTACAATTAGACTTATGGGTTCCTTTTGTATCACGTAGTTTGATTTTCAACCAAGTTTCAACTCTGTATCTTCCTTCCAGCTTTGCATGTCTACGGCTGGGTCCTCTGGTCATGCGCACTGCTTGCCGTATGCGTCGTGTGCGCACTTTACGCATTCAACTTGCGCAGCGCGTTGCGACACTGGCGGTGCGCGTTCGGCAATGCTGCCGTCGTACTAGCTGTTTATCCTGTAAGTGCCTTATAATTACTATTCTAACGGAAAAGCCATGTAATAAGTTAGTCGAGTTTTAGCTCCTTCCAGTCAATCGTACTATAGTGGTTATCTTAGTTACGATAAGTATTTCCTAGACGTAATAAGCTTAATAAATAAGGTACGAGCAAAGATCACCACGTACCGGAAGACGCAGCGTGGGTAGACCCCCGATAAGGTGAACTGACAGGTACCTAAAGGTCGTGAGAGTCGGCTGGATGCGGGTGGCGCAACACCGGTCACTTCGGCACTCTTTGAGGGAGGTCTATATCCAGCAGCGGACGTCTTCCGGCTGATATGATAATGATGAGCAAAGATCTATAGTTATTCTGTCGGGAACTACGCTTAACTGGGCAGATACTTTTCTCCTAACCTATCGATACTTAAACTTTATTTACCGGTCTAGCGATGATTGCCAAATTAACCAATGTGACGCTTAGGTGTAAGGATTACTTTAACTTGTTCTCGTTCGTCTTGTAATCGTTCTTGTGTTATAGCCGTTATAGGTAACTACACCGTGTTTGCAGTTTTCACAAATCCTGCCATTTCTAAAAAGGCAACCAAAAATACCTATGTTTCTGCTGCTGCTTTTAATGTAGGTTTCGTAGTAGAAGCTTAAAGTCAAAGTCTATTTTATTGCGATATACCTGGCTCAAGGTTCTATTGCAAAAGTGTAGGTAGGTACAGTAGTAGAATGATTAATCGTATGATCAACTGTTTTACATATTAGCAACAAATTGGAACGAGTTCTATTTTGTCGATTATTCTTATCCACAACGCCATGACTCTAAGTAGTATTCCATTTGAGAATTACTTAACATATATATCCAGGCACTTGGAAACCGGTACACCATACACTTTTGCAATTTATCGGAGAGAGCATTGGCATGTTCTATTTACATATCATGTTTATGGTTTTATATATTACCGTGTAGGGACTATTTTGTTCTATCTAGTATCGCCCTTAAAGTCACTATAATTACTTCTAGTACTTCATGAAACTGTTTGGCATACTAAATTAATGGTGTCGCAGCTAGGTAATTGATCTTTAAATTATTGTTATTCTTTTCTCCAGAACCCGTACACATTCAGGGCATTGTAAAACATCATCGTGTAGAGTGGATTTAAAACAGGAGGGAACAATAAAATCTAAAAGACTACGGTTGAAAAGTGATCGCAGGAGTTACAAGCAAAAAATACAATCACGCATAATTAGGGCCCCCTTACATAAAAATTCACAGCTTATAATGAATAGGTACAAGCGGATGTCTCTTTCTGGTGAAAGGACTTGGAAAAAGGTTTCCGCTTGTAATACCTACAAGTTGTTATACAACGGCATCCATGGTGTTGTCGGGTCAAATACGATACGAGTTTATAAGAAGTTCTTATAGTTCATTAAGAACTCGTAAGAAGATATTTAATAACTGAATGGTACGATATCGTGATATAAATTTCCATGTTTATTGTCTAAGTATGTATTTATTAAACAAACAACAAAGATGTAAACTAAAATAAAGATAAACTAAACTAAAAACTAATAAAAAAATATTTACAAATAAATAATTGCCTTAAGCTCCGAACCTAGAGGCAGGGTGCCCAGAAGGCTGGCAGCATTGCCGCGCTGGATGGTGATACTGACGCGCTGTGCAAGGTACGCACTAGCCTACTGGTCACCTGTAGAGACGACAAGACGCTTTGGCAGCCCTTTAAAAGTGTTAAGAGCACCTGGTCCCCATGGCCCTAGTGTTTCCACCCCAAACGACTCAAACATGTAGCCAGAGTCTATGGCTGCGTATTTACGCCGTTTGAGAAGCTCAGCCGCGTCAGCGGTAGCCTCGGTCCTGATCGAGGTTCCTGAGAGATGGTATCCACACAAGTAACGTTCCAGACTAGCGGCCATCCCAACTTCCAAGGAGCCAGGCTCATGCCATCCGGTAACTGGCCATCGTCGCGAGCCAGGCCAATCGCCTCTAGGACCGCCGTTGTACCGGCATTCTGGCAAGGGCTTGGCGCAAGATATCGTTGATGGAGGCGTGTCGTGCGATACGGCCAGCACTCTTGCTACACGAAAGGCCGTGGAGACCAGTTTCGTTAACACTGCCACCACAGTGGCACCGATAGAGGCAACACTTGCCGCTCCCAGGCGCAGCGATACCAACCTGAGAGTACCATTAGTAAGGAGTGTGCCAACATTTTTAGAGGGCAAGGCCTGTCTGTAATCAGGGTCCTGACTTCCATTTACAGGAGGCAAGGAGACGAGCACGCTCCGCGGTGCTGATAGACGTTTCTAAAAGATTATCCCATACCAGTACGCAGAGCGGCTCGTCCCACTGTCGTGTCGCTGCAAATGGGGAGTCGAAGGCAGGTCATTGCCGCAGTTTGATCTCCAAAAATTTACGGCTTCTGCCAAAAAAGGGATTTCCAACTCATTAGGATTTAATTTTAACAAGTGCATTGTGTATTAAGAATTAACTAAGAAGTAGGTTAGGATTTGCAACAATTTTGAACAACGGTTCCTCAAAAATGTTGCCAAGTAAAACAAATTACCAAACGTTAGTTTGTAAAAAAATATGGTTTCATATTTATGAATTTGACCTTTCCTAATAGTATTACCCAAGCTTCTGCTTTCTGTGTAAAATCTACATTGGTTGTAGATTAACAAGAAACTCCGACTCTCATCGTCTGTTAATATGCTCCAACAATTTGCGCAATTCGTTTTCCGTAATGCGTCTTATGTGGATTTGTGAAAGAAGTTGACGCCACATTGGGGTTAGTTAGGATTGCTTTGAGTCTTTCACAATTTGTCGCAAGACTTGCAAGGAAGTTTAATCAGCTTCTAAAACCTTGATTACCTTCTAGGAAAACCTTAGGTAATGTTCGCGAGTTATGTAGTGGGAAATTACTTCTTAATGTTAAAGTTCATTAAACCTGTTGATTTTACGATTACGTCATTACTAAATAGCTTTTCTTTGTCTTCAAAGTTTCGTAGTCAATGGCCTTAAGACTACAAAACTTTGAAGACAAAGAAAAGCCATCACACGCCTTGCAATTCATCACAACAACCGACAAAAACGCAGCTATAGTTGGAAAGAGACAGCTAATATTCAATTAATGCATTGTGACAAATCGCAAGGTATGTGATGGCTTTTTTCCTTCAAACACGACTGATTTCGGTAATTTTATAATGTGTTAAGGTAACCTCACCTCAATTTCAATGGCTAAGGACACGCATTAAAAAGATGAAATTTTAATTGACATGAAATCTCATTTTCGCACGTGTGTGGGAATATCGGCCCGAAATCCATTCCCGCACGGCCCCACCCCGCCCCGCACCGCCGTGCGGGCATAGAGGACTTCCCCTGTTTATGTTGACCTATATAAAGGCGCACTTTCAGAGCATGTGCATTGTAAAAAATACGTACTGTTTAAGTGATTTCTTTTTCCTACAATATTAAAATTGTTTTTTTACGTCGTTGGGCCCGTTGTTTCTAATTCTCTGTAATCGTATTTTACGGCCGTTACAATCTGATAGTTGACGAGTTTGGTTATTGTAAGTATTTAGCTAAGTGACCTACCAAGAAACTTTACGCTCTCGAACGAAACAAAAAGGGCAAGGTAAGAGGTAATCGAAAGTTACCCTTGTTAGTAGGTACGAATATAGGTATTTACATTAAATATAATACTTACAATTCCTACCAGATTACCTTGACTCGAATGTGCTTGACCAAAACCTCCGTGGGATTTGCAACATTCACTATTGTTTTTATAAACACGGACAACAATAATTAAATTACTAGCTGCCTGCGCAGCTCCGCCGCGTACCTACCTATACAAACAAAGAACCTAGGCAGAGCGACGGGATAAAATATAGCACATCATCTCATAGGCCCATTCTATACAGGGTGGAAAGCCTTGCTGCTACGTGAAAATGCTCTTAGGAGACCTTTATTAACTTTTAAGAGATGACAATCGACATTCACAGATCGTTGATAAAATGCACAGTCGGCGAGAAAATCGACAGATTTATTTCAAGTCAGGTCATCAAAGACTCCAATGGGAGTCCCCGGCAACCGAGAAGAAATTTTAGGAATCGAGTTAAAATTTTCTATATATCCTTAGTGGAAATTGGAAGCCTATCTGCGCCTACCTAAGGCATTGTGCAAAGTACAATTAATGGGTTTAAAACTTTAAACCTCATTGTTCTCCCAATAGGTATCTCAAATATGGGAAAATAAGTTAGTATATAAACACAGGACAGGACAGGTTGCATGGGCCATCCAACTGCTAATTTTGTAAAATAATACCTATACCTACTAACATAGTTTTAAGGCCATTGTTACTAACCAATTATGGAAATGCTTCCGAAATACATGATTTTATTATTTACCTATTATTAATAAACTTTTTTGAAGTAAAAAAAAACATGGCAATTCAATATTGACATAGAGCCCGATAAAAAATAAATTAACAGTGACACAAATACATTAGAATAGAATAGAATAGAATAAGTTTATTTCTCCGAATATGGTACATTTGTTGTTATAATTTGTGGTTTTACACATGTCAGTTTCACATATCCTGCCGACATTGGCGTAGAAATATTATTGAATTAAAATAGATTATTCGAATTATTAAGACGTAACAATTAATTAAATACAACATACAATACGATAAATTAATGAGAAAAGTAATAAAATAATGGACAATCAATAATCAAAAAAATCGTTCATAGAATAGAAACATATGTCAAGCAGCCAATTGAATAATTTCCTGTCAAATTGAATATTTGGTAAACATTTCATGTCATTTGGCACATTATTGTACACTTTTATTGCCATAATATAAGCATTCTTACTAAACATTCTAAGTTTCTGTCTAGGCTCATAAAGCTTGTGCGGATATCTACCATTCGTTTTGTTTAGGACAACGTCATGCAGAGGAAACATGTGTGGATTTTTTCTAACAAATTTACTTATCTCGTATATGTATAAGCAAGGCAAGGGAAGAACTTTTAGCTCCTTAAATATTGGTCGACAATGGGCCAAATAGTGGGCTCCATAGGCGGCTCGAACACATTTTTTTTGTGAGATAAATGCTCTCTGTATATCAACCGAGTTACCCCATTAAATTTGTCAGTTTTTGTAAGCATTGTAAATGACCGTTTATTTTCTATTTTTAATTTTCTTAGTGTTGTATCCATATGTAGGTACAACTCAACATTTATAATTTCTCATGCTGAAGAACTTACTACAGGTTTGAGTTCAATTCATGTTATTTATTTTAAATTATCATCTCGAGTCAAAACAGGAGTCACGTCACGTGACGTCACTCAGCCAAAGTCACCTGGTCAGATCACAGTAGTTTTTTAAATTAAAATTTTAGTACTCTTTCGATAAAAAAATATTAAGAGCTTATTGCAACCCTCCGCCATGAAACAAATCGAATGACATATAATTTATCAAAATGGGATCATAACATCTAAAGTATAAGAACTATGCAATTGAAACTTTATATGTTTAATAAGCAGAGATCGGACAAATTTGCGTCATTGCTCGCAATAATGTGGACATAACTCCAAAATTAATCAAAATGTTAATCAATTAATTATTTCTTGAAGAAAAAAATTTTAATTTCCGGAGATAATAGTTTATACGTGCTTATGATTGTTAGCAAAATGTTATTTGAAGTGGTTATCGTTTTCGTAAATATTCTTATATAATATAGAAGTTACGATTTTAAACTGAAACGATTATTTACACTAGAAATAATACCCAACAACTACTACATGGTAAATATCCTGCTATGATTATTATTTCTGAAGAAGAAGTTTTCTAGTTCTATAGATTTAACGGAAAAAATACTGATTATTGTCTTTAATAAATCTATACTTTAACAAACTTTAATATTTATTGACTAGTAATCAAATTATATGTTAAGTAAGTAGTAAATAATTGATTAATATTTTGATTAATTTTGGAGTCATGTCCACATTACTGCGAGCAATGACGCAAATTTGTCCTATCTCTGTTAATAAGTCCACTATTGACATCATATCCCGAGAATTTTGGTTATCTGGTATATAATCCAAACCCAAATTGTGAGGCTTCAAATAAACGACAAAGTGCTTCGAGAAAAGGTAGGTAGTGCCCTTACGCTTAGCTTGCCTCGTCTTGGCGTCCCTTAGTCTTGCTGAGCCTATGTGCTGATAAACGGTTCATCATCATTCACATGACAAACAAACACATGTTCGGAAAAATATGATAGGCCGGATTCAAACTTGTTTGATGTGATGCTCTTTGATGTGCCCAGACGCCTGAAGCAAAAGCAGCCGTCACATCAGATCAGAGTGGATCTGGTTAACTGTACAAAAATGAAACTAATCGTTCTGTCGCGTCACGACACGACACGTCGGAATCGTCCGGCTTGATACTCCAGGCAAAATACGGTTTCGAAAACATTAACTTATAATAGCGTTTTTAGGGTTCCGGACCAAAAAGGTAAAAACGGAACCCTTATGGTGCGACTTCGTCCGTCTGTCTGTCTGTCACAAAGTCAAATATCTCAGGAACTACTAATGCTATTGATTTGAAATTTGGAATAGTTGTAAACAAAGTTAATCCTCGTGTATGGAATATGAAAAATTTTAATATATACTTTTAATTTGTATACAAAAGGGCGGATAAAAGGGGGGGCAAAAATTAAAAGTCTAGTTAGTAGGCCAAGTGGGGTATCATTTGAAAGGGCTTGAATTGTACATTCTAAAACAGTTTTTCTTTTTTTTTCTACGATGGTAAAATTTTGATTTATAAAGAAAAATGTTGAAAAAAATACCATTCCCCCCCCCCTTATCTCCCAAGTTAACCAAGCGAAAAATTTGAAAATAATATATATTATTACTATTAACGTGAATATTACCGGAAAAGTATAAAGAGACCTCTATCTAGCGTAATTTTTTTTTATTCTTCAAAAATCATATGTTAATTTTGTTTGTAATTTAATACTTCTGTGTTTCATTTTTTTCCTTCAAATTCGTATAAAAGTGTTCTGAAAGTACCTTCTAGCAAATCAAAAAAGAATTATCGAAATTAATTAATTAATTAATTTATTTATTTATTGATTCATTTATTGCACCATGGTAAGATATAAGTTGTTTTACAATATAAGGTATCTCATGGACCCTGAATGGGTATAGCAATTGTATCCTTAAAACTATTTTTTTTAAATTAAACATCACAATCGGCATACACTGTTTTCATTTGATTTGTAATTCATTTGATAAAGAATTATCGCAAAAAAACCAACATACCGTAAGGGAAATGTATTAACGTACCACCGTAGAACCCTATCGCAATAAGGTGACATACCACTCGAGTTTGAGTGACAGCGGCATGTCAACCTTCTAGCAAATCAAAAAAGAATTATCGAAATTAATTAATTTATTTATTTATTTATTTATTTATTCATTTATTGCACCATGGTAAGATATAAGTTATTTTACAATATAAGGTATCTCATGGACCCTGAATGGGTATAGCAATTGTATCCTTAAAACTATTTTTTTTTAATTAAACATCACAATCGGCATACACTGTTTTCATTTGTTTTGTAATACATTTGATAAAAAATTATCGCAAAAAAACCAACATACCGTAAGGGAAATGTATTAACGTACCACCGTAGAACCCTATCGCAATAAGGTGACATACCACTCGAGTTTGAGTGACAGCGGCATGTCAATTGCGACAGGGTTCTACGGTGGTACGTGAATACATTTCCCTTACTATACATACCGATATCCTTGGTCGCGCAAGTTAGTAACAAAATGCACCGATAAATGGCACTGTAGGTACTTATGAGGTGGAGCAAGACGGGTGTGTTGTATGATATTTCGTTTCGGAACCCTCGGTGCGCGAGTCAGACTCGCACTTGACCGGTTTTTTTTTGTTTATTTCATTCTAAAACGTTGTTCTAAGATGTTTTATTCAAGAATCCAACAAACTTTCCACCCGGAAGTAATTATATAGATTTAAATTAAACATTCATTGTGTTTTTTAATTTATTTATATTGAATATTTTAAAGCAAATGTAAATTAACCTAAATAAAGATAAAAAAATATTAATATTTATCCGGACTTTTTTATGTCTGATTTTTTGTTGGATATTGCCTCTAGGTAACTATTTAATTGATAATATATCCGTTACATTAAAAAATTAGCTATTATAAATTATTTCCAAATTTGTCATTTTTCCCATACAAGTTGTCAGTTCATTGCCTGGACTATGACACTGTGACTAACAGTTTATTTAGCCAGATGACCCGATGAGCCGATTTCGTAAATGGAATCGGAATCGGCATTAATAACGGAGGTAGTGATCTCGGCACTACACAGCGTTTTTTAGGAATTTTAAATCTAGTCACTCTGGCCCCGTAGCATGGTTAGTTACTTACCGTTTGGTTTGTACTTTAACTTGTCACGCGATAAGTGATAGGATAGAGCGTGCGTCACTGGCTGACACCGTTCGATAGAACGAGACGACGCTCTTATCTTGTCACTTGTCGCGTGATAAGGTCAACCATGCTACGGCTCCAGATCTGGTTCTGATCTCATTGTTATCTTTCAGGTGGTAGCATTATCTGCGTTCATCGCTCTGGTGGTACCACGCGCACAACTGCTATCAGAGGCGCTCTCGCAGGAGGCCGTAATGTTGGGGCTGTACCACTTCTACTGCCTCGTGGTCTCAGAATGTGGCGGTCCGGAGCTGATCGTCAGGTAAGATCTTTCAACTGGTAGCTCTGTCCGCGTTTATCGCTCTGGTGGTACCACGCGCACAACTGCTATCAAAGGCGCTCTCGCAGGAGGCCGTAATGTTGGGGCTGTACCACTTCTACTGCCTCGTGGTCTCAGAATGCGGCGGCCCGGAGCTGATTGTCAGGTAAGATCTTTCAACTGGTAGCTCTGTCCGCGTGCATCGCTCTGATAGTACCACACGCGCAGCTGCTATCAGAGGTGCTCTCGCAGGAGGCCGTAATGTTGGGGCTATACCACTTCTACTGCCTCAGTCTTCAGTTGGTCTCAGAGTGCGGCGGCCCAGAGGCCACGAGGCAGTAGAGGCATATAGCCCGGTAACCTTTTGCATGTGGTATTTTTTTTGTCGCGCTAGGGCAGTGATGCTAAGACTGTACCACTTCCATGGCCTAATGGTATCAGAATGCAGAAAATATAGAAGCTGAACTTCAGACAACTTAAAATTATACACTGTGCTGTCACTGTTTTCAAGCAGACACAAATATAGAAACAATTTTAGGTTATCAAATTCGAAGCGCAAATTCTTGAGCGAAATTCAAAGCGCATTTATAAATAAAATAAATATCGTGGGACAATTCACACCAATTGATCTAGTCCCAAACTAGGCAAAGCCTGTACTATGGGTACTAGATAACGGATAAACATTAGGGTGTTGCTTAAAAACCGAAAGTTTTAAATTTCAGTGAGACACCCTATTGTATTGTTCTAATACGTAAAAAAATAACATCTGTTTTTTATTTTTATTTTTGGATAAGATTTAGGGGTCGCTACCGAATTTTGAAATTCTTTAATGTTTGCATTTCGCCATAGTAAGGTTTTTTTATATATTTAACATTTTACTTTTTTAATGAGCTACATTTAATGATAGGAAATGAATAATCTGGAAAACATCAAAAAAAACACTAAATTTCAGTCAGTAATTCAAAAATGAATTTTATTGTGCTAAATATGCTAAAAACGGACTTTGGCGATGGTTTCAAGACTTTATATTTGATTTCAAATAAGCGTCGAACATTTCGTGAACAAAAATCGTATTTTCTCGATTGTTTATTCCTTTTTTATCAAATGTAGCTCAATAAACTAGAAAAATGTAAAAATATAAAAAAAAACTTACTATGGAGAAACGCAACCTTAAGGAGTTTCAAAATTCGGTAGCGACCCCTAAATCTTATCCAAAAATAAAAATAAAAAACAAACGTAATTTTTTCACGTATTAGACCAATATAATAGGGTGACTCACTTAAATTTCAAATTTTCGGTTTTTAAGCAACACCCTAATAAACATACTTATATAGATAAATACATACTTAAATAGATATTAATACATCCAAGACTCGAGAACAAACATTCGTATTCATCATACAAATATTGGCCCCGACCGGGGATCGAACCCGGAACCTCAAGCTTCATAGTCAGGTTCACTAACCACTAGGCTATGCGGTCGTCAATTTGATGAGCTTTTGTCTAACCGGTTAGTAAGACCAACTGCATCCCGGACAAAAAACTAAAACTTAAACATCTGCCTATCCGTAACGTTTGACCCGCTTTTTTTATGCATTGTCATAACATAACACACTTCGGGGTCACGTTATGTTGAGTAATTAACAGTTGGAGTGGTCAGAGGATTCGACGAAGCTGAATTTTTGCGGGGCTGATGGTTGGTGGACCGCTATTTCTGCTAAAAAGCAGGAGTGCGCGAGAGGCTTAAAATTTAAATTCATTTTTATATATGGAAATTATGGAATGAGGTAAATAGTACTTGTAGTCGCATTTGTCGGACACATGTAGCATTTGTCCCTCAGTACCAGTTAGCAAATATCTAAGTATACGAGAAGGACGAATGCTTTATTTGACAAATAAAGATATCTTGCTACCGGCGTTGGTGCCCGAATGCCCATACACTTACGAGTACCTACTTACGAACTTTGAAAATGATATTTTGTAGGTACTCTTTCTACACATCCTTTATAGTACTGTCCGTGACTCCGTGAGCATATTTAGAACATGATTAGGATCTTTATTTCTCTCTGGCTTGCACGTTCACACACACACGTTATTATGCCAAAATAAACGATTTCACCCAAACCGAATCCTGCTCTAACAGCTCGCAGAGTGTACTAGCAAGACATCTATAGATGTCGCATCTATTGCTTGGATGCGCAACCTTAGAAGCGCTTCGTGACCAATGTTGCATCAATGTAAACTATACATCGTAGGTAAATTCCTGTTCCCATCAGCACAGACTACTTAGATACTTCCCACCAGTCTGTCACTCATTGTTGTAGAATATTTCATCACCTAATGAGTTAATGACTCAATTGGCTATAACTGTTGTTAATTGTTTATCTCCAGGCGATCTGAAGGCGCTCAGCTCGAGACGCGAGTCCTGCCTTGCTGTTTCTGGCCTTGTTGCGTCATTCCTCGCCCGAAACTGCAGAAGTAAGTGGAACTTTAAACTTTATCGAACGGGCGAGCGACGCGAACGAAGTTCTATGATTCAGCTTGGGCCGACAATCGTTCGTATGTCCGGTGTCTGCACGCTGTCACGCTGTCCGGCTGTTCTCCTCCACAGGTCGCATTTGTCAACCGATTCTCGTGAAATTTTGTGAGAATTTTTGAAATTAAAAAAATACAGGCTCGCGAATTCTACAGCTCACAGAGCCACTAGTTCAAATGCGAGAATAGAGTGAGTTAAGAGAGGTAGGACAAAGCGCGGAATGTCATTTCGCTCATAGCCTCACTGGGGAAGTAGATAGGTAATTCGTACTTCGGCGTAGATACCTCCGCCTTGCAGAAGAACGCAGCCATAGTAACACCGCTACCAGGTGGTATATAAGGTCACCAGAGCTCCTGAGGGTGCGGCGCGTATGCGAATGAAGGACATTTTTTTCTTACACAGCCTGTCACAGACTAGCACTGCATGTCCGCGACGGTCAAATAGTAAACTTGTCATTAGGTGTCAAATTTACTATTAACCGCCACCGCAGGCCGCGCCAATGTGATGAATGCCTTAAGAATATGGCTTGACACTGACAACTGACAGCTTAAGCGCTTAAGCAATAATAGCACTGACTCCGCGCCGCAAATTGCGGAATTAGCATAATAGTGAAATAACTTTAATACGGGCTGCTATTTTCAGAGCACTCACTTTTATAAGCGATGTGCCATAAAAGCATTAATTCGTAAAGGAAACAGACATCGCCTGGGGTTCACCAGTTTGACTCTGTTTTTAGGGTTCCGTACCTCAAAAGGAAAAAAAACGGAACCCTAATAGGATCACTTTATTGTCCGTATCTCAAGGACAATCATAGTGCAGGCTTCAATGAGATGTTCGTTTTCAAAAATTGCGGACCGCGAAATGTTTTGTGATTTGTCTACCTGAGACCCCCGACTTTATAAAAAACCATGTGGCCGCGCGCGCGCACGGTCCTTTGTAATTCAATCCCCCCACCCCTCCGCCCCTTTGTAATAACTTTGTAAAACATGTAAAATCTCTGGGTCAACGTTACAATTGACCCAGAGTGTTCTGGTAAATTGTCCTTTTTTTTACTCGAACTCACTAAACTTCACAAATCACGATTTCTATATCTAACTGACCCCCACAAAACAAAATGGCCATCAAACCATATACTTATTTGTCACAACAAAGCGCCATAAATATTTGACACGGCTCTATTTCTAGGGTCTTATGGACCTGACAGATATTATTGCATTAATTGCAATAATATCTGTCAGGTATGGTTAGCTGGTAGAGAATGCCATCTGGCATTAAGCTCGCCATTTGTACATATATTTTTTGTATTTTGTGCAATAAAGTTTAAATAAATAAAATAAAATATTGCCCGCTTTGTTATTGCAGTTAATGATATTGGTGACCGTACCCACATTGCGTTATTACTTTTGTACCTAATGAGGCTTTCTTTATTAACGGTAGGTAGGTAATTATTGACGGCGTAACACTTCCAATTTATCACAAACGAACTTGACGTAAGCTATCCAGGAAGTCGTAAAATGGATAGCACTTAGTTATTACTTTGGGAGTCAATTATAACGAAAGTTCATGGTTAGTCAGTCAATTAAGGGCATGGATCATCCTTTGCCTTCACATTACGAATATTAATTAAGTAAGTGGAGGTTTCTCCAGTGTAACGCAACAACTGGGGAAATGTTAAATCCGTCAATGTCATCCTACTAATATTATAAATACGAAAGTTTGGATGTTTGGATGTTTAAATGTTTGGATGTTTGGATGTTTAGATGTTTGGATGTTTGTTACTTAATCACGGCTAACCGATTTGGATAAAATTTTGCACGAAGATAGTTTATAGCCTGTATTAAAATATAGGATAGTTTTTACCCCGAGTCCACGCAGACGAAGTCGCGGGCGGAAACTAGTAATTAATAATTTACTTTAAAAACAAAGTTTAAACCGAATTCAATTCAGTACTTTGCCAGGCCACATAGGTACATGAAAGGTTCCACATTTCCTTTCCAATTTACCACACGAACTGCTTCCCGAGAGCAAATGCGTTGATTATTACTGAAAACCCCCAAGTCGCTTTATGTGGGCTGCTAATATTTGAGGAGTTCCGTCGATTCCTGAAGGATCTCAGAATTAACACTTCATTAGTTGCTACTTCAACGGAATCAAGTCAGAATCTTTGACGTACTCTCAATCTTTGAGAAGTTCCACGACAAGTTATCTGTGGTCTTCATCATGAGTTCCAATTCACCAAAAATGCGATTCCCGAGGGTAAATACACGAATTATAATAGAAAATAGGAAAATAACTAAACGCGTGCCTATAAAATTTGAGGGTTGCCCTCAATTTCCCTGGGATCCAATCATGAGATCCTGACTGACAATGGGACCTCCTTAGGAGTATCCTTCGAATAAAAAAAGAATTTTGGAAATTGGTCCACAATTGACAGAGAAATCGGTAAATATACATTAAATACTCGTAGTACATTTCGATGCTAGTGCGGAAAGTATGTCATTACTCCACGAGTACAGGCGAGTGGCAAGACTCGGGACGAGTGAAGAATGACATTTCCGCACGTGTATCGAACAATGTTTTTTTAATACAGTTGCGAAAAAATAAGAAAAACAACAAGTAAGGAATTCGAAACTTTTATATTATTCATTCTGTAACATCATTGTAATACAGTTGAAAAAAATTAAGTTTAATACAGTTTAATACAGTTCTATCTTATCTTATTTATTTTTTATTGACATAATAATTAATGGAACAATTTGTACAAGGAAAAGTGAAAAGCACTAGTGCGCGAAAACCAACTTTCCGCACGCTAAACAGCTACGTAAAGTAGCACTTTTTGAGCAACTGTATAAAAAAAATTATTACCTAGTTACTCACATAAAAAAAACATAACTTAATTTTTTTTTTATCTTTTGTTTACATTTTCATAGCCTGTAGCCGAGTGGCAATGCCGAGTGGTAAGGCAAGCGACTTTCAATCTGGAGGTCGTCATGAGATCCGGCTCGTACGGGCTTCGAAAAACTGTGTAACTTTTTATGATATTTCGTACACGTTTTTAGGGTTCCGTAGCCAAAATGGCAAAAACGGAACCCTTATAGTTTCGTCATGTCCGTCTGTCCGTCTGGCCGTCTGTCCGTCTGTCCGTATGTCCGTCTGGCCGTCTGTCCGTCTGTCCGTATGTCCGCCTGTCCGTCTGTCCGTATGTCACAGGCATTTTACTCAAAAACTATAAGATGTATTTGAATAAAATTTTGAGGATAGGTGTATTTTGTTAGCCGCTACATAGTTTTGTAATTAAATGACTAAAAAAATTTTTTAGGGGTGCACTCCATACATACAACTGACAGTAAAAAAAAAAATTTCATTGTAAGTCCACGTGTGGCACATCAATCGATAGGCCTTTCAAAATAAAAATATGAAATTACTCAGCAGAGTTGGAGATAATCGCCCCGAAAGTCACTAAAATTGTGTCCCCCCCTCTAATTTTTGAACGGTGTATTTTAAGAATATGAAAAAAATCATGGACAATCGAGGGCTTATTAAATTCTTTCACTGAAAATTATTTTGAACAAGATCGGTTCAAATTTTTTCGAGATATTGCTGAAAAACTGCCTTTCTTAAAGAAAAGGATAAGTGCCGTAAGATTTCTGTGACGATACGATCTTTTTAAGAGGCACGGAACCCTACGTTGTGCGTGGTCCGACACGCACTTGGCCGGTTTTTTTTAAGATTAAGTCGCGTGCCTTATCGCTTGGCTACTGTTTAAA
Source organism: Epinotia nisella (assembly GCA_932294315.1). Taxonomy (NCBI): domain Eukaryota; kingdom Metazoa; phylum Arthropoda; class Insecta; order Lepidoptera; family Tortricidae; genus Epinotia; species Epinotia nisella. The sequence goes on along the minus strand of OW028687.1, from coordinate 14,266,713 downwards.
TCTAAAAATCCTTAAAAATACTAATACATTTTTTCAGACGGCATTTCAAGTGGTTGAGGTATCTGCTGCTGCAAGTTCCGATCATTCAAGGTCTGATCTACATCACCATACTGGTACTCCGTGCTGATGACATCGTAAGTATTTCATGAGAGTCGTGGCACTCTTTGCGTTCGACCTGTCCAACTCTGAATGTTCTACTTAACCCAAAACACGACCTTAACCTCTTGTATGATGGGACACTTACAGCGCTAAAGGAATTTGATTTTTTTGTTTCTGACACAGATTCAATTTTCAATAGCCCTGATCGAAAGGTTAAGGTCCGGTGAAAATCGTCATAAAAATTCGGAAAATAAGTTTCTGTCAAAAATTAAATTTTTGGTATAGTCAACAGCAAAAGTAGGTTATCATTTCACCTTATCGCAATGGAATAAGGTACAAAAGTGATAACTTACTTTTGCTGTTGACTGTACCTACAAGCTTTTATTGCCGACTGTACTTTTCTGTATACCTCATCATCTACTCATTGATATTCTAACGAGCCCAAACTCAACGGGGTTACTGAATTCCCATGGCCACCTTCTGTCTCCATCATCAGATCAACTCGATGATACCATAATATTGAATTGTCATCCAAACTATACTAATACCTAAAATTTCAGCTCAATCGGATAACGGCAAGTGACTGAAAAATTGATTGCAAATTTTGACGGACAACTTACATACATACTTACATACGAACAGGTGAAGTTAATATAAAGCTTGTAAAAATGAACTGAAGGCCGCATACAAATAGTACTAAAGTTACGACAACAAATCCAGTTTTCCACGCGAGCGGACCACGCGGTTTTGTAATGCGATTGCGGTCGGCGCTCGCGTAACATTTTTCCGGCTATCTGGGTTTGTTTTGTTTTGAATTATAGAAAGTGGTGCGTGTAACACATTGTTAATACAGAAACGTAGGTATATTTCGCATATGTTTTGTGCGCTCGTTTTGACACGCTGTCTGGGTCCGTATAATGTAGGTATGGTCCCATAATCCACCATCTATATGCCTTTTTTAACCCATGCATAAAGATAGAGAGAAAGGTACGTAAACCTGACCTTAATGCTCATCATCAATCATCATCATCCTCTTAGCGTTTTTCCCGGTAGTGCTCAAACGAGCGCGGGGTCCGCTTTGACCTACTTCATCCCAAGATTTGGCGTAGGCACTAGTTTTACCACAACTTTGACCAGTGTGTATTGCCAGTGATGACGTATGGCACGGAAACGTGGTCGCTTACTATGGGCCTCATAAGAAGGCTCAAAGTCACCCAAAGGGCAATGGAGAGGGCTATGCTGGGAGTATCTCTGCGTGATCGCATCAGAAATGAGGCTATCCGCAGCAGAACCAAGGTAACCGATATAGCCCTCCGATTCGCTAAACTTAAGTGGCAGTGGGCGGGGCACATTGCACGTAGACCCGATGGCCGTTGGGGCGGAAAGGTTCTTGAGTGGCGACCACGTACCGGAAGGCGCAGCGTGGGTAGGCCCCCACACACAAGGTGGACTGATGACCTGGTAAAGGTCGCTGGAGTCCGCTGGATGCGGGTGGCGCAGGACCGGTCATTGTGGCACTCTTTGGGGGAGGCCTATGTCAAGCAGTGGACGTCTTTGGGCTGATAGGATGATGATGATGATGATGACTTGATGACTAGTTTTACGAAAGCGAAGCGACTGCCATGTAACCTTCCAACCCAGTGGGAAAACCGAAAATAATCCACCGCTTAGGGGAACACTAGACCCAGAAAACTCTTAACACTCAAAAAAACTCAAATAACAAAATTAATTTTAACTACACGCTGTACAATATATCTTTGAGTCGCCAAGAAGTAATCCGCGACCTCGGCATCCTTTTTGATGATAAATTAAACTTCCACTCCCATTATGACCAAATGCAACAAATTTCTGGGCTTTATTTTCCGATCTACAAAAGATTGATATCAAACTTTGAAAATTTTATACTGCTCCTTAGTTATTAGAAGCACTATTGAGTATGGCTCAGTTATTTGGTCACCTTTCTACAATATTCACATTCATCGCCTTGGAAAGAATACAAAAGCGGTTTTTGAACGTCGTCTGCTATAGACTTCAGCTGAGTCGTCAGTTCGAATCAGGGATCGGAACCGGTTTTTTCAAAACTCCCCGAAGTAGTCTAATATTTTGAATTATTTTAGGCTCTTAATGTAGGACTCTATCGTGTATTTAGGTAACATATTCGTATTATTAGATTGCCCGATCAAAAATGATATAATAACCAAAGAACGAAATAATACCGGTTTAATTTGTATGGAGAAAATACCGGTATCCGATCCCTGGTTCGAATTCTATTCGATTAGGCTGTTTTACGCATAAGTGGGACAATACAGACATCGTTCTTTCTGCCGCCTAGTTGCACTGCATCCGAGAAAATTGCTCCATTGAATCCACAATCATATCTATGAATTGGGTCGTCTGACAATGATGAAAAGATGAAGATGTATTAAAAATCATATTGTTGGCACTTCATCACTTCAAGGCAATAGTTGTGGAACTCTTGGCCTTTCCTTATTCCCTCTCATTCAAGGCTGATGATGATGATGACTATAAAAATGCAATAAATTATACTTTCCAGAGCCTGTACCTGAAAAACTACATGTACTTTCAACCACTCGTGGCGGCCTCCATCCTGTCTGGTATCTGGGGCATCATGATGTGCCTACGAGCAGCCGAGGCCACCGGCGGCCGGCCCCGACCTCGATTCCTGGCACTCCAGTTCGTGCTCATCATCGTGAAGGTATGAAGGTGCCGTTAGCTCGAAGTACATTACTTACAGCCACCAATGGCTGCCAGTAAACGGGACATCTCTGCTGCACATTAGGACCACACCACCTAGTGGCTGCCACTAAGGGCCTGCAGGCCACATGTCTGCGGTGCGGCGCCGCAACGCGAAACTTCGCTTTGCGACGTCGCAACGCAAGTTTGAAGAACTACTAAGCTACGCAACGCAAGGCAAAAAACTTGCGTTGCGTAGCTTAGTAGTTCTTCAAATCTTGATATTGTATGAAAGGAAAGTACGCGGCACAAAAGTTTGCGTGTCCGAAGTTAGCCTCGAGTCGCCTCCCGCATACCCGTCCGACCCCTCTGACACCTTTGCAGCGCTACTAGTAGCTAACATCAGACGCGCAAACTTTTGTGCCGCGTAATGTATGCTCTAAGAGCCGAGGCCGCCGGCGGCCGGCCCTGGCCTCATTTCCTGGCACTCCAGTTCGTGCTCATCATCGTGAAGGTATAAATATTATATGTTATTTCATAGTACAGTCGTCCTGCCTACGTTACCACAGTTGGAAGAAGTAGATACCCAATGAAAGCTGTGATCCCAGGTTTGCTGGTGGTGGCTTCTATTTCTGTGGTCGTAAGTTTTTATTTCATAGTACTCAGACCCCTTGTGTCCACCGGACAAACAACTTCGCATGCAGGTCTTCCAAACGGCGCTTTTATTTTTCTCTTACTAGGTGACGTTTGAGGACACTGCCTGCTGTATGACCTCTCAAACCTTTGTATCTCTATTTTCAGGTCCAGTGCGGGCTCGCCAAGATCATCCCGACGACGGCGCGCTTGCCCTGCCTGCTCGCGTTGAACCCATCGGTGGTTTCCGATTGTACGTCATTTTCTAAACTCTAGAATCTCTGAATTTGTAAGATGAAAGTTCAAACCTGAGTTTGTACAGTCACGTGCTTTCATTTGGGACCCATTTCGTATAAATGTTGTTATGGTGGCACGTCACACTTGGGAATGCGTGTTAGCGTTGCATCGTTGTTTCGTTTACCGTAGGAAGGAAAAAGATGCAACACGAATATTTGGGCTATACTGCCAAGTGTGGTGCTACCATTAGAACATTCACAATGCAATAAGGTCGAATACTTCAGTTCAATAATAATAGTGGTGTCAAGTGTGATAAGACAAGAAAATGTCTTATCGAATGGGCCGTTGAATTAATAACCTCTTTGCCAAAAGCTATCATCAATTACGGTTTTCTAATTACGAACATGGTGGAACATGGTGTGTGTCAGTGTCAGACAAGAAAAATGATTGACAACTGTCATTTTCACGAAATATTATATGCAAATAACAAGTATGGCCGGAGAGAAGACAGGGCGGCAAACACGAGTGACAATTATTCGGAAAAAATCGGAAATGATCGTTTGACTCGTTCCGCCCGGTTGACGTTACTGAGCGATTGCCCCTAGACAGTAGACACGTATAAACATAAGTCGTCTATGGCAAACTTTATGACACTCCTTTAAAATATTAGCTCCAAATGTCTTCAGTTTGCTATACGATAATCCACCTTAGGTGGGTCCCAAATTAAGTTCGTGACTGTACCAATGAGTTAACTGAAACTTATTCTTGTAGTACCTACGTCGGTGAAGTAAAAATTGTGCGCAACTTCGCACCGGGGCAGCGTGGAGACAACAGAGGCCCTAGCACGATAGGTCTTATCGTCACGATTTACGGCGAAAATGTACTGAGATGTCACGTAAAACATAACGATAAAACGTATCGTGCTAGCTGGGCAGTACATAGTTTCTCTGCGAGCCTAAGACGGTCACGCCATAAGAGCACGATAAAGTTTTTTACATGATTGTCACATGATTTATACTCTTATCCACTACTACTTAGTATCGATACATGGCCGCCATGGACCTATGATACTCAGGACAGGCTATACGTGATGCCACAATGAGGGACGGAAAGGCTTTGCAGCTAAATTAAGTACTGGTCTTAAAATGGCTGATCGCTTACCTTACCATAAACAACCTACTTAATTTGGGTGGGTAGTGGTTTATTGGTCACAACTTCAAACTAAATCAGTTGTGGCAAACAGAAAAAAAGTGGAACTATGACAAGGACAACGAATGATATTTCCCTTTCTGTCACACTTATCGAGATTCGTGTGCTACCGTCTCGCTCGGACGTGGTATTATTATTACATTTATTACCATAGCTTGTCCCGAGTATCTTATGTCCATGACATGATGGCCGCACTAGGTATGATATGACAGAGTTATCCAATTTTGACATTGACGGCGATAGACGACAAACGAAAGCCGTTATCGTTTTGCTTGCTGATCCCCATGGGATGAGCCCTATGGCAAGCAATTCTTTGTATGTCAAGCAATGAGAGATAGAAATTCCTACTTTGATTTTTCTGGTTGGATAATCCATTATACGTACAGTCGACGTCAAAAATACGTTTACACTTTTGCACCTTATTCCATTGCAATAAGGCGAATAGTGTAAACGTATTTTTGGCGTCGACCGTAGCCATTTAGGTGTCAACTAATTTTGTTTTCAACCCCCGACGCAAAGAGAGGGGTGTTATAAGTTTAACGTGCCTGTGTATCTGTGTATCTGTCTGTGGTATCGTAGCTCCCAAACGGATGGACCGATTTGAATGCAGTTTTTTTTGTGTCATACATATATTTAACCCGAGTATTTTTAGCCATGTTTTATCAAAATCGGTTCAGCCGTTTTTGAGACATTGAACTTTGAAATGAAAAAATCGGGGGTTTTTCAACTTTTCTAAGTTCTTTTATTTTAATAGTTAAGCTATGAGTCTCCAGTATAAAGTGAGCTCTGAATGGCTCAACAATGAAAGTCCGTGACTGTATCTATAGTACTGAATATATACGATAAAGTTTTAAACACAATGCCTTATCTCACTTTCTATTCTTGTTATAGAAATAACTATGATTTTATGGATATTATTACTAACTTTTTTCAGTAATCCACAATGCTGTCACGATATTGGAAATGATGCTGCTCTCGATATGGGCCTGGCGCCTCTACAAGGTGCCCCCAGGCAAGATCCTAGACAAGGAACAGCATATAATGCCCGCCGAGTAATTTTATAAGGACAACTTAATGTTAAGTTACTTCGTTTAGCTATCTAAACGGTTCGGCATGACATGACTGCAAGAGAGGCACGGAGCTAAAAGATTGTGATAACAGTACATTACTCATCTCGGTAAAACAATGAATGTCTCATATCGTAGGTATTTGATGCTCGAGCCGAAGGAATAGGGATAAATATGCGATCGACGGCTTTTTAGGGTTCCGTAGCCAAAATGGCAAAAACGGAACCCTTATAGTTTCGTCATGTCCGTCTGTCCGTCTGTCCGTCTGTCCGTCTGTCCGTCTGTCCGTCTGTCCGTCTGTCCGTATGTCACAGGCATTTTACTCGAAAACTATAAGGTGTATTTGAATAAAATTTTGAGGATAGGTGTATTTTGTTGGCCGCTACAAAGTTTTGTAATTAAAATTACTAAAAAAATTTTTTTTAGGGGTGTACTCCATACATAAAACTAAAAGTCAAAAAATTTTTTTTCATCGTGAGCCCACGTGTGGCACATGAATCGATAGGCCTTTCAAAATAAATATAAGGTTTCTCGGGATTTTTTTTGATTAAGTGAATACAGTCAGAGATAATCGCCCCGAAAGTCACTAAAATTCTGTCCCCCCCCCTCTAATTTTTGAACGGTGTATTTAAAAAATATGAAAAAATTCATGGACACAGCGCTTATTAAGTTCATTCACCGAAAATTGTTTTGAACAAGATCGGATGAAAGGTTTCCGAGATATTGCTGAAAAACTGCCTTCCTCAAAGAAAAGGACGTAAGTGCCGTAGGATTTCTATGACGATACGACCTTTTTAATAGGCACGGAACCCTTCGTTTTGCGTGGTCCGACACGCACTTGGCCGGTTTTTTTATTAATGCTCGTGGTGAAGTACCAAATGTTACATCAGCGTAGCGCGCGGTATGTGCCACTTTATGGCCAGCAGCTATCACAAGACGGCGCGCGAGCTCTCTCGATTTATCCCGCAATATACCTCTTTCTAAGTTTTCTAGAGAGAGATGGATAGTGCGAGAAAAATCGAGAGAGCTCGCGCGCCGTCTTGTGATAGCCTTGCGGGTGTAACGTAAAGATACGAATATGTTAAGGACTATGATCCATCTAATAATAACTCTATCAAGTAGAAAAAGATAATTAGCATAGGCACACAATCAAAATGGAAGAGAGAAATCAGTACTCGTAATAAAAGAAGGATTGCACGGCGTGCTATATAGCTTCAAGGCACAGTCCTTCAAAGGATTAAGCTCAGCATAGTGCGACAGCATGCGGCGAATATCCGATAAGTAAGACGGCCATGCAAGATTGTTTGGATGCATCTTTAGCTTTAGTAATAAGACTAGCTAGCATGATCGCTTATATGGGACGTAAAGCACTCGTCCCTTACTAGCGATTAGGTATGTAAGTGCGAGAGAGACGATTGCTTTATAACCTTTATGTCCGCTATAAAAGCGGTCATGTTAGCTAGGCTAGTCTTATTTAGTTATGTTTCTAGGTCAGTTCTAAGGCCATACAAAATCTAAAAGGTAAGGGTGAGATTTGCAATAAGCAATTACTTATTTTATTTATTTTTAGAACATCGACTGAACTTTTATATGACTCTGATATTATTATTGTTGTATTTTAAAACTATTCGTACTCGTGTTTGTATTGTATCTAAGTGTGTACCTACCTACAATGTGGCATAATTACTAGCTCTTAAATTACTTCTATTGCAATTTTTTCTTCATAAATGTTCATATTGAATCACACCGTTAATGTTTACCTATTCTATAAATGGTGCAATGTTTTTTTTTAAATTATTAATTAACTTTTACGTGATATGTGCTGAGTCTTTTCGAAACGATCATCATTAAAATATGTTTTCGAATTAAAAGAAAGACAAAATAAGGCTTAATTTGTATTTTTTTTGCTCATATACTCATCGTTGATTAAATTCAGAAGCTTTAAGCGTTCTTAGAGCGTATTTTTGAAAAAAGACATAATGTAAGTAAACATAAGTAATCAATCACATTTTTTCTCGAATATTCTATTGTACCTGATTTGAATGTGCATGGATTTAGTACGAATAAGAACATCGATGGCGAAGATTAAACAATTTATTCGACTACAAGCTTTTTAATTATTACCATTAACCAATTATTTTAATTTAACAGCAATTTCAAGATGATTTAATGAAGAATGTTCTACTGTTCTGCTTCTTCATTATTTTGTGGTTTGTCTTCAGTGTCATTATTCTGTGGTTTCTCTTCAGTGTCATCAGATGGCGTACCGGCTCGTGAGCTCTCCGAACCATAGATATTATGCAGTTCTTCCAACTTATAATGTATCTTGACTCCTTTAGACGTCGTTTTGTTCACCTTATTGACGAGGGACTTCGTTTGTTCCTCAAGCCTTTTAAGTCGAAGGTCGCGAGCAGCGAATCTGGCTTCATGATCAATTTCCATTGACGTAGACGGTTCAGACACATTCCTGTCAGATGGTCCTACTTCCTCGTTTGCTTGTATTTGATATTTATCATGAAGTTGATCCAATTTAGCACTAATGTCTTCACTAGCTTTAACTGTATTAACAACGTGTTTTACTACGTCTGAGCAGCCCTTTTCTAGTTTCTGTAGTATTTCATCTCTTCTTTCTTGTCTTTCATCTTGCTGTTTAACACGTTCGTCCATTTCTGGTATCTTATCTGTATGAGAAGAAGACGACGAAGCCAAATTATCATGGGTAGCATCAGTAGAACTTGGGTCTACAGCGTTTCCATTTACTTTTTCTTGATTATCAGAAGTTAGCTCATCTGGCTCGTCACCCGAATTTGACTGCAAAACCTTGTCGATTTGGTTATCAATTTTAATATTGTCATTATGTTGCGCATCGTTACAATTCAAATTTGCTAATTTTGTACTTGTTGGACCTTCTTCTGTGATAATGCATAATTCTTTATGTTCGTTGTTCTGGCTGCTTGATGGACGATTTAAGAGGTGGTCCAACGTACTGTCTATTTGTTTAGAAAACGTATCAGTGGCTTGTGTCTTCTTCAATAAGGCTAAACTGTTTTTTTCTAAATTATTCAATCTCTCATCACGCTTGGCCAATCTTTCCGTTTGTTCCTTTATACTTTTGAGAATAGCAGCGGGGTCAATCAACGGCACATTTAAAGCAGAAGTAGGTTTCACGTCTGTTTTAGCGGGATGAACATCTTGCTTATCATTAACTGGTGCACCTTGGTCTGCGCTTGTGCCGACACAACAATAATCGCTATTACAATAATGTTCAATTCCAGAAGAGTCATCATTGCAGGAATCATTCGTTATCTCTCCAACCTCATCCTCCGTTTCATCCGCCGCTTTATTATTTGATTGCACGTTTTCACTATTATTCGATACTGAAATAGATGCATCTAAACCAGAGGTGTCATCTTGCGTATCTAGGGGCAGTTCAGCTACATCTAGCATGTCACTAGCCGGATCTTCTCTCTCTGCCAGTAAATTGAAGTCGGCACTAGAATCTAAGACAGCTTCAACAGATTTTTTATTCTTCTTTTTGCTCCTGACCAGTGGTTCAGTAACATATTCACTTTCGTCATTTGATTCTGACGAATCGTCGGATGGTCTTTCATCACTGTAACCACTTTCACCTGAATTATTGAACGATGGTGAAGTCGATTTGGTTTTTCGGCTATTGAATTCAGCTCTTAGCTTTCTCCAGTCACGTTCCGTCTGTGAATTCTTTTCACGAGCCTGTTCCCATTTTTCTCTACAATATTCTAACTCCTCTTTGAGTTCATTGAGCAGTTTTCTTTTCTGTTGTAGTTCGTATTTGAGTATTTTTTCATGAGTGTGCAGCTGATGATGATGGCGACGTAGTTTTCCAACAACGTGCCAGGTTTTACTGAGCTCAGTTGTGACAAGTGATAGTCTACGTTCTTGTTCTTCTAAACGAGTCTCCAAATGCACATTCAACTGTTTCATGCGGTTTACTTCAGTAATGAGTGCCAACTTTTCGACAATTAAATCCTGTAAAAACAAACATGATTTATGTTACAATGAAAATATACTGTCCAACTCCTTTGGTGTTGATATTTTAACGTGCAGTATAATATTGACTTGGCTTGATATCAAAATAATGCTGTTGATGTGTATTTTTAATGTGCAGTGAAAAAAAACACTGCTTATTTCTGCTTTGAGTTCAGATTAAAGAGATCTTATTATTGGCTTGTGACAGCAGTTGGCTCATGGTATTGAGAAGTAAATATTTCTAATGTACTAACTAGTCATTAGTGATCTAAATATTTCTTACCTTCAATCGGATGTACGTCTGACTAACACTTGGCACTAACACGGAACCAGCTTTGGTTTCTACAGTTTTATAGCAAGTGTCGAATTTCTCGGAGGTTCCTGATTCGGCTTCGCTTTGATGACTTAGAAGCTCCATAAGAACTCTCCATACCTTGGGCAGATTCTGAACAATTTCTTCAGCTGATGTATTAGGATTTTGTGACTCTGAAATTTTGCATAATAAAATTACATTCATTATCGAGCCGGTAGTATTGTAGGATCCCGCTGCAATCAATATAACGCGACACGAACCATTCCATCCATCATCTGAAATACTATATACGCCGCCCAAATAACCTTATAAGATGTTTGTTAATAGATTCGCACTTAACGTAACATAGTAGGTACATGCAGTTTTTGTCGTATTTGATAATTACCTGTTTCTTCTATCTTTCCGTTATCATCTAATTTTGGTTCTTCTTCTGATACGAGTACACCACTTGAACTACCTTCAAATCTGTTCCTTTCTTCTCCTTCATCTACTTGAGTCACAATCTCTAGCAGCAATTTGGGTAGAGTAGAGGACGCTTCCGTCCCATTATCTCTTTCAGCCATGTGAGTCAGAAGACCATGGTTTTCTTCAAGACGAAGGACTAATTTATCTAAATCTTGCTTAGTTTTATACCCAAGAAGAACTTGGGAGAAAAGCTGGAATATTTAAATTCGTTTCGTTAAAAAAATCAGATCTTAAAATTAAAGCCTTGCTTTATTTATAAGTTAATCAAGTAAACCAGGTCTAACCTTGTTTACCACAGACATTTCTTCCTGCAATCGGCGTGTTTCATCCTGGTATGAATATATCTGTTCCTTCTTGTTTTCTATTGTTTCTTCCAAATTGGTGACTGTCGTTTCCAGTTCAGTTACCCTGGTTGTGAGATTTGCATTTCTGTAATGTTAATAATTTATTATGTTAGAGTGTTATATTATAAGCTTACAAAATTGTTTTTTTATTCATTTGTTTGGGTTCACTTACTTATCAATTTCAGCTTGTTTGAGTTGCTTTTGTTCCTCGAGCTCACGAGCTAGACTTAGTCTAGTAACTTCTGCCAACCGAGCTCGTTCTTCATACAATCCGCGAAGCGTTCTAATATTTTGCAATTGTCTCTCATACTCCTGCCTGAGGTCTGCAGACAACATGTTTGCTTCCCTGTCCGCTAGACCCTGTTCTATTTCACGTAGTTTATCCTTTAACTGCAATTAATAAGAAACATTTATTTAACCCGTTATTGTGATTTGTGCCATTAAATGTATTAACCTCTTCACTTTTATTATTTGTTTTTTGGACTTTATTTGTATCTACTTTTATAATTAACAATAAGTATTATGTTGTCTGCGTTGCTCGTTATTAATTTGATATTCTAACAAGTGTCTATCAGAGCGTCAAACTTTGTATATTAATCCGTAGGTAAGTTGGCGACTTGACAAGATCCCGTGCCAGCGAACTGCGTCGACAACTCGAAGACATTTTGCGATGTGGCAGTCCCTGTACTCTTAGGTCGTTGTCTTCGTCGGGCCCTCGTTTTCTCTCGTTTATTCTTTGTTTGTTATTGTAATAGCCATAGCCATCCTAGTTTGCAAAAAAGTTTTTGTGTCCTCGGAATATTTATTAACTTAATGATCACTTATTTGAGCGCAGTACAAGCAAGGACGGTTTCCTGCGAAATACTTACAAATGGTGACTTTAATACTGTTTTAAGTTATTCTCTACCACCCAAGCATTGGCTAAAGCCAATAATTAATCCATTTATAACTTTAAATATTGAATAGGCAAGTACTTAGGCAGTAGCCAAGTTCTAAGGACAGAACTCTATTCTTCCTGGTATACCGTATCAAATATGTAACGATAATTAATCATGATCGTTTTAAAACGGTAAGCCATGCATAAGCATAACCACTATATCTGGGCAGGTGTGAAGCACGCATGCAATGCGGCACAATGACGCTGATTATCTTATTGCCTTACACAAGGCCAGAAATGGTTCCGTAACATTACGAACTTACCTCATTCAGTTGCTGTTCCCGAAGATTGATCATAGTTTTGCTAACAGTAATCACTTCTCTAAGAGCGTTTATATGCTTGATGGACTCCGTGTTTTGTGAGTTCAGATCAGCTATATCTGAATAAGCGTGTTGCAGAGAAGTATTCGATTCTACAATGTCTCGTCTCAACTTGTTGTTGCTGGCCTTGAGTGCTTCAAATTCTTCTGCCATACTAGCTACAGCTCCAGTAAGTTCTGATATTTCATCAGAAGACTGCAGATTTTCAGGAACCTCAATGTTATTCGCAGCTAACAACTCCCGTAGCATTCTATTGTTTTCTTGTAAGGCCAGTTTGGCCTTATTTGCTTCTTCCAATGATTTTTCTAACTGATCCTTTTCTGCTCTATGCCGGGCTAAGATCAGTTTTCTTTGTTCCCGTTTCAAGCTTAGTTGTTTTCTAAACTCGTCCATTTCTTCTTCTTTGGCCTTGACACGCGCTTCGTCATCACCGTTGGTGTCATGGAACTCTTGGGCGTCCTCGTACGAGACACTGGCGTCGCTCATTGTTTCACTTTCACTTATGACGCCGAGAGTGCCGTCTTCCCTTGCCGAGGAAGTACTGAACGCGTTACCCATATTGGGACACTTTTATAAACAAGTCGCGTGCAAATCAAGGATGCATGACTGTAATATAGGTAACGAACCGATATGTTTTTCACGAGACAAAGAAGTGTCGACTATTGGATCAAAACGAGTGTACGGTGTGGCAGTTGCCTCCCGAAATAGATCGCCCGTCAGCTCCAGCTATTCGGTTCACAGTCCGTTTCGCTTCCCACCAAACACCAGTGTAACTTGGTCCTGAGATTAATTAGACTGTGGATATTGGAGGCCTGAACTACGCTGGCTCTCAGAGGTGAGTAATCGGTAAATTTCGTGAACAAGCTCTAGAGGCGCGAGCGCATAGCGTGTTCATCCCCGTATTGCTTGCGCGTCCAATTCTCTTCAACGAATTTCTGTCAATATTTTATTTTTGATCGTGATATTTTTAAGATGACTGGATGGATAGATTTAGAGCGTGCAAGCCACGTGTGATGCATGAAAAATATAGGTGATTTTATATTTCAAATGTTTGTGCAATAGATAGTCCTTGTCATGGATGCTGCCGTTAACTAATAATCTAATAGTATATTTAGGTAAGTATAAGTAGTCAGTTGTAAAAATATCCTCACTACTACTATCGCTATAATCCGGCAGATAAGTTCATCCTTTCACTCAACATTACAATAAATAGGTACATTTTCTTAAACCAGTATAGTAATTTGGAAAATTCTTTATATAGGTCACACTGTAGTTTGCTGTAGGTGATAAAATCAAACGATAAAACATTACATTCCTTTTCGTTGGGCAGTCGGCAATCGTATAAAAGTGCACTAAAATGCCTAATGTCAGAATTTGCTTCTTAATAATTTTGCAACCAACCTGCCTAGAGAGCTATTGCCCCCAGGTTCGGATCCCGCTAAGGGCAAGTATTTGTGTACCTACCTCATGAGCACGGATATTAGTTCTTATCTAAGTCTGGGATGTTTCCTATGCATTCTAGTTTGTATATATCTGTAGTAGCTGCCTGTGCGGCTTCACCCGCGTATCAGCAAAGAACGTAGGCCAAGCCAACCCATGGGATAAAATCTAGCCTATGTCCATTCAGAAAGTCCATTTCATACACGAGGCCAATTCTCGGGCCGATCGAGATGATGTCTAATAGACCTATATCGAAAAAAAATAGCAGAAATCGATTGAAAACCAATTTTTGTATTCTCAAAATGTCGGTCGAGATATGTCGACTCCCACAGCATTCGAGATGCAACGAGTGGTCGGTAGAGACTCTCTAATGAAAGCTGAACCCACTAGATTCAATCACGCGGCAACACTTTTAGTCAAAATGTATGCGCATTTTGACAAAGTGTTGCCGCGTGATTGAATCTAGTGGGTTCAGCTTTCATTAGACAGACCAACGATTGAGATGGTAGTAGGTATCACTGATTTTCCTTTAGGCGGAAAATACTGACAGTTTACAAATAAATATTGACAGTAGACTTTGGCGGCTAATACGCGGTGATATTCAAATCCAAAACCACCAATCTTTCTAGGACTTTAGGAAGTAACCTAATAATTTTGATGATCACCATCAGAGAGTGAGTCAGTGACGATATCGGGGTTTTGTAGATATCAATAAGATCTAAAGTATAAGAGCCAATTGTAACTTTATACGTTTAATAATTCCACTATTGACATCATATCTCGAGAATTATGTTAATTATGAGGGTTCAAAACAAACGAGGAAGCGCTTCGAGTAAAGGTACTTAGTGCCCTTGTGCTTCGCTTGGCTCGTCTTGGCGGGGGCACTCCCGTGCCCCAAGATTTTGCTGTCTTCGAGATTGTGGTGAGATTTTTCCATAGAGATTACGTCAGTAGAGATCAGCACTTTTAGACATCATCTCGAACGGCCCGAGAATTGGCCTCAAGGGGCATGTTTTGTTACTAATTACAAGCCCAAGTCCCTTTCTATCAAAATGTATTGAAAAGAGACTTCCGCTTGTAGCTTCGTGAAACGGGCCCCTGGTGAAACCTAGGTATGTCCGTTACAAAATAAAGATTTTAGAACTTCCCGCCGTTTGTTAGTTAGTTGCCAAACTGAATGGAGTTTGGTGTTGTCTATTATGGTGGTACCACACTTGGCGGTATTTGCCCAAATATTCGTGTTGCATATTTTTCCTTCCTGCGGCAAATAAAAGAGAGGCAACGATGCAACGCAAACACGCAACCCCAAGTGTGGTGCCAGTATTACGCCAGAGGAACTACTTAGCATGATAGGTTTTATAGCCACGTTTTACGTGACGTTTCAGTACATTTTCGCCGTAAAGCCTGAATCACACTGGCGCGGCCTGCGATGGCGGTCTATAGTAAGCTTGACATTAGCTGTCAAATTTACTATTTACCGCCACCGCAGGCCGCGCCAGTCTGTGAGAGACTTAAAACGTGACGATTAAACCTATCGTGCTAACTGCTAGCTGTGCAGATGTAACTTTGTTCGACAAAATGCAATAAGTATTATAGGCCAAAACTTATCAAATAGTAACTAAAATTGTATAGAATGTAATATACCAATCAATACTATTTCATAATTATTATTCGTTTTGTACTTACAAGTCAAAAACAACATTAGGCGTCTTTAATAGTTGCTTAAACAAACTTCTTCGGCCGATTTCCGAACTTGCGTTTCGCGTCATGTCGGGCTACGTCAAGTAAAAGAAGCAGAAAAGTGTTTATTGGAAAAACTAAAAAATCATTTCCCTAATCATACGTATAATCAAAGATAAATACTCTTATTCTGCAAAATTGTTGGTTTCTAGTCATAGTTATTACAATCACTTATTGGCAGTTTGCGCTAACTAGTAAATATTTCACGTTATATGTCAAGCAAGATCGATTGATTTTTATTTTATTTTGTTTTATAAAAGTGGCTTATTGATAAAATAGCTAATGAAATCACTTAACGTGTGACGTCGCTCGGTTCCTCATCGATTCGGACATGCGATAATCAGAAGTAGAATACGCTAGATGAGTTATGGATGAAAGCATTAAGAACTCCCCTTGTAAGGTAAAAACCTGAAGACCCTACCTTCCCTCTTTGGCTGTACGTAGCAGAAGCCTCTATAGACCGCCAGAATATTGCCAGTATCTCTGCATTTTTTGCCTTATCATAGAAAAAATCAGTGTTAGTGCTGTGGCATAGGAATTTATTTACCTATTAAATTGCCTTTATGATTTTATTCTCTATCCTAATTAATTTCTTCTATCAAATTATCTTAAGTTCAAGGGGAGGTATGTTTTGAATTATTTAACTGATAAACCTTGACTTGGAACATGTAGATGCTAGTTGTCTCAATTCTGTTTTAGGTATAATTTTGTAATAAAAAAAAATGCACAGCTTTTCTCTTTTGTTTGCGTCTAATTTTCTTTTCTCAGTACTACAAAATTATTGAATATTGTATGTAGTTGTGTTAGTTTGTGTTTTAGTTTTTTTATTTGATGTGTCCGTACGATTTGGTAGGAGTGCAATGATGTGGACGAGGGGCAGCTTGGGGCCGAAGTGGAGCACCTGCGGCAGCATTTAGCTGAGCGGGATGGACACATTATAGCTTTGGAGGCAGAGTTTGTGAAGACTACAAGTCAAGCAAAGGATCTTGATGAGCAATTGCATACTTGGAGGGAGAAATATGAAAGGTTTGTCTTGAGATATACACTAACGCATTTATATTTGACATGTAATGGATTGTTATGTGGAATATCTATAGATGTCAAATGATTTTTGTTTGACGTTTGGCCTTTTTTTGTTTTCTTTTGTCTGTGGAGACCTTTAAAGCTACATACCAATTTTTTACCATAGAGACCCTTTATATTTACATGCAACATGTTAAGTTAATTGTATCATAATGGACCAGGAGAATACATCTATCGGCACATTTAGTCTATTGTGTCAATGTTATATATTCAATTGTAAATTAATTTGTATAAGCTTGTCATGAAGAGGCCTGCTTGCAGAATTAATATTTGAATTTTGATGGATTTGGGATTTGCATATCAGTGATAAAGTGAGTGATTACTAAAAGTGCAGTTGGATATCTTGCCACTAATTGTACCAAATACTGGTACTAAATCAATTATCCATTGCATTTTTAATTAGTATGCCATGAATTTAAAAAAGTGTACAATATTGGAAACCATTTTGCAATCATCTATCACATACATTATAATCCACAGCTGTGTTTGGTCATGCTTGCTTTCATGTGTGTATTCTATGATAAATACGTAATTTTATGGTCTTCATCACAACACAAGCATTATTTATACAATTGTGAATATTTTTCTGTGAGCACATACCTACATGAAATATTCTGGTATGAAAATAAAACCCATTAAATTGTATTGAAATGTAACAAATTTTACATATTTATCTTGGAGAAAATATAGTGTAATAGAGTGTATTTTTGCTTGACAAGCACGAAATCTAGATACTATTTTACATGCATGTCCTAATAGTTGTCGCACTATTAGGATTTTGAACCTTATTTCCTTATCATATAACCACATTACGAGATTTCATATAACTGTGCTTACACTCAAATCAGTTACATGGCCCAATCAACTTTTATCTGTCACTATCCATGCCATGCCATTCATGCATGCATGCATTGCAATCATCATGTCTCCTTAGCAATTTTACCGGTTCATATCCAGCAAAATTGGAGATATTTTAAACTGATTTTATGGTCCATCTTCTAGCATGTTAGAAGTCCCGTGTTGTAAGTATTTTTCGAAGAAGCTCTGTTTTAGAGACAGAATGACAACAATAAATAGTTGATTGACCACATACACAAAGTTGAGACTTAAGTATAAGAATTTGTTCAACTAAGATCGTATCAATAGGTATATTTAACATTATATCTTCTGAATATTTCAGATTGAATGATTCACACAAGAGGGTGCAGAAACTGAATCAAGTTCTAGAAGACAAATTACTGCAAATGGTGGACAAGATGAAGGGAGAAAAGAGTCAGTTAACTAAAGATATAGCTACTCTCTCTGTGAGGCTTGCTGAGTCCAAGCATAACTTTAGCATGCTGCAGAAGGAAAATGTAAGTATTTTACAGTAATGTGTACATATAAAAAAAAATACTTAGCACTTTGGATATATGCTCGGATGCCAAAATGCATGAAGCAGTTAACTGCTCATATAGTGAGCAAAAACCATAGGCATGTGGTCTTGTGTTTCTCACCTGGATTGTTATTCTTTACATGCTCATGCGCCTCACCCCACCCGCCTCGCCTAACGAAACTAGACCTCTACCTACGCGTAGTTATTGGTATTACGAATCGCGACGTCAAGATATATTTGTGAGTGAATGGTGAGGCTTAAGACAAGTTAAAGAATAGCAGAGCTGTGGTGAGGAAGGTTGCCAAAGCTCCCGAATGAACCAAGTTGAGAGTGAAGTACTTGCGTTTGTACCTAGCTGTCGAAATCAATAACGATTCAGCAACATGTTGCTCCCTTGGCTACCATGTCTGATTATCATCAGGTACACTGTATGCTTATTTGCCAGCTTCGAGGAACCATCTTCAATATTATAGAACATTTTATTGTTATATAAGTGTGTCCATATTTGTCATTTCAGGAAAGATACAAGAATGACATGAATCTAGCGATCCAACTGTTACAGTGCAAGCCGGACAACTTTGTAGCACAAAAGCTTGACAATGTAAGTAAAACTTGTTGATGTGTTTTTCATTATTATCATCATCACTATTTGCTTGCCCTTATCCCATCCCTTGAGGTCAGCCTTTTTCTTTCATACCTACCTTTCTATAGCCCTCCATCTCATCAGTCATCACTCACATCCTTCAATCCATACCGCTTCCTACAGGATTCGAAAGGATAATTATCAATCATAACTATCGTGATAAATATAGTGCGATAAATATAATCACATTTACACATTCATGCTTGCTATTCGCCAAGCTGCTTGACGAAATACCTACTCGTGTCGAAGTATGTTGCTAATTACCCAAGATCGTGGCAATTTCACTCATTGACATCATAAATTGTGACTGTGTATAGTAAAAGGGACCACTTTGAGGATTTTAGTTTCCCGAGTTATATGCATTTTAAAAAATTAGTCGAAAATTACGTAGAATGGGTTTTTAATGCTAATCGGTAATTAATACCTGAAATATCATAAATCTTTGATGATAGTAGATTAACTTGGTACCAATCATTTCATAACTTTCTAATAGAAGTGTATTGTTCACGAGCATAAACTTTGAAATCATTTTTTTTTCAATTCATACGTTTTGTCTACTGCATGTTTAAAAATTTATAAAAAAATAATGATTGCACCTAGGAATATGATTATTTTTTCAGCTGTTTAGTAGCTAATTTTACCTAGTTTTAGGAGATATTAATAACTCCATTCCGCCAAAGTTTTTCCCAGACACAGTCACAATTATCCTTTATGACTTAATGATTAATAATAATAATATAGCTTTTTCGTTTAATTTTTCACGCGTTACTTCTGACTTATTTGTATACATCTTCATACATTTTGGTGTTTTCATAAAATAAAATCGCATACAATTGTCACATAGAATAATTATCTTGATAATTTCGAACCCTGGTCTCTTATGCAGTCAATCCACCTTTTCCTTGGCCTACCACTTCACTAACAACCCTTTACATTCATACCTAATACTATTTCTCACATGACTAAGACCATTGATCAATTTGTTCTGATTGCAGCTCCCCGTGGACACGCAAACCCGCGTGTCGCAATACGTCATGTCTAAAACTTCCAAGCCGTCCAGCTCTGCTCAGTCACGGAATGGTAATGAGATAGACACTTTTGATGCCAGTGAGTATGAATTCAATATTTCCGCATCGCTGATGTCTAAAATTCTCGAGGACAGCATTCAGGATACAGTGACCAAGCACTGTGATACATGTATATGCATGAAATCTCAGAGCAAACCATTCTGCTACAATGAGAGTTACTATTCTGTGGCGACTCAAACATTTTTAAGTGGGGACATGAAGAATTCTCTTTGCTTGAATTGCAATGCTGAAATTAAATCTGCTCACTCAAACTTAAGCTTGAGAAGCGCTTCGCCACATGCTATCAAACTAGTGAATGAAAAATCTATGTGTCTTGGTGCTCCTGCTCCTTACATTGTACCTCAACCAGTTGGGGAACAGTTAAAAGTAGCCCCTATTAATGAAATAATTCAAAATTATGATGATTGCGAAACACCTAAAGCTGACGACAAAGTTCTGTCAGTAGCAAATGATGATAAAAATATCCCGCCTATTGATGTTAATGAACTAAAGCATTTGAGAAAGAACACCATGAGCATGGAACCAGCAGTCCATCACAAGCTCTGTGATCGCACAAGAACTTCCATTTCTAGCAAGAAAAGTAGTATTCACAGTGTCGGTAATGAAGAACTACTTATTAAAGAATTATCAAAAGATATTGCTAAAGATATCAAACCTATTAATGAGAATCACTCACTTGACAATTATAGTGTAAGAAAAAACTCCATGGGCTCGATGGGGGCAGTAAGCAGAACTTCGTCAATAGCAAAATCGACAGTCAGCACCCATAAATCTAATACTCAAGTGGGCCCAGGCCCCCGATTTTGTCATTTGCGAATGCAAGCTGGCTCTAAGAATATTCTCCTTGATAACGCACAGCCTGATGTTCCGCCAGTTTTATATCGACGGCAAAGTAAATGTAATGAAAACTCGATTTTTAAAGATCTGAATGATGGTATGGAGAATTTTATGGATATAGATAGAACCCCTGATGAGAAAGATGTCAACAACGATAATGTAGTGGTGGAAAGCACGCTCATTGATGTTCACGTTGACAACAATGCCAAAGAATCTAATACAAGTGTCAAAAGTCCTACTATTAATCCTGTGCTGTTGAATGTGTCTTCCTCGCCTCTGCAACCGTTGAAGACACATACTTTCTCCAATAGTTCCGAAAATAATAACAATAAATCTCAAAGTGCTGATGGTCAGGAGAATGTTTCAGAAAATGATAATATCTTAAATGAGTTCAACGCAGATATGAAAAATATGCAGAACAATAACATTGATGAAAAAGACAATGGGAATAAACCGGACATTCTGACGCCAACTGACAGCCAAGATGTCAAAATATTCAACTTCGATCGATACGAGCAGAATAAACTCTCTAATTTACATTCGAGGCCTCTTAGAAAAATCGACATGTCTCAACTACATTCTATCGAAAGCACAAGAATATCCAAAGACTTTCCGCCATTAGACAATTATCAACATCATGCACCTAAGCATGAGAAAAAACCCGAACATATCGCACCCAAGTCTGTGCTGCCTGCAGTAGTTAACGTGTACCCTAATTTAACTCAAACTCATTTGAAAGTGAATGAGACTACGAAAGTCTTCACTAACGAACAGAGCACGAGTTCCCTTTCGAGCGACGACAGCGCAGCATTATTGCAAAAGCAACAGTTGCTTAGAGTAGCCGAGTGGGTGGAAAAGAACTTGGAGCAGCAAAACAATTTGAATGATCCTTTAGAAGACGATGTCACTTACAGTAACAGTGTTATGCGAAGGGACAGCAAACTAAGCAGGCTCTCAGAGACGCTCAACGAACTCGCTCTCAACATGCCGCATCCAGTCAGCAAGTATTCCAAATCGTTTACTCGTGACGGCCTCAACAACTGGGTGCGCAACTCTATACTCGCTAATGATAATGCTGAAAAGCATAAGCACACCATTCCTAAGCTCGGGAACATAGGCAAGGAGACGAGTTTCCCGGTAGAGAGCGGTGACGCCACGGTTACAGAGACGAATGATAATTCAAAGCCCAGACGAACCATCGAGTTTGATGTTGGTAAAGAGCTGCGAAATGCTTTGAAGGCCACTGATAAGGAAATAACAGCGGAGGAATTGGCGCGGATGGAATACAATGTAAAAAAGTTCTTACTGAGCGGGCCGCACTGGGCGATGCCCGAGACCGCGGGCCGCAGCCGCCGCACCAGCAGCAAAACCGAGACTGATGTCTAATTCCGAGGTAGATAGTTTGGACGATACATTCCATGTTCGACTTGTGTGCTATGATGGTCATTCCCTATTTCGCCATGGACAAGATCTGTCAAATGCTATTTGAAGTTCCCACTTCAAGAAAACTAATAAACGTGGTGTAATGGTTTCCAAACCATGATACATCTATTAAAGTTTTCAGTCTGAGAACAGAGAAGCATGATTCTCAGATTAAATAAGAGTTCTGGTTTTCTTGTGGTCTTTGTCATATTTTAGCATTTATTAATGCTTGCTATTGATGCATAAATCTGACGGTTACTATTGCACAGAGTAGTATTATGTGATGTAGTTGGTTTTTGTAGTTCTGTGATCGTCTTGCTTTTTTATTTGCCGTGGCAAACCATTCTTTCTTGCAGAACAGTCACCGTTTCTCTATTCAAAATATTTGGATTTTTCGTAATCCTTGATTTTATACTATAGGTAAAGGAATGGTTGTCTATCGGATGTAATAATATCAGCGTTGGCTATCTCGCGACTTGAGTGTTGGGTCGCTGGTCGCCATTTTGGTATAGGATAGGTTGGTGTTAGTCCCGTTACGCGATATCGATATTTTATAATAAATCAAGGCTGCCATTGACTAAATTTAAATAGGTTAGAATCACATAGTCCGATTGATGTTATTATGCTTCTATTTATGCGAACTAAATATAGACGTGAACCTTTTATGGCGTACAAATGTAGTCACATGAAATATCTGTAAACTTGTATTTAATTAGCCTTCAGTTATTGGGACAAGTATCGAGTAAACGATCTTAGATGCTGTAGGCGTAAACTTTGCACATTTATTGATAATATTAATATAGCGCACCGCATAATTTCTTCCATGGAAACAGTAGTTTTGTGAATGTCGTATAGAGTTCCTACTGTTGATTCGGTATTTGTTCCAGTATTTAGTCTGTGAAGGAACTACATGTTATTCAACAGTCCAAATGAATGCCGTCGATCGATAATAACAAATATATATTAAAATACGTAGCCTCCATTTACACAATGTATCTCATGCCTCTGCCTACATATGTACAAGTATTGTAATGAAATTGTATGTCGTTAAAGTACGGAATGGGTATCTTTTGTGCATATTTTCCTAATTGTATTATTGGAAATATATTTTTGAAAACTTAGTTACGGCTGTATAATGTAGCTAGAATATGATGAAATATTATCGGTAGTAGCAAAGTCGCCAAGTTGGATGTTGTTTTATAAAATATTGAGCACAATGTAGGGTCATTTGACATTAGGTAGACTTGCCAATCGAAGTGTTTAGGTTTTTTTTTTCGTAAGTAACATTGCCATTCCCAAAGCATTTTTATATTTTTAATCTTAGTTAATTTTACTAGCTTAATTTACTTACATTGCGTTAAGTGATGACATTGAGTGATCTTTTTTAGTTTTACTTTTATAATTCAGTGTAAATATTCGTTTGGTCTCATTTGGATATCTAAAATGTTTATATTTGTTGTGTTTGTTCAGTTTGTTACATGAACGATTGTTATGTATTTTAGTTTTTATTTTGGCTGCTTAATTCGGCTCTTTTTACATAATTATCAAGGAATTTGTGAGAACTCAAGCAATATTTGATTGATCAATATTTGTGTCGTATTTACAGTACCTATATTAGAATAAGGGGCCTTAATCTATAAAAAAACTGTTCACTTATGATCTTATCAATATGTATGTTGATATCATGAAGTGGTACAATTGGTTAATTTGTATTTACCTTTCTGTCTAAGCTAGAAGACTCAAATTCTAATAAGCAGTTTAAACGATTTTCGGGCATTCAAATAATTTCAAGTAGGCATAACATGTGCATGCCCTCAATGATTTTTTTAATAAGGCCCCTCAAATATTCGCATAAAGCCAAAGCTCGACTAGGCGATAGCTTGTGCAGCGTAAATTGTACCTAATAAGTAAGTGTGTTTGTTTATTACTAAATACAATTATAAGAGTAATTTTGTGTTTTTTTTTCAATGTTCAGTTACAGAACCTGGAAAATAATTTGAAGTTTTACAGCCAGCTGCAGAGAAATGTGATTCCTTGCATTTCTCTGCACTTGACTGTACACTCAACTGCAAAAATATGTATCGATTTCATCCGTTCATAAATATGTACTACAACCTTAATCCGCTGACATAAGAGCGATGGGACATATTTAAGTTGTATGCATCCATATTTTTGCACTTGACTGTACATGCATCCCATATGTCGCCAGAGTGAGCGTTTTCTATTTGGGTAGCTATCTCGGATGCATGTATTCCGACCAGAGCTATAACCACGAACGTCGTTGTTCGGGTATCTCTATCGCACTCGCTCGAGTGACAGAGATGCAGAAGCAGGAACTTCGATTTTCGCGATAGCGCCGCAGTTCAGAGATAGGTACTTCGTCTGTAGTTCTGTCTATATTTGTACAATCACGGACTTTAATTATTGAGCCATTTAGAGATCACTTTATACTGGACACGTCATAGCTTAATTATAAAAAAAAACAAACTTAGTTGACACCTAAATGGCTCAACAATTAAAGTCCTTGACTTTTTTCTTTCCTCATTTGTATTCATTACGAAAACTGATATGATCATAAAGGGCCCAAAAAATAGGGATGTTGCAAACCCAACCACGCGTGTAACTGGCTAGCTGGTTATACATAGTTAACAAGCTTATCTTCGTGACCTTTCCATTTCCAAAACGGCATCCATTGTTGTATGAGACCTTGGTGGTGCACTATTGTTCAAAACCGTTTTCAATTTTCTTGTTAGTAAAATTTCACCTTGGATGATTTACAATTACGTGGTCAGTTTATGATGGGAAGGACGTTTATGATACTTAGATATATCCAACAGTGATAATTTATTATCTTTTATTGTAAAACCATCGTAACTGACCGCCCATCCACTTATCGGCAAGATCCAATGTAGATGTCAACGTTAGATTGTGAACAGCCTCAGTTTATAACCTTACTCGCGATAGGTAACTGTCGAAAAATTGTGAACTGTCAAAACCGTTCAAAATTTAACGCATTATTTTTCCTTAGTTTATAAACTATCACTGTCAAATCGTACAATTGTGAACTGAGATCAAATCGTTAATCGGCTTGCTATGGAAGGCATACACAAAGACTAGGTAGGTTAGGTTAGTTAGGTTGCTTCAGTTGCCCGAAGGGCAAACTGCCCAGAAATAGCCCGCGCAGCGGGGCTCCGCCGACACTGCCGGATGACGTAATAAATGAAATAAAATGTCTGGATAAAAAAACCGGGTTAAGTGCGAGTCTGACTCGCGCACCGAGTGTTCCGTACAACATTTCATACAACATACCCGTCTTGCCCCGCCCATTCATTTTAGAAAAATCTTATCAACGAAGAGTGTAGTTAAGTCATGAGTACCTCCTACAGCGCCATTTATCGGTGCATTTTTTACTAACTTGCGCAGCTTTTATTGGCACTGTAGTTTTCTCTATACCGTCATCAACTACTCGTTGAGACGATTCTAACGAGATGAAACTCAACGGAATTACGTCTGTTACGTCCTGAATTCCCATGGCCACCTTTTCGGATCAGCTAGATGGTACCATAATTTACATACTTAAGCCAAAATTTCAGCTCAATCGGTTGAAGATATCTGCTTCATAATTGAGTTGCAAGATTCCACCCGAACAAACGTAGTTACCTACATTGCAAGTTAAATAAAAGCTGTCTATAAGATGTTTATTAATATGATGATGTCTATTAGATCGTAACTTCCTCGCATGAATAGAGGGAATGGGCAGTAGTAGTTCGCACGCCCAGTTTGGGTTGAAGGGGACTTCTTGGCAGATGCACGCAGCAGCAGCAAGCCAATGGTAAATATCAAATGATATTGATATTAGAGGTTAGGTAAAATCACGGACTTTAATCGTTGAGCAATCTAGAGCTCACCTCTTACTGGATATTCATAGCTTAACTATTAAAAACAAAAATTAGTTGACACCTAAATGGCTCAACGATTAAAGTCCGTGACTGTACCTAGGTGGGTAGGTACAGTCAGCATCAAAGTAACTATGCAATCGAAGACGTCAAAAGTTCTTATTTTCTTTCTTCGTTTGCGTAGCTACTTTTGTATGTGATACGTCCGTTCCGAAAAACTAATTGGTACGAGCCGGGATTCGACCCCACAAATGCCCTTGCAGTTATAAAATTGTTATAATAATTATGATTTCCGGCGCCTGGTAGATCAATTTTTTTTAGTAGATGACTAAGGTAACATGCTCAATTGTCTCAAACTAATCAAGCCATTGAGAATTTAGTTCTTTGGACGCCGCGCCACTATAGCATAACTTCACCTTGGATTACAAAATTAGTATTCATAATTGTATTTTTTGGCACGCTGCTTATGTAACTGACCCAGTTGTGCTCTAAATATTGTTATACGCACTGGTTATTTTTATCACCCGCCATTATTCATGAAAGATGTACGTAGTAAGTACTCATTTGATTGCGTACCGTACACCCACTAGTTTAGTGTTATTAGGTTATTTGTTACATAACTATGAACTCCTTTGGACTCATGTCTACAGATTCCCAATTCTACAGATTCTTATGTCTACAGATTCCTAATTCTACAGATTCTCATGTCTACAGAGTCTCAATTCTACAGATTCTCATGTCTACAGATTCCCAATTCTACAGATTCTCATGTCTATAGATTCCCAATTCTACAGATTCTCATGTCTACAGATTCCCAATTCTACAGATTCTCATGTCTACAGATTACAGATACTATAACCAACCAGTGATTATTAATCTCGAGAAATAGGTTTTAACTATCTCTTCGGAAAAAGGTACAAGCTCTGATTTTTATAAATATTCTAATTCTAATCACATGATCACACTTGTATTTTGCGATAGTTAGACTAGAATTGGGAGTCTGTAGAATCAGAAATATGTAGAACTGGAAATCTGTAGAACTGGAAATCTGTAGAATTGGGAATCCGTAGAATTGGGAATCTGTAGAAGGCTCGGCCACTGAGAGACGGTGGCAGCGGCAGTGGTCCATCACACGAGGGAGCAGGAGATCGAAGCGTGGCCTCTCACTCCCACGTATGGCGCACCGCTGCCGCTCGTAGTCATGGCCAAGCCCTGACAATCGTGATGTCGTGTCTTATTCTCGCTGACCAGATTCCTCCATCCATGGTCTCCTATCACCCGCCTTATGTATGGCCTCGTGCAGGTGTAAGCGGCGAGGTTGTGTGCTCCATCGGCCGCTCTACAGCGGGTTGTCTGCACTGGGATCTCTGGCCCTCAACGTTGCCCGTCATAATAATCCTCTCCATAATTAGTTTCTGGATGCTTTCCCAACACTGTAAACCAGACCCCTGATTAAGCTTATTTACTACGAATCGCGGCGTCAAGAGGGTAATTCTAGGGATGAGGTAAAAACAAGTAACAAGAATAGCAGGTTATCCGAAGAACGTCGTAAGAGGTGTCCAAAGCACGTGAGAATAGGGGTCTTGGCATATTGTGGATAGTCGACGAGTAGAGGGTCATGACTTCGTGTCCTACTCTAGTAGACCAGATTCCTCCAAAGGCTCCTATTAGGTACCAATATTCACCATGGCGTTACAATGGTGCAGTAGGGTACAGTGATTTGGTAGCTCCATCTAGTGGGTGGTCTAGTGAGTCCTATGTCCTCAACTTTGCCCATAATACGTCCTTCTCATCTTAGCGTTTGTTTCTGTTACATCCTAAAATACCGAGCCGCGAGGTGCTGTTGCAACTTACTCTCCAAGCATTGGCGTAGGCATCAATTTGCCCATTAGGTAAGCTTAACCTAGATGTTTGGATGTTTCTTTTTTGGATTTAGATGAAATTCGGTATAGGCAGAAGATAGAGATGTATCTAGCCTGGATACTTTATCCTGACAAACATCTCACAAAGAAGGGATGGAAATTGATACCGGAGTTCGCCGGTAAATGCGAGAAAGACATTGACAACAAAATGTGAAATTCATGTCTCAAATTGACCCTTTATTCGTCCATGAAGGTTCGTTCCGCTCAGACAAATCGCGCGCTTTACCGATGCGGGTGTGAATGACCGCGCGATTCGCGTCACGACAGGTGGCCGCTGTAGACAAAGCATTCCATTCTATATCACATTAGTGGGAAATTACTTAAGTTACTTCCTTTACTACCTTCAATCTACCACCATTCATTAAGTATTTGGCCATCCATTCGCCGCCACTGACTTCAACTGAAGTTTTTCACTGTTGCAACCCACCTGCTGCTACCGACGCAAAGTCCAAAAACAATAGACTTAGAACTTGCGTAGCGTGGGGGTGCCACCTCACTTTTTTTGTGCTGGCGAATGGGTTCCGATAGTTACGGGGCGTCACAAAACCGAACGTCAATGTCAAACGCGTGGTCAAACGCAATGTTTCGTATAGTTTAAATGTAACTCCCCATTTAATCATGTAACTTGCCTTCTTGGAGACAGAAGAAGGCAAAGACAAATTGGTGACCCATCATCATATCAGCCGAAAGGCGTCTACTGCTGGACATGCCTCTCCCTCCCCCAAAGAGTGCCACAATGATAGGTCCTGCAGCAGACTCCCGCAACCCTTACCAGGTTATCAGTCCACTTTGTGGGGGGTGTCTACCCACGTTGCGCCTTCCGGTACGTGGTCACCTCTCGAGAACCTATCCGCCCCAACAGCCATCGGTTCTACGTGCAATGAGTGCCCCGCTACGACCTAACTCACAATTCTCGTGCTACCTCTGCGGAAGACTGTCGCTCGCCTTAGGGCTCGCTCACATGGTGGCCGGGCCCTTACATAGTCACGGAAAAAGTGTTCCACTCCTCACTCATAAGTCACTGCTTGAACCGTCTAATAAAGATGGATAAGGGCAATGATGATCATGATTCATGTTTGTCACGAACACGTAAAGTTCGCATCCTGAACAGTTAGATTGATTGCAAGAAGTAATTAGAACTTTCAGTCTTAAACCCTACCTTTAAGGGTAGGACCAACACAATTGTGTCAGTCTGTGAAACATCCATAGGCTACGCTGGCTTACCATACGCTTTTTTACCTCCATTATGGTATACGAATAAAACTGCTATGAGTGAATGTGGAGCGAATCATCTTTAAATATCGCCGGGAAAATTATTGCTAATAGCTCCTTCATATCTTCCATGGATGTTGCCAGAAGAACGGTGTCGTCGTCATATCGGAGATTGGACAATCTCTTTCCACCTATAGGGAAACCCTTCTCCCAATTATCGATAGTCTTCCGAATAATGTACTCTCCATAACTTATGTTAAAAAGCGCGGGGGACAAAATGCAGCCTTGCCTCACACCTCTCTTTGTTTGGAACATATTAGAGCATTCAGTGCCTATCCTGATGAAAGAACGGTTGCCAGTGTACAGACTCTGGATTAAGGCAACTATGTAAGGAGTTCCCATTTCAAAAGCACATTCCACAGTTTGTCCCATTGTAGTCAGAGGCTTTTGTGTAATTGATAAAGCATAAGATCAAGGTGGGGCTGTTGAATTCCCTGCTCTTCTCGATGATTTGTCTCGGTGATCTTACATATAACATGTGATATATATTTTATTTATTACCCGCTAAATATGTGATTATTATTATTTATTTATTTTATTTATTAATCTAACAATAAAGTTACACTTAAAACAAAAACCCTGCAAAACTTATCGGGATATAATAAATTGTAATAATATCACCCTGAAATCAATAGCATATTAGAGCGCTAACTCTTACTTCTTACTAAATCACATGTAATGTGATATTGCCCGCTTAAGATGTGATATCCAGATAACTTCGTAAAACGGTCAAACAGTTAACTAGCAATATAACTTCCTGCAGCAGACGAAGAAGGCAACGTCTTATTCGTGTTGCATCATTGAGTTGCTTATCTTCCGGAGAAAAGGGGCGAGTCAACCGGAAAAAAAAACATAGTCTCAAGAATAAAATAAGACTGATTAAGGGAAAAAAGCCGCGTCTCTCTTAAAAAGAAATGTCCTAGCAACCAATTTCAATTAATAAATGTCTCAGTTGAAATCAGAACCAATCATTCTATGGCTTTAGATTGCTTTCCATTGTTGTCGACCATCTAACCGTCGCTCCCTTAGACTGGTTGCGCAATGTGCTGCAGTAGGAATTTCACGGAAACTCAATAAAATTCAATTTCTGGGTAACGGTCTTGGATAATCTATCGATTCACGAACGTACAGTCGAGTGCAAAAATATGTATCGATTTAATCCTCTCATAAATATGTACCACAACCTTAATCCGCTGACATAAGAGCGATGGGACATATTTATGAGTAAGTTGTATGCACCCATATTTTTTCACTTCTGGGTTGTTATTCTTTACGCGCTCATGCGCCTTACCCCACCCGTCACGCCTAACGAAACTAGACCTCTACCTACCTACGCTTAGTTACTACACGAATCGCGGCGCCATGACATAATATTTGTTGGTGAGCGTTGAGGTGAGCTTAAAACAAATTACAGAATAGCGGGGCTGCTGTGAGCTCGTCAATAGTTTCATTAGACCCTCAAGGCCCGACACACCTACCAATTTGTCACAACAACTTGCTACCTACAGCTTTGCTTGCTATATGTAGTTAGTAGTGTATAGGTAGCAAACATTTTTAAAGGGCCGGCAGTGCGCATGTGACACCCCTGGAGTTGCAAGCGTCCATAGGTTACGGTGACCATCAGGCGGGCCATAAGCTTGTTTACCACATATGTAGTGTCGACTAGAACTGTGGACCAATAGGAAGCGATGCGCGAGCGCGCTCAGCCATACTATTGGTGGTTTTTTCCTCGCTCACCGCCTCGCAACATCGCAGCTCTGGCTTATCGGCATGTGTTATACCAACTGTAGGAAGTTGGTAAGACAAATTGCATCTTTTGTTGTACCTAGTGTGATTTTGGTCGCGATCTGGATTCTGGACGCCGCCAGCGGGCAGCGGGGCGACTAGCGGACGTTCCCGCTTGTCGCCCTGCTGCCCGCTGGCGTATATACCGCAGCTTCACGTTTGTTTTATTTTTATAACTTGTTGACTTCTGATTAGTTTTACTTTTTATATCAAGTTATGGTCAATATTGACAATTGAGGCCTCGCATTTACCGCGCTCTAATACCACAGTCTACTTAGAGTTATAACAAAAACAAGAAATAAGTTGTTCTTGTTTCGAACGTTTTGTGTCTCACGGCTAGGCTGGGTAAACGCAAGAGAAAATACGTTAGGTAAAGTTATTAAAATATGACTAAAACGTGATACACTGTACTTATGTCCAATGCAATCACCTGACTAGATCTGGAGGATCTTTTTTGGTGATATCAGAGGATGCCACGCCGAGTAGATAAACACAGTACCTACCTACATAAATAGTAAAGATCGGGGGTACCTATCTCATCTACAACTAGTGGCTATGTGAGCTGTAGAACTCGCGAGACTATCGTTTAAAAAAAAAGGAACCTGCTGACAAAAATTCACGAGAATCGGTTGAGAAATGCGACACGTAGAGGCTGATAGAAATTTTAGCCCAAGTTGAAACAGACAACTTCGTTCGCTCGTTGTGATGTGAAATGTGAATTTTAAATACCACAAAATGGAAGCCAGGATCCATTTATCTGTAACCGCGAGATTTGAGTACCTAGGAAAATTTCGCATTCAGACGACCCGATTTTAATTAAGCACCTGGATAAATTCACAAAAATTTTGAAGAGAAGTGTCACTATCGCAAAGAATATAAATAATAATAAAAGGGTCAATTCTTCAAGTAATAAAATTAAAACAGTGTGGAAAATTATAGGTGAACAAACAAAAAAACCTGAACTAAAAATGAAATCTCGGAAAAATATTGCACTCAAACTCAACGGAACAATAACAGACAAACCACAAATTATCGCAGACACTTTTAACACATACTTTTCCTCAGTAGGGATTAACGTAAACAATAGTCACCCGAAGGGTCGCCCAGTCATGAATCCAACAAGTAATACAATATTCCTATCTCCACCTAGCCACACAGAAATAGACAAGTCCATAAGGGCTTTAAAAAATAAGGACAGTTTTGGTATCGATGAAATACCCCCATCACTCGTAAAAAAATGTTCCAGTGAGCTAATTCTACCATTAACCTTCTTAATAAACTAGTCATTCTCAACAGGAATATTTCCAGATGCCCTAAAAATAGCAGTCATCAAACCAGTCCCGAAAAATAAAAACGTGAGTGATCCTAGCCAATATCGTCCAATAGCCATGTTATCAACATTCTCAAAAGTCTTTGAATCGGTAATGGCTAAACGTTTATCAGCTTTTTGCGATAAAAATAATATTTTTGACGATAGCCAATATGGTTTTCGAAAACAAAGAGGTACAATATTAACAATTCACAAACTTATACAAGAAATTATTGGTATAATTGACAGAAAAAACTACGCATTTGGGCTAATGCTCGATATGAGCAAAGCCTATGACCGAGTCAACCATAACATCCTCCTTAATAAGCTGTATGGCGTAGGAGTACGTGGCACCTGCTTCGACTGGTTCAAATCGTATCTCAATAATAGAGTACAATTAGTGGAATTAGATCACTATGATAAAAAGAGCAATACAGTGACGAAAATACATTCACAAAAGAGACCAGTTACATGCTCTATTCCGCAGGGTAGCGTGCTAGGTTGCATCCTATTTTTAATATACATAAACGACTTACCAAAAATAATAAATTCAGACCAAATTAAATGCTTTATGTATGCCGACGACGTATCTATAGTCTTCTCGAGTCAAAATAACACCGATTTTGTATTAAATATGAACACAATACTTGATATCCTTTTACAGTGGCTAGAAGATCATAATCTACAGTTAAACTTAAAAAAGACAAATCTAATACAATTCAGACCCCATCAGAGATTTCCGTTAGATATTCATTACACACATTCAGGTCATACATTTCAACTAGTTAACAATTGTAGTCTACTTGGAATTAATATCGATGAAAACATTAATTGGAAGTCGCATATTGAAAATATCTGTACAAAACTGTCTCGCTTTACGTATGCCTTACGAAATATAAGGAAAACCACAGATTTTAAAACTGCACTTAGTGCGTATTATACGTTTACCCAGACTAGGATGCAATATGGGATCATTTTATGGGGCAATAGTACAGACCTACTGGATTTATTCATATTACAGAAACGATGCATAAGAATCCTCACAAACATTAAGAATAATGAAACATGCAAACCCCACTTTAAAAGATTAAACATATTAACACTACCCTCCCTCTATATTTTGGAAGCTTGTAAATTTGTACGGAAGCAACAACATTTATACACTCAAGCGAAAGACCGTCACACTTGCACCCTAAATTTAAGACATAGAGATAAAATAGCCCTCCCAACAAGTAACTTACAGGTGAGCAATAAGAGCCCACATATGACAACAATACGCATTTACAACAGTCTTCCTAAAGAAATAGCTGATGAGGTCAAATATACCAAATTTGTTAAGAAGTTAAAAACATATTTAATAGAAAGCTGTTTTTATTCACTGAATGAGTTCTTAAGTGTAAATAGATATCATAAATATTCTTAAAGTAGGTTATCGTAAATATTAACACTGACGTGTAATTTAGGTTAAGTACTATAATTTCTTAATGTGTACCTGGTCTACGTTTGAGACAAGGAATTGCAATACCCTTAAAGGGTGTCATGTTGTACCATAAACTGTGATAAATAAGACCTGATGTATGTCAACATGAGAGCAATAAAGTATTCTATTCTATTCTATTCTATTCTATTCTATTCATTTATGGATAAAACCAGGTCTATATTGGTTAGTAAATAATATCTTAATATAATGTTTTTCGAGTGAGTCAAAAATAGTGACGTATTAGTGGTATCACTCGAGATATGAAGTTCCCAGACAGACACCGCGTTTTCCTAAACGACAATGTACTCGCTTTACAGTTCAGAGATCATAACATGACGCAATTTAATCACTGCACATGCACAGCATTCCCGTATCTCCTCAGTTATGCGGGATATCGTTACAGTTCACGTAATTCGCGAAAAAACGTAACACACAAAACTGCGAGTCACCAACACCGTCAGAAGCATCCGGGTCAAGCAATAACCATCTTTCTTCGAACGTAATAAGAACTTCTACATACTACATCATCATGTTGTTTTGGTGCGCTACCTAGCTAGTACAAGAAGGACGTATAAATCTGTAAGACTTGAAAGAAGTTGCGATGTTTTAATTTGGCATGGTAGCACACCGAGCCTTCTCACGGCTTGCAAGAACGGACTGTCCGAGCTGGAGGTCCTGAGAGACGTATAGAATTCGACTGTTTACCGCTATATCCAACTGTTCCGTAATACTGAAGAATGAAGTATTTTATTATAAATTTTTCGTATCTTAAGACTTTCTCCAACCGGGGATTAAGTAGTGTTATGGGCTGTGAAAACACGCACGCTTCGCAAATTACCTAATAAATGATCGCACCATAGCGCTCGCCATTGTCAATGTCGTTACTTTACCATTCACACGGTTGTTTTTAGAAGATTACTTTATTTTGGTTTATTTTTTTGATGATGTGAGTTTTGAGAGTCACAGTTGATGTACCTAATTTGTCAACGCACCTACTTATTTACATACCTATAATTAGTTTAAGCCCGTCTATCATCGCCCCGGTTCTACCTTCGTAATCTGAGGCACAGTTTGAGGTTAAGATGGCACGGTCTTCCGCCCAATATGTTTGGCCTCCCATTTTGAGTAGGTACCTACTTAAGTAGTTCCTATGAAGCTGGGAGGTTTGTTTGGCCAATGCACAAGTTTGAAAAATAATTAGTAATAAATATAGAGGCCTCGGCAGAGAGTACGACTTTGTACCCTTTGGCGTCGAGACCCTCGGTCCGTGGGGTCCCAGTGCGCATAAGTTATTTGCAGAAATCGCGAAACGTCTGGTCGATGTAACTGGCGACCGAAGAGCTGGCGGCTTTCTCGCGCAACGCATCAGCATTGCAATTCAGCGAGGAAATGCCGCCAGCATCCTCGGTACAATGCCTCGAGGGCCTTTTTTAGATTTAACTTAGTTTTAATTTATCTTAGTTAATGTTAATTATAATCTTGTATTTTTATTTCAATAAATTAAATGTATTATTTAAAAGTAAAATTAGTGAATAGGGCCAACTTGGTTTGTAAGTAAGTAGGTACCTACGTGACGTGATAATGGTGATTTAGATTTTGCATTACTTACTTACATCTTACTATACACTACAGTTATTAATAACGTAGAACTGTCTTCTGCAGTAAATAAGCCTTGCTTTGATTTTTAAATTACAATCCCTTGCACAAGTTTTATTATCAAACCGCGATTACAATACGTTTGGAGGTGACAGTATTGCCATATAAATACGTCAAAGTTTATGTTCCAATCCCAGTCTAATCGCGGTTTGGTAATATGATGATGGCTTTCTATATCAGCGGTCTATCACGAAAGCAACGAATAACATTAATCGTTTAAATTAATTGACGAGCTCATTAAAAAAAAAACTGGGCGTCTTTTAAAGAAAAAAGAAAAGAAAAGAAGACATTTATTCACTACACAAAAGACACACAGAGACAAAGGAGTAGACATACATGACAATTGACACATATTGTGTGTCTTCGCGGCAGTGAAACGGTCGCTGTCTCAGCATTGTGCCGAGGTGTCAGACAGACACCTGCAGCGCTGGTTTTCAGACAGCACCGCAAGTGGCCCACGGAACGCAACGCAACACAGCATTAGATAAAAAGTAAGTAGACACATAATAAATAAATAATTATTGCAAAATATTGAAAATATATATATAGAACAGTAGCACGACGGGATGAAAAACACAAAGCATAAAACGCGACACGGTTGGGATGTTAAAAGTGCTGGATGGGTTAGGGTTGGGATTTTTGGAGCGTCAACAAATAGCCTTTAAGCTGGCGCTTAAAGGTATACCTGCTAGACGCTCCTTGGATAGGTGGAGGGAGATCATTCCAACACTTGGACGCTGTGAACCTAAAACTTCCTCGAAACGCCGCGGTCCGATGCTCTGGCACCAGAATCATCGCCTTACACCTACGCGCACTCTTGGGCCATGCAAGTCTACTCAGCAAATATGCTGGGACCCCAGATCGTACTATGCCAAAGAGAAGAGTGGCGAGGTGAAGCCGTCTGCGTGCAGGCATGTTCAGCAGACCAGCGGCGTTCAAGTAGGGAGTGATATGGGAGCGAGGTGGGACTCGGAAACAGAAACGAATGCATGCGTTTTGCACTCGTTGTATGAGCTTTTTTGTACGACCAGTAATGCAGCCAGCATAGACAACATCACAATAGTTTAATCTTGACAATATCAGCGATTCACAAAGGTTAACACGCAAATCAACACTTAAGTAATCGCGAACATTGTAAAGAACTTTAAGGCGGTAGAAGCAGTTACTCACAACTTTTAGTATGTGGTTCTCAAAGCGCAGCTTGCCGTCCATGAGGAGGCCAAGGTTATTGGCTTCTACCACCCTCTCTATTGGTTCGCCCATGATGGCAACATTACTGGTAGTCAAAGTCTCGAGGTTACTGATAGTACTACGGATTTGATGCTCTGATCCAAAAACAACATATTTCGACTTGTTCGGATTAAGGACAAGGCAGTTCTTTTCCGACCAAGTAGAAATACGTTCTAGGTCTGCGTTGATGGTATTGACCGCAACAGATATGTCCGTGGGTGCGCTAGAGAGGTATAACTGGAGGTCGTCGGCGTAAAGATGGTATTTGCTGCCCCTTATATTGTGAGTGATATCAGCACTATACAATATAAAGAGCAGGGGACCCAGTATTGAACCCTGCGGCACTCCTCTTTCCACAGGGCAAAGAGCGGACCGCAAAGTGCTACCATCCATCCTACGCAACGCCACCGTCTGTACGCGGCCTGAGAGATAACTGCTAAACCACTTCACGGCAGAAACATCAAACCCGTAATACGACATTTTGGATAGAAGAAGGGATACATTAATACAGTCAAAAGCTCTAGAAAAATCTAGAAGAACGAGAATGGTACTCTCCCCAACATCCCGAGCCTGTAGAATATTATCTACCACATCGAGCAATGCAGTAACTGTCGATCGACCCTTGCGAAAACCTGACTGTAGCTCGGGTAGGATGCCATTTGTCTCCAGGTATGCCGAGAGCTGGTGGCAGACCACCCGCTCTATTACCTTTGATGCGCAAGGGAGAATACTTATGGGGCGGAGTTCGGAAAGGTTAGCTGGATTTGGCTTTTTCGGTAATGGAGTCACTTGAGCAATTTTCCAGTCCACTGGGAAAGTCATAGTCTGTATACTTCTGTTAATAATGTGAGTCAGTATGTCAGCAGTCCTAGGCAGTGTCATAAGTAGCATGTCAATATCAATCATGTCAAGTCCCTTTGCAGTCGTCTTAATTGATGTTAGTATTTTTGTGACAGCTGCAACAGTCGTAGGTGAAAGAAAAAAAGTTTTATTGCAGTGTCTGTCAAACTCATAAAAAGTCATGTCCGATATTGGTACGTCCTGTTTACCTGGTATATCCAGAAAATGTCTGTTCAGTAAGTCAGGGTCATCAAAATGATGCGGGAGATCCGTTTGTGTCCGGGAATCTGGAATAACAGTCCGCTTCAGGTTGGTCCAAAGGGTCTTTGAGTCGGTCATATTATTAATCTCATGTTGGAAGTAGGCACGCTTCTCATTGTGGATGGCCTCAATGACAAGATGTTTCAGGTCCAAGTAATATTGCTTATGTGCTATGTTCCCTGTCTCCTTAAATTTGGCATGGGCTTTGTTCCTGAGGTGCATCATAAGCTTGACGTTACTCGTCAACCAGGGCTTGGGTGCCTCCCTCACAACAATTGTCCTCTCCGGTGCATGTATGTCAAACAGTCCTCGTAAAAGCTCATTAAATCGTCGAACCATGTCGTTTACGTCATCCATTAAAAAAATCTGGTCCCAGTCTATAGCGTCAAGGTCATTGTTGAAGTCGTTTAAGTCAATGTCTTTAAGAGGTCGGTAGGTAATACGTCTTGGCGTCGGTTTCCTCTTTTTAATGTCAATCT
The DNA here is from genome assembly GCA_932294315.1 of Epinotia nisella. Lineage (NCBI taxonomy): Eukaryota > Metazoa > Arthropoda > Insecta > Lepidoptera > Tortricidae > Epinotia > Epinotia nisella. The sequence goes on along the minus strand of OW028687.1, from coordinate 14,228,629 downwards.
CAGCTGTAATAAAAGCGTGTCTGCCTAAATCTGGAATATGCCTCACGTCCACAGACAATACGCGAGCGTCAGTACAGATTAGGTCTATCATGGTCTCACTGTGGTCTGTGAAGTGCGTTGGGTCGTTTACATGCTGAGTTAAGTCAAGTGTTGTCAAAAATTGCGTCAAGTATTTGAGTTTTGTGTCATTTTTGTCACAGTAATTTATATTAAAATCCCCAAGTAATATTAAGCGGTCGTAGTTAGTAAAAGAAGTAATTGAGTCCGTAATAGCGTCAAAAAAGGTCTCCACATTAAGCCACGGGGGACGATATGCAGTTCCAATAATTAAATGTTTTGAATTAATATTAATTTTTAACCATAATTGCTCCACGAGCGGTGCGGGGGGATGCGGCACGGTGCGCGCGGTAAGGCCCCGGCGCAGATAGAACGCCACTCCACCTCCCCTCCCCGCGCGGACATCGGCCGGTCTCGGCACGTGGCGCAGTCTATAGCCGGGAACAGTCGGGGCGCGTCCCTCCTCGCCGGTGCGAAGCCAGGTCTCGTTTATCGCAATAATGTCAGCGTCAGTCTCTAATATTGTCATAGTCAACTCATCGTGGCCAGTACCAAGAGAGCCAGCATTAAATAAACCAACTTTAAAGTGTTTAAAACGAGCCATTACAAAAACAAATAAATACGACAACACAGTAACAATTGTAGTCGAACAACTGTTTACCCGTAAGTATTACGCAATCATTCCTAGCTAAAATAACGGTTGGTGTTTTATAAATATATAATACATAACGTACGCATATATGGATAACGGTAGAATAAATAAATATGACATTAAATTTTGTTTTGTTCCAGGCTGAATCACTATACGGGGCTGAAGTAATTGTGCAATATTGATTCACTCCCGCGACGACACACAAACACGTAAATAACAAATGGACCATAAAAACACGGTAAGAAAGACTGAACTCATTTGGACACAAACACAATGTACTGAGAACTACAAAAAACCACAATAACAATAATTTCCTATTTGTTTCAGGTCTAATCAACGGGTTTGCGAAACAACTCTAAATCGGACAGTTGGCGTATTCGTTGACTAGGCCGACCGTCTACTCGTCGGGCGAAGATCTTGCCGTCCCTCGTCCACACGTAGCGCCAGGCGGCGTCGCGCGCGGCCTCACGTGCACGCTGGAACAGCTGGCGGTTGGTACTCGTCAGCCGCTCGTTCACGTAGAACTTCTGCGGCGACGAGGCCAGCCCCAGGCCCTCGGTGGTGGCGCCGCGGCGCGCGCGCGCGGCCCGCAGCAGGTCGTCCCGCACGGCGCGGCGCGCCAGGCGCAGTACCAGCGGGCGCGGCCTGCCCGGCTCGCGAGCGCGACCCACACGGTGCACGCACACCACGTCGCGCGCATCCAGCTCGACCCCCAGCTTAGCGCAGACCCGCGTCACTAGGCCGGCAGGGCTCTCGCCCGGCTCCTCCGGCACGTTGGACAGCTGGACGTCATTGGACAAGAGTTCCTGGTCCCGCTCCTGCAGCTCAAGCTGGAGGACAGCGACGGTTTGCTCCAGCGCCTTGGTGGCCGCCGCGACGGTGCTCTCTGCAACTGCTTTTTCCACAGCCTCGACGCGGCCCTCCAGTGATTCGACCCTGCCACAGTACTCGCCAAAACGCACCCTATCGTCGTGGCACTCCTGCCTGAAATCTCTCAGCTCCTGCCTCACCGCTTGGAGCTCTGCCCTGAAGAGACGCATCTCAGACCCTATATCACAATCGACGGGGATCGGGGGCTCGTGCGATGCAGTCGGCCGCGGTGGGAGCGCCGCGACGAGCGGCGCCGAAGGCACTGTAGGCTGGGCGGAAGCGAGCTGAGAGATCACTGGATCAGAAGCAGCAGGTGAAGCAGACTTGATCTGGCTGACCAGACCCTTCACCGGCGTGTCGGCCTGGTTGTCGCGCGGCTGAAACCTCTTGCACGACGGACAGGTCCAATCCCGAGAGGCCGGCGTTCCCGCTGGGAGTCCCACACACGCGCAGTGATAAGCAGCGTTACATTTAGGGCACACTATAGACCCTATGCGCCTAGTAGGATTTGTACAAGCGGCACATTTGGACATTGTTTTTTTTTTTTTTTACGTAGGTAGACTTTTTCTAGTGTACAAGTGTTCAGATGTTTTTCACCTATATACAGCACAAATTTACTCACGAACAAAACTTTTCAAGTATTAATATATTATGTGTAGTTATATATATGTAGTTAAGATTTTTTTTGACGAGAGAAGTTGACACTGTCTGTCCCTATAATATCGTGTGGACCCGCTGTCAGAAATAAAGTAAGTGCACAGACTTGAACCCGTTAGTGACTTATCCACTTAAAATACTATTAAAGTGCCCAACAAAAGCTTTTATTTGCACAAAGAACCGCGATCGGCGTTTAGGCACCTACTTAGCACATCATTATATTCATTATGTTTCAACGACTCAGAGATTTTAAGTTTGACTCTTGCAACCGTTAGCTCGTGCCTTGATCAAGTTTAGCCTTAGTTAGAAATGGACAGAGTAGTCCTACGTATTTAATTTGTAAGGGACTGTAGTTTCCAACTGTACCTATCTAATCGTAAGTAGTGATGTGTAAATTGATGAAAGTTTCCAAAAAGTTTGAAAAGTACTCAAAAATTTCTAGAAAGTTTCCCAAGGAATTAAGGAAATGTACGTACCTGTACATAGTGTATAAGAGTTACAGTTTTATGCTTCTCAGGTACGGAATTTCCATGTTGGAAATGGAAAGTTTAATTTCCCGTACAAAAATGAGAGAATTATCCGAAGTTTTCCCATGTTAAATTTTTGCAATATATGAAACTTTCCGTTGGCATATCAGTAATCGTTATGCTATGTATTTTTTTGGGATGTCTGACAGTGCCAGGTATAGTAATTACTAGCACATTGCTAAGGCTGGAAACAGTGCTCGACCGACGTCAGCACGTATGGTCGGTCGCGCGTGTTTTACTATGGCCGCATACGCGCTGACGGTGAGCATCGGCATCGGTCTGAACGCACAGTATGCTTTCTACACCGATAGCTACGCCCGACCGAGCATACACTGTTTCCAGCCTAAGGGATTCAAGCCTCCCCCTAAAGCATATCTGATTCATTTACTTTCATAAATCGACCTCAGCGATGTCAAGTGTTCCAAACGATGCCAAGCTCCTCACAAACCAAAATCCTGGATCAGCTACTGTATGCTTAGTAAGTGAGTAACTATGAGGTATTGGCGTTAATCCGTTGTGTTAAATGTTACTGATGCAACCGTCATTATGAAGCACTGCGTAATAGGTAGGGCTCTATCTCCTCCTACCCAAATAGCGGGATACTATGTGCTCTGCATAGGCAATTGTCATCATCATATCAGCCGAATCGAAAGACGTCCACTGCTGGACATAGGCCTCCCCCAAAGAGTGCCACAATGAACGGACTCCCGCGACCTTTACCAGGTCATCAGTCCACCTTGTGGGGGGGCCTACCCCCGCTGCGTCTTCCGGTACGTGGTCACCACTCGAGAACTTTTCCGCCCCAACGGCCATCGGTGCTACGTGCAATGTGGCGCCCACTGCCACTTAAGTTTAGCGATAGGTATCGGTTACCTTGGTTCTGCTGCGGATAGCAATTGTCATGCATGTCTTAAAGTATTGTTTATCTAAAACTCAGCTAGATTTTTTTAATGTTGTAGTTACAAAATGTACCCAGGTGTTTATTTCTGATTGTTTTTACGATCCTATATCCAGGATGGATGACCTATTTGACAGTATCTTAAAAACTCATTTAATACATTCACGTGAACTTATCACTGTAACTCTCACTTAGTTAATCCTAAACATACTGTGGCAAATCATTTGCATGCCCCAGTTTATATCTAGGTAGATAATTACTTTCTTATATTGTGCTAAACAGCTATGTTGTAGGGAATCGGGCCAAGAATTAGCGTGAAATATGGCAAGGTTGTTTTCACACGGTGGACGGACGTGCCCTGTCACTGTCGGTCACTGGGCCGTGTTCTGTCTGACACTGCAATTTGAACGACGCCGTTACCGCTATGACTATAATATTAGTGCTATTGTCATTTTGTTATTTTAATATGTAATAGCTGTAAGCTAAAAGTTAAGAGGGTCTTATATAATGTAAACTGTTTGTGAGAAGTAATGGTACCCATGTTTTTCTGAGGTTTTGGGCGTTTCATTCGTATTTTTTGACGTGATAGCGTCTTATAAATCGATGAACGCCGACTGCACCCACGAAAAAGTGTGACTCATTGTCCCGTTCCGTTCTAGAGATTCCAAATTTGGCACGTAGGTTCCTAAGGTCTAGGGGTGCACTAATTAGAAAGGATTATTCAAAATTCACCCTCCAAGGGGGTGAAATGGGATCCAAAGTTTGTATGGGGAAACAAGATTAGATCGGCTATTTTATTCGAAACTTCACAAGAGTATTCGTAACGATAAATTAAATACGTGTTATGCAATTTTTCATCAATGTTTTCTTATGACGTTATTACGTAAAATTATCGTCCGTAAACCGACTTTACAGACAACCATTTTTTACAATCGTCTATGTATATTGTTTAGTTAGAATAACAGTGTATTGGGCTGCGGATCATGAGACTGACATATCGATATGAAATAAGAATCGCTTTGGTTGATGCGATGCGCACACTAACACAAGAGCACACCGAAAATTATACGATTCCAATAAAATCTTAATACCTACAACTATCATTGTATTTGCCGGGTCCGAAAGGGATAACCTTTCGGACCCGGCCAATACAATTGTGCAGGTTGATTACATTTTAATTGTCAAATCAAAAACATATGTCAATCACAGACTAATCTGTGATGTAAATATGTTTCATTTTACGTTACCAGGGTCTTGTTTTTCCGGTCTGAAAGGGTTAAAATATAGGTAGTTAAAGCAATGAAGCGTAAGTTGCAGTGTCCAACTTGCAACAGGATGGCTCACGGTATTGGAGCTCCCGAAGTGTTGTGGAACCGCCCTGTGCAACCCGAACTGAGCCAATATGGACTGGAGCGCAAATAGGAAAATGTATGAAATAAAACGTCGCTAGGCAGCCGATTGTAACAGCGATTGCCTGAAAGTGTGTACTGAAAGTGTCCACTCCGCCTCCAATTTCCGCCCCAGTCCAAGTTGGCTCAGTTCAGGTTGCACAGGGCGGTTCCATAACACTTCGGGAACTCAAATACCGCGTTGCCTCTTGTACATACACTGCAACTTCGCGTCATTGCGCTGAATATTACCTACGTCATAAGAAATCCTGTGGTTTTATCTTGTTTCACCTAATCGAATGAGCAATACCTACGGCTCATTCGATTAGGTACTGTCGAAACCAGCAAAGTTGGCTAACGATTAATACTGGCTGCTAACAAATAAAAATGATACCTAAGTAAAAAAGGTTCGTTTAACAAAAATGACAAATTACACAAATGTCAATTCAACGCGGATGCTCGCGACAGTTAGCCGACATTTTTGTTGTTGTGATTGTTTATTTGTGTTTTAGTAGTTTCAAAATTATTTGTGTGATGTAAACAGCCATTTCAACCACATTAAAGTTTAAGAATATTTTATGTTTTCCATTAGTGACAACTTTCTGGATATCAGATCAATTTATGCTTATGTAACTTTTACAGACATTACTTACATTGTTTTAAATCTATATAACAGTTCTTACATATCTTGTTTAAACAATGTCCATTCTAGAAATATTTTACGACTTAATACAGGTTATTAATTTCTTATTTGTTTTGGAATTTTATTATATAAAACAAAAACAACTAAAAATGTATCACCATCAATTAAGCTAAACTTAAAACTAAGTGTCAAACAACCCGCCCCGCGTCCCTCCAGGTGCAAAGGTGCCCATCACGCTAGTCGCATTGCCGCGCTGAACAGCTATGGCTAACCTTTGCACCAGAAAGAGGACCCAGAGCGGGGATCCAATCCTCTTTCCTCCAAACGACGACCCACTTCCCTAAAAAAGTATTTATTTTTCAATTTAGGCATATTAAATGGCCCTATGAATGTCAATAAACTACCACCGGTTCGGAAAGAAAACCTCGGCCTCGAGAAGAACCGTTTTGGCCTCTGTGCACCAACATAGACTACATATTGAATAAGAATCACTTCACCAGATGGATCAAGAGAACCTCGTCCCTCTCGAAGCCAAGCTCCCGGCCGATAAGAGCAAGAAATGCGACTGTCTCCTCACGAGCGAGAAGATCCGACAAGTGCTCACCAAGTTCCCGCAGCCGATCCCGCCCACTGGCCTACTTGTGCCTAAATATGGATATTCTAACGTAACTATCAACATCCACCAAACCGCCTGTAATCTTAGCGGTGTTCGTTAAAATCTGAATGTATGGAAAGTTTGACAAGTTTCTATGGCATGACAGCTGCCGGCGCCATATTTAACGTTGATCGGACTGTAATTGTAAATCGGTGCACCCCGCCCTAAGTAGATTAAAAATTTACTACATGCCAATACAATTGGGTAGTGTCCTCATGTTAAAATTGATATCGCAGTGTTGCTAAATTGATAGTAAACCTTCAAATAAATGCAATTAAGTATAAATTACGAAATATAATTAAAATCATAAAAAGATATGGCCCTTGAAAGTTTACAAAAAATATGCATTTTTTTTATTGTCCAAAAGTAAATTTAAAGCTACCAATAGAATCCTTACGCTTTTATAGAAACAACATTGTATGACAACTATGGTCCTAAACGCAGTATTTCGCAACCGAAACAGCAATTTACTTGATTTTCCATATAACGACTAGTACAAATATTACCCTGTGACGTCATAATTCAATGTTAATCAGTATGGAACGTTTTCGGCTACCGCCAGCGAGGTCCGTCTTTAACTCAATTTTTTGGGTATTTATGTTCTTTAATTGTACTTACTCCCATACAAACATTTGTTCCACACCAAAAACTGGTTCGGATGGCATCGTAAAAAAAAATTAGGACACAAGCCTATTACAATACAAGTTTTTCTGCGCAGCGTGATGCTTCAAGTTCCGTACAGTTGTGGTAGATTTCGATTGAATCCAAAGCCTAACACCGTTTCATCCCCGTGAATCAAATATAAGCCCTGCCTTAGTAGTAAAGTGCCGTTCCTGGGCATATACTGGGTTGGACGACCGGTTAGCCTAGTGGGTAGTGATGCTGCCTACGAAGGTCTTGGGTTCGAATCCCGGTAAGGGCAAATATTTGTGCGATGAGCATGAATATTTGTTTCTGATGTCTTCTATGTATTTAAGTATTTATATCTATTATATTATATATATATCGTAGTCCTGTAGTACCTGTAACACAAGCCTTATTGAGCTTACTATTAGGCCTAGTTCGATTTGTGTAAGAATGTCCCCTAATATGTATTTATTTATTTATATTCCCAGCTAGGAAAGTAGTGCTATTCATCATTATCATATATCAACCGAAAGACGTCCACTGCTGGACATAAGCCTCCCCTAGAGAGTGCCACAATGACCGGTTCTGCGCCACCTGTATCCAGCGGACTCGCGACCTTTATCAGGTCAACTGGCGCCTCCATTAACGGCAGGGACGGAAACGCCGGAGTGGTTTTAGTGGGTAGACTCCCTCCCCCTTCTCTTTAAATAGAGTTGGCTGGAGGGTGAGAGTCCCACATACCTCCCGTCATAGCATCCCCGGGATGCGTAAGTGCTTTTCCACTCCGTCAACAAAAATAAATGGCTCAGATTTTCCGATGTGTAATAGGACTACTTACGCCCCATGACTAGTTAGTACTATTACATATCGGAAAATCTAAGCCCTGTAAGTATTAGTTCATAGCTTTGAACCAGTTTCCAGTAGCAAAAGTAGATAACGAATCTTTTCACCTCTCCAGGGTAATGTGTGTAAAGAGTGTGTTACGAATTTGATAACCAACCGCCGACCGATACCCGAGTTTCCCACCAACAGTCTGGAGTTGGAGATTGAAAGACCCGTGAATCATGCGAACAATATAACGCGTCACAACAGTATCAAGAAGGTATGTGACCATTGGATGTTCATAAAAATGATATCAATTACTTGTTGACATCTTAAACCTTGATTTTATTAATTTGATTCACATCCCAATCCCATTTCAATAATTATATTTCACGCACTCTTCCACGCGCACTTAGTAAAGGCGCGTTTTCAGAGATTGATATAAGGTCCGCATTCGGGCAACCTAGTCCAGGCAATGAACTGACAACTTGTATGGAATAAATGTCATATTTGGAAATAATTTATAATAGCTAATTTTTTTAATGTAACGGATTTATTATCAATTAAATAGTTACCTAGAGGCAAAATCCAACAAAAAATCAGACATCAAAAAAACAACTATTTAATTAGCTCCTAAAAAGTCCGGATACATATTTTTTTTAAATCTTTATTTAGGTCCATTTACATTTGCTTTAAAATATTCTATATAAATAAAATAAAAAAGACAATGAATGTTTAATTTAAATGTATATAATTACTTCCGGGTGGAAAGTTTGTTAGATTCTTGAATAAAGCATCTTAGAATAACGTTTTAGAATGAAATAAACAAAAAAAACGCTATTATAAATTAATGTTTTTCGAAACCGTATTTTGCCTGGAGTAACCGTTTTCATTGGTCGATAAGCGCCACATTCGGGGTGCGGAAGATTTTCCATACGCACCATGGCGTAGCGCCCACATGCGGAAAGCCGTTTTCATTGGTTGATAAAGTCGAGCGGGAGTTCTCTTGGATGTATGTTCTAGTATATTGTCTCCGTCGCACTTATCGACTGACTTAAACTAGCTAGTGACTAGCGAGTGAAACACATTGATTTTCGATTGGAATGTGAATGTGGAATTAGTTGGGATTTCACCATCATAACCGTATTCTTAACTATCCAGGGCACGGATCGGATACCGGTATTTTCTCCATACACATTAAACCGGTATTATTTCGTTCTTTGGTTATAATATCATTTTTGATCAGGCAGTTTAATAATACGAATATGTTACCTAAATACACGATAGAGGCCTAAAATAATTCAAAATATTAGACTACTTCGGGGATTTTTTTAAAACTGGTTCCGATCTCTGATCCAGGGGGTTAATCACGTAACGTTCCGAACATTTAGATCTACCTGATGCGAGTACAATGCATTACGTGATCGACCAGCAGACCGACATGTTTTAATGACAGCTAGTGACATTCACGAGTCGCAAAATCTTACATTAACTTACGCTTACACAAGCGCTTTGAGGTAGGCAAAGCAGATGTAATTGAATGTTCAGCGCCAATTCTAGCAATTGATGATTTAAAACGAACACTGCCTTTGGCCTTGTAGTCATGTCGTAGACTTGGTTACTTTTCGACTTGTTTCGAAGCCATGCGTTCAAAACCGAACCTTTTTTAGGGTTCCGTACCCAACGGGTAAAAACGGGACCCTATTACTAAGACTTCGCTGTCCGTCTGTCACCAGGCTGTATCTCAAGAACCGTGATAGCTAGAGTTGAAATTTTCACAGATTATGTATTTCTGTTGCCGCTATAACAACAAATACTAAAAAACCGGCCAAGTGCGAGTCGGAATGGGGCTCCCATACAACAGACATAATTTTTTTGCCGTTTTTATAGATAATGGGACGGAACCCTTCGTGCGCGAGTCCGACTCGCACTTGGCCGGTTTTTACTATGGCTATACCATGTTCTATCAAAATATATAGTTTAACGAAGTCCCATTGTATGTAAAATTACAATACCGTTTCAACAAATGACTCTAAAGTGACCGATTGCCTAATTGGCGAAATGATACGATCGCTGAGGGCGAGCTATGGTCGTGCTTTAAGTTCGTGTCTGTCTGTCTATCGTCCATCGCCCTGACGCTTCTTCAGATATATACAGTCAGCAACAATTACGTCAAATAATGAAAGAGTGACTTGTGTCACAAGCTTTCCTGAGAGGCATCACACTTAGCGATATTTTTCAGCGATACAGGCATAATGCAACAAGGAACCCGTTTCTTAATCCGCTTTAACCTGACGCACTGACGCTCCAATTCCTAAAGGTGCCTCAATCAACCATTGTGGCCATTATGGTCCATCATACAGCACGCAACTGGATTCATTATTTTTGTCCCCTTAAACGGACAATTACGGATAGTAACCAAACCGACAGGTTAGACGTGACTTAAACATCACTTTAGAACCTTAATCTGCCATTTTTTTTAAGACACACTGCCATCGCATTCCAACGCATAACTGCGTCCTTGCCCTGCGCCATGACGGCCCATTGTGTAGAGGAGCCTTTACGGTTCGGCCACGACTTAAAGCGGCGGCGGCAGCGATGCGCCACACGTGAGAGCGAAAGCCGTTAGTGTTGACGTGAGCTGCCTAATTTACACCATAAACAATACGAGAGTGAGATGACTTTACTGGCGAAGTACCTTAGGCCTTGGTCTCCTATAAATCACGCCGTATGCTGCGTCACAATGCTTACTATGGACATGTACTGGTGTGGTCGTCGGCCACAACAGTACATTTCCATAGTAAGCGTTGTGACGCAGCGTACGGCGTGATTTATAGGAGACCATAGCCTTATAGAAGAGCAGCCATTATAACACTACTGCTTGCTCTAAGGGTATGTAGTGTTGTGTTAAGGTCGCCAGTGCTCCTGAGGGTGTACCATCGCCAACACAGTTAACTGACCATCCGTGCACTTTATGTGCATTGTAATAAGGTTCAATATAAATACAGGATGGTCAGTTAACGTGTCGGCGTTTGTACTGTGTAGAGTAGAGTGTGGAATCTGGATTTGTCTCTAGATGTCTAGACTAAGACTATGAATCATCAAATCAATAAACACGACACACGTACGAGTATGTTAATTCTTTTGAGTATCAGGCACAATACGGCCGTGTGGGTCAATATCTTCGTTTTGATATCGCGGTTGACTGTACTGTCGTTGGAATGTTTTGCTTGTTATCAAAGGAATTCGGTACATGTCTTAGGTGTCACTGGGAAAGATAGATTTTCGCAGATTGAGTAGACGCAGATGTATGGAAGAGGGTTTTCTTTTCCACTTGCGATTGTTCTAGATTAGGCGAAAGAATGTATGAAGATTTTTAACATCAACATACATTGAACAACAACTGGCTGCAAGCTCTTTAGAGAAAATAGCCCAAAAATGTTACATTTAAATTTGAACTTTTCTTTGAAGTACTACAACGGCTCTTGAAAAAATGTTTCTCTTTGTAAGTGAAAAGGACAGCCTTTTCAGTAAATCACGTCCTATACAAGCTGCCCGCGGGGCGCTATCCACGTATTACAGAGTATATATACATATATATACCTTTGAACCTCCAAACAAACTCCAACCAAAAACATCCACGTTCTTTAAACTGGTGAAAGATTTTTTTAAATCAGAATTGTAGTTCCGGAGACTACTCTCTATATACAAACTTACAACCCCACAGATTTAATCCTCTTTATTACTACTTAGTGTAGGTATAGATAATTCTTATTATAAGTATTTTTCCACTAACAGTCGAATGTCTTTTTCTACCTCCTATTGGATATCGTCTCAGACCAAATCGATCATAGCAAAACCCCTCAATCTGATCATCGTTAGCTAGCACCTTTGAAAAATGTGCAAATATTGTTCCAACTATTGAAAGTTAATAGTTTGTTAGATATTTTGGAGTTTTTGTTAGCAATAGTCGTGTTTGATAGGATCGGGGTTCGTGACGGAGTCTCTTCCTCTGGCAGTTCCCAGCGGGCAGAAATCGAGATTTATTCGTGCTTGGTTGCTTACATAATATCATATTTTTCATAGTAGGAGTTATTGGAATGCTGCGATTTATGGTGCTACTTTCATTTCAGAATTTCTTTGCAATTCGTTGTAAAGTAACTATTGAATAAATAAAGAGTATTGAACCTACATACATACCTACCTACCACATTAAAGCATACCATTGTAATGTGTTACAATATAAATACTTATTCTTTACTAGCTTCTGCCTGCGACTTCGTCCGCGTAGAGCTCGTATATAGCGTAGCTCCATACAAACTTTAGGCCACCATTGCACTCCCTTTAAGGATGATTTCCGGGATAAAAACTATTCTAGGTTCTTTCACGGTATTCAAACTATCACCAGGGAGCGAAACTATGGTGCCGATGACAGACTTATGACGTCAAGCTACATACAGAGTGTTTTTATCTAGATTATAGATACCTATTCAAATAACAACTTATTGGCACCTTCTCTTTGTCATGTTAAAAACAAGATTGCGTTCTGCATACTTCGTCATCCAATGAAACATTTGTTGTTTTGTTTCATTATTAAAAATAAAAATAAATACAAGATTATGATTAACATTAACTAAGATGAATTAAAACTAAGTTAAATCTAAAAAAGGCCCTCGAGGCATTGTACCGAGGATGCTGGCGGCATTTCCTCGCTGAATTGCAATGCTGATGCGTTGCGCGAGAAAGCCGCCAGCTCTTCGGTCACCAGTTACTTCGACCAGACGTTTCGCGATTTCTGCAAATAACTTATGCGCACTGGGACCCCACGAACCGAGGGTCTCAACGCCAAAGGGTAAAAAGTCGTACTCTCTGCCGAGGCCCCTATATTTAATACATTTATTTGTTTCATTTACTTGAGGAAAAATATTATTTGTTAGAATTACATTAGTACATTACCTAATAAAAAAAATTATTCGTATGGCGAAACTTTTTTTTTATTTTCTAGTTTACTCCCCAAAAGTGGCCCCCTTGTTCAGAATTCATTAATTTACTTTACGCGTCTATCTTTGGGTCACCAATTTACATATGTGTACCAAATTTCAACTCAATCGGTCCAGTAGTTTCGGAGCAAATCGGCTTTGACAGACGGACAGACAGATAACCGAGTGATCCTATAAGGGTTCCGTTTTTTTCCTTTTGAGGTACCGGAACCCTAAAAAAGGTTGACGCAGGAATCATTCTATTCCCCCCTCGAGGGTGCCCGCCTTGTCGGGGCGGGGGGGCTTAGTAACCGTGGACTGGTCACCCACGGCGAAGCTAAGAGGCACCAGGGCCGGCCTGTGTGGGCCGCTGGCTGGCCCGAGGAGGGCGCTCCTAGCGGGCTTGCCTAAGCCCGCTTAGGATGCGTTGGGGAGGGACCGCAGAAGAAGAGGAGTACCTCCTTATCTTCTGCGGCCGAGGCGGGATCGCAGGGGGAGAGGCGTGTTGGTATTACGGTGCGCCACTCTCCCTACCCCCTGCGAACTTGGCGGGGCCGTTCCGCTGAAACGGCATTGGAGGGACCGCAGAGGAAGAGGAATGCCGGTATTACGGTGCGCCGCTTTCCCTATCCTCTGCGGCCGAGACGTGGTCAGTGGCGGAACCACAGACCTGATCCGCCACCGGGTGCTGGAATTTCCCGCACCCATGATCTCCTCGTAGCGGACTCAGGGGGGTCCGCTACTGAACTGGTGGAGATCGAGGAGGCAGGTGCGCCGAAACATCTGGCGTGCCTCTCATGGAGGGCCCTCGGGCATCCGCGAAGGAGCCGCTTGTGGGCGGGTGCCGCCGGCGGGGTCGCGGATGTGTGCGCAAGCGTTCCCGTAACCTCGCCACAAGGCGGCGTGGCGGCAAGTGGGGGGGGGGGTTTTTAGTGGGTACACCGTGGGTCTCATTAGCCCATACGGGAGTCCCACATAACCACTCGGGTCACCCCCTACACCCGGGTGGTATGCGTAACGCATTATCCCCTCCTAAAAAAAAAAAAAAAGGAATCATTCTATTCATATAACGTGTTCTATATCTCTAGTCTACGAATGATTATTTAAAGGTATAAAACATAGTATGACATATAAAATATTCGAATATAATATGAAGATGATTGACATATAATATGAAAAACAGTAATTAATCATAGTTAAACTATTGAAAGCTCAATATTGTATTTTGATTTGTAACAATTGTTATTAAGAATACATTTCATTTCATTTTCTTCAATGAGCTGCAGCATGTACCTATCTTAAAAATAGTTTTTTTTTAATATTCAAGCTGTGTACCACATGGGTATCATAAGTCATAAGATCATAACATTCATAACACATTCGCTGCCGAGAATCGCTACGCGCTACGCTCATAGGCGATCCCGTGGTTTTCCCCGTATGTAGCGGAAAACGACTACGGCGTAGGCGTTCGCTACCGAGAATCGCTACGCGCTACGCTCGTAGGCGATCCCATGGTTTTCCCCGTATGTAGCGGAAAACGACTACGGCGTAGGCGTTCGCTACCGAGTATCGCTACGCGCTACGCTCGTAGGTGATCCCGTGGTTTTCCCCGTATGTAACGGAAAGCCACTACGGCGTAGGCGTTCGCTGCCGAGAATCGCTACGCGCTGCGCTCGTAGGCGAACCTGTGGTTTTCCCCGTATGTAGCAGAAAGCCACTACGGCGTAGGCGTTCGCTGCCGAGAATCGCTACGCGCTACGCTCGTAGGCGATCCTGTGGTTTTCCCCGTATGTAGCGGAAAGTGACTAAAGTAATCGTACGACGCCATAATGAAGATAGACATAACTCTAAAGGCATAACTTTATGTAACCGATTAACTTATGGAATTTACTCCTTTACTTTTCGCTAAACCTATCCATTATTATTATATAGGTAGGTACTTAATATAACATAGTTTCTTACTCAAATCTTTTGTGTGCTATATAACAATAAATACTTTATATCGTTTTGATAAGCATTTTACCTGGCGGATGGGCGCCGGAAGGCGCGAAGGCTGATTTGATATCACTTACACGATAAAAGTTAAAGTAATTGTTTACTTATTTCAAGTTAATGTTAAACCTTGTTTGTTTAAATGAGGTTACCTGCTCGTTAAGCGTTAGGTGATGCTTAATTAACGCGTATGTAATGTGCGATTGTGATCTCTCTAGGTTAAGACCATGTACAGTTGTTTTGTGCGATATGGAATTAGGTTAGATATCGGTGGCGATCTAGCTTAGTTTAACTTGAATTCGGTCTACAAATTCGGTTACAAAAAAAACTGCGTTTGAAATTAGATTGTATTTATGTTATACATGCGGTTTAAAATACCAATAGCAGATGAGTGTTTTCCATCAGATAATGGCGCTAGAAATCTTATTTATCAGTATCTGAGTGGATTGCAAAAAAATTGTACATAGTTAAGAGTTTGTACAATTTTTTTGCAATCCACTCATCTAGACTAGTGGCAGCGTGTCCAGCTAAGTTCAAAGCCAAAAGGAACTGGCGACGCAGCAGAAACCGGAATTTTTGTGGCATTTTTGAGCTGTATATTCACGTAATAAAATCTTAATATCTTTACAAATTTTCATGTGTTAAGTAAATAGTCATTCTTCAGAATGCCAGGTCGCCGGGTACCATTGGTACCGTACCAAAGGGGGGAGCCGGGCTCCGTTAGGAAGATGATGAATTCTTCAATTATTTGTAATGGAAGGTTTATTGTCTGCATATTTAGCACACATAACACAATAAGTTGCGCAATATCTATTTTGAAATTACGTACGTATATCGCAATATTCGCAATCGATAGCTATACATTAAAAGTCGATAAATGAGAAGTCACTATAACAGCTCAAAAATGCCACGAAAATCTCGGTATCTGGTTATATTACACGAACCATTTGGAGCCACTTTTGACTCCTTAATATCTCAAAATCTATTTAAAATTTTGTTTTTATGCTTATTCTTATCATAGTTAACTTTTGCCCACTCTGGTTTAAGTCTTAAAAGCTTCTAAATTACCGAATACGAATATTTGGCAAAAGCATAGCTAGATTTTAGTCTTAAAAAAAAACGTTACCGCCAACGTTCTTCAATGTGCCCTCTAGATTGCCGCGCCCTGGCGTCTATAAACTGTTCAAAGATCGCTTTAGAAAGACAAACTTGGGACGCAACTCTCCACTCTCAAGAATGTTTCACCTTTACAACCATCTCCCGAACTCCTTGGGAGCGGACTTGCTTCACGACAGTTTATTAAGATTTAAAAGAAAGGTGCTCAAGCATTTCGGCTCCCAGGATTTCTCGAGAACCTAAATTAGCATGTTTCTCACAAAACATTTCTTCTTGATCTTTTTTATTTGTTGTATGTTTTCTTTAATTATTTTTTTGTTCCCATTTGTAAAACTTGTAAGTTACATTAGTTTTGTATGTTTTTAGATACCAAAATAAGCTGTGGTTACCTATAATTAGATGAACATCAACCTAGAATATTACCTAAGCTACTAATTGAATTGTATGATGTATTGTCTGTTGGTGATCCTTAATAAATAAATAAATGTACAGGGGCGAGATTGGAGCATGGTGGGTGAGCTGATTCAACTACTGCGGTTAGCGGTGGGTGCGACGGCTTCGATGCTGTACTACGTCATATATGGCTGGATGAGTTTCGTCTACATAGCGCTTCGAGTGTCGCTGTACTTCCGTCAAGCCGACAAGTGAGACCCCTTCATAATAGGCTTGAATGACTAAATTTTTTTGACGATGCCATTAAAACCAGTTTTTGGAGAGGAACAAATGTTTTTATGGGAGCAACTACAATTAAAGTAGCTACATAAGTAGCAGTCTAAAACGCTTCATACTGATTGACTCAAAAGTATGACGTCACACGTTGCTATTTGAACTAATCATTGTAGGGAAAATCAAGTAAATTGCTGATTCGTTCGCGAAATACTGCGTCTAGTCCATAGTTGTCATACAATTTTGTTTCTATAAAAGCGTAAGGATTCTATTGGTAGCTTTAAATTTACACTTGGGCAATAAAAAAAATGCAAGTTTTTTCTAAACTTTCAAGGTTTATATCTTTTTATGATATTAATAATATTCTTGAATCTATACTTTATTATAATAATTTGATGGTTTACTATCCATTTAGCAACACTATGTTATCAATTTGCATCATGTCTATTGAACAGCTTGGTTGTATACATGCATTTTTCTTCCGCAATGCCTAACGGGTGACCCCTTCCTGGAGCCGTAGCATGGTTGGCCTTATCACGCGATAAGTGACAAAATAAGAGCGTCGTCTCGTTCTATCGAACGGTGTCAGCCAGTGACGCACGCTCTATCCTATCACCTATCGCGTGACAACGCCAACCATGCTACGGGGCCTGGAGCCGTAGTTGGTGTCCTTATCACGCGACAAGTGACAAGATAAGAGCGTCGTCTCGTTCTATCGAACGGTGTCAGCCAGTGACGCACGCTCTATCCTATCACCTATCGCGTGACAAGGCCAACCATGCTACGGCCCCTGGTATAGTTAAAGCAGTATATTAGCTGCATATAGGGCCGAACTTGGGGCGTGGTGGGTGCAACTGCTGCAACTACCAGTGGTGGTGGCTACTAACTAGGTCATGTATGGCTGGATGCAGCTCGTCTATACAGCGCTTCGAGTGGCGCTGTATTTTTGTCAAGCTGACAAGTGAGTACAACCCTTCTTAATTGAACAGCTCGGTTGTATAGAAGCGTTCTTCTTACGCCATGCCTGAGGGATGACCGGGTTTCCCGGCACAGAGGATGCAGTATCGTTGGCGGTACACACTGAAGTCTTTTATTTATCATAATTATATAATAGGTACATGTGTGCAGGGGTGAGCTTGGAGCGTGGTGGGTGTAGTGGTTCAACTATTATTATATATAAATTAAACGCTTAAAAATCCAAATGCGCGAGCGAGGCAATCAGTGCTATTGGTGGAGTTTTTACTTGCAAGCCGCTTCGCTACCTGTTACAAACGCCAACACACAGTTAACTGACCATCCTGTATTTATATTGACCCTTATTACAATGCATACAAAGTGCACGGATGGTCAGTTAAATGTGTTGGCGATGGTACAAACTCTGGTGTCTACTTTCCCTCTAATCGTTGTGTTATTAACATTTTTATACCCCGCCCTGTACCCACTATCGCTTGGCCGTATGCAGGCGTTCTTCCTTCGCAAATGCCCGACGGGTGAGTAGGCCTCTTTCTGGTACAGTAGGTAAATGCAGTACAGGAGCAAGCTGGTGGTGGTTGGCTCTAGCACTGTAATACGTCATTTACGGCTGGATGCAGTGCGTCTACACTGCGCTTTGAGTGGCGCGTACTTTTTTTCGAACGAGCGAGCGAAGCGAACGAAGTTCAATGAATCGTTTGTCTGTCCGGCGTCCAGTGTCCTGTGACTGCCCCGCTGTTCTTCTCTACAGATCGCATTTCTCAGCCGACTCTCGTGAAATTTTGTGAGCAGGTTCTTTAATTATTTAGAATTTTATGGTCAAGTCACTTTGTCGAAATAAAAAAAAATATTCAAAAGAAGTCAAGCCTCCGAGTTTTACAGTTCACAAAGCCACCGAGTGTTATATATTCGGTGGTGAAAATCAGGTAATCTAAGTATACAACCCGCCAGACGGCAAGCGGATGCTTGCAACGCCATGGGTGTTACGTGTAAGTTGCCGATCCTCAATATAAAGCGAGAGCACGAGACGTGAAACTCATACCCATCTTGAGTCAACTGTATTAAAATCAGTGGTGATATAATAGTAAGTAATTATTTTGTGTCTCAAATATATTTTTTTCGGTTTCCCAGGCCAATGAAGATCACGCTAGGGGTTATGGCAGTGACGTCACTCGTCGTGGGGCTCAATATACTCCTGCGCATACGGAAACTATACACAAGCATTTTACGATAAGTGTTCCATTTTTAAATTTGGTTCTTGTTTTTTTATTAGTTGGTGCTTCAGCTTTAAACTGGGCTGATATTATGATATTATATAGAGTTTATTATCGAAAGTATAAAAAGAACGTACAAAATATTGACTTGACGGCACCGAAATATTTTTTCGAATTAATTTAAAATTATGATTGTAATAAAATGTTTATTTTCGTTCAAAATATACGCCATGATTTTAATATTGCTTCATTTTGTTTAAGGATATTGATTAAGCTGTGTGTTGTAAGTTTTTGCTGCAATGATAAGTAAATAGTTACCTAATTGGTTATTAAATTTTAAATGGACTAACGCACCTTCTAAGATTTATTTTGGCGTATGTAATATGTAGGAACTCATATTGACTGAAAATTTAGTAGCACAGGGCACTAACTACACTAACGGGGTAGTTAATTAAGTATTTCACTAATTGCTTCCCAACTGCCATTAGCGGTCTCGATAAGCGGATTAACCGTATAGCGTCTCAAACAGGGGTTTCGCTTTAGGAAGTGATTAAGGCATTCGCTTTTGTCCAAAGCAAGGCGTTTCGCGGACCAAGAGGCTGCCACCAGCATTCATGAACCAACTGCCGCGCCGAACGTACACAGACAACGTTCTATTGTGTTCAAATTTTCCCGCGTAGCGCGCGGCTGAAACTTTTCCGAACGAGTTCTTTATTTGAACATTTAAAAAGTTTTATGTAGAAAGGTTTTATTAATATTTTAAAAGTTTGTTTTCTTTTTATTTATTTTTTAATGTGCGTTTTGGTGGCGATAGGTAAATGACAGTTTTATGAGAAGTGCGGACCGCTAAGTGTGTGCAAAATGGTGTTAAGTGTGAGGTAAGTGGAGTATGTAATTTCGGGAGACATTTTCGGAGTTTCGAGAGTGTTTGGGAAATTAAATGCAGTCTTTATTTAAGTGTTTATTAGCAACTTATTTATATCGGAGCAATCGAAAGTGTTAGGTAATGTCCTAAGTTGATTTTATGTCTAATAAAAGTTTCAGCAATTGTATTGAGTGTCTAATCGCGGAATTTGCTGTGCCTGGTTTAACAGCAAAGTACTCGTATGTCTAATTCGTGTGACTTGTTTTCGAGTCTGGATTGATCTGGGTTGACATATAAAGCTCTGAAAAAAATGTTTCTCTTTTATATTTTACGGGTCAGCGCTTCGATCAATAAATAAACTAAGTAGTAGATAATTATGTCATACATAGACAATGGTCCAAAACTCTTTAAGTATATTAAATTTATTATTATAATTTATTAAAAATATGAAAAAATAAGAGTTAGCGTGTGCATATTGCATGAACATGAAATTGGATTTCTTTGAACGATCATCTAGGCTCAGTGGGAACAATGAAAGTCCTAAATGTAAGTTCTGGTCTCACTTCCTCCACTATACAAAACAATAAAACAAATACTGTTTATTGCACACCTCAATAAAAGAACACTGTACAGAACATAATCAACACAAGTAGAGGCAAACAACAGGCTATCTTATCGCTAAAGAGCGATTTCTTCTAGACAACCTCAGCGTAAATCAAATCTACCCAGTATGATTCATAGTAGACTCCACATTAAACGTAGTCGGATATTTTCATTATTTTCTCCATATATAGATATTTTCGATTAGGTACAGCCTAGTTCTGATATTAGATCTGGTTTCGGACTAATGCACTTCAATTTAAATTTTCAATGCCTCTGAGCTCTAGCACCGGTAAATTTAGAATTATAGAAATATACCGAACTCGGACCGGAAAACGTTTCGTCGATAGATGATCTAAACAAGTTCTTATTGCCTTATAATACAATCGCGTGTAGATCATTTTGACCTCTTCCTACGCGTAACTACTTCTGGTGCTGACTGGTACTTTGCTTTTAATGTTTACTAAAACAATCTGTCAAATGAATTTCTGCGCATACAGCGTACTTCAAGCGTTTGCTCTGCGTTTCACATGAATAAAAAAAAGTAGGTACTATGATCTATACCGACTTGACAAATAGAGAGAAAAACAACATCGTAAAAATTAATTGATAATGCATGGTAGTAGCGCGATTTGGGCATGGGTACCTGTACCTTGTAGGTACAGAGATTTCATGCAATAATATTGAAAATATGCGTTAAAGAGGAAAAAGAAAAGATATGTAAATGTAGAGGGACCAAAGCACTTACCCTACTAAATCTAAACCATCTAGAGCAAAGCTAGGTCAAGGTTAGGTAACCTAAATCAGAGAGTTCACTTAGCCTGCTCGGTCAGCTTCGCGAAATTTTCTCGAATAAAAACTAGGCATCCAATTTTGAAAGTGTGGCAGATTTATAGGTCTCAGCTTCAACAGTTCAGTTTGATTAACAGTTATTAATCCTCACAAACCCTCAATTCTTACCACAAACAATCAATAAATGATTCACCACACGAAAAAGAATGTTTGAAAAACTAGTTCCGTGACCCCGCTACGGTTGATCGTTGTAAATAGCATTTCTATTGCCCTCACTTCCAAATACAACAATTCCTCTGGCGAGATCGCGCTGAATTTGCGTGGTGAACTCGGATTTGCAATCATTTATTTTGTATAGGCTGTAGGTTGACGCGGTGGCTTGGCCGGCAGACAGGGGACGGTAGATGGTCAAAAGTGGATCGTGGATCGTGGACATATCGACTTCGTAATAGGTACCTGGTTTGTGACTGAAAGCAAGTATGTAAAAAATATAAGCTCGCTTTGTTTCTGCAAGTCTGCGTTATTTTACGTCACCCTATATACCACCACTATAACACCATAAAATGGGGGACGATGCAAAGTTTTGTAGTCACTCATTAACATCATTTATTCCTCATTTTGTGTCAAGGCCGCGGGATCAAGGAAAGGAATCGGGGGTAAAGGAAATGTAGCTTTAAGGAGTAGGTAGCTGCCCTTCCCTACAACACACAGACAGAGGAAGTCAGAAAGGTCTTGAACCGAAGCATTCCTGTCTTGCACCGAAGAGTTACTTCTTCGAGCTGAAGATTATTTTGCCAGTCCCTCTCAATAAAACCGTGGCTATGCCCTCGCTACAACCACGAGTGGTAATATCTCGCTATTAATCATGGTTTTGACTTTTCAATAAAATACAATAATGAATGAGTTGTCAGCAAAAAAATCGAATACTTATTAATCTTATTATCTTAGGGGAAGATGATATAGACTTGCAAGCGTTCTTAGATGAAATACACAACAAAAGTTGGCATTACAATAGAATAGGTACAATGTATGTAAGTAACTTTCCTGTTTATCGTCTTATTTAATCCGAAATATCACACTAAAATCAATACCTAATAACAATAATGTAAAAATCAGTTCCTACTTACTAGACAAACGCGCAATACACAAAGGGGTCAATCAACTTTTTCTTGTTGTTATTTTGTCTGGGTAAGCCAAGAGTCAACAGTGACATAGTTTCTTAGAAAAACTACTATCAGTAATCAGTAATCTCTATAGCTTTTCATGGGTACAGTATACAGTTGGTAAAGATATAAATGTTCTGCCATGAAACCCTGCAGGGCACTGCAACATGCGTTTCATAAATAAGTACATTAATTGGCTTATTGTTAAATAAATATATAATTTGGAAATAAACTACACTTTCTATTTAACTGCTAATACAACTTTTTTAACTATTAACATACATTTTACCTTACATTATTTATTGATTTCGGGAACATAATAACAAAGAGTTAATCTCTATCACAAAATTGCTATAAGTAACATTTTTATGCTTAAAATTTAGCTTTTATTTTTTTATAATATTTTAATTTTATTTATGTAACTATTTTTTAGCTTTCAAAGAACTCTTGCAATGAATAAAAACATTTATTTGTTAAATACTCGGCATTTTTTAAAATAAATAATGACTCTTTATCATCACTTTTTATATTAATGGGGAGTTTATTATACACTTTGATGCACATTATATATGGACTAGAGCTATAAATAAATCTAAAAATACTATAAATTGGATTCCTATCATGCTAAGGATATGCCTCACTCTGGAATGAGTTTACCAATATAACAAAAACATGTGTTTAGTAAATAAAAAAAAAAACATAGTTTTAAAGAGTGGCCCAGGAGACGTAACCATGGCAACAAGTAACAAAAAATAGTTGATTGACCCAAATACAAAACCCATTAAAGAAGCAATAACAACAATTTCATTCAGAAGGCCGCTAGCTTCCGGCAAAAATCAGCAAAAACGTCACTCACCAATCTAGGTATACTGATGTATAAAGGTTGGAAACGCGTACGTTTTTCTTCGCACATGACTCGTTTATCGTCGTCACCTGTCTTGTAGCTGCGTTTTAAAAGGAACTAAGCGTACTTATGTCTTCAATGCGTTTAGTCGTTCCTTCGGACGCATAGAGCACGCGCGTAAGTTAAAGCGGGCTACTGTTACAGCTATGCGATTCACAAGTCACGCCTAACTTTGTCACTCCCTAGTTGATGCGGAGGTTCATAATAAATGATAGAACTCAGGTTTATACTTAGCATACAGTATATCTAATAACCCCTCGTCTATGATAAACTGCAAACTAGATACAGAGATTTGGGTTCGCGTCTTTCCTGTTGTCATTGCCAAAATAAATTGAAATTGTAACTTTATACACTCTTTTCTACTTAATTAGTATGATTGTGTCCTAAGGTATGAATATGCACCAAGTCCTTAACTATAGACCAGGGGTTTTCAAAGTGGGGGGCGCGACAACATTTTAAGGAGGGCGCGGGTCCCTGATGATGATGATTTGGGTAGCTAGCCCATTCACTTTCGTTTCCTTGCATCGAAGCGAAGGGGGGCGTGGGAATTTCATTTTTGGCAGCAGGGGGGCGTGCCTAAAAAAAGGTTGGGAACCCCTGCTATAGACCTCTCGAATGACATACACGGACAAACTTTGAGAAGAGTCCTTTCGCGCCAAAATGCGACGGACAATCCTGCCCCGCTATTCTGTAACTTGTTTTTAACACTGGTTCCCTTGAGTCAGGTATGTATTCGTGAATAGTATAATAGAGATGAGGTGCGAAGAGTCCGCGATGTCACCCGACGCGTGGTAAGTATAACGGCGCGTACGCATCGCCGCCCGCACACGTAGGGCAGAGATTACTGCCAAATAAACATATAGGTGAACTATGAACGAGGTGATTGAATGGGGAAAACAAAAGCATCATTACGAGTTTTCGATGAAAAGAAGTGTCCCCAAAATTCCATGTTATTTGGCTTTACATTTTGTAGCCAATAAAATATATGAAAAATCATCAGTCATCGCATAGTGGAATAAAAAATTGGGACCTTTTTGGTCAGAATTAATATGCGAGTCGGAAACACCTTATTATAGCTTTGTATAGCGTCATCATAAACTCCACTGAATACGCCCTTAATTAAGAATTGTGATTTTTTTTTGTTCATTACCTACAACTATCTCAAGTATAGGTCTAAAATTGAAATAAAAACAAGCTGTGCATATCGTCACATTATCAAATTGTGTGCAAGGGTTTTCATAAATAATTAATACACTTAGCAGGAACGAGAAAGTACGTCGTCTATATCGCTATAGGATTTAAGTAAAATAAGGTGCTCGATATGACAGATTTCAATAATCTTGCTTTTTCTTACAATCATAGATAGCGAAAATGATAGAACTT
Source organism: Epinotia nisella (assembly GCA_932294315.1). Lineage (NCBI taxonomy): Eukaryota > Metazoa > Arthropoda > Insecta > Lepidoptera > Tortricidae > Epinotia > Epinotia nisella. The sequence goes on along the minus strand of OW028687.1, from coordinate 14,204,187 downwards.
TTAATTTTACTTACTGCTAACTAATCTTTAGTAAATTACTGTTGAGACCAAAAACATAGGGATTCCCTTTTAACGCCGACGTATCGTAGTCACGGACTTTAATCGTTGAGCCATTTACGTGTCAACTAATTTTGGTTTTTAATAGTTAAGCTATGAATATCCAAGGTGAGCTCTAAATGGCTCAACGATTAAAGTCCGTGACTGTACATAGGTATTATATTGGTATGCTTTTCTCAAACATGCAATGAAATTACTTAAAAAAAACTCCAATTGTTTAAATGGCTGAACGCCGTGATGTGTCACACAACTCACACATAAGTCACAAATTGATATTGAAGAAGAAGACCTCAACCGTCAATTTTGTATGAAATTCCATTATGGACCTCGCGTCTCACCGCACTCGAAACATGATGCTTCGCGGTAAGGAACATAATATTAATACGTTTTTGTGGCGAAAACCGTCAATAAACCTAGCTAATATAAGATTGATGCCGGTATTAAAGGTACCGCCATCCATACCATCTCCATTTGATTCGGAATGTGTTTCGTGTTATGGATGTTACATAAACAGTTTGCCCTTGCCGCAGCTTGGTTTCGGCTAGGAAGCCAAGCGAGGCCAGGGGAAGTGGTGCGAGGCCGAAAAAAGTTATTTGTTTATATTATCTTTAAAACAAAAGAATAAGTCATAAATAGTACAAAAGGTGTAGTGAATTTCAGTCAATATTAACGCCAAGCAGATAAAAACTGATCTGTGCAACTTTATTCGCAACTAAAGTTTCTATCAATTATACTCGTATCTATTTCACATAATTAATTTCGGCTTTTGTTGCTTAACTGATAACCACTATAAGTAGCGAAATACGTTCAGTATTTGTAGTCGAGGATTTTTCAAATTCGATATTTAGCAGTAGGTTTTCGGTGACGTAAAACATCGCAAGGAACCCGGTCTAATCACAACGATCTGGTTTTCCCTCTGCAATCGCTTTCGTAAAACTAGTGCCTATGCTAAATCTAGGGAAAAATTGCCAAAGCGGACCCCAGGCTCCTTTAGTATATAACTGGGAAAACGCTTGAAGGACAATGATTATGCACGGCTAGTCAAGATAAACCTTCCTTTTCTCGAAGCGTTTCGTCGTACTCGTATTTTCAAACCCAAATATAATAAAATTAAATAAAAAATAAAAATAGCCTTTATTATTGAAGCTGAAAAACTTAAAAACTATAACGCTCCATTCCATCGACAACTTCAACTCGTCTTGGCGACATAGGCCTCCTCCAGAGCCTTCCATTTCGTGCGGTCCCTTGCCTCTCTCAGCCACGTTCCTCCAGCAGTCCGCCTCAGATCATCTGACCATCTAGGGGTAGGCCTTCCTCTTTTTTTTTTATAACCTCTTGGGTACCACTTGACTATGTCCTTTGTCCATTTGTCCATGCTTCCCCTTATCATATGACCTGTCCAGCGCCATTTTTGCTGTTTTATTGTATCTGTTATTTTTCTGGTCTTTGACTTCAAACCCAAATAGCATCTGGATAATTGTATTATGAAGTTACACTAGAAAAATATATACTTAATGGTCCCACGAATTAAAATAGGATAAGTAAATGGTTGCTGGTTTTCGTACACAATAGAGTCAGATAACTACAACTTAGAAAAGTTGAAAAACCCCCGACATTTTCTCAACACCACCTCGATCACGTCAGCTTTCGGACAAAAAAACCGCATTAAAATCGGTCCATTCGTTTCAGAGCTACAATGCCACAGACAGACACACAGACCTACAAACACGCATATATACAGACACACAGACACGTCAAACTTATATTCAATTCAATTCAAGTACTTTTATTTTGAACAAGTCCATAACGTGTTAGTAACATATTACTTAATTCTATGGTTTATTAATATAGGTTTTTATAACACCCCTCTTTTTGCGTCGGGGGTTAAAAAGTGTAACGGTGCAGAAAGCTGCGCACGCGTTGCGGCGATTACATGAGCGGCGCCGTTTTACTTACGCTAAGCAAATCGTTCGGTTCCGACACAGTTATGATGGCCGTAGAAATTTGGAGAATGTAGAGTCATATGGAAACAAAGTTCATCATCCTCCTAGCCTTTATCCCGGTTGTACCCTAGGGTCTGCTTTGGCACATAATCCTAGGATTTGGCGGAGGCATTAGTATTGCGAAAGCAACAGCCATTTGACCTTTAGCTAAAACTAGATTTTGTTTGGGGCCAAGACGATGTTTTCCTTAACCGAAAAGCTACAAATATCAAATGTTTTTTTTATTTATTTATTCAGGATTACCAACGGATAATACATCAGACATGTACTTACCTATATCTAATTTCCATTCAAGGTTGATGCTTATCTAATTATAGGTAACCGCGTTACAGGTAAAGATCCGTAACCTTACCTTCCAACAAAATTGGTATTATGTTTCCTAAAGACTTCCAATATCCGAATAATGGCTTCCTGGTGGGCTGTCAACGGCATTTCCTCCGCAACAGTGAAAAATCCAACATGGCGGCGGGTGCGCGGGCGCTGGCTCTGGTTTTGACAGGAGCGGAGGCGTATGTCACGTCACAGCCATGGCGTGGAGCGACTTGTTTGACGCCAATGGCTACGTTCGATCGTGCGCAGCGGCGCCCTCTTCGGATCTTAAACCCCAGTGTGAAAGAGATGTATGTACATTCATTGCCTTACTAACTTCCGCCCGCGATTTCGTCTGCGTGGATCCGGGATGAAAACTATCCTTTATTTTAATCCAGGCTATAAACTATCTTTGTGCAAAATTTCATCCAAATTGATTAAGCCGTTTAAGCGTGATTGAGTAAGAAACATCTAAACATTCGGATTTATAATATTAGTAGGATTAGGATTTGTACAATTACGTGGGAATACGGTGTAAATGTGTAGGTGTAATTTGATGTCGACCCGACCATACGAGCCGAGGTTCGAAGTTGAAAGTCGCATGCCTTCATCGGCCACATCGGCTTTTATTTGGATAATATACATTGTAAAAATATATGTTACGCCATGAACAATGAACATGAACAGGCACCACACTCAGCCAGGAAGCAAGCCTGACCCGGACGAACCGAATATACCAGAGGGAGCAATAGGGGTTTTTTTATTATTATTATTAGCCATTTATTCCCACAAAAACATTTCAAGTACCTAAGGCTAACTACATTCCATACAATACATTTCATTTTAGAATAGGTTAATAATTATCTATGTTCAGCATGCAGTGCAAGATTTGGATACATACAATAGGGGTTTAGTTTACATAAAATAAATAAATCAATAATGTTATTTAATTTATATATTTACTCGAAAAAGGATTAAAAATGTAGTCCAATGAAGACAAAAAAGACAACGCAAGAGGTTTAATAGTCACAAAGTTATAAGAGTCCAAAGTTTTGAGAGGGGTATATTCTGTCGATTTTCCGCAACACGCACATTTACGCACGCAAACGATTGTCATTTACGACGGTCGATAGTCGTGACGTCGCGATCCCCGAGCGTTATCTCCCTCTAACAAGCAACATTAAAACGGTTGTAGCTTCGTATTTTTTTGAAATATTCGAATGGGATTTTCGTCATTAACTTTTTCAACGCTCTGTCAAAGATAAAAATTGTCAACCACACGCCAAATCAGCAAGACATTTAGTGCGGAGGTAAATCTTATGTTGCTATCACGCTGGGCTCCTTGACGCATATATCAGTCGTTGGCGTTGAACCTGCGGTGCGGATATATGCGTCGTTGGCGTCGAAAAGCTTAATGCATATTTTTTGCCTTCTTTCTTTTGAAGTTCTTAATAATCAATTTCGAGTCTACACCCGTATTTGTGGGGATTGACAAGACAGACCAGCCGCAACCGTCGGCCCCAAACGACAGGCAAAGCAGACTTTAGCAAAAAAAATGTTACGCCATTGCCGTAAAAAATGTTGTTGCAAAACTCGTGTCACTGGATGCACGGCTAACGGCGCCGACGCCGATCACGACACCGAACGATTATAACCGAGCTAACGACGGCATCGAGCAGAATCGGTTACGATAATTGTGACCGCGGTCACGAGCGGTCAGAGTTCAGATATAGCCGATATTTGGAGCAGCGATTTTAGGTCTGCAGTGAGCTGCGGTAGGTTGGTTTCAAATATTTGTGATGCTACTGTGAGTTGGTACAGAAGACCCTTTATCTCGGGAACGCGCGAAGGTCATCATCATCATTATATCAGCCAAAAGTCATCCACTGCTGGACATAGGCCTCCCCCAAAGAGTGCCAAATTGACCGGTCCTGCGCCACCCGCATCCAGAGGACTCCCGCGACCTTTACCAGGTCATCAGTCCACCTTCACCACCTTGTGGGCGGTCTACCCACGCCGCGCCTTCCGGTACGTGGTCGCTACTCGAGAACCTTTCCACCCCAACGGCCATCGGTTCTACGTGCAATGTGCCCCGCCCACTGCCACTTAAGTTAAGCGATTTGGCGTGAAGGTATCGAGTTGAAATTAAAACCATATAGGTGTAAACCTGAGTCTACAAGTCCCTCGAAGGTGGGAAAAAATGAAACTTCTAAGTTAACGTAAAAAAAGATACGGCCGTTTATGCCGCCAAAAACTATATTTCGACACTCTCAAGGGAATCAAAATTTATAGGGTACTAGAACTATGAAATTTGGCAAGTAATATCGTCTTATACTACAAGTACAGGGAAAAATCTGAACACATTTGTCATTTTGTACGGTGGGCGAATCCGACTCGCACTTGTCCGGTTTTTTTACAATTTGGTATGGAAATAGTTTGAATGCCGGGGAAGGACGTAGGATAGTTTTTATCCCGGAAATCATCCTCTGAGGCGGTCAAATGGGGGGTAAAAGTTTGTATGGGCGTACGATATTTATGTAAACGAGTTCCACGCGAACGAAGTCGCGGGCAGAAGTTAGTAAGTATATATTTATGTTCTCAGAGTAAAGGGACCTTATTGTCGTTGGCGCTAATGCCATTATTACGTCGTTAATAATGGCATCACAATCACAACAGGGTCCCTTTTCATACATAGCGTACTTATATGACAAGTCTATCTGAAAGAGGGTTAATTAATTTAATTAACCGCCACTTAATAGGCACAGCATGATGCACTTATGACACCTCCATTCATGTTTGATGAACGACGTGTTGAACACCGCTAACTACTCATACTGTCTTGTCTCAATGTATCATTATCTCACCCTATCCGGCCTGTGGAGGATTCGATGCTGCATTGTTTATGGTCATGTTTAGGTGCGAAGGTAGAAACGAGTTCAAGAACTTAGCTTGAATAAGAGCTCACCTTAAAATTGAAACAAAATTACTTGCAAGAGTATTTGTTTCAATATTAAGTTTCTGCTAGCGTGATTGCGATTATGTCGGACATGATACAGATACCGGAATTTTCGGGGCATGTTTGAGCTGTGACAGTGACTTCTCATTTATCCACTTTTAATGTACAGGTTATCGAGTGCGATATGTGTACCATGAATTGAAAATAGATACTGACTGAGCAACTTATGGTGCAATGTAATACCCCAATACGTAACGTACATACCTAACTATTATTTAACGTTGATCGGTCTGAAATCGTAAGTTGGTGCAATTCTCGTAAAAAGAGTTTGCTAGAAACAGGGAGGTAAATCATACTCAAGATATCGCATACCAATATGAGCTCAATGTGTTGCGCGTGCGCGCTTCCATATACAGGGTAATTTTTTTATGAGTATCCAAATTGAAGTATGTTAATCCTTATACAAAAATATAATTCACGTGTTTTTTCTTTTAGTATCCCTCGGTACTAAAATATTGAGTTAGGGCACCTCAAAGTTGTCTCAAAAAAGACCAAGTTTGTTGTCAATGTTCGCTGCGCACCGGCATGCCCGCGCCCCTCCCCACCAGTCATTCATAACAACCGTGAGTCACGCACGGGCGCCCTCCCCCGCCCTGGCACCCCGCCGCCGCGTCAAATTGATACGAGTATCGCGGTGAGAAAATATTGTAAACAATGAAAAACGCCGCGAACAGCGCACGAACACACGCGCGGGTGGTTGGTAGGCGACTAAGCGGGTAACTCTGATCGGGCGGCCAGCCTGATGTAAATGTGAACTACCCTCACTACAACACATTTTTGTATCTAGTTTGTTTACATTCGACTTGGTGTCCACACTACAGTCATTATTATTTTTGAATAAAACATACTATAATTTTTTTCATAAATGAAATCTATAAAAAAATTGGATATTCATAAAAAAAACGCCCTGTAGGAGATACAAATATAGATGGATGTTGTTGATAGTAGATAGACACATTCTTCGATTCTTTGATCCGTGAGGCAGGTGTACAAGTTCGGTAAACTGACGTAATTGAGCCAAACCACTGTTTACGCAAACCAATGATTCGCTGTCGCGCCTTCAGTAATCAATTTCTCGAATAAAGGATACTAAGCTAACGCTCCGACGGGCAAAGGTCACTAACCTTGCAGGGAATTGAGATACGATTAAAGTTAAGTAAAATACCAATTATTCTAGATAATGCAAATAACTGTTGGTGTTTTCTTGCAATAGTTTTTACTGCAAACACACGGTAGCGACTCTGCATTCAATTGTTTGTGAATTCCATTGTTTTATTCTGTAAGTAATCAGTTAGTTCGGACTTCGGAGGTACGTAACTTTGCATAATTGAAACGATGACTCAATAAAAATGTTAGATTTACAGCCTTAGTAGGTAATTATCTCCAAATAATTATAATCTCTATTAAATTTTATTAATCTTAGTTTATAATTTGTATTTCTTGTATTTGTAGGTAGGTACTTATATATCATCCTTGTCGTTTTTATAATTTTATTTAGTTGTACCTTGGTGTTTGTATGTCGGTAGGTAATCATATCAAGTGAAAGAGCCTCATCCCGGTTTTCAATTGAGCTAAAATTTGGCTGTGATAAAACATGGGTGTGAAAATCGGCCGAAAATTCAATACGATAATGTTATGTTATATATTTAAATGATGATGGAGCTGAAAGGTGATTCTATAAGGTCACGTTTATGGGCATGTGGGGCATTCGAAGACGCGGCGTGGCAATCGCCCAACGCCCAAACACAGCAAATCAGTCAAATCAGATATATGATTAGGTGTATATATATATATGATTAGGCGTTCCTTAGGAGCATTTGTGCACATATGTGAGCGTTCCCATAGTCGTCAGACTGCACGCCTGTCGTGCCGCCGGTCGCGTCGTTTGAACATAAACGCAACCTTAAGAAACGACACAACTCCACCGCTTTGAAAAATACGGTGCATGAGGTTATTGGATAAATCATCTTATGGGAACCAATTAGATCCATAAAATATTTCCGTTAAAATTGATACAAGCGGGCAATAGCAGATCTATCAAACCATGACCAGCGATGACGTGCTAATGCCCACTCGTGCCTAAAACATGATTTCGGCAAAAACTTACTTAAGCACCCATCGTTCAATTCATGAGGAAGTGTCCAACTCCTCATTACGGCTTTTGTTTTGATTCAAAACTAGACATGTTTAAATTAAAAGAATATTGGGAATGGATGAAAATTTTAGAAAGGCCTGATTATTTTTCTGGTGATAGGGATAACCTTCCTTAGCACCAGAAAAAAGTTTCAGATTTTTCAGCTGCATCAATTATTTTTGAAAAATATTAACAGTTCCCTCACTTACGTTTTGGGTCAAGGACGGTTAATAGACACTTTCCTTAATCCGTCTCATATTACAAAAAAATATCTTAAATATCTGTGGTAATCTGACACTGGTAATGACAAATATAGCTGCAGTGCAACTGTTAATATCATTGCCAGTTTGCCGCAAATATTTAAGATACTTTTTTTGTAATATGAGACCGATCGAGGAAAGTGCCGTCCCTGACCCACAACGTAAGCGAGGAAACTGTTTATATTTTTCAACAAGTGGAATTAAAAGATTTTTCAAAAAACCCAACTGCTTTTTTGCAAATATTATAGCCTATGCATAGGCTATAATATTTGCAAAAAAGCAGGAAGGATCAAGGAAAGTGTCTATTGACCGTCCTTGACCCAAAACGTAAGTGAGGAAACTGTTTATATTTTCAAAAATAATTTATAAAAAGCAGCTGAAAAATCTCTATGTCACTCCCACGATTAAGAGGAATCCAACGAAACCTCATAAATGTCGAAATCCGTCAAACGGTTTAGGCTGGAGGGCGTGCCAAAGAATAAGACATACACACATACATACATATATACATACATACATATGTTCAAAAAACATAACCCTCCTTTCCTTCGGCAGTCGGGCAAAAATAATTGACGCAGCTAAAAAAACTGAAAATTTTTTTTGGTGCTAAGGAAGGTTATTTCTATCACCAAAAATAATAAGGCATTTCTAAAATTGTCATCCATTCCCAATTATTAGGGTTAAACACGTCACTACGGGCGTCATGTTTCGAGCTCTTCGGGAGTTATTCTTGAGGACGATCGGGCTCAGTTAGCGATACGATACGGCAGGGAGAACACGCACCCTGAACATGAACTCCCCAAGAGTTCGAGATAATTATGTCGCTCATTGTAGTGATATTTAATACTTGAGTTTCGTATAAATATTAGTATTCGTTTGTGTTTTGTCTATAGCGTGTCACATTTAAAAATAGGTGGTCATCAAGTAACAAGACAGGTAAATCAGTGAGTAAATACTGTGCTTAAAATTACCAAGTATTTCAGGCTTGACTATATAGCAGCAGTAGTAGCAACAGGTGATACTTATCTACTTCCTATTCCTTGGGGACCATTGTTAATTTATGAAACTCAGGTGGCATAGAACTGCAGAGGTCTTACATAATAAGGTTCACGTAGAGTGAGTTCTATAGAACTACTAGTAAGTTCCCTATTCATCTTGCAGAGAGTTCCGGACTCACCACCCATATTAAATTGACCAAGGTATATAATTCAATCAATTTATAAACGCGGAAACATCGTAATCTCTAATCGGCGTGACGAAGGGTCATTCTTCACACGAACTTGTAACGGCGTTTGTTACAGACGGACAGTTAAATTTGGTTTACCTCTACACTGATACTGACCTTGACTATTTGTTATGGTGATTTTATGAGCTTACCAATCATTGGGGATGTTGCGGTATGCTATACAAGAGGTATACGAGTCAATACAAGATGCGCTTTACTCTTATACTTTTTTACATGATGAATGCTCGTCATCTTTTCCGAAATGCTGCCTTGGCACACAAACTACTGGAAGAGACCCACTCGATCCCTTAGCATGTTTACAGTTGCATATAAAATGATAGGGCTGAATTGAAACACATTATTTCCCTCCTAAATCCCAAGACTAAAGTAATTTGGAATGCTGCGCCAGGTTCCAAAGGAAAGGTGTCGTGTTATGACGGGACACCAAGTAAACATTCTGGCAAGACCTGGACCCTTTTTTAGAAAAAGTACCGTTTTTATCATGATGTTGTTGGTTATAAAACGTATAAGGAAAACGTCCTCGTCCTCGACGTTGAACTAGTATGTCACGGGCACTTTATGTCAAAGTGACATGGTTTAAATTCGAATGAAGAAAAATCCTCTTAGTTCGAATTTAATGACAAAGCAATATCTAAATTCGAACTAATAGGATTTTTCTCCACTTGCCCATTTCATATTCTATTGCAACGTCAACGACTAGGAAGATTACACATGCATCTCCATTGCTTCGCTGTTGCCTTGATAGAATGAAGTCTTCGCCGCAAAACGCAAAATCCTACTTAAACCTCTCTGACCACACCGACACGTGGAAACAATCACAGCAATCGTTGTAGACATTGGTTTCATTCTCTACCCTGTCATTATCATTACCCCTCCGCGCTCTGACCTGCCATTACCCAGAAGCAACGATGAAACAACTGATTTCTTGACGATTTGTTTGTTAGTTTACTAAAAGCTATCTTGATCTTGGTGTCCTAAAGTTCAGTTTTCGAAACAACATCTAACGGAAAAGAGGTTTCTTGAACCAGTAGATACAAATATTGCATTAAAGCCAATGTAAACGTTCTTAGGATCTTGATGCCTATAGCTGTCTTATACACACAGTAATAGTATAGATATACTGTGTAGAGTACCTACCGAGTACTGACAAAACTGTAGGATAGATATTTTATACTCAAGTTAACTTATGAAATGTAAAGTGTGTATTTTTTTAAATTTGAATTACAACTTATTGTTTCAGGTGGCTCGTGTTTTGCAGTGTTCTTCTAGTCATAAAAGTGAGTATATAAATCTATGTAAGTACCCTAGACTGGACCTACAGTCAAGTGACCCATATTCTATGGGTGCATTCAACTTACTCTAAAATATGTCTCATCGCTCTTACGTCGAGGATTATTACGACATGTATTTTTGCACTTGATTGTACATGTCGCATCTGTTCTTGTAAATCAAGGATGATATTTAAATGTCTATCCCAAATTCCATACCAGTGAATGCTGACAATTCATACAATCCAACGACAGATGAATGTCCATCACAAGAATTGCACACTATACAATAACATTTAACTCTTGTTCACAGCAAGTTCACTCGGCGGTGCCTCACGACGAGTCATCAGAATCGTCGACAGAGATCTCAGTGGTGTCCGTCAGTTCGTCCAGTTCCAGTGAACTGCACGAGGGATCAGGGGACGACCCGCCTGAACCCTCAGTCACCAGTGTTGCTAAGGTAGGTACTCGTATAGAGATTGAATAATTTCATTGAACACCGCAATTTATACTGTCACCAGCATCAATATAGCATCGCATACATAATTATCTGACATGCATGACTCTATTTCCAGAGCCGTAAGGCTGTAAGACCGCTGTGTTACGGCAGACATTAATGCTGTTACTGTATATACCTAAGCCAAACTTAAGATTAGATTTAAAAACTAACATAACTCATACATAAGATAGTACCGTACGACGTACGACGCATAACAATGTGTGATGCTAAAAACGGGCTAGGACATTACACTACTTTTCGTTGGGCTGTCGCGTCGTGTTAAAAAAGTACCCAGCGACCAACTTGTAGATACATAAATGGACGGCGAATTGCCGTTGTCAAGTGTAAATTGTCAAGTTGGTACAATAAGAGCCATCACCTGGTAGTAATTCGTAGCCAAGATCGATAAAGTGATTCTATGCCATTCCTCTTAACTTACGTACAGTGTTTTGTGATCTTATATCTCTCTTAATATAAAGACATGCTAAATCGTAATTTAAAAGTATGGGGGTAAGATTTTCAGCAATTAAGTTTATTCACAGATGTGTGGACTCAAGATTTTAATAAGATAAACGTGATTTTATCTCTTTCAGAATGAAACGAGAGAAGCCCTAAAGACGGATGGCAGTGAACAAGACCCAGTAAGTGATCTATCATTATTTTGTACACAAAAGCTGTGTATACGTTTAAAAAATTGGTAATTCGTTTTGGTTTTAGAAAAACTATTTTTCGATTTAATAATAGCAGTGAATTTATGCAGTGTAAAGTATGCAACACAGGTACTGGGTCTAATGTAGCATATTTTACACTGCGTACATTGAAAAGATTATAAATTAGTGCCAACCATTGTTACAATAACTGTTCATGTCATAGTTCATGTAACGTCTTAGACGCACTTTATAAATCGAGATAAAATTCTTCCCGTAGCTGCCCCACAAGCCACGAATACTGAACAATGAGCCGGTGCCGTGATGCACTCTTTCATAGTGTTTAATGGTCCCACAAATCTCTAGCATTGTTATGTAGCTCAATGTCAAGCTAGGTTACGAAATAACCATCTCTGTATCATGACCATCCCGCAAGGGCTAAACAAATTGGTGCATTTGATAGTTTTTTCGTACTTAAGAGAAAGCCTTAATATATGGTACCCGGATAATACTCGCTATGAAATTAGGGTAATGGTTCATTCTTTTTGCCATCGGAGGAGCACTCCACATCAACTTTAGTATTCCAGTTTCAGCATAGGCTTACAATCATAATGAAAATAAGCTGAAAAAGAACGAAAACCGTAAAAAGCCCGACGGCCTTACTCTCACTTAATCACAAAAAGTTTCGACTAAAACAGATCGATTTGAGAGCGCCAGAAGCACTTGAAATGTGCTCTGTCATCGGTAAGTATCATTCCAGGGAAATGGGTGAAAGGCATTTCATTAACGCCAATTTGTTCCCATTTGTTCAACGCCAACAGAACAATTGACAAGCTATTTGGCGATTGGTGACGACCAAGTTTAAACCAAAGACAAATTAGATGCAATTCTTAGTTCTATAGCGAGCCTTTATTAATGCTGTTATCGTTTTGTTCAGTCGGTCCGGTTACACGATGTGTTTTTGTTTTTTATTTTAGAAAGTGAGTCTGAAAAGCGATTATCTGGCTCCATTGTTAAGTGATGCGTAGGTAGTAATCTGCTGATAAGTGAGGCGGGCTGTGGAAATAGTGTCAGCTTATTAATTGATTTAATAAGCCAAAGAACTCTTTTATGAATGCCCGGATACTACAAAACGCTCGTGATTATCTACCCCCTAATAAAAGACTCCGTTGTTCTCACATTAGGTACATTATAACATAGCTAATCAGTAATGCCATTAGTAATTAAAATAAAACGTAATGTTAATAAATTGCGTTCTATAGTTACTTCTACATAATACGTAGGAGAATATATAAAAATACATGTGGCTAAAGCAATTAAAAATTGCAAATCTTTTAAACAGTAGCGATACTCCAATGAGATAGGCCCTCCACAAACGATATTGTAGCCATCCATATTGGCTATATTGCACAAGTCAGTAGGCCTACTAGGTTAAGCAACGGAGAGCCCTGAACAACTGACGCGTGAAACTTTTGTGAGGATCCAGTGAGTTTACGAGATTTGGAAACATAATTATAGGTAGCGTAGGTTTCCAACTTAATGGTACTGGAAAGTTGCTTAATTGAAATATGTGTGTAATATCACAACAACGAATCTAAGAAGGGAGTTGAAATTGTTCCTATAGTATTTGGATTCATGCCCTTACTTATAAACATTCAACAAATATTCTGTTTTGTGAGTAAAGCACAATCGCATTTTAGTTAACAGAAGTTTGTTAAGTTTATGAATAACAGGGTTGACGTTTAGCCTAGTGGCTAAACCGATCGTCGTAGGTACTTATTGGTACACCGGTGTCCCTCTGTCCCGGCTTACGAAGCTGACGGTCCTGAGTTCAAATCCCGGTAGGGGCAAATATTTGCGTGGTGCATGTGCATCTGTTTCTGAGTCTTGGATGTTTTCTATGAAAATAAGTATATCATCGTCTTCGTCTAGTACCCATAACTCTTCTATTGAGTTCACCAAAGGGCTTGTTATATTTGTGTAAGACTCCTCTAATATTGATTTATGTATTTACGTATCTAAATTGTCTACCTAAAAGGGCTCGAGTTCTAGGTTCTCAGTATTTCAAGGCACCATTCATAATAAGATAATAAAAAGTATGAAATAGATGTAAGATACATCTGATAGGATACCGTAACCTGTACACCACGATAATATAAATATAAGTGGTATATGTAAATGAATAATCTAGATGCCACACATTTCTCATACAATTAGCAATCTAGATGGACAGACAGACAATACAAGATCGAATAACATAGTAGCGCTTGTGAAACTTGGTTCATTGTCAATGTGTATTTAGTAGTAGTAAAGTATGTAACGTAGATAATCATCTGACCCGCCACACGGCGTGAGGCGGCTGTTATGTGACTTACATCGCTACCGTGAACCGTAAGACTTTCTGACCTACATATAACAACGAGGGATGCCTTTGCGATTTGTAGTGAAGGGATTTAGTTGGTTAGATGAGATTTTGTCTGACACCGCTATGTTGAATGGGAGGACCATTTAACATAGCATCGTTGATTCATGTTTTCGGTTGTGTTGTTACCTCTTGATTGTTGTAAGGTAATAAAAAGAACTACATACAATAAATCTGAAGTTACTTACGTTCTAACGGTACAAATGACCTACTGGTTCTACATATCCTTAAGGTACTAAATGCAAATGTAACTCTGTCTGTCAGAATGCTATCTAAATGACTGCACTAATTTTGATGAGCCCGAAGGAACGATAGGACATTTTTTGAAATCTGGAGTTGTGTGGTGCTGGGGTGATGAATTAATAATGAAGACACAGACTGAATCCACGCAAGGGGTGACGCGGGCACAGTTGAAACTAACGTTAAAGTGAAAAACTATACAGTAACTAACACGTTTTGTTGTGAGTTCTCAATGTGTTTCCGTTAAACACAAATCTGTTTTCAAAATAGATATGCAAGCACGCAAAAATTATTACACCAAAATATGTTCCGTTTGTCACGGTAAAGAACACCTAAAAAACTCCTAATTTGAACTCTCTTATTGGGCTCAAATACCTTTATTAGTCAATCATTTGGGGCAGTTAAATTTAAAGAGATGGAAGAACTTAATGTCTTTGAACGCGTAACTTTGTCCGGTACCGTTTTATTAAGTCGTTATTAAATATTTTGAGAAGTGCAAATGCGTCCATATTTTGTCTTGAGTGTACACTATAACACCTTATAAAGCATTTGTTTTCTCCACGAGAGCGTAAGTTAGTTTATTTTCCATTCGTGATAGCATTAAGTAATTGAGCGCTTTCGGAACTGTGTTAGCAGTTCGATGGCCATTATCTCTTCTTATTTCCATTTGGACTGAACGATAAACGGTAGTATGCAGCGGACCGGGTAGTCGACGTTTTTTTGGAACCAATTTGACGGAGTGGAGTGACAATGCATTTGTGATACTTCGTCTAGTGCACAAAATACAGATTTTCCATTTGGTACACTAAGGCCTGGTTTTATAAAGATGCGTTAGATCAAATGTGACGATCAAGTGTTAGTATCTCAGTAGGTACATTTTTTGTCATTAATTACCAACATAAGCCCTAACGGTTAATGTACTATTTATAAAACCGGGGGTAAGGCGTTTACGATTATTTTCGAGTCTAGGTAATCTACACACCTGTGACCGCCGCAGGAAAAAAACAAAGCAAAACGAAAAAAGTGAGCTTTTTGGTATCATACTGATATGTGCACGCACGCCGAACATATCGTGTAAAAACACATAATATTAGTCGAAGCCGTAGCTAGTGTCCATAGGCTACTGTGACCACTTACTATCAGGCGGGACGTGAGATTGTTTGCCACCGTAGTGGTAAAATAAACGTGTTGGTTTGTACTGTTATTTTCTTACCATAACAACACATTTCACATCATATTGTAAAGTACTTTTCCCCAATAATTTCAACGACCAAAAAACGCAAATCCAGCCGAACATTATTGCCATTTAATGTCCACAAGTCACAGCGTAACCACTGGTAGGTTAATGATACTGCGATAGTGCCAGTGCCCCAGTTGCCATAATGCGTGCGCCGCGCCGTGCGAACCGCCCTGGCACACTTAGCGCCATTTAGGACTTTTTGTGCACTCTAAGGGATCGTGACGGCTATGGTAATGCACAATTTTGAAAGACAAATGAGTAAGCAAACAAACCGTTTTAGACTCAAGTGCTTCGATATTCAAATTAAATTTGCATTTGATTTGATCGTTGAGTTAATGCGTTGTGTTTTTGGGACAAGATAGGTCTGCAGAAGAATTGGATAGAGTTGGTCATTTACGATTGTTTTTTATTGCTTACTAAGCATTTTGTGTGGCTTTTTATGCAGCCTAATGGACCAATGATAATACGATAGGTCGGAACTAATACATGCTAACGGACGGTTTGGCTTTTTGATAATTTGCACAAATAATTTATCCGTTTAAGAGTCAAATTGGGATGGCCAGTCTGAATGTGGTTTCGCTTTATTTTCTTTTGTCAAGTCACGAACGTAGGCAACGCGAAGTTGTTCTATGTCAAACATATTTTAATGTTATCTGTTTTTAGTAAGTAGGTATAGTCAACAGCAAAAGGTAGGTTATAATTTTTTCACCTTATCGCAATGGAATAAGGTACAAAAGTGATAACTTACTTTTGCTCTTGACTGTACCTGTCAGCAGCAGTATGACACGCGTGTTTATCGTTTATTCGTGTCGATGAAGGTTGACCATCATGGCACTCTGCTCTATTCCTAACGCCCCATTGGGAGCGATCACGAAACAATTCACCCCCGATGAGGATTTATGTCACGAGCTGGCAGCACTTTGGCAAGAGGTCTAGGTGGAAAAATCCACCAATAATTTTTAATCATCATCAGTGCTGCCAGTTGGTCACATAATGCACTCTGAACAACCCTCACTAGCATTAGCACGATCATACAGCCTCAGTGAAAACATATTATTTGTCCAGCTTACTTTTTAGTCAATTCGAGCGGAGCTTAGTTCTTCTTAAGTAGGATTTTTTTAGGCTAGGATCAACAAGACCAAAATGCATCATTATTATACCATAGTAAAATGCATTCTATCTCGGCACGATCGTGTTTTTCCGGGCCCAGCTGGATATTCTAACCAAACCAGTTACGGTCCACACTAAGTTTATAAATAAAAGGCGAATGTTCGGCAGTCAAAAGTCGTCCGCGGAAGGAGGTACTTAGCCGCGTCGTATCTCATGGCTATCTGATGTTTCGCAAGGCATTCGCCGCATCCGCGCCGCGGCATTTTGTTTGTCTAATCTTGATAACATGTCATAATTAGTATTAGTTACGGAGGGCTGGCAAGGTTGTACAGGAGGTGTACAAAGAGTGTACTCTTCTACGTAATACAGTATTTGTAGCAAACGTAGACCTTATACCGTTGTAGGATAAGGCGTGATTTCCATCCCTTTCCAGCGCATGGTCTTGCAATCTTGTATCTTGCTTGTTCCTTTGTCAGACGGTCTACGATATCACAAGCAGGTGGTAGAGAAAAGCCACCCTCTCTATTGAATTACGGATATTTCAGGATTTCAAAAGGGATTCTGGGTATATAAGTACTCCTATCGCTCCTCTGTAGCGAGGGCTTGAGGCTTATAAAACTTATTGAATGATTAGGCTTATCCCATGTGTTCATCCATCAGGTGGTGTTCCTGTCAGAGAGGAACAGCTACATACCAGTGAGCATCAAACCCCGGTCTCCCCCGGCGGACACCCCGTGGCGAGAGCCCCCCGCCTGGGAGCGCGAGTATCGCCGTCACCGTACCAACGGCAGTCGGGTCCAATGTGAGTTACTAACCTCGATCTCCCCCTGTGAACCAATAAAATAGCAATGCGAAGGGTGCTGATTGAGTGCTAGACTAGTAAGCGCTGACAGTCGAAAGTTTGTATGCTGTACAGGAGCATGTGTAACTGTTGTTGTTGCATGCATGCATGCAAGGGTGGTACCCGTGGCGGAAAATGGGTAGGTGTCACCCAGTAGCGTAGCGTAAGGAAGCGGTTCCCACGTCGATGAAGCTTTGAGCTATGGGTAGGTTAGGTGTATGTAACGCATATCTTACTTCATAATAATTCATAATTCATTTATTGCAACCACGGTTCAGTACAGGTGTTATAATCCTTTACACGGTGGACAGCTTTATACAGCAATGTTTATATTACTTTTTTTTTTGTCCAAAAAGGCACTAGAATCAATGGTTAAATCTGTCGGTATACTCCTGCCCAACGTGTATAATATATAGTTTATCATGGATCCTGCTAGGATATAACAAAATGCAAAGTACTATAAAATGGCTAATTAAAAAAACCAGCTTCATAATTCTTAAATATTCGCTTGAATCATAAGAATTTTAATTAATCTTCTAAGTTAACTTTACATCTAAATATCAATTCATTTCACACCACTACGACCTTCCCTAACAATAATATCACTATTATGCTAAATTCAGACATTCAAGAGATTACCTTTGATAGCAACGACCGCTACTGGACACGGCATGAATGTTCATTCAAAACGCGTTGTGAAACGTACCGTCAACTTAAGATAAGAACAATTCAATAATAGTCCTTATATCGCTGGAATAACGACTTAATTACTGCATTCGTAAGTTGGTAGGTTAATATGTCTACAAACTTCACTGACATATAAACCTAGCAAAGATGAACTTTTTGCCAACATAATAAGAGCTACTTGGAATGTCACAAGGTAAGTTTGTAGCGTGGAGAGGAGATGGTATCGATGTTCGCGCGTGGCGCTTGAGCAAGCCTTTGTTTGTTTTTATTTATGTACCTCTTTATTGAGCCATTCATTGAAGGGGATAGAACTTTTCTAGTCTACGGGGTAATTAACAGATACTAGTATGAAGAAATAGTTGTTTTTAAGAACTACATTATCAGATGATTTGTGTGTCCCTTTGTTCACTCCCTAGCATAAATAAGTAGTAAATTATTTTCAACCCTCAAATTTCGTATTTTGCGTTAAAAGTATTTACTTGAACAAGGTGCGGTGCCTGTAATAATAAAAGATAAGACAAAGTGGCTAAAATATCTTACACAATCCTATTTTATAGAGTGCTACCTACCTATACATAGGTACTTACCAACTTAAACGTTGAAGCTTGTGTTCAAAATCTCCTCAACAAATAAAATAACGGGGGAGACGCGACTTTATATTAATAGGTTTTATTGTTTAATCTAGACACAATTTTGGAAGCCAACTTAGACTTAACAATATTTATTTTACAGATATCGAGGCCGAGTGCCAGGATGACTTCATGAAGATCAGAGTCGGATTCAACGGCTCCTTCGCTGGTCTGGTTTATTCGGCAGGTAATCAAATATACACATCGCCTACTGTATCTTACAATGTCAACAAACAAAACTGATGCCATAAAAATTCGAGTACGCATCTGGTAAAACCATGCAAGTACGAAATAGACCTTTAGTAGCCAGTTTAGTTTGCTAACGGGTTTGAAATGTATTCAGTAGTGCATCTTAATTTAATTTATCCACTAACTAGGAGGTCAATCTAACTCGACACATTGATTGAATACCTTTGCGCTCTCGTTTTCATACGTCAGTCAAGGTCGCCGGATATTGATATCATATATTTTTTTCACATCTCATGCTCGAAAAGTGTGTCATATTAGGCTTAATAAGCGGGGCTAAAGTAGTACATTTAGCCCCTAGGGAAAATATGTATACATATTTATGATTTTTAACACATTTAATTTGACCAATCAAAACACTTCACCATATTAAATCCACCAATCACAACTCTTTCAAAAAACATTTAGCTTTGCTATCAACCAACCAGAATACCTACAGCTACATATTAAAATCGACCAATCAAACATCAGGTGTTTTTTAGTCCCTAATTCCAAATCATTTAAATCCACCAATCACAACTCTTTCAAAAAACATTTCTCTTTGCTATCAACCAACCAGAATACAGCTACATATTAAAATCGACCAATCAAACATCAGGTGTTTTAGTCCCTAATTCCAAATCATTAAAAAAGAAAACGCCTCACGCTAAATTAAACAATCTCTTCGCAGTGAAATTTGTTATTGATTGTGGATGGATAATCTTTGTTTTACTATTTTCTCGCAGTCGAAGTGAAAAGTAGAGTGTATAACTCGGGTCTATTAAAAGCCATATTACCCCTCGAATTATTTTACCTCGCTTCGCTCGGGAAAATATCCATCTCGTGATAAAATGGCTTATTTTAGCCCCTTGACATACAATCTACTATTTGTTTGTGGTCGCCTGAAGGGCCAAAGACGAAAGTCCTTGCTTTTATTTAAGATTTGATGAAAATTTGATTTTTGGGGTGCGGGTCGAGGAAAATCCTCATGGATGACTGGGACCAGACAGTGCCGGACTCTTACCGGCTAAAAACCTCAGTCCGCACTCCAAAAATCGCTTATTTTTGTTATCATATTGGTATACAATATGTCTAGTCAGATTAACCTCTATCTAGAAAACGATATATTTTGTTTTCCTTTAACCTATGTACAGTCAGGGGTAATAATATACGTACATAAATAAGGACATAAATATCGTACACGCCTTTATGACATTGACAATAGAGTCCTGTACCGATATTTATATACATATATTTTTACTTTTACTCCTGACCTGACTGTACTATGGAGAGTAAAAACAATAGCTACGTTTCCCTAACTAACACATCTCATCAAGTAATCTAAAATGTGGCACTAGAATTTGAAGTCTGTCACGTTTTGGTAAAGCTTTAATTCCGAAAACAACTTGTGTAGATTAGGATTGTTTGATATAGGCCAACTGAAAATAATGAACATAATTCTGATATTCATGTAACCATGTTTCCCCTCATTTACTTACTTGCACGTATCTAGTTACTGTCCCAGTTGATATGACGTAACTAGTGTCACTACATTGTCTGCTGAGATCAGTTAGCTATTCACCTGGCTTGACTAACCTCACCACTCATCCCTGGTATACCTTGACGCTGAGATTCGTAACGATTGCGCGTAATTGGAGGCCAGATTGAAACTGGTATGGCTTAAGCGATTCGGTAAGCATTGTAAATGACAACTCTAAGATCTGATGGTGGTCGTCTAACGTTCCGAGCTGATCTTAGATAGTGAGACCGCTTGTGTAGGGCTTACGGGGTTAAGAGTTAAGGGCAAGGCTGCAGCTAATTT
Organism: Epinotia nisella; assembly: GCA_932294315.1. Lineage (NCBI taxonomy): Eukaryota > Metazoa > Arthropoda > Insecta > Lepidoptera > Tortricidae > Epinotia > Epinotia nisella. The sequence goes on along the minus strand of OW028687.1, from coordinate 14,183,532 downwards.
CTAAGGCTAAATAAGGTTAACTTCGGTGTCAGTGACCTTGGATAAGTTGGATACGAATGGTTAGTTTTTGTGTAGATAGTGATGGAAAATATGTTAGAAAAACCTGAATTAATCTGCAAAGAAATTTAAGAAGGTGTATGTGAGGTCTCCAAACCGTGTTGACTCTAAGATTATCCATGTGATGTATCCACGGTAATCCATGAGAGGTGGACTACGCCCAGGGAATATTATATAGGCTAGCGAGGAAGATCGATGAGCACGATTAGTAACCGTAGTGAAATCTTAAAGTTTACCTACTTTTGGAGTCGGTCGTTTTGTTTAAAAGTTTTCCTGATTTATACATTTTCAATGGATGACATTTTCGCCCAGTGATTCTAATACAAACCAGTCCTAACATCTCAAACGTAAAATACATTCCAAGTGCGTCAACACTGCTGATACTAGACGATTTGTCTGTCGATTGGGGTCTGACTTGTCTGGAGCAGCCTTTCTTGATGACGTTTTGGCTTAAATAATATAAGTAACGGTTAACGAGAAAATACATTAACGTTGCAAAACAACTTCGCAGAACGGACGAAAGATTTAGTCCAGGGAAACTCTCAAGAAAGGCACCACATTGTAGAAGGCGACAGGCACAGCCTCAAGCCGACCTTTCCCGCTCATCGCCCGCGACCGCCAATTGTTTAATTGCCTCGTAATCGCTTATATACTGGCTTTATACAGCAATTCTGCGGTAACGGTTATGAGAAAAAAACTCACGACTCCTAGACAATGTGGTTTATCTCTGAATCGTTGTCGCGTCCTACGTAGCTCAGGGTTTAGGGAAACTGCTTCTTGACCTTTTATGTCTTCTTGGAAAGAATAGATAGAGATGTAGAATGGCTAGCATCCATGAGCAATTAAGATAAATCTTTATTTTTGTTGTTAGGTAACTTAACTTTATGAGCTTATGGTTCTTCACATACCTACTTATATCTGTGTAGTTAGTTTAGTTGAAATGGCGGCACAGTTTCCACTATACCTACTAAAATATTTATAACTTTTACTGCCTGCCTGTGCTAATACAACATATGTTTAATAGCATATGTTGTATTAGCAATTTAATGAAAATATTCAGATACTGAAGTATAATCTAGTAACCTACCAAAGTATTCCTAATAACAGCATCTGAATATAAAACGACTTAGTGGTCAGTAACTGAATTCCTATTAACGATGTATCATAAGATACCTACGGCAATATAAGTGCCAGTCCCAAGTAATAAAAGGTCCCACTTTGTTGACGTCAATAAGGACGATTTCTATAGTAATGGAAACGTTAACGTTTAACGCAATTATGACGTCGAAGAGAAGAAGAAAATGTTATAGGAGTCCGTCCGGCTATCTTTCAGTTATATGACGTCACGCTTCCGGTTTGCATTTTTTCGTGACGTTCGATTTAACCCACTTTATACATTTTGAATTGTTGTCAATTGTAGACAGAAATTCGGCTGCGGTTATATTTAACGTGGTTTCAAAAACGCGAAATCTAGGTCTGCAACTACTAATAATTTTATAACTTATTTTTCACATCTCAGGCTCGAAAAGTTTGTCATATTAGGCTTAAAAAGCGGGGCTAAAGTAGTTTAGCCCCTAGGGAAAATATGTATACATATTTATGATTTTTAACACATTTAATTTGACCAATCAAAACACTTCCCCATGTTAAATCCACCAATCACAACTCTTTCAAAAAACATTTATCTTTGCTATCAACCAACCAGAATACCTACAGCTACATATTAAAATCGACCAATCAAACATCAGGTGTTTTTTAGTCCCTAATTCCAAATCATTTAAATCCACCAATCACAACTCTTTCAAAAATATTTCTCTTTGCTATCAACCGACCAGAATACAGCTACATATTAAAATCGACCAATCAAACATCAGGTGTTTTTTAGTCCCTAATTCCAAATCATTAAAAAAGAAAACGCCTCACGCTAAATTGAACAATCTCTTCGCAGTGAAATTTGTTATTGATTGTGGATGGATAATCTTTGTTTTACTATTTTCTCGCAGTCGAAGTGAAAAGTAGAATGTATAACTCTGGTCTAAAAGCCATATTACCCCTCGAATTATTTTCCCTCGCTTCGCTCGGGAAAATATCCATCTCGTGGTAATATGGCTTATTTTAGCCCCTTGTCATACAATCTACTATTTAAGTTACAAGTTATGCGTAGGCAATACTGGAAGTCTCGTATTCTAGAAATAACACCTGAAGTCTCACTCTTCATATTAAACAACAAAGTTTGTGTTATTTAATAGAACAAAGATTGAATATTAAAGATCAATCGAACCTTTCAAAACACTTAACTACTCGACCAAAACGCATTTCAGGTCTAACCGCAACTTTAATGACGCTTAATTTTAAAATTGACTATCGGGTTTAGCGAAATTGTTGGCCTATTTGCCTACATACAGCTAATCTCTTCGGTATTTACCGATTCGCCGTCAGTTTAAAGTGACACAGTGGCCATGCCATGGCAATTATCTATTGCTTTTTTGGTATAGCGAGTGCGTTTCATCGAACACAATAGATTGAATGGTATTTGGTTGAGTCCAAACCACGACTTTATCTGCTTAGTGTTTTGGTGTTAGTGTGTTTTGAGATTGGTATCTACATTAACCCATTGACTTCTGAGTTCTGGATACGCTCACTTTCCCTAAAAACTTTTGTCCTAATGTCTTATAGGGGACCGACTACTTATCCGCGTATGCTTGATAGTGTGGTGTTGTATTTCTGGTGGTGAATAAAGTTGCCAGAGGTCCCGAGGTTGCGCTAAGAGTGTGGGACCTGCATTTGTATCTTGCTGTCAATACAACGAGCCCTCAAATCAGTAAAGGGTCGGCAACTAGATTGAGTCGCGAGCGGCCATAGCCTACGGTGTCTGCATACACTACCGTTTGCTATGCTTAGTAGCCGCGCTGTGTTGGTATCAAAACTGCGAGCGAGCTATGTATTTTGATGACCGGTTAGCCTAGTGGTACCGAGTGACGCTGCCTACGAAGCTGAAGGTCAAATTTATTTGAGTTATGTATTTAAGTTTTACTATCTATCAAATATATCGTCGTCTAGTACCCATAACACAAGCCTTATTGAGCTTACTATAGCGTTAGTTCGATTTGTGTAAGATTGTTCTCTAACCTTCAGTTGGACCCGGGCCCCTAGGGCACAGCCGGGAAAACGCTAGGAGGATGAAGATGATGATGAATATTTGGCCCTCCATCGCCAGCATGAACATTAGGTGAACATGGACAATTTTTGAACTGATTTGTTTTCCAGGATACTCATACGACCCAGACTGCATGTACATCAACGGCTCCGGTCGCGACTACTACGAGTTCTACATCCAGCTGAACCGCTGCGGGACTCTTGGACGGAACAGCCAGCATGACGACTCGAGGAAACATCCCACCGTAAGTCCTACCTATATTTTGATCCAATATCCCGTATCATGTAGCTACAAGTATATAAACAGGCAACACTGGTCTAATGGCCAGTCATTATTGATGCCGCCTCAGTGTTGCTAATTTGATGATGATGATGGTGTATTCCTGTTATCTCATTAGGGACGTAGGGCTCACAGAAGAGTTATCCATTTTATACGAGCTTGCGCGACTTCTTCTAGCTGTTTCCAGCCGACACCAATTGAGCCAGCCTTTATCTCAACTGATCGCCTCCATGTATTTCGAGGACGTGCCGGCCGTCTTCTGCCAGTAGATTACCAGCAGAGACCTTGCTTGGACAAGTGGTTATTCGACCGCTAATTTAGACTAAAATTGTAGCTTCGTGAAACAGGCCACTCGTTGCATTCTAAAGAATCCCGTGATCCACAAGCTATTGACGGATAATACACGGTGAATAAATACTGATGATACCATAGCTGTCTAATTCTATAACATGCGATAGAGTGAGACAACTGCGGTGGATCATCAGTATTTACTCACCGTGTATTGGCGGCCATTATGTTGCGAAGGGACGCCTGACCGGAAACAGTTGGGCTGCTATTAATTCCTAAATATTGGCGTAGTCACTAAGTTTTTATGGAAGCGACTAGTGCTGCTCCTGATATAGTTGTATTCTGTACCTACATTAATTCTGGTTCTCCTATGGATCAAGGCAGAGAAATGAGAATCAAGGCGCCTCGAGTGAAGCCAGTCCTATCAAGACATACATTAAGATAGATTTGAGTAGCTAGATGATTGCAAAGATAATACACATCGAAAGCAGAGCCATTATGATATGCCTCAACTAAACCTTTAATACATTTTACAGAAAAACCTAATGTGGAACACGATCACAGTGCAGTACAACGCGCTGATCGAGGAGGAGCTGGACGAGCACTTCAAGGTGACCTGCGAGTACGGATACGACTTCTGGAAGACCGTCACATTCCCCTTCCTGGACGTCGAGTGAGTTCAAAATGAGTTTTTGTTAGCTACAATACCTACCTACGGTACAAATTCATTTATGTTAACAAAGAACAAAAGCTGAAAAGCAAGATTAAAGTTCACGTAGAAGCAGACTACTTCTGCGGGAGTAGCATGGTTGCATTTTTTATTTTACATCCGTCACGTTCTGACAAGTATGCGAGTGCGAGAGTGACGGATGCCTTATCCAAAGCGATAAAATGGATACCATCTTAGGCCCGCTGCATACGGACAAACAAATTAGTACGTGATGAGGTGTGGGGTGTGTGGCGGCTCTTTGTGGATCAATGATCTGTATCTCCTGAAGGATAATCATTAAGTGAAAATTATCCATACATGAATTCCGCTTGTTATAGTATGTGGCAAGCCCAGCGGGATTACCACAGAACACTAAATACTATAGAAAGGCGATGTGGGCGTGGCACGCGCAACTACTTTGAGCATGCAGCAAAGTTTTCGCGCCAACGTCACCTGATCGCCGTGCAGTCGCTCACAAAGTTGTAGGCGTTTCACCATCTTGAAAATTGTCACCTGACAATGACAATTACACATACATTGATGGGTCATTAAGCTGTCCAGCAACCACCTTAACCTGTCGACGCAGTCATGTAAGCCGACAATTGTCGATTTGGTGAAATAGAGGCGACGCCGGCGAGGGTGGCGACACCGGTCCCGATAGAAACCGCGCTTGATACCCCTTCTATAGTATTTAGTTTAGTGTACTGTGGGAATTACACGAAAGAATTCGGTCACGTGCAGCCTGTAGGTGGCGAGCTTAAATTAGTGTAGGAATTTAACATACTATTTGCAATGTGTGCAGAGTGGCGACAGGCAATCCCGTCGTGTTCACGCTACAGCCGCCGGAGTGCTACATGGAGATCCGCGCGGGCTACGGCGCGGGCGGCGCGCGCGTGTCGGGGCCCGTGCGGGTTGGGGACCCGCTCACGCTGCTTATCTACATGAGGAGCTCTTACGGTTAGTTTTTATTTATTTATTTGCAAACAAAAAAAAGTTACCTTAAAGTTTAGATTCGCCAAACTGCGAAGCAGTTTGTTGGAGTTGCGCTCGCTTAATAAAAATGAAAAAAGTAACGCGATAGGTACAAGTAGATATACAGTACACCGAAAACTCTAAACTACCTCCCCAACCAAAAGACCGCAAGTTGCTTACTTCTTCTTCGTCAGCACGGCACACTCTTGGCAACGTGTTCGTCGTCACATCAGGGGTAGTGGCAAGCACAGAACACGAAGTGAGGGACACTAAAACCCGTGAATTATTTACAGTGGAATATTATACCTACCTATATCGCCTTTCTGCGGACACCTATGGTGGTAAGGTAGTAGAGCTTGATATATGCTAAGAAAAATAAAGGTCCGGCCACACCGGCGTTCAAATAAAACGATGACGGTACGGATACGGCCTACCTAGTATGAAGTTCCATGACAATAACGCCATATGTCACTGCGATTCCATACCGTAACCTGGCCATTTTACGGAAAGTTGTACACTTGAGTTTTTTTTTTAATTTTGATAAAATTGAGTTGTTTCTACTTAGAATCGATTTTTATTCCATTCCGATACCGTTTCCATACTAAGCTTGAATGGTGGTAACGGAACGGAAAACCGAAAATTGTATGTAACATTTTGGACATATTTTTTCTCTTTTTAGGTTCGAAAGTGCTTTCGATTCTGAGTAAAAATAACTCGATTTAATCAAAATTAAAAAAAAAGTCGAGTGTACAACTCTCCGTAAAATGGCCCACCGTATTTTAAGCGGCGGTGTGGTCGAACCTAAACGTTACGTTACGTCTGTCACAGAGACCCAGTAACATGTCGAACATTTTCCTCACTTTACCATGGGGTTGTTTCGCGCGCTCAGTCTGACAACTCTGACAAGCTAGTTTGGCAAGCGGAACGCATTCAAATTGGAATGCGAAAGTAACCTGAATTAGACCCTCTGTAGCGTGACGTATAATAGTTAAGTTGTTACATTTAAAAATGGTCCGCTACAAGGGCACTGGATGCAACGGCATCTTATCGCGTGCCATACCGCCATCGACTGGCAATCCTGTAGACACACGATCAGGTTCATTGCCTCGGACAGTTCTGATGCCGTTAACTGGATCTAACTTTTTTTCATTTACACAAAAGCGATTATTCCTATTCGCAGTTCTTGACCACTTGACTTAGACTGCGAAACATCGACGAGCTGACTAGCAGCGGGTAAAATGAAATCTAAATGTATTGTAGTTGCATTGTACTTATAAGAGGGGGCGAAGTGGTAATTTACATACTTGACATTTAAAACAAAGTTTTTACAGTCGAGTTCATAAATATATGTACCTACGTTCCCAAAGGTTCGATAATATCTGAGCAACCCTTGAAAATAAATTCGTGTTTATACATTTTTGATCACTTTGTCTGTGCACATATTTTAGAACTCGACTGTAGAGATACGTATTATTTTCTTAATTATAATATTCATGTATTGTTTTTCAGATGGATTCGACATAGTGGTGAACGACTGTTTCGCGCATAATGGGGCTACTAAACGCATCCAGCTTATCGATGAGCATGGGTAAGTTTTGTTTCAAGTAACCAAATCCATGTACCAGTAAACGAACAACTCCTCTGCTCTATATTCCTTAAATTTACTTAGCTTAATATGAAAAGGCTACGAGACGGTAAGAGTCCATATTGAAGTAGAATTTTGTAGATATAAATGTATTCGGAAATATCGAGGAGGTAGGTAATCACTATTCTACGCGGCTATTAAGATCGCATACCGCATATGGTTATAGCTCCTTTTTCCGCGCTTATTCTGTAAATGTCGTACCATTTTGTAAGTAACTAAGCCAGGGGCGGCTCTACCTACAGTGCAGGGGGTGCGGTGCACCGGGGCGCCCAAGCGCCACTTGACGGGGCGCCACTAGCGGCTAGGGGGGGGGGGCTGCTGCTAGAGGGCGCTAGGGTAATGTTTGCACCCGGGCGCTACATGGGCTAGAGACGCCTCAGAGCCAGCCTCCACCCAGAAGATCCTTATACTTGCAGCAGGCCTGTACTTCGGCTAAATTCGGCTTCACGCGGCTGACATCGCTGGACAGTGACACTATACAGTAGTAGGTACGGTCGGCATTTGTCACTGACAGTATCAAACAAATCGCGACAACCATAATTAGAAGAAAGAACACGTGCTATGCGTCCGAGCGGGATGGCGTGATTTTCCTAATAGTTGTCAAACATCGATCATGGATGTTGGATAGAGGATATTCTGGATTTTTTATTCTGTGCTGACGGTGTGTCTTATTCTAATACCTGATGTCTTCAGTTGCCCAGTGGACGACAAGCTGATCTCCCGCTTCCGCGGCTCGTGGTCGGAGGCGGGCGTGTTCGAGACGCAGGTGTTCGCGTACATGAAGACGTTCCGCTTCACCGGCTCGCCCGCGCTCTACATCGAGTGCGACGTGCGCATGTGCCATGGGAGGTGCCCGGTAAGTTTTTTTTTTTTGATCCTGACTGTTCCTAAGGACGGACCCAATATAGCTGTCGAACTGCATGGTTGGAGAGTAGCCTGGGGAAACCCAGGGGGAACTCTCCGGCACTCCGGCACGACCACGCGGGGGGTATAACACTGGAATACTCTAAGAGTTTGCGCTCCAATGAGATTGGTTGATAGGTTTCAACCGAATCTGGTGTGTGAGTGGTGGTGAACTACTGGGATTTCTGGTTCGCTAAACCTACCCTAGCTGAGAAGAATCCAGCAAGAAACTCAGCTAGGCCCGACGCCCGGTAAGAGAGTGGAGATGTCCGGTTCTTACTGAGAACTCTCTTGAGTTCGGTTAGCTATGTGCAGTTTGTTCAACGCGCAGATCGCAAGCCTGGACGTGCTGCAGGCGGAGCAGATATATAATCTATCCAACTCTTAACATGGCTAAGTATGGTAGTTTATGTCGCAACGTTTATCAAGTCCGTCCGACGCGTAAGTGAACAACGAGTCGTTCCAAATCTCGACTTACTAGTACCTATAAAGACACGTAAGGTATGAAGCCTTAGCTAATTTCTACATTTCCCTCCCCAGTCGCAGCCCTGCCACTGGCGAAACATGAAGTCCGTGCGGCGGCGGTCCGCCGAGCCCCCCGCGCCCCCCGCGCCGCCGCGCCTCTCCGAGAACATCTCGCTGTTCCAGTCACTCCGCGTACTGCAGGAGGGAGAGGAGGATAGCGAGCTCACTGCCAGCAGAGGTGAGTAGCATTGGTGGAACGTTAGCTTGGCGATTGTTTTGCCATTATTAAACTATTCAAGGTAAGCTACGGTAGCTTAGTGGTTCAGGCATGCGGCTGTCAAGTGGCGGTCGTGGGTTCGAATCCCGGTTCTTACCAATGAGTTTTTCGGAACTTACGTAGTTAGGTACCTATACGGAATATTTACCGTTAGCTTTCCGATGAAGGAAAACATCGTGAGGAAACCGGTCTAATTCCAATAATTTAGTTTTCCCTCTGGGTTGAAAGGTCAGATGGCACTCGCTTTCGTAAAACTTAGTGCCTATGCCAAATCTTGGGATTAGGTGTCAAACCGGACCCCGGCCGGACCCCTTTCGGGCACAACCCTAATTACATACCAACCCTAATAACCTATTGCACAGTGATCTATTCAGCAACTACAACATTAGCTTTCAGCAACTTATACTCGTATTATCAATCGCGCAAGGCTGAACGGTATTTTTTTACATCACGACGTTTGCAAACAATCAAAAGGCTTGCCAAAAGCAAAAATCCAGAACAGTATTTTCGCAAAAACTTGAACCTTATCCATGTTCCAGGTTCAGTAGAAAGGCAGACGTGTCTAAAGACGTCGGCATTATCCGCCATGCAATGCACAGTTGCGTTTAGCAACTTCCATTCCATTGGTATCAGAACTTTCCTGAAACTTTAACCCCATCCAGTATTTATTTATCCCACCAAAAACATAAATGTAAAAAAGGAGAGCCAACCTCAATACAAAAATTATGCTAGGCTGTGGGTTTCGCCGCAAAAAGAATGGTGATCTATATTAGTGCCAAGTTCTATGCAAAATCCAAATATGTATTTATATGAACAAAATAACATTATGAACAAGTATTAAACTCTATTTCTTTGCTTTATTTTGCTATAACAATTGCTGTTATTTAAAAATGTGAGATCTTAAAGTAAGTTAGATTTGACTTGGCCTTGACACACTTGTTGTTGTTGTAAGCATCTCAGGTACCTATATTTTTTTATAATTTTAGCAAAAACAGATTTGAAGTAATTTAGGAAAAAATACGAAAATTGACCATTCCCCTTATCTCCGAAACTACTTGGCTTAAAATTCTGAAAAAAAATATGGAAAATAGTTCCTTGCCTAAAGATTACAGGAAAACCTATAAGAAGTTTGAGTATTCAAAGTAACGGGAAAATTCCCAATTATTTACGGAACCCTCACCACGCGAGTTGAACCCGCACTTGTCAGGTTTTTTTTTAATCATGCTCACTAGCTCTACAGCTCACAGAGCCACTAGTTAGAGATTTATATCCATGTTCCAGGTTCAGTGGAAGGGCAGACGTGCCTGAAGACGTCGGCGTTGTCGGCCATGTTGGTGTGCGGCGGCGTGCTGGTGGCGGCGCTGGCGGGCGCGCTGCTGGCGGCGGCGCGCGGCTGGCGGCGCCAGCAGCGCGCGCCACCGCACGCGTACGTGCCGCACAAGGGACGGATCAAGTAGACAGCCATTACCTCAACCACACTACTACGCTACTCGCTAATGGCCGGCCGATGGGCGCAATATGCTGAAGAAAGCATAAGATGGATAAGTTTTAATAAATTTCGAGTAACATTTAAGGTACGATACAATACAAATACTCTTTATTGCATACCTCACACCAACGATGTAATATAAGATGTACGAGTGCGTAGCATGGGTATAAGGAAGGAACAACACAACACATTTTATGGTCAAGGCCCACCATGCGATACAAAATGGCATTCAAATAATGTAGAAAAGAGTTGAATTTCGTTTGTTAATAATACATTCCTTTAAGAAAATAAGTATTTCCAGTAGGCCCGGCCCATGACCATTAGGAGATTAAACGAACGCGATACTTGCTGATTTTATCGTCGTACGCACATAACTATTTCATAAAAAAATGTCGGCTAATATGAGCAGTTTCCTTGTATAAATCCAGATAAATCAGCTAAATATGAATTTATTTCACTACTGCTTAACTACCTACGCTCTGATGTCGCTAATAGGTTAGATTTTCTAAATGATGTTGTCGAATAATATATATACTGCTCAAAACAAAATAAGGACCACTTACATATTTCTATTTTATTGTTAATTATTAGACATAAACGAATTGGCTATTAATCAATGATGTCCCGCATTTTTCAGAATCCAACCTCTTCCATGCTTGTGTGGCTAATATTTAGCTGGACAAAATATATATTACTGTTTAATATAATTTTCACCTAACTATCACCATAATTGTGGCCCCTATTTTTTTTAAGTAGTAGGTATATGTCAGTTGCATTCAAATGTCCGATATGTTACTAATTTTGTCAGTTAACAGAGTAGATGGTGCTTTAAAATAAGATAATCAGTTATTTTTAAGTCCTAAGCCATAGTACAACACCTTTATGGAGCGATTCATGTAGGCATTTGAGGATACATTTAAGCTAGTAGTATTTATTTTACGCTTAATTTTCCATACTTGGGCTTATTCTCGATTACATTCGAGATGTTAATTTGACATTTTATAACAAGACATTCATTCACCGGCTGGAAATTGGGCCCAAAAACTTTTTGTGATTTCAAACTATAAATTGAACAAATTAAATAATGTATGTTGTGTAAGAAGCATAGTAAACCTTTTCTAATTTGGGCCAAATTTACTGCCGGTAAGTATACAGGGTGAAATAGGGGTCGTGGAGCAAGAAGACCAAAAGCGAATAAGATGGTCATACTGAACAACTTTTCCCATGGGACCAACCACGAAATCGTAAAAAACCGGCCAAGTGCGTGTCGGACCACGCAAAACGAAGGGTTCCGTGCCTATTAAAAAGGTCGTATCGTCACAGAAATTTTACGGCACTTACGTCCTTTTCTTTGAGGAAGGCAGTTTTTCAGCAATATCTCGAAAACCTCTGAACCGATCTTGTTCAAAACAATTTTCGGTGAATGAAATTAATAAGCCCTATATCCATGAATTTTTCCATATTTTTAAAATACACCGTTCAAAAATTAGAGGGGGGGGGACAGAATTTTAGTGACTTTCGGGGCGATTATCTCCGACCCTATTCACTTAATCAAAAAAAATGCTAAGAAACCTTATATTTATTTTGAAAGGCCTATCGATTGATGTGCCACACGGCGGGTCACAATGAAAAAAAAAAATTTGACTTTTAGTTTTATGTATGGAGTGCACCCCTAAAAAAATTTTTTTTTGTCATTTTAATTACAAAACTATGTAGCGGCTAACAAAATACACCTATCCTCAAAATTTTACTCAAATACACCTTATAGTTTTCGAGTAAAATGCCTGTGACATACGGACAGACGGACAGACGGACAGACGGACATGACGAAACTATAAGGGTTCCGTTTTTGCCATTTTGGCTACGGAACCCTAAAAAGAGCCAATTAGTAGTTAACTATGAGTTAACTGAGAGTTAATGTATGGAACAACTGATTTCTTTTTGCGATTTCGTGGTTGGTCCCATGGGAAAAGTAGTTCAGTATGACCATCTTATTCGCTTTTGGTCTTCTTGCTCCACGACCCCGATTTCACCCTGTATTTTACTTCGGTGACTTTGGTGGTTTGAGCGAAACGTCATGGATTATGAATGTCAAGTTGTATGTGTTTAGTTCTGAAATGATGACTGTTTGTTAACGAATGTTTTTAGAAGCTAACTTTACAGGTGTTTTAAGTTAAATCTACTCACTAGAATATACATATTGACGGATTGAGAGGATTTATATTTTTATATTTAAAATATACCTCCTCCTGTTTGTCGTACTATTCATAAGTTAAATATAAATTAGAAATCTCTCAGTAAAAGTTGTGATATGCGATACAAACATAATATATGCGAATAAGTATAAATAATACATTTTATACATTCTAGAATAATCTAGAATTATCTAGAGTTTATTTATCAGTATTTATAAATAAATTATAATAAGATTTGAGACGTTTTAACATGCTTGTAAATATGATTACTTATAGATTTTTTTAGATTATCTTTATAGATTTTGTACTTCCGAACTTTTATTGTAAAATGAAAATAAAGAAATGAAACTTTTAACTTCGATTTCTTTTATTTGCCTTGGTTTTAACAATGTAATTTTTAACAAAATAAAACAACGTTTCAACAACACAAAATATAATAAAATACGTAATTATGATTTGTAACAAAAACAACTAAGTACAAAATGCACGCAAAATATAAATCATAATTATTATCTATTCGTTGCAACATACACAAAACAATGCCCTTAATAATACGGTATATATCGCTGCCAAATAATAAATTTCAAAAGGTCCTAATTAAAATTGTCGCATATGCAAAATTCACATTTTTGGTTTTCAACGGCAAAAGTTACAAAAAAACGCTTTCACATATTTTAATTTCTTTTTCAATATTTTCCGTGAAAACCAAGATGAAAATGTCGGATCATAGAACTGATGACGTTTAATAACGTCGGTTGTGATTGTGTTATCGGACACACAGTGAGCGCAACGTGTCGTATAATATATTCGACTATGTTGTGTGGAAAATGATAGTGTCTTTTGTTTCGTATTTTATAAAAGTAGCTGTTTTGCAGAACTGACTTTTTTAAATTGGGACCGTCGCTTTGACACAAGTTTAGGGCAAAAATGTCACCCCCATTACTATTCTTATAGCGGCTAGAATACAAGAAGACTGCAACCGCTTTACAAAATCGCATTCCTCCGAAAAAAATGCTGCATATGGCCTCAGTTTAGCGAGACGTCTGTCCCAAAAATTGCTTTTGGTATTTCGAAGGGTTTATCTGCTTAACGCCATCTATCAACTCGATGAGAAAGCTTCTATAAATAAAAAATAAAGATCTGAGAGAGGAGGAATGCGACTTTTGGGCTTTGATAGTTCTCTTAGTTTATTCATCCATGACTTAACATTTAATTATCTGTTCTTCTCAGATCAATTAGATCTATAACTTTGTCGACGATCAAGAACTACTGGTATAAGGATGTGATTAGAAATATATTTTATTGATTACCGATAAATCGGTACCTATTGCACCTATTGGTAACGACACTCTAAATTTGATTAAAGGCAGACCCCATAATATGGACCTTCACGCAACTGGCTTAGAGAATAATGTCGATTAAATCGTACGTAAAGCAAACAAAATGCGACTCTGATTAATTAACTTCGATTGATATCGATATAACAAATAAAAGACAAAGATTTAGACGATCTGATCGCTTAGCTTTCTTAAACTGTAATAGGTGACTAATCATTAATTGTTTATCTATCCACATAAGGTCACAAGAGTTGATCAATTTTTTTTTGTTATTTCTCCCGGTATGAAAAGACAATTGTGACAGAGTTTCTTAGAACAATATTATACTATATAGACTGGTAGGCTTAGGAGATACCACAAGATAGGTTTAACATTGCCACAAAAACATATGGTTTGTAGAAACCCACTTGAAACTTTTCAAAGAGACGTAACAATTACTAACGTTGATTGACCCATAAGCTTTTTTTTTCATAGGGCAGAATGAGCTTAGGTGTCCAACATGGACTTTACAATTTATATCTACGATGTTTTCAAAATACCTTTTTTATGCTTCATGTGTCGTTCTTAGGAAAACGGGACCTTATGTATAAGGTCCCTACTGTAGTCGGGTAGAAGTTTACCCTATGACGAAAAAATATCGCCGCAAAAACGCTGAATATTCACCCAACTGAGTCATTCCCACGTTGTATGGACTATTTTCAGAAATATTCCCGTGAACGGCATATCTCTATACGAAATGAATGAAGCAATAAGGTCCAGTTTCAATAAGAACGACATATATGAAGATTTAAAAGTAAGGATTGCACGTAAGGTACTTTAAAAACATCGTAGATATGTACCGGTCTCAGTTGGAGGCTTCGGATAGTTTCTGGAGAGCCGTCTCCAAATATTTGATGGCGCCATCCAGGATTTGTACCTCACATTCCTTCAGCAGTTTGATGTTCTTGCTGTAAAGAAAGAACAAAGTTCTAGAACCATTACACACCAGCCTCACTTTGGAGGATAAAATAAATAAATAAAAAACTTTTATTTTCCCAATATCTAATTAATAATTAATACAGGTAAATTAAATTAAAATTATGTGACTGTACATAATGAGAGGCTTTAAATCACGAGAGTATCTACACACATATCATAAATCCTCAATGATGTGTTCGGGAACCATTAGAATAACTGCCATTGCACGGCCATGGCCGACTAGATTTCAACTCATGACCAATTAGATGTCTATAAAGAAATCTAGTTGGTCATGATTTTCTCTGTCCTCTGGGCCACGCTTCGAAATTTGAAAGTCATTACTTGATCAATATTGATATCTTAATGAAAATACGTACAAAATTATAGTATAAGAGCTAGCGACCAAATCGGTCATGTGGCTTCAGCTGTATTGAAACTCCGTTAGCTACTTCCCTGAACAACCTTTTCCTATATCTTCGTGCTGACAGGCCGCGGGCGGTGGGTGCGGGTGTAGTGGGGTGGGGAAAAAAGAAATGTGGGCTCAGCGACTTTTTTTTTTCAAACAGTTGCTCTGTACTCTCTGCACCCAAAAAAAAAATCGATCGGGTGGTGAGAAGGGGTTGCCAGCGTTAATTAAAAGTACCAAAATAATAATAATTTTCGTGTGGGCTCAGCTGTATTGGCTTTTTTTCTGACGCGAGATTAATCAATATGTAAGCCCCAAAAAAATTGCCATGCAAAAATATCGGTGGGAAAATATCGAAAAAAATTGTTGAAATTCTCGGATTAACATTCTCATTCCGTTATTTTAGAATGTTTTAAACGAAAGTCACGTTCAACGGTCAAAATGTGCAGCTTACCGAAGTGCCAGAGTGATAATTTAGCTTCCGTGTGCCCTCAATTCCTGGTCAAAGTATGGATATAACCAAACAACTGACAGCTGCGTTTACCGATGTTGCCACAACACAAAACCGCTTGGACGCTTTACATTGCTGTTTACATTAATGTACATCGCTGCGCTTCGCATCCGCACTGCACTGAAAGATTCGAGAATTTCAAAAAAAAAATTCGATACCTTCCCACCGATATTTTTGCATGGCTATTTTTTTGGGGCTTCCATATTGATTAATCTCGCGTCATTTCGTGGCAAATGTGTATTGTGTCTACAGTTCGAATGAATGTTTTTTCTTACTTTCTATCGTCAATACCTGTGTGCAGATTCAGCGGTGTCCTTCTGTTTGTACATGGCCCGGATGAGTCCCGCGCGCGTGAGCAGGTAGGCGCGCGCGCGACGCTCGAGGTCGCGGCCCGCCGCCTCGCGCGCGTCCGACACCAGGTCGCCGGGGAGACCGTGCTCCGACCATTTCGTTAGTTCCTCTGAAATTTCAACGAAATACCTGTTAGGTTGTTCAATGACTTGTTACGAAGACCTTTTTCTTGGTACTTTCACAAAGGTCTGTTTAAAAAATACCAAATAAAAAGGTTAACCGTATAAAAGTACGCTTACACGGGCAGTTTGTTTGAGCAATTATTGCCCGTTGACAGAACAGGACACTTACTTGCAGGTTACAGGACGTTCGTACTATGGACGGGCAATAATTGCTCTAAGAATTGCCCATGTAAGCGCACCTAAAGGAGAAATAGTCAATGATAAGGCTGCCTTACCATCAGAGGCTACCTGACAATTCAAGTCTAGAAAACCAACCTAAAACGTTTCTATTTGAACACCTAAGTCTTCAAGCCCGCCATGACGTTAAAATTACCGCTAGAAGCTTGTCAAATATTTTATTACTACTCAACAGTTCCTGTTAGTTTGGTTATGAAAGTACCCTGGGTCCTGTTGAATATACCAATTGAGACCAGCAGCTCTGCGCTGACTGGACTATCTCTACGCACGATACACGCTATACATAGCTTCAGTCTATTTAACAGTTCCTGTTGGTTTGTTTACGTACTTTGGTCCATGTTAAATATCCTAATGAATGCCAGCAGCTCTGCGCTAACAGGGCTGTCTCCTCGGTACAGGCTGCAGTGGGTAACCCTAGCGAACCTCAGTATACTCAACAGTTCTTTGTTGGTTTGGTTACGTACTCCGGTTCATACTGAATATCCTAATGAATGCCAGCAGCTCCACGCTAACAGAGGTGTCTCCTCGATACAGGCTGTAGTGGGTAACTCCAGCGAACCTCAGACTCAACAGTTCTTGTTGGTTTTTTATGTACCTTGGTCCATGTTGTATATCCTAATAAATGCCAGCAGCTCTGCGCTAACAGGGCTGTCACCACGATTCAGGATGTAGTGGGTAACCCCAGCGAGCCTCGACAACTCAATAGTTCCTGTTGGTTTGGTTACATACCCTGATTCATGTTGAATATCCTGATGAATGCCAGCAGCTCCGCGCTAACAGGGCTGTCCCCTCGATACAGGCTGTAGTGGGTAACTCCAGCTAGTCCTAATCTACTCAGCAACGCTACTCTGGTGTCCCGTAGAGGATCGCTCGAGCTCACGCCGAGGGTTAGGGATAGACTGTCGTGCTGGTTGTTTCGGTACACGAAACTGAAATGAGTAATTTGAAAATTAAGGTGAATGCAAAAGAAAGTTTATAATCAGTTTTCATCGCTTTTGAAAATTATTGTATTTCATCTTCTACGATTGCAGAATCCTAGATTACACTTAAAATTATTAGGTATTGTAAAGCAAGTCATCTGGATATGATTGTATTTCATCTTCTACGAATGCTTCTTTCGTTTGCTTAGTAATATTTTATTGCGTACTAGTACTAGTATTGGGATAGCAATTGCTCTAATTATAACCTGTTGACCAGAGTTATAACCTTCCTATACTTAAAAAAGTCATGCAAATCTCTTAGGAAAATCTTCAGTTATAAAATTACACATTAGACATCATCATTATTATTTAGACGGTGAATGTTCGGGCCACGATCAAGCTCATGCTCTTTTGTTGGTCAAAATGTATGCGTATGACCTTTAGTCATCATCATCATCATATCAGCCGAAAGACGTCCAGTGCTGGATATGCCCCCTCCAAGAGTGCCAAGTGACCGTTCCAGCCCCACCCGCATCCACGACATTTAGTGTTGCCGCGTAATTGAATTTAGTGGATCCAATTTGCGTTTGCCAGACTATCTGGCTGCATCCATTTACTAGAAACTTTTTCAAAAGTTACTTGAGTTTCTAATGATTGGTTACCGCAGGGCAACGAGTTATATAATTTAAAGCTAGACATTTCTGTAAAGCCACAGCGCTTTGGGGATAGTGAAAAGGAATGCCATAATGATTGATGACCACATTCAGAACGCCCAATTTATAGAAACGTTTATCGTTAACGAAGAAAGATTTTGAAAAGTGGCAGAGTAATTTACTCGTAATTATGCTTGCAAGCCCATAATTATACTAGTATAACTTTAAAAGTTTACAGAAAAAACCCAAAGTATTTCAATGCAAAGAACGCTCTATTTCGGCAAAATATGTTTCTGCAAAATGATTGATATAGATAAAATATCAAACTGTACTCTATGTTCTATAAGAATCCTGTAGCGCGCGCACGGTGCGTTTGAATGGTTAGACCAAATAAGATATTGTAAAAATCTATATACTCATATTAAAAACCCTTCAAGTCGTTTAGGCTGCTGAGCGTTCCAACAATACAGACATACACTCGATAAACATTACAACGGAATATACGAGAAATGTCAGCGATTAACTCCTACGTAGAATGGTACAATGCAAGTAATCGGTGCAGTGACACGGTGACGCAGGCGCACGTAACCATTGCGTCACTGCGGTTCCCGGTACAGAGCAAGTGGCTCTTCAGTAGAATGATGTCTTGGTGACATCGGATACCAATAAACAAACAACAACACGAAACGATATGGCTAGAGAAATGTTCGTGGTTAACTGTAAGGTTGACCGGTAGATATTTAACCCTTAGATGCATACAGTATCAAAAATGATACAACTGGACTGACATAACTATTATAAGACTGTCAAACTATACACGAAGGCGTGTGGCGTTGATTTCATAGTACACATAATCCAGAAGAGATATTAGCAATAAAATATCTATATTTTTCAAACGACAAATACACAATATATTTAATAACTTAATTTTCCTCTGGTTTCGTTCATGTCGTGTTCCTTGTGACGTGATAGTAAGTGTTTTGTTAACCGACTCAGTGGGTCCCAAGATACAGGCTCGGCCAAGTGTGGCGTCCAACGGATATAATGTACGTATAATTTGTAATCATGTGCTTGATTGTTAAATAAATTATTCTTATTATTATTATTATTATTATTTTTATTTAAACTTGTTGTAAATACTTGTTGTAAATATTTATTTAAGTACAACAAGTACAAAAAAAGAACGGACAGTTGTATGTAGAGAGGAGTTAGGGGCCGATGTTGGATAGAGCGGCGCCGTCGTTGAAGCCGAAAAAATGATTTACAGATCTGAATCTGTGCCGTCGTTGTATTGTTAAACACAAAGCACCAGATTTGTAAGTATGAATTTAGCGCTTATAAGATATACATTTGAGAATGAGTATTAGGATAGAATTAGAGTGGTATTTTAATCAACACAACTATTCAATATTCAGTACATGCACGAATTACTTATTCAACATTGACGATATTTGATGGCTTGTTATGTGAATTGATATTGTTCCTAAAATAACATTATAAACATGAAAAGTCTGTGAGGTTATAGCGTTGCAAGTTTGTATGTTAAGGGTAATTTCAAGAATGACAGCTAGTCATTAAATAAAATAACATTTCATGGCATACAGACGCATTAAAAGTAAAAATAATGTAATAAAATTACGTGCATACAACTTATTACGACATTATCGTTGTATAGGTGATCCTTGTATCGAGTACAATCATAACAGTCGCTTGATGGAGTAATAAAAGTCCAATTCTTGTTAAAAAAAACCGGACAAGTGCGAGTTCAACTCGCGTGGTGAGGGTTCCGTAAAATATTGAGAATTTTCCCGTTAATTTGAATACTCAAACTCTTCCTGTAATCTTTAGGTAAAGAACTATTTTCCATATTTTTTTTCAGAATTTTAAGCCTAGTAGTTTCGGGGATGAGGGGGTGGTCAATTTTAGTCTTTTTTCCTAAATTACTATAAATCTGTTTATGCTAAAATTATAAAAAAAATATCTAAGATGCTTACAGCAACCCCTTTCATTTGATATGTCACGTCACGCAATACAGTTTGCGAAACTTTTTTTTTAATTTTCCAGTTTACCCCCCGAAAGTGGTCCCCTCACCAATTTACATATGTGTAACAAATTTCAACTCAATCGGTCCTGTAGTTTCGGAGCAAATCAGCTGTGACAGACGGACAGACAGACGCACGAGTGATCCTATAAAGGTTCCGTTTTTTTTCCTTTTGAGGTACGGAACCCTAAAAAACAACATGTTTATGTTCTTTATAAGAAAGTGCCATAAAGAGGATAAAATATGCTTCCGCTTAACATTGTCTCAATATCGATAACATTAAACATATACAGACAAGCCATGGTCCTTGTTATAACAAATTGTAGAGAAAGTACATGAACCTTAAAACGAACTTTCCAAACATAATTGGCAAGAAACGTGATATTATGTCAAGAAATAATAAATTAACTTACATATTACTTACGTATTCTTTTATATGTACATTACATCGCTGCAGTCAGGCGTAATGCAATAAATATCAACTCGCAATAACATATAACATACTAATTTAAACTTTCACTATTACACACATTATTTTTACTAAACAGGAAGATTTTACGCGAACACGTCCCGTAACGGGAAAATAAGTCGTATTTCAAGAATGTTATCATGACAAAATTTCACATATCAAAGCTTCTTAGGGTTCCGTAGGTACCTCAAGGGGAAAAAACGGAACCCTTATAGGATCACTCGTGCGTCTGTCTGTCCGTCTGTTACAGCCGATTTTCTCCGAAACTACTGGACCGATTGAGTTGAAATTTGGTATACATATGTAAATTGGTGACCCAAAGATGGACGCGTAAAGTAAATTAATGAATTCTGAACAAGGAAGCCACTTTTAGGGGGTAAACTGGAAAATTAAAAAAAAAGTTTCGCAAACTGTATTGTGTGACACATCAAATGAAAGGGGTTGTTGTAAGCATCTCAGATATATTTTTTATAATTTTAGCAAAAACAGATTTGAAGTAATTTAGGAAAAAGACGAAAATTGACCATTCCCCCCTCCCCCTTATCTCCGAAAATGCTAGGATTAAAATTCTGAAAAAATATGGAAAATAGTTCCTTGCCTAAAGATTACAGGAAAACCTATAAGAAGTTTGAGTATTCAAAGTAAAGGGAAAATTTTCAATATTTTTGTGTATTATATACGGAACCCTCACCACGCGAGTTGAACTCGCACTTGTCCGGTTTTTTTTTCGATTTAGCTGTAGGTAAGGTACGAATGTTTGAGAATTCATCAACAATTTTACAGTTCTGCCAATGATAGGTGACGGTGAAAGATGAGTGGATTAGGCTAGAGTTGTCTTATTCGTTATTTATCATCTAGTATGTGTTGCGATACTTGTGATAGTTTTGAGTAAATATGGTTTATGTGATAAGCAACATTATGTTAGATTATGAAATGTTGCTATAATATGCAGAATAACTTGGTAGCTCTACTGAAGAATCATGTTTTACGAGTATGTGAAATACGAAGCAAAGAAAATACGAAATTTAAAGAATATTCATTTAAAAGAGAGTTACAAGATAATTAAAAAAAATTAAAAGTAGAAATATCATAGCTTTGCATACCGCATGTTAAAGCTTTTGGTCTAGTTGATGCAAAATAAACATTATGTTTAAACAGTGGCGGAATCAGGATTGTAGTTTTGGGGGGCCTAGACAATACTATACAAATACTCTTTATTGCACACCTCACACAAACAAAGCAGTTACAGAGAGAAACAATACAATAACATGTAGGTAGAGGTAGACAACAGGCGGTCTTATCGCTGAAGAGCGATCTCTTCCAGATAACCATTGGGTATCGGAGAAAGAGATAAAACTAGATTATACAGTAGGTATGCATGGTAGGTGTGGATGCGCCCTGTAGCCCGGGCATTAGAATACGGCTACGGTATCCCCTGCCTGTCGTACAAGGCGACTAAAAGGGGTCCTCGGGGTGGTACACGGTTGCAGTTGGGGGCTGCAATCGAAAAAAAAAGGGAGATACCACTGAGGCATGACGCTAGGGCGGCACTGGTGCGTTCCGTATGAGATCCCAGAGCCGTCCGAAATGCGTCGAGGAGGACCATCGGGGGGTTTTTAGTCGGGTAGTGTAGAGATTATTATTAACCAAAAATCAAAATAAATATAAAAATAAACGTACATAAATAGCTCTATATATAAACATACATACTCAATCATACATATATACATATATGATACATAAACAGTCAGCCAAAAAATACAATCAGGGTTAGGGGAGAGACAAATAATTTTTTTTAAGAAGGGATTTGATGTAGACTTTGGTTCGGGTCTGTCTTAACCTCATAGAGGTTAGATTTTAGTAAGAGCTCAGTTGCCTTCGGTTTAAGCCTCCCTTGAGCCCCTTAGGTGGATCGATACATAATGTGTTTGTAGATATAAGATAGTATCGTACCCGTTATGTAAGAAGAGGTCGGCGTTAGGCCGGCCTCCGTAGAATATGAAGATCTGCTCCCCCGGCTTGAAGTCCCGCAGCGCGTAGCACTCGCCGCGATTCAGTTCCTTGTTGAAGTCCGTTGTTATCTGAAAAACGGACAGCATTTTTGATTTATATTACCAAGGGTCGTTATATTACGAGAACAATATTCCTTTGCTATTCCGCTAAAAAACGTGCAGGTCGATCAGCGGAGATCAAATGTAACTAATTGCGTATAAACATGCAAATAATTACAGCAAACCACCACCAATAATGAAAAAACCTCGACACGTGTTTCGCCTCTCTACGAGGCATCATCAGGAGATGCAGGCAGGAGATGTTGCTTGCGCCACGTCCACTGAGCAACTGAGCCGTCTAGAACCGTCAGCCCTATTTATAGTCTAACCCCCCATACTACCATGCATGCGTGAATGAGACGGAAAAATACGTAACAGCGGTGATGACGCAACATTCAACTGTTCGTTAATAATCACGCCTCTATTGTTGTACCTAATTATTTCTAATTGTTCTAGAACACTTAAACAACATAACGTGGCAACATAAGTTAGCTGCTTTTCATTGTTATGCACATAGGTTATTAACAGTGCCTCTTTCTGATGATGATTATAAAATGGAATTAAGTAATATATATCATTTAGCAACTTCAAATGGTTACAGCAAGTCTTATGTGGATGGCATTATTAGGAAGAAACAGAGTAAAATGACAAACAATCTTTTGTACGCGGCACGTTCCTTGGATCCACCTAAAAAGTACAAAGCAAGCATAACTTATGTTGGCAAATTGTCAGATAAGATCTACAAAATTTTAAAGTCTAACGATATAAACGTGGCTTTCAAAACAAATAACACCTTGCGCTTCAGACTGTGCAATAGTAAGGAGAAAGTGGAAAGCGGCAAAAAATCTGGAGTCTACAAGCTTGCCTGTGACGAATGCAATAAAGTTTATGTGGGACAAACAGGCCGTAGTTTTCACACGAGGTATAAAGAACATATTGCGTCGTATCGGCATAATCACCCGGACAAGTCTAATTTCGCAAAACATTTATTGGAGGAAAACCATGCGTTGTTTGACAATCATTCTTTCAACATCTTGCATGTTTGCGGAAAAGGACTGCGTTTAAGTGTTCTAGAACAATTAGAAATAATTAGGTACAACAATAGAGGCGTGATTATTAACGAACAGTTGAATGTTGCGTCATCACCGCTGTTACGTATTTTTCCGTCTCATTCACGCATGCATGGTAGTATAGGGGGTTAGACTATAAATAGGGCTGACGGTTCTAGACGGCTCAGTTGCTCAGTGGACGTGGCGCAAGCAACATCTCCTGCCTGCATCTCCTGATGATGCCTCGTAGAGAGGCGAAACACGTGTCGAGGTTTTTTCATTATTGGTGGTGGTTTGCTGTAATTATTTGCATGTTTATACGCAATTAGTTACATTTGATCACCGCTGATCGACCTGCACGTTTTTTAGCGGAATAGCAAAGGAATATTGTTCTCGTAATATATCATGAATTTCCGCAAAGTAACGCCTGATTCAATAAATTATTTCAAGGGTCGTTATCAGGGTTTTCCGTAGATTTTAGAAGTTGCTTTTAAAACCCTATCCATAATGGTAACTTTACTGATAGGGTAATCCTATTGTTATGGTAAGCATATCGAATGTGGTAACCATAAGTTTAAACATGCAAATAATTACAGCAAACCACCACCAATAATGAAAAAACCTCGACACGTGTTTCGCCTCTCTACGAGGCATCATCAGGAGATGCTGGCAGGCTCAGTGGACGTGGCGCAAGCAACATCTCCTGCCAGCATCTCCTGATGATGCCTCGTAGAGAGGCGAAACACGTGTCGAGGTTTTTTCATTATTGGTGGTGGTTTGCTGTAATTATTTGCATGTTTATACGCAAATAGTTGCATTTGATCTCCGCTGATCGACCTGCACGTTTTTTAGCGGAATAGCAAAGGAATATTGTTCTCGTAATATAAGCTAACTCTAAAAAAAACCATATCTCAGTAGGGTAACCTTATGGTTGCGGAGGGCCGTCGCAGGCCGAATGCTGCCGCTATAACGAGGACCTGCGGGTGATGGGTCGGGAGGTCCATCATCCGCCTAGCGGAGGTCCTGAGCTGGACGGCCCCCATGGTGTTCTGGGGTGCCAAAAGCGGAGTGGGCAGGTACCATACCCCTGCCACCTGCGTGGGCCCGCAAGGGCAGCGCCGACAGAGTTCCGGATGTGTGCAATAGCGTTCCCGGGGCTCTGTCCAAAAGCGAGCGGTGGAACACCCCAGGGATTAGTCCGTGGGAGTCTGACATACCCACTCGGCTCCTCCCGGGCTGGGTGGGATCCATAATGGATTTCCCCTGGGTAAAAAAAAATGGTTACCTTATGGTTACCACATCCGATATGCTTTGCTTACCATAACAATAGGGTTACCCTATCGGTACGGTTACCTATCATAAGGTTACCAAATCGATAGGCTTAAGCCTGAAAAGGGGTTTTCCAGTCCTTGGCGTCACATCACATTTTAGTGTAACAGTACATTTTTTGACGTTATTTACCGACATAAGTTACATTTCTTACGCGCGTTAGGTAGATTTAACTGTCATTTTTCCATATAAAAAGTGACATTTAGATCTACCTGACGCGCGTACAATGCGTTACGTGATTGACCTCCTGGTCTAACGAATCTTTATAAAGCCGAGGGCTCACTCTTAAGTCGGTTGTTTAAGTCCATTAATTAAAATCTGACTATGTGGAAAGTTTGACAGTTTTCAGTGGGATAACTGCAGGCGCCATATTTAACGATCACCGGCCTGAAAACTAACACATAACGTTGTATAATAGTAACGGACGCTGTGTCTGTGAGTCTGTATAGGCGTCAAATGTTACCATTGTAATATTACTAATTGGCTGCAATAAGGAAGCATGTTACCAAAATCCTGTTATATTGTAGACTATATGGCACAGAAACAATAGCGCGATTTACCTTATGTTTCACGCCAAAAGAACATCTAGCCGGACTTAACTCTACAGGGTGTCCCAGAAGCACCACGTCACAGTGACACCGGAAGTAGATCAGCTCAAGAGGAACCTAACCAGCCTAACATGACCCCAGTAAAAGTTGCTCGGTTTTCGAGTTATTACTTCTGTCCGAGAGTCCCACACACCCCGTCGGACGGTGCATCAAAACATTCACCCAACGTAAAAAAAAGACTGGTTAGGTTCCACTGAGCTGACCTACCTTCGGTGTCACTGTGACGTGGTACTTCTGGGACACCCTGTATAAACACGAGTACAGGGACGCCATTTTATAATTATAGTTCACAGAAGGGGACATCCCTAAGATATCGCTTTTAAAAGACATGAACGAAACGTGTCAATGTTTAGGGTTCCGTAGCCAAATGGCAAAAAACGGAACCCTTATGGATTCGTCATGTCTGTCTGTCCGTCCGTATGTCACAAGCATTTTACTCTAAAACTATATTTGAATAAAATGTTGAGGATAGGTGTATTTTGTTAGCCGCTACATAGTTTTGTAATTAAATTACAAAAAAAAGAATTAAGGGTGCACTCCATACATAAAACTGAAAGTCATTTTTTTTTTCATTGCAAGCTCACGTGTGGCACATCAATCGATAGGCCTTTCAAAATAAATATAAGGTTTCTCAGCAATTTTTTTTATTAAGTGAATAGACTTCGGAGGTAATCGCCCCGAAAGTCACTAAAATTGTGTCCTCCCTTCTATTTTTTGAACAGTGTATTTTAAAAATATGGAAAAAATCATGGACATATAGGGCTTATTAAATTCTTTCAGCGAAAATTGTTTTGAACAAGATCGGTTCAAAGGTTTTCAAAATATTTCTAAAAAACTGCCTTCCTTAAAGAAAAGGACTTAAGTGCCATAAGATTTCAGTATCGATACGACCTTTTTAACGGAACCCTTCGTTGTGCGTGGTCCTACACGCACTTGGCCGCTTTTTCCCATATTTTGAATCACAAATCGAGTCCCAGGTAGTAAAGAATCCCTTAAAACGATACAAGAGGTTTGTGTCATCAAGTATCCAGGCGAAATTAAACTCGCATCAATGCCACAGACTGACACGTCAGCTTTCCTCACTTTACCTGCTGTTTATGAACCTGCTAGAAAGTTAGACATAACGTCCGTGTACCTTGCCGTGTTCGTGGTTGCACATGTCCCAGAGCGGTATGAAACCGGTCGTGTCGGTGTTCGTCAGCTCCAGATTGTTCTGACGAGTCATCACTGTCGACACCGCCCATCTGTCGACAATTACATACTCATTGCAGTTATGGAACATCCACACGAAACCTTAAATCGCAGCAAAATTTATGAAATCGTGGCACGTGAGTCGCGTCATCTCGTACGTACGGTCGGTTCTTTATTAGGTACATACTTACTTCCGCCCGCGACCTCGTCTGCATGGACCCGGGATAAAAACTATCCTATATTTTAATCCAGGCTATAAACTATCTTTGTGCAAAATTTCATCCAAATCGGTTGAGCCGTTTAAGCGTGATTGAGTAACAAACATGTCAACATCTAAACATCCAAGCATCTAAACATCCAAATCTTCGCATTTATAATATTAGTAGGATTAAGTAACAATAAAATCGGCAACTGAGTGGATTGCAAAAAAATTGTACATAGTTAAGAGCTTTAATCTAATCTATGCTTTAATTTTTTACAGTTTCGTGACGGCAATTACCTACCCATATATTTTATATATATATATATATATATTTTTTAATTCTTAACTATGTACAATTTTTTTGCAATCCACTCAACTAACGCTTCCGTATAACCATGTCACGATGACTATATTAATTAAAAACAAAAATAGCTACTAACCATCTCGAGAGACAAGTTTCGATAAAAAAACCGTCGAAGTCAAATCATAACGTCAAGTCAAATTTTACACTTACCTTAACTCACGCGCGCACTCACACACTCTCACATACACACATACACACACGCATAAACACACCCATACAAAATTATCTTGCATCATGTAAGGAAAGTATGCAATAAACTTAGATTAAGTTAGTATAATCCTATAAATCTTTATTTTCTAAATTGTGGATCATTACAATGTAAATGTTTGGAAGAGCGAGACTTCTCAACACAGGTACATATACCTAATAAGAGGCCCCAACCTTGCCCTTTCTGTAAACCACTGTCTTTTGAACAAATAAAATATTTTGTATAACGAAATTGATAATGGCTCTCAGTTTTTTGTACGTCACATTTCGCTAGCCACACTCCAGCTTTCCAAAACTTTGCCAGTAAGTTCATGAAGCAATTCAAATTTCAAACATGCTGGAACAATCTAAAAAGTGATTTTGGCAGTCAGCCTTATGCTGGCCTCAGACTGAACGGAATTCAGTCACTGAACCATAATAGGAATCAATCAAAAAATAAAACGGTACACTTAGTGCAGAATTTCTACCAAAGGGTGTAGGTACCTACCTTTTTGCTCTTGAGTGGTCCGGATACTGAATTCAGTGACCGATTCTGACCGTGTGAGGCCTTGCCTTAAAGCCACAAGAAATACTAGATTTTTTCTCAGATTGGCAATATCACCTATTTGTGAAACGTGTGCTTGTATACCCAGATATAGGAAGTGATTGATCTAGAATAGGTGCTGACCACGCAACATCGCACATTTGAGCCGACATTTACAAATAGATCTTTCTGGTCGAATGTTTGCAAGTAAGTAAGTTTACAAATTTGGATATCTTGAAAAATGACTTTGGTTATAGTAAAAACGTTATTAGATACCAAACATACATGTTATAACTTAGCGAGCGACTAGCCACTGATTGAATAAAACATATCTTTTATAAAGGTTAATTGGTTAGACGAACTACCTACTTTTCCTAAAGATTCATGGAAGCAAATAATAATAAATCTTTACAAATTTTGAAATGTATCTATCGACATTTACATTTCATGGACGTCATGTGCGACAGACGAATGTTAAATCTAATACTACATTTACACTCTCGCCTCGTACCTCGCCTCGCGCTTCGTCTCGAGTCTCGGCCCATGCCTCGCGTGATCGATGGTACGAGTATATGAGCTTAGCTTATGAGTGTAAACGGGAAGCTGATTTACAATCGATCACGCGAGGTGCGGGCCGACACATGAGACGAAGCACGAGGCGAGGTACCTACGAGGCGAGAGTATGAAGTATTAACGGTTATTGGAAAGGTTTTATCCTTAACATTGATCCTATCAATTAGTAGAATTAAAATTGATTGTTTTTTTTTTGTTGGTTCGATTCCCAATTCAGGGATATTGACAGTGAATGCAGATAAATATCTTAGGGGATTTTTTAATGCAAACTGAGCTATCTTATTAAGGACTTAAGGTGGTTTCTCTTCAGGGCCATTTTATCCACCCTGTTCTATATAAGTATATATCAGTGGCGGCGCGTGAAAATTTTCGATAGGCAACCCGCAACAAAAAAGTTATGAAAGAGGTTAGAGTATATAACTAAGCCGGTGGGAATCGGCTTATATGGGCGCTCCGCCACTGGTACCTATAGCCCAACTAACATTTGGGTAATAGCTAAGGGTATTATTATAACCTTAACCTTTATAAGTGAGTTATAATGTTCTCAGTTATAACTAATAGTCTTATAAAGGAGTTAAGAAAAATAATTAAGTCCTAAAGCATTATAAGAGTGTTACTCAAAGCAATTACACTTAAGATGTTAAAGCTTTAACCTGTTTTTAACACTTAAACACTTACAAGAGTCCTAGCTACAGGCAGAGACTTTATAACAGAATTAAGTCTCTTGTAAGTATTGAAACTTTTTCTAACGCTTAAGGTGTTAGGCAGATACACTTTAAAGACACTGTAAGAGTGTTGTAACTCAATAAGCGTTATAGTTGAGTTAACTAAAGCCTAAAGCTTTAAGGTAATTCGCCATTGTTTTGGTGGACTCTAACCTACAAATTGATTAGGTTATTCAATATTTGACATCAAGATACTTCATTATTTATGTTACTCTTGCCATTATATGGGTGCCACTTAATTTATCATGCCACTGGCCAAGAAACAAGAATAGAAAATGATAAAAACTTTAGATGTATATTTTAATGTTCATAAGTTTTATTAGAAATCTTTAATAAATCCTGGGCGCGTTAAAATTGAGATGGGAAACATGGTATACACTTACCGTAAAATCACAAGGGCAGATTGTTTTCACTTCATGTCACACACACTTCCAATTTAATTCACTTTCAATTAATACGACTCCATAGCTGTCAAATATTAATACCTATACTAACTATCTGCGCCATTTTGTCGGAAGACTATATTTGTCTCATAATTTTATGGGTAAAGAAAAGAGTAAGATGCTCACTTTATACTGCGTAAGAGCTAGACTCTTATAAGACTCTCAGTAACACCTTAACCTGTAATTCGTGGGCCTCTTTCGTAGTTATAAGGGTGTTAGAGCACGCTATAAGACCTTTTTTACAGGCATTCTTAACACCTTAACACTTGGCTGGAACCGATATAAGAATGATATAAGGGTTATTTTAACGCTAGTATGCTAGTTGGGAGATAAATAAATGGTTATATACATAGATCTACCTACTCGGCTGTTGAGTAACTCGCTTTAATAGTATCGATGTGTTTTTATACAAATAAGTGTTGCGGTAATCCAATTAGAACAACACGCAACTTTCTTTGATTGTCTATACCTGGCTTGTTTCAATCTATTTGGAATAATTTAAATAACGTATAACTATAATTATCTACATTTTATTGAATACTAGTATTACATGTGTAAATTGTGGAAAGATAAACTACACGTTGAAAAGATAATAAATATACATTAGAAATGTATTGCTAATGAATAGGACGACTAAAAATAAATCACAATTTAATTTCCAACGAGAGAATAAGAACACTTTTTGTATAGTAATTTACGATAGCATGAGATAAAATATTTTCTAAAGAATAAAGATTCAAGAAACTAAATGCATTAAGCTGAGCATTCACGACCGATTGGAGGGGCGCGGCGCCGCGCCAAAAACGGTTCATGCGTTTAAAGATGGCTGGCGCAGCCTATTTGATATCTAAACGGCTGGGTAGTCATACTCATATTCATACTCATAGCAACGCGTTCCGAAAGGAACGGTCGTAAACACCACACCAAGCCAATTGGATGCATCCATTTGTCGTAGACACAAATGGCGCGCTAGCGAATGTTGAAACGAGACCCATAACCACGACAAAGTGACAGCTGACGGGCCGTGGCCGTGAATGTAGTCAAAATATTATGTCCATCCATTTGGGTGTATGCTTTTGTCACCGAGACCGGCACGGCACGGCACCTAAGTGAAGTCTAGCTTTAAAGTAAGCTTTTCACTCAAATGTAAAAGTGTGCATAATTCATTTTTTTAAGGACTAAAATCAGTTTTCACTTTTCCTATTCGAAAAAGTGGTTCTAGCCCGTTTAGAAGGAGCTAAAATCGATTTGGCTCCCTCCACAGACAAGAGCTAGGCTTTTAAATGATGATGAAAATATGGTAGTTTTCTTCCACTAGTATTTATCTACACTAGTATATCTTTGCTTCATTATGAGGGGAAAGCTGTTTGCAGCAAGTCATCATTCTCGTCAGCAAAGCTGCATTTGTCAAACAATAGGCAAACTTCAACGGCCTCTTACTTTCGTCTAATTACGTAAATTCACTTTTGTTTTGGCACACGTCTATTGTTTTCATTACGGTCTTGTGTGATAATGCGGTTTTTAAACACAACAATACTTAATGGTATTTTTATCTAATTTAATAATTTCAAAAAAGATTGTGGTAGCGATCCAAAAAATTACAGACCAATATCCTTGTTACCGACGTTATCTAAAATATTAGAAAAGCTTATAAAAACCAGACTGCAGAGACCTCTCAACTTTCACGTCTTAAACAGTAGGCGATTAGGCTTTCAGGAAAGTATAGGCACGAGTGAAGCCATTGATACTCTAATCCACGATGTGGTAACAAGGATGAATGACAAAAAGAAAGTGAAAGCAGTGGAGGGTGACACTGAAGTAGCATTTAAGTCGAAAGCGCCAACAATAAGTCGTGGAGTTCCCCAAGGCTCGATACTTGGCCCCGTATTCTTTTCGTTTTGTTCATGAATCATCTCATGAAATATGTTGAGAGCACCCAATCCCATACTTCCTTGGTCGTATTCGCGGACGATACGAATGATGTTGTGACGGCTGACAACATGACACAGTTGAACATCACAGCTAACACTGCCCTATCGACTTTTAATAAGTGGTTCACTGTAAATAATTTAAAGATCAACTAAAAAAAAACCAGTGTCATTCTGTTTTCCGTCACAGCAAATAAATCGGATACTCTAAATAGCACAAACCGATTTTGTAAAATTTTTAGGCGTTCATATCGATGCTCTACTGAACTGGAAGTATAAGATGCAGATACTAAGCTACGCCATATAAGCTCTTGTTACGCCCTTCGCTGCCTGCGGGATGACATTCATACCACTCAATTGAAAGTCGTATACCACGCTCATGTAGAGTCAAAGCTGCGATACAGCATTAAGTTGTGGGGCAATAGTTATGGTTATAACACGGACGCTGCTTTCCGGTTCCAAAAAAGGGCTATCAGAACAATGACCCGCATATCTCAAAGGCAATCGTGCAGAGAGCACTTTGTCAGGCTCAATATACTAGCGAGCCGTGTCTTTACATACTAGTACTCTTGACTGATTTCGTAAAACACCTTAACAAATATGAGAATCCCAGTGAAAGAGACATCAGATTGTAGACAAGGCGTAAAGACATTAAAAATAACATTGTGCCGAGGCTCAATGTCACAAAGCACGCCGCGAGCTATCGTGGCTGTGTTCCTCATATTATTCCTTGACCGACATTATAGATGATGAAAATTGATGTTGACGTGTATTTTATCTTTTTTGTATTATTTATATGCTGTTAAATTGGACATGATATTATTGAAATAAGATTTTATTTTTAAGATATGTACAAATATTCTACACCATATGTTTTGTTATGAAGCAATGAAATGAAATGACAAACAACACGCAATACTTACGTAAAATGAGGTAACGATATATGTGTATACTAGAGCGCTAGATCTAAAGCAAACAATACTTTGATGTCACTTTGCCTAACGGACGATTTCATAACAGCGGATATCGGGCGATTATTTTGCTTACAGTTGTTAAACATTACGAAATACTAATTCGTAATGAGTCAGCCTTTCAGCAATAGCTAACATATTGAAGAAAAACGTACTTCCTCCAAATCAACATACTAAATTGCATTATAAAATGCATTCACCCAGCACTTATAACGCCTCTCGTAATCGCGCATGATATTAATGATTACTAGCAAAATACGCTGCGGTTTAGGCAAACGTAAATCCTGAGAAATATGAAAGTAAATTGCAGCACGGAATAGTTATAGGTTAGTTGCATAAGTATTTCTTGCATAAATCTAGTGACAAAGCTGAAACGGAAAATGCTCGGAGGAATGTTTGCAAAACTCTTCCTGTGTTTTTAAGCGCGTGCATAACAATGGCTATGAAAATGATTGGTAAAAAGTGCATCTACGGTCTAAGCTAATGTACTTTTAACATGGTATTATGATACAAATTGAGGCGTTAACGTATGTCTAATCTCGCAACATAGTGTAGATATTTGCATTTTGAATATTACCGCATCAATTGTATTTCTCTTTATAACGCACTTTTTTTCCTACAGCGGCATGACAATCATAAAGCAATGTTTAGAACACGATGAGAAAGCATTAATTCAAATTGTACAGGCCTATTAGTCAGATGCAGATGTTCCACATTGATCGAGCGTCAGTTCTCGTAACGAGCTTTTTGCCATCTCACGAAGATCTCACTCAATAAACGATATACGAACTGGTATGCGGATTCACAACCCTCATTTATTCATATCAACACTCGTTTCTTTTATAATAACATGACCGCTTCGAAACTACTATACTGCGCGGCAAAATTAGAGATGCAACAAAACTCGAAATTCGAATTCCATTATTGGAAATCTGATTTCGTATGGGAGATGTCAAGGTACGTGGACGAGGAGTCGACAATCAAACATGGCCGCTGGGCTGAGGCTGATGTCTCATATGAATTTTATCATGGTATACCCACAGTTTATGGTATATTCGACTCGCGCGGCAGAGATCTTCATCTCTTTTCGTACATATATCTCCATATTATACGAACATCGATATTGTTTGATTCGCAGGGGCGCAGATCCCGCTGGAGGAGCACATCCGTGTTCCACCTCATATTTCACCCGCACGCCTGCCCTGTCGAGTACTATATATGTAGAATCGGAGTTCAAACGTATATTGGTTGGCCCAAGACGTGTCATCAGTAAGCGTTGAGAATCTCAGCTCTGAAAGTAAGAGCTAGGGTATGCGTGTGAACGCGCCTACAATGACCCACCCCATTAGAGTGTTTGCTATCTAGCATCTCTGTAATGTTATGTAAATTGTAATGAGTTCATTATAATTTCAAAATTGCGACGTGAGAAAGGGTTTGAGGACATGTTACAGATTACTAGATTGTAACGGGAAATGATAGCTGCTACGTGTTTTGAATGCTAATTTATGAACTAGAAACCAGCTCCTTGCTTTGGCTTTAAGGAAAAGATAATCTATAAGTTACATAAAGGAAAAGCGAAGTTTAGAATGTACCGTAAGCATAACTTTTTTCTCTTCCTTCTGTTTGGGGGAGGCCTATGTCCAGCAGTGGACGTCTTTCGGCTGATATGATGATGATGATTATGAAATATAACTTCATGAGATTATAATTTTCTATGTAAAAAGTCATCATTCTCCTAGCATTTCTCGCTGTGGCACCTAATCTTAAGATTTGGCGTAGGCACTATAGGTCCGAATGTAATAATTATAAAACTGATATAAAATCCTTCATCAAGGAGTAGAATCCAAAAGCAAACTTTCACACCTTCACGTACTACAGCTTAATAACCGGAATAAAAAGTGGAGTGCTAACTAACACGCACGTGCTTAACGATTTATAAAGACAACTCTATAATACCATTTGATGAAGTGGCCCCATTATTCAATAGAGTACCGCGCCGCGTCTATTCGAAATGGTTACGTAACCTATAATTTAGCGGAATATTGCTAGAAAACAGATTAAGAGAAATGGCGGCGAGCAAGTAGGCGTGAAAATTGAAATCGCTGAGGTTGTCGCGACAAGGAAGTCATGTTTGTTTAGAATTCATAAGCGGTTTGGAGTATGAGGAAATGAAAAAGTACAAAAACTGGTAATTTGCTGGTAAAAACACAGCAGAATGTATGTACAATGTTTATTGGCGATAAAAGGCTTAATTACTAGCGCAAGTTTTCTTGATTGCCGTAGTTTGCTATACGCTTAAAAAGCGAGCAGAGCAGGTTTACTAATTTATTATATTAATAAATGCATTAGGTACTCCGACCCCAGACGTATACCTAAGGTACTATTAAAAAAACCAGTTCGTGATATTTAATGGTTATTCCTATTTTATTTCTCTTTTATTTACATTTTTAGTTATGTAACTTTCAGGTTAGGTTAGACTTGTTTTAGTATCAGTAAATACTTTGGGTATTTTTTTGATTTTTCTTTTTCATCACCAAACAAAATACCTACTCAAAAGACGTACCTATTATATACGGGTAAGGCCGCGAATTTTGACCAATTTGGACGTTTCAAAGGCCGTGCCAGGATAAGAAGTGATTCTGCATCTGCCCCTCTCGAGTTTGGGCTTGTAATTTTTATAGATACGTAACATTCAAATCAAAAGAATAAAAAAGTGTTATTAAATTCGAGTTCAATTTCAACTATTTCTAATTCGCAAAACATTGTTTTTATTATTTAAACGAATAATTACATTAACTTTTTATTTGACGTAAAAATACCCTCCTAACATACTGTGTTTTATAATTTAAAATCAATTATTTTCTAATTTAAGTTAGTATTTTTCTGTGTGCATTTTCCCTTCAGCAATTTTTTTCGTCACATTATTTAAAAATACTTTGAATTTTGCAAATATGCAACGTATTTAGTCGTAACGAAAGTGTAACGTATTTTTGAAAAAAAGTCGGTTATCATGATGAAATAACGAAATTTTGAATATTATAATACATGTCACTTACGTCAAAAACATTATCCTATCGTATAAAAAAACAAGCAGTTAAAAATAATCACTACATACTCTTCAAATCACATAGTCACTTTAGAAGTAATTTTGCAAAACTTTGTCTCCGTTACCTTTGATTGCCATTTGTCAACAAACTGAAGAGATTTGGATTTTACTCCGGTGTTGCCCTAATAGAATATGAGTTGCCATTACCTATACAAAAACTAATTTTTACCTTACTTAGCCTTAAACTTAGCTTTATAAAGCGACACCTCAGTATTCGTAACGAAAACGTGGAACGTCAGGCTCGATAAAAGATAGAGCGATAAAAAAAGCAAATTAATTGATTATCATGATTCCGCAATCGGTAAAACAAAAACAAGACCATGAGAAGTTCAATATTATGAAAATGACAAGGCTTTAAGTACTCGTGGTCGAAAAAAATTGACAATTTTTGTTACGTTCTGGACGGTTTTTTTTAAATATTTATATAAGGTAATATCAATTATGTCATAAAACCTTGACAGTTTTTATCGCGTAATAAAATAAAATTGTTTTGAAACCTCTAGGTGTTACCACTTATTTTATCAGCATGATAAATTTGAAACATCCAAATTGGTCTTAATTCGCAGCCTTACCCATTTAAAAAAAATTGGTAGATAGATTTTAAATGTACAAAAAGATTTGTCTAGCGAATCAAAGTACCGCTGGCGTGTCGATTATTTAATTATAGTAGACAATAACAATGATTTGCCGATGCGCAGCATTCCGCGCGGCAGGCGGCGCGGCGCATGCGCGCATTCCGTTTCACATCACGCTGAACTTGGTGTGATACGGCGAAATGTAAATGTGCAAACTAAAGAAGCGAGTAGATGCGTTTTGATAAGAAAAATCTTTTTAAGGTAAAAAATTGTAACTTTCTCGCCCAGTAATTATTTCATTATTTCATAAGGGAAGTTTGGATTGGGATGGAACGGAAATAGATAGGACGGTATTCATGTAAGGGTCAGTAACTTGTGCCCGGATAAATTAAATCGTAATTTGATAAAAAAGGTACTACGTAGTTCAACGCTCACTTACACTAATTAGTAATTGTAGTATGTAGTAGGTCGTATAACGCTTTATTACACAAAATAATCACAGAATGTGATTAACGAACGTATCATGTCAAAAATACAAAAAGACGGGACATTTTAAGACAGCGTTCAAATGCTTAATAAGTATTTTCCATTGAGTCATATATAAACGCAAGGCAAATGTTTTAGGTGGCCAGTCTATATACTCGTACGTAGTAATAGTAAGTCAATCGTATTTACAAAACGCATGTGTTTTGCGAGTTTCTAGCCCGTTGCTTTATGGCTATCTTCACACTTCGCAAGTTTTGTTATGTGACTGCATGTAAAAGTCAAGTTATAAGTAACTGTCGCGCAATGCGTTTTATTTAATATTTGGTAAGCGCACAATTAACCCAAAAC
This sequence comes from Epinotia nisella, assembly GCA_932294315.1. NCBI lineage: Eukaryota > Metazoa > Arthropoda > Insecta > Lepidoptera > Tortricidae > Epinotia > Epinotia nisella. Next base: position 14,146,413 of record OW028687.1, on the reverse strand, counting down.
AGCGTACGCATAAAGCTGATGTTTGTCAACAAGTTAATTGTACGTTACCTATATAGAAAAATGCAAAAGTAAAAGTTTTTGCCAGTGACACAATAGGTAATGTGACACACATCAACAATCGACGACGCCGAATAGGTGCATGACAAAAAACAATACCAAACTTCAAATGAGTTTTCCTACTGTTATTGCCATAACCGAATCGACAGCGCTTGTCAGTGGAACTGTCTTGACATACCTACTTTAAGGTTTCGTATTTCTGTAAAGAATATTCTCAAATAGTGGTCTCGTATAACATTCGTTCAAACTTTCCCAAACAGAGTGTAATTTCAGCGCTTTGCTCTATTCGGTGGAGCAATTGCCAAAAGTTCATCTTTCTAATCCGATTTTGTGTATATGTAGACGATAATAATGAAGTGCATTAAGTCCATCCTTAGCTTTTGATATAGGGTATCTAAACGGTTTTTTGGTGTAACTCAAATTAAAAGCGAAACCTGCGAAATCTTTATTCAAATTGAAAGTTGTGTGTTCTTCCATTTAGGCATATTACGTGCCTTTACGTGCACCTTTTTTAAAAATGAGTATCAAATTTATGCTGAATTTTAGAAAAACGAATTGGTTGTATCCATATTTCTCTATGCGCCTTTATATTTACTTAGCTCTACGCAACTTAGATGAGACGAATGGAAATCAATCTTATGCAATATGCATATTGTTCATCGTAAAGCATCGATGTTCCGCTGCACTGACTCCATATCGCTGATCCAGTTGTGCAGATAATTTCTCTATTTTCATAAAAATTAAATTAATTAGAACTTAAATCAGCATTAGTATGAAAACATATAACTGAATAGATGCTCCAATGATTATTGGATGATTTTTCTCCAGAGATGCAATCGTTGAATTGTGCTTTATCGATAAGATTATTATTCTCGATTAAAAATAAACGCCAAACAAAAGTAAAAATCGCGCGCCCAAGCGCACAGCGCGGCGGCGCGGGCGCACTCGACAGCGTCCTACGGTTGCGCGCTAACGTGTGCTCACTTTCACGTTAGCTAACAAAAAACCGCGGGAAACCTCTAGAAATCTCGCATTTTTCAACATAAACAATCGAAACGCGATAACTTGTTCGAAAACAGTTATGATGTGAAATAAAAAACGATCGAGAAAATTTTGAACTTGGAACATTTGAAAAAAGTGCGCGTGAGTTTTTCGCGGGAGTCCCGCTTCCTTCTTTCCTCTTTTCTCTTGACTTTTGACTTCTTTCTGCCCTAACCTGCCGTAATTTTGAAGCGAAGCATCGAATAGCATCAGTGTTTTGTGGGTAAAAGTGTCAAAAACCGACCAGTGTTGTACGGATCGGTGGTTCTACAGTCGAGGAGTCTTGCTATACTATGGGTATGATCTGGAGGTCCACAATGCCTTTGTTGAGCACGCTGGCGGCTTTGGTAATCATCGTGCACTCCGCGGAGGAGGAGTTGGAGAGAGGATACAGGAGGGATCTGCGACCTAGAGCTGTGGACCCGAACAGTTATGAACAGGTAACACCTATTCACGTTTTGCTATCTACGGCATGTGGAACAATGAAAGGTTGAGGGTTGTATGACAACCGCGTTAGCCTAGTGTTCAGTAGTAATAACCAAGATGACTTCCCGGGTTCGAATCCCGGTAAGATATTTGTGTGATGAGCATGAATTATGTCTTGGATATTTTCTATATATTTAAGTATATCGTCGTCTAATACCCACGACTATAACACTACCCATATTGGCTTACTATGGAGCTAGTTTGGTTTGTGTAAGATTGCCCATATTTATTTATTTACTGGATTTATTAAAGGCCAGTACTGAAACCGGTTAAAATATATAAATTAAATATACATAATGTTATTTGCACGCGTCTATTGACCTTTTAATTAATAATATCTAGGTACCTACTCCAAGCTGATGATTAGCGCCTGGTGAGGGTATAATTACAAGACACGTGCATTATAATTTATGACCCATACATTTAAAGGTGAAATGTTTACCGATCGTTGTGATACAAAACGAGGTACCTACAGCCTCTCTGCCCGCGATACAAAATGTCAATACAAAATGGTATTGACATTTTAATATACCTATAACGTGTATAAAGCTCGGTAACTGTTTTTGATAATTATGATTGCCATAATATGATGATGACACAATATAACGATATAGTTAGATAAACAAGTGAAGATAAAAGAAATGACATAAACCCGTCAATTTTTTAATGATATCCTGTCAGTCTCGAAATTGAGAGGAATGTAATGATGCCTTAAATGTCAGCAGAATCCGTTAAGCCGTTTAGGCTGTAGCAAGCTGTAGTAATATATTATATATACTCGAATAACATTAACCTCAATACAGCGACAGAAGGATAAAACCTGAGGACAATAGATTTAAAGTTGCTTTTGCATTAAAAAAAATTACTCGTTATATTTTTTTTCCACTGAATTGATATCACAACACAACTATGATAAAAGAAAAACTAAAACCCTACAAATGTACAACGTTAATACTGTTGTAAAATGCAACATGCTGCAACGGCAGATTTGCCTATAGTAATAGGCAAAACTTTTTCTGCCTATTCAAATAATATAAATTCTACATAAACAGAAGATAACTGTTATTATTGTACTGAATGAATATTTGGGAACAAGATGTTACGTTATAGCCCGAAAAGACTGAATGTCACATCCAATTCATTTAATTAGCATAATACTGACTTTCATTTGAAATAAAATCCGTGTGTGATGTGATATCACATTAAGTAAACTAAACAGGCTTCTTGAATAAATCTTGAATTGGAATTTCGCAACTAAAGGCATTCTGGAAGATTTCGTTTGCTTGCTCTACTTTGGTATTTAACTTGCTCTACGTTAGTGACTTGCTCTATGTAAGTGACTAGTATCCATCGGTTCCGAACCTGGGTGGGGGTAATTTCATTACCCCCGTGGCAGTAAAACAGCTATTATTTGGGAGTAACAGAATTGGTATATAACATCTTGTAACTCATCCATACTGGTTATTAAAATTAGGCATAAAAAAGTTTCCCTAAGTGGTCACGGGGGTAACGGTATTGAAAAGGTTAGGAACCAGAGACGTAGAGTGTAACTTTCTATTTCACCCTATATAATAAAGGAATTATTAATTTAAAATTAGTTACCATTTGGGTAATGCTTATACCCAAATGGTAACTAATTTTAAATTAAAAATTCCTTTTCCATCCCGGTTATTAATTTACTGTAATTCCACTCAAATGGAAAATCGACAACAATAATTTGTAAATCCTTGACATGGAAAATTGCCCAGCATGAATACTGCTAAAAAGTAAACATAAGTATTCAAATTGACATATCGAAGTACGTATACTCAGATTTGAACAATCGAAAACACGTATGAATTTTGTACAAAAAATATATAATTCTTAGGTGCGATTAATGAAACGAGTCAATTTTCATTTGGCACATAGATATGTAAATTGTAGTATTAGTATTTTAATTTTGGTCCAGAATCAAAATGGTCTTTTCAAGTTGACGATTTTCTATATGTGCCGAATCAAATCTCTATTTTTCACGAGTTTCAGTCTATGGTCTTGTTGTGCATTGGACGATAGAAACAAAGAGTTTTTTTGGCCAATATGCATTTTTGAATCGACAAATCATAATCACGCCTAATGCTCCAAAAGAATCTAACAATCAAGTGTTTGCATTTTACTTTGTTGATGTAGGTATTGGGCAAGTAACAATGAAAGTTTACTTTTGGTCTACATTGTTCATTTGTAGACAACCAAACCACACACAACATGCTTCAGATTGAATAACCTACAAGATTTAATTAGAATATTTCGTGAAATTCTCGCTGAAACCGACCTGATGTGACATTCATTGATATGTCTGGCTGTTCTCCTCTTATATGTCTTATTTGTCAAACGATCCGTGTTTGATTGTCGACTCCCTGTGCACGTATCTTGACATGGCGCAGTCGGTAGGATCGAATATAAACGATAATATCTGAGCGGAAAGAAGAACTTAGGAACTGAATACGACTGTGGTGGCGTATACGGCATTTTTTTCTATATTTCTGCGGCACTATGACAATTTTTAATGTGCGTAAAACAGCACAAGATGTCCATATTAATTATAATGCTATGAGAATATCTCTTCTGTGGACGGAGTGACAGTTTTGCAGTGACGAAAATCACTGGCCACAGCCGTAGTGTCGTATCCTCAAGATACATCCTATGCTGTCTATGGCCGTACGTATTAACTAGTAATCCAATTACGCCGCCCCGTGCAACGTGTAGGTACATCAATTATGACTGCAAATCAATTGGTTTGGTGGTATTTCTGTTAAGGTGAGAATTAAGCTCACCTTTCTCCTATTAGATTTTGTTGGTAGCGCGAACAAAACAATCTTCTCAAAGGTGAAGGTTAAATCGGAATAAACCATGGGTCTCCTCTTTAGCAGACCCATGATTTGTTCCCATTTAATAATGTGTTCATGTTGTTGTGTTTGATAATGACTTTTCATTATCAAACACCTGTCTCAGTTAGCAAGCCAAGCTATAGTTGCATAACCTTAATAGGGTTCAATGTTATGTAACTTGTAGCAAATTGATGAGAGCGTCGTGTTACGGACTGCCGGGTTTCGGGGCCTTATCTAAGTAGGCGTGTCTCGAGTATAAATTATAGAAAAAAGTTATTTGCATGCCGCATTATGGATTTATTGTGTCTCTCGATGTATTTATTGGAGTAGGCTTTCCGGAACAGGGAGCCAAGGAAATAGTCTACCACTTTTGAACCTTATTATACAAATAATAGAGTTGAAAAGTAGGTAGTAGATCACTTTCGTTATTCTAGTTGACTGAGGTAAATGGTATAGTTTTCATGGATTTGATTTTATTTTTATTTATTTATTTATTAAGAAATAATAATACAGCATAATAATAAAATTAATTCAAGGCCTTTAAAAACAGCATTACTAGCAAAAAAGTGCTTTCGGCATGGCACCGAAATTATACAATAAGTTACCGGAATTTATAAGAGAAACTGACATGCCCCAATTTAAATCAAGATTATTTAAATTCTTAACAGATAAAGCTTTTTATTCAATGAATGAGTACTTAAACTGTAATTAGCAAAATATAATTTATAATGAAGACTATATATATAAGTATGTAATGCATGCTGCTTGCAAATTTGTATGCCTAATGGCCAAACATAGTGATACACCATATTACCATTGTACCATCTTTGATACCTATGTTTTACAAATAAACTTTACTTTACTTAGCATATACTTACTATTACAGAGTCCCACAAAACCATCTGCACAGTTTGACTGTGGTGAACCGTCGTTAATCTAGTATTACCCAAAATTTTTGTAAATAAAAATATTCTTAAATATTTAAATGAAACAGTTCATTGTCATTGCTTTGACGAAAGATAGTAGCAAATTTATCTCGATATCGTAAGTACAGTAACCCAAGAAAATGGTCTTTCGAATCTCTTATTTAAAAGCTGTAGAACACTTTATTGGCTTACTGTACTATAAAATAGCTACTACTATAACAATTAGATTCATACATTATTCATACATTCTACCACAAAAAGATGTAAGTAACCATTTTGTTTCCTACCTACCATATTTTCATGTAATAATGTGAAACTATGATGGACACAGTTGTTTAGAAACTGAGTCGATTTTACAATAATAAGGAATTACTTTTGATAGCAGTTACACTTTGAAAGCATAATCCTTGTTTTTAACCCCCGACGCAAAAAGAGGGGTGTTATAAAAGTGTCTGTGTGAAACGAATAAACCGATTTGAATGCGGTTTTTTTTCATCCGATTTATGACGTGATCGAAATGGTTCTTAGGTACGTTTTAACAAAATCGGTTCAGCCGGTTTTGAGATATTGAACTTTGAAATGAAAGTATCGGGGGTTTTTCAACTTTTCCAAGTTGTTATTTATTGAACGGAGAATTTCGATGAAGGCCTATATGGAACAAAATTCAGTCTTATCGATACATAATTTTTACCGATATTTTTGTCCAATAGAATCCGTCGATCTATGATCTCAAAAAAAAAACGGCCGTTTTAACTTTGGACACATATATTGACGAATCCAGCAACATAAAAAACTAGTTTGATGTAAATATAAATAAATAAATATAGTGGGACAATTCATTAACACCAATTGATCTAGTCCCAAACTAGGCAAAGCCTGTACTATGGATTGGTACTAGACAACGGATAAACATACTTATATAGATAAATACATACTTAAATAGATATTACATAAAAAACTAGTTTGATGTAAATATACATAAATAAATATAGTGGGACAATTCATTTACACCAATTGATCTAGTCCCAAAATAGGCAAAGCCTGTACTATGGGTAGGTACTAGACAACGGATAAACATACTTATATAGATAAATACATACTTAAATAGATATTAAACATCCAAGACTCGAGAACAAACATTCGTATTCATCATACAAATATCTGCCCCGACCGGGGATCAAACCCGGGACCTCAAGCTTCATAGTTATGTTTTCTAACCACTAGGCTATTCGGTCGTCTTGTACAGTGTGTGTAGTGGCCTACTTTTTTAAATATCTATCGTTTTTAAATAATCACAATTTACCAGTGGCGCTAGTGTGCACTGTAACGCCCTCTTAATAAACCTTAATAAGGCATCGCCTAGTGAGAACCGGATAGAAAGATGAAAATATAGGAAGCGGTCAGATTCATAGAAACTGGTTTGCCTAGAAATCTAAGGAGGAGTCGGGAGCCAAGTGGAGCGTGCGGCTGCCATCTATCTTACAATTAGTGTACACGGGCAATTACACAGTGCATTGACGCCGATTACACTGTTTTTACTTGGCGACAGTTTTAGCGATGTAGACAACAATTAAACTAATTAGCAATGACAAAAGCTGTCGCTGGGGGTTAAAATTTTGCATGGAGTAGGTATACCCTGTACGCTTACCATGAGAGCCTATCGAAAACGTACAATAGTAAACGTTTCCCGAGATCGAGCTAACGCGCTTCGCGTAGATTTCGATTCTCGCAAGTTCGAGCTGTCAAATTCGTCGTACTCATGGTGCCGATATACTCCGAAAACAACTACAAAACGTTACTCGCTAGCGTCTAGTTTTCGATGCGTAATTTAACTTTCGAATCGTATTACCAAACGCTAGCGTGAGTCACAAATTTGACATTTCGAATCGAAAAATACCGTAGCATTTGTAGTTTACTATTTTACTTGCAAAATGGTGCGTGATAACGTATAATTCCGTCAAGATTTACCGTAGATCCGATCGATACCTATCTCAAATTAAAGAACTTATAAAAATAAGGGTTTTGAATCGACAACTTATATCCGCAAAATTCGGATTGTCGCGTATTTTGTATTTAAAAATGCAAATAATTGGCACACGTTCCGCCATATTGGGTCGACCGACTCAGTGGAGGTTCATCGCACACTGTTAAAATTATACTTAATGTCCTTAAACTTAAGGTATAGATTCCTTTAAAGTCTTTAAACTTTGGCGTTGGGGAATTTTTCGACTTTGGCAATGCGCGTATTCTGTAATGTCATAACCGACAAAGTCAAAGTCAAAAGTCAAAGTGATTTATTCTTCAATTTAGGCATATTACATGCACCTATGAATGTCGATAAACTACCACCGGTTCGGAAAGTAAACCTCTGCCTCGAGAAGAACCGGCGTAATAAACTCGGCGAGGTGTCATTTTTTCAAAACAGTATACAATATATCATATCAGTATCAGAGTATTATAAAATTTTAAAGTTACATTGCTACAGTAGAAAGCCTATTTATTTTACGACAGGTTTCTAGTGCAGGATTTTATCGCTGCCAAATATCCCTATCCATGATGTAGTCGTTTATCTTATAATATGCTTTTGAAATGAGACAAACGCTAGCATTTAAATTAAAACGATAAATGCTTGTGATATAAGGCTGAATATTGAAAAATCTATTAAACTATACGAACGATCGACTTAACTGTTGCGAGCAAGTAAACTTATAAGGGACTTGTGGTACCGATTTGATTTTTAGTTCTGTAAGTGACCGCTAGGGGCGGTGTATAGAGTTTTCATACAAATCTTTAACTTAGTCGATACTCACGTAGCGTATCTCGACTCACTTTAAACTCGGACTAGCGCTACTGTGCGCCGTAGTAAAAATGTGATTTTTGAAGGCCTATGAAAGGAAGCGATCGAAAATTTAAAGATCTTAAAGTTTAGCATGTCTGAAGCAATTTCAATACTTGAATTTTTTTACAACAATAAATGCCAATACCATACGGAATAAAGGCGTGAATCTATGTATGTATGTATGTAATAAACACCTATTATGTCAAAATAATATTCAAACGAGGCTATTTTCAACTATTAATTCGGTACGACTTCTCTAAACTATGAAATATACACAAGTTACATACAGAGATTTAGGTCCGCGTATCTTCTGTGGATATTGCCAAAGTTATTGGACACTAAATCCGAATAAACAGCGTCTCCTCTTTCATGCAATCATAACATTTTTTATATGCAAGGAAGCCCTTGACTACCTATTGACCACAGGAAAGACTACTTTTGTTTTACGTAATCTATATACCCCAAAGTCAAAGTGATTTATTCTTCAATTTGGGCATATCACATGCACCTATGAATTTCGATAAACTACCACCGGTTCGCAAAGAAAACCTCTGCCTCGAGAAGAACCGGCGTAAAAAACTCGGCGAGTTATCATTTTTTCAAAACAGTATACAATATATCATTTCAATATCAGAGTATTATAGAATTACAGTGCTACAGTAGAAAGCCTATTTATTTTGCGATAGATTTCTAAGTGCAGGATTTTGTCACTGCCAAATATCCATATCCATGATGTAATCGATTATCTTATAATATGCTTTTGAAATATTATAAGATAAATGATTACATCATGGATAGGTAGATCACCAAGTATGTTTTGTTGATTGTTGTTGATACTCTACTATTCAACTAACAACCTATCTGTCAAGCATTCTAATACACGAACGAAAACATATCTTTCCATCAGTTAGCGCATAGGTATTCAACCTAAAACCCCTTGCTTTGCTACAAATGAAATAAACCTGCTAACGCGATTTAATATTTCGACATATAGCTTTTTGGATGAAATTTCAGCAATAATTAGCAAACTAGAGCGCAAAACCGAAACCAGAACATTGAACTCTACTCAGTCTACAGGTTAACAAAATTTTGTAATCTACTGCGTACTTGATCCTAGTATACTTTGACCTCTGGACTTGCAACAAATGTGTGTAATTAGAGGTCTGACTTATAATGGTTTTGTAGCCGAGTTGGTACGCTTTGTAATGAACGCTTTTAAATATTAAGGTCCGCTGAATTCGGCGCACACACGCCAAGAAAAACGCATAATCAAGTCATTTCTACGGTCAAGTCTGGACATACAACCTTGAATGTTATTCCCTTGCAGTACGTTCCAAATCGGCATTCATGTGTTAGGACGTGCTGTGGAACTATAAAGCGGTATCTCGTTATGAGAGACATTATTGAGATTGTCTTTTTAATTTAGCACCGCTGCCTAATGTTCGCCTCTTTTTTGTACTGGAATTAAGTCGTATATTTTTTAAACGCATTTATTTATGTTATAGACGTGGAATTTAATTAGGATGTCGGCGCATGTTGAATTTTATAACTTACTTTAAGTATTGTATATACGCAAATAAACATCATAAGATAGTTACAGCAATTACGCAAACTAAAAGTTTAACTGAAACTGTTCATAATACACCCAACAGTAAAAACGGGTACAATTTGCATATTCGTACGAGTACATCATATAAAACAGTACCTACTCAATATTATATTGCTTATCTGTATCATAATAGTCACATTAAACGCATCGAAAATAGGCATTTTTAAATAAATAAATGTTATATAATAAATACTCCCCTTACAATATTTACGACGGAAAGATGGTAGGTGGATCTTACTCAGAAAACTTAACAAGCCTCTGTTAATTAAAATGTGTTTTGTCCCTTTCTTTCAAGCACAAATAGATAAAGACAAATTAATTTTAATGGTATTTTAGCTAAACAAGGTTTGCTAAACGTCTAGCAAACCTATTTTAGCTTATTTGTCTTTAATGTAATGATCCTACATAATCTACGTTATAATAGGTACAGTTACGTACTTGCATCAAATTATCCGGCGAAATTTACACTAATGTAATGACCATTATTGAACGTCACATAAAAGCATAAAATAACACAGGTCAGATTATCTCACCGATGTCACCGCAAGCATGAAACCGCTTTATTCAATCAGAATGCTACCACGCATGAGATCCACGACCTTTTTAGCATAAGTCATAGAGCGGTCATGGATTCACCGGTCGGACGAGTGCGGCTTTCGACTTTCCTCGCATTATGGCATCGTCATTAGTTTTGTAACAGCTTTCTTTAACGATGAGATAACTGAATTATGACACGCGTGGTGTAATAGATGGTTAATTGCTACTTGGACACTTACGGGTGTGCTTGCGTTTATGAGGTTACTGTCATATTAGTATTTACCCTGAGTAGTTGTCAGACATTAAGCGCAGCGTATGAAAACTACATAATCATAAGGTAAATGATGAAATAATGAAAACATCAAGCCTCTGTGACGGATACATTTTCATATAAATACGGAAAATATTTGACGTAACAAGTGAAGTCAATTTTTTTTTCGAAAAACCCGACTGCTTTTTGATAAATATTATAGCCTATGTCACTCCCACGATTAAGAGGAATCCAACGACACCTCATACATCAAAATCCATCAAGCAGTTTAGGCTACAGGAGGCCACAAAGAAACAGACATACATACATAAATACACTCGAAAAACGTTACCCTCCTCCTTTGGCAGTCGGGTAAAAAGTAAGGAGAGGTACCTATATTCAAAAGTCTATAACCCCAACAAAAGAAATAGGATTTGGAACAGTCAGTCTCATAAACATGTATCCACTTTTCGACCTCATCTCTAAGTAATAAGGTCCTAGCTAGAATGTATACATGTTTATGATGCTGACTGTACCTATATAACGTACATAGATTTTCCTAAATTCAAGCGAATGACATATACCTCATCATCATCATCATATCAGCCGAAAGATGTCCATTGTTGGACATAGGCCTCCCCCAACGAGTGCCACAATCCCGCATCCGCATCCAGCGGACTCCCGCGACCTTTACCAGGTCATCGGTCCACTTTGCAGGGTCTACCCACGCTGCGCCTTCCGGTACGTGGTCGCCACTCGAGAACCTTTCCACCCCAACGGCCATCGGTTCTACGTGCAATGTTTCCCGCCCATATATACCTACCTACATAAAATGTGATAATGATAATAGCTAAACCTTGATTTTTTGATAATAGCTAAACCTTGATTTTTTAATCCGTGGAAATCTGACAGTTGTCATAATTAGACGTTTTAGGGGTAGCAATTTCAGTAGCAAACACTTTTTATATCACAAATAAATTCCATGTATGATAATTATTTCACTGGAAAATCTCAACTTAGATGAACTACTGGCATTGGTAAAACATAATCTTATGCATGATCAAACAAGCTGTCTATCTACGCCAATGATTAGTTTATAATAAGAGTGACAATAACTACAGCTATAAATAACATAGGTACATATCTACGAAGAGGTTCACTGCATACATGGGCATATCAATTTTACGAAATTGCACCTTACCGTTATAACAATAAGAAGCAATGCAAGCATCTTTGTGCATTTAACTAGTTATACTGTAGATAAGTTAAGTGTAGGGTGAGACTGTTTCACTCATGATTGCTTTGCGGTCACCTTACCTTACCTAGTTAATGGTAAGATGACCACCATTAATGAAAGGCGTCTGCTCATGTATTTTTTAACCCCCGACGCAAAAAGAGGGGTGTTATAAGTTTGACGTGTCTGTGTGTCTGTCTGTGGCATCGTAGCTCCGAAACGAATGGACCTATTTTAATGCGGTTTTTTTCGTCCGCAATCTGACGTGATCGAGATGGTTCTTAGCTACGTTTCAACTAAATCGGTTTAGCCGTTTTTGAGATAGGGAACATTGAAATGAAAATGTCGGGAGTTTTTCAACTTTAATAAGTTGTAGTAAGTCTTTAATTTAACTATACATATGACGTAGCTATAGGTACTCTTTATCGTAGAGTAAAATCCGTTTTGCAGATATAAATGAAATTTCATACTTATTTTATTCATCATCATCATCATCATATCAGCCCAAAGACGTCCACTACTGAACATAGGACTCCCCCAAAGAGTGCCACAATGACCGGTTCTGCGCCACCCGCATCCAACGGACTCTAACGACCTTTACCAGGTCATCAGTCCACCTTGTGGGGGGCCTACCCACGCTGCGCCTTCCGGTACGTGGTCGCCACTCAAGAACCTTTCCGCCCCAACGGCGATCGGTTCTACGTGCAATGTGCCCCGCCCACTGCCACTTAAGTTTAGCGATTCGATTATTTTATTCAGTATAAGTTAATGGAATGCACGTACTCTTAGGTACTTGCTCACGTACTTTAGCAGTTTAAGTTCTAATCACTATTTATAATTTTCATTTATACATGGCATCTTTGGTCATATAATTTATACCTCCAGAACGTCTTACCAAACATACTCTTAGACACGCGTTGTCCTACTGATATAAACTACCTTAATTGACAGATTAATGAATGACTTTACGAGCTCAGAAACATAGATCCATGTGAAATAACGTCACTAGCATCAATATATGTCATAACGCGGACAGAAATATCTAACCTAAGGGCACTATTATACCTCACTCCAGCCCCTCTATTCTGTAACTACAGCTCACCTCAACGCTCACCCACAAATATATCTTGACGCCGCGATTCGTAGTAACTAAGCGTAGGTAGAGGTCTAGTGTCGTTAGGCGTGAGGGGTGGGATGAGACGCATGTTCGCATAAAGAATAGCAGCCCTGATAACTTTAGAATATTAACGGACAAATTCGTCTACGTTTCTTCGTTTATCTAGATCTAGAATATCAAAGGGAAATAGGTATTGCACTAGTTTTACTTATTTTGATCTTTAAGTGTTTTGCAAACACAACAACACTAATGTTTTGGCGTATGAAAATGGGATTAACGCACGATCTAATCTTATAATGGAACAGGGTACAGTCAACCAATTTGATATCTGGGCCACTTCGTACCTTGTCACAGTGACAATGATATGAGATTTTTAGGGGCTTTCATATTGATTTTCACTAAGGTACGAAGTGGCCCAGAAATCAAATTGGTTGATCAGTACCTATAGAAATGGAGTCCCGTCAATGAAAACATCACTACCACAACTACGATCTCTTGTATCAAATCAAACGAGTACCGATTAAAAATCGATACATCAGTAAGTCATCGTTTACAATGGGATCGGTCTTGATGAATGACCGACTAAGTAGAGACCATTATCTATGGTACATTACCTGCAGTATATCCAAGAACATTACGCTTAACGGTCGAGAGATTTTATAGTTGAGACGGAAGTTTCTTTAGAATTCGTTCACCGAGTATTGTTGTACGTCTTAGCTACCTAACGATTTTCTAATACGATAAAGAATAGATGATGAAGATGGTAGAGAATGCTTACGGCATTAAGTCCGCCTGTTGTACGATAAGTTGTTTTGTGCAATAAAGATTCGGTAAAAGTGTGGAAGCGCTTTAGGTCAATGAGGGCAATACCGTCGTATTTTTGTATAAGTTCAATTTGGTTGGCCATAACTATGTTATCTTATCTTATCTATTTGAGGGCCCTTTCGGATACACTTCGACCCAGTGGGATCTTTTGTGCATTTGCCCTCCCCTTTATAGCTACTCCCAAGCTCGCTCCATCATTTCCACAAAGCGGATGATGCAGCTCAGTGGGAGCACCCTGAATTCCTTTGGTTGCGGGTAGCCGTTACCAAAGAGATTCATTCTTTGTCTGGAAAGGGCATGACATTCACACAGTAAGTGTTCCATGGTCTCATCCTCCTCGCCACACATTCTACAGTCTGTACTGTTTGATAGTCCCATCTTGGCCAAGAGGTCCTTGACGCCGAAGTGACCTGTGAACACCCCAGATATAATCCTGAGTTGCTTCCTGCTGGATTTCCAGAGTTTTTTGGTCCAGCCCGAGTCCACTCCTTCTATGAAGAGCTCTACTCTACTCTATGTTAATATACACTTTTAAATAAACTTGATGCTTATAATAGGTTAAGCATTTAGTTAATTTTTTGAGGATATTTGTGTTAAATAGCTAATACTTCAGGTTATTTAAATATCTTTTTTTTAGCATGTCAGTAGGCGGATTTTCCCTAGGGTTTGGGGCTTTTCCGTCTAGCAGTTACTTTTCTTATACCGGGACGTATTACAAAACTGTAATACATACAAGTGAGCAAATGTAAAATGTACTTTTGGTCGAAAGTAAACCTTGGCGAAATCAATTTAAGGTTTATTTATAATTTTATGGCTAAATATATTTTTGGGGCTGTTCTGGCCTATTTTGAAAATCAAAAGTTATTAACCTTTTGTTGAAGTTTAAATCAAACGACTAGGTATATTTTAATTAAAACCACGACGTTCTGGAGCTATTTTTTCTTTACAATTCGAATCAGCTTAAAATTCTAGAATAAATTGAATTGGCCACACTGACCTTAATGTATTTTTGTATATGTGTGCGTGTGATTACTATTGTAATAAATACTTACAGCTAAAAATATTTAAAAAAAATATAAGAATTACCAAACTTACTCTACTATATTTTTAGCAAAGTAATTCTGAAAAACCATATTTTTTACATTGATGCTACCCTGTTAATGCGTGGAGTTCCAAATAATACAACCTGCATATTTAAATGAGATGTTCTTAGCAAGTTAGATAATAATAAGTTTCTGTCAAAAATTTCATTTTTGGTACAAGTTTTTATTGCCGACTGTACTTTTTTGTATACCATCACCAACTGCTCATTGAGACGATTCTAACGAGCCCAAACTCAACGGGGTTACGTTGGTTAAATACTGAATTCCCATGGCCACGTTCTGTCTCCATCATCAGATCAGCTCGATGGTACCATAATATTAAATTGTCATCCAAACTATACTAATACCCAAAATTTCAGCTCAATCGGATAACGGCAAGTGACTGAAAAATGGATTGCAAATATTGACGGACAACTTACATACTTACATACTTTTATACTTACATACGAACAAGTCAAGTTAATATAAAGCTTGTAAAAAAGACATAGATTTTTTAGTGATAAAGCGCTATTGTGTCTATAAAAACTGTAAAATATGTAGAAGTAAGAGTTGAATAAGAATTGAAACTTTAACTTTATTAGAGTTATAACTTCAAAATTAATGAATATTAGTTAAAACTTAAACAAATTAGAAAGTATATTGTTGCAGAGAAGGCGCACTTAGCTAATAATAGGCTGTTAAACTTACCATAAATATCTTACATGAACATAGCAAATCTAAATTGACCAGTCAGCTTGGTGCTCATAACTTTCTAACGTACTTACAAACACGTAAACAAATATCAATCACTGTTTCAACTGGGCTAAGATCGTGTTGCGCTAGGTATTTTAAAAGGTGTTTCTAATTTGAGTACAACTTTTTTGTGATAGGCCATTCCTCGGTTAAAAGGACATATTTTTGGAAAGTTATCGTCGGCAGCTGGTTTTTCAATTATAACGTTTTTGGACCAAACAGCATCTAAGATTTTTATACAGCTAATAAGTCATAAAAATTCTCTTTTCCAGTTGTAGTTATAATCACGCATTTATTTTCGTATCGTTTTCATTTAAGCGTAGACATGTTGATGAATTAGTACATTATGAGCTATGAGTTATAAATTATATAATATACGGTTACATTGGTACGAGTATACGAATTATTCTCGTAAGTTTCAGAATGTTTTTTTTAATGGTATATCAAAGTGCCATGATACTTAGTTTATTTTAATTTGTACTTGTATAAGCAAGCGAAAGGACTTACGAGGTTAAATCAATACTACAGAACTATCACTATCAATACATACATATGCATGCTACTAACTCTGCTTAATGATACCATAATCGATGTTTTTTTGCCGAGTATTCTGCACTATTGTTGTGTGTTTCTCACACGCCTCGCACTTTTTCGACCATAATCACACAATACGCTGTATATGGAGCATACGTCGACTAAACGTTTACGTAACGCGTTTTCTCTTACGAAATAGTATGAGAAAAATCAATGGTTCACTAACTAGATAATGTACACGGATTATGCAGTTAAAAAACCAACCTTAAAATTAATTGCATAAAGTTCACGTTTCAACTTACCATAGGTGAGATGTTGCGAAGTGGAGTGCGAAAATTTGATGTGGCGTGTGAAATACAAGCTTGAATACAGTCCCACCTTTTTTTCGCTAACGAAATTGAAACCTAGGCACTGGGAATCTGTTGTTAGTAATTGGATACTGTTTATAGAAACAATAACAGTGTTGCAAATGTTGTATATGTAATATAATGATAATATTTATGTAATTAACCGGAATAATTCCTACGAAACAATATACCTATTGCTTCAAATTAAATTTAGGTTTTAATTAACAGCAATCTGACGTTGTTTTTGTAGTGAGAACCAATAACATAACATTTCCTTTTTTTCGATTTCAGCCTTGGAAGGCGATAGACATGGGGCCTTTAGTGCAACAGCCGACCCGCGCTGAATCATGGATCGAGTCTCCAGACGAAGGGCCACCGCGGCGGAGACCTGTCCGGAAACGGAAACGACGGCCACTACCGTATCCAGACACGGTACCGCAAGAGAGACACCAAGAAAGTATACAGGCCGCTTATGGCGATGCTGACTTCCACGACCCACCGCACGCAATCGAAGCCCCCAGGAAGCGACGTAAGAGACCAGACCGACCACAGCCAGACCACACAAACCATCAATTCACAGAAGAGCCAGTAAAAGCCGATGAAAGACCTTTGCGTAGACGGGGTTTAAGGAAAAAACGACCTGATTACGACGATCAATTGGCTGAAGTTGTCACCCCGATAGTTTTTGATCCAGAAGAAGATTTGAATAACGATTACAAAACTAACGGACGGTTACAAAACTATAATAAATACAATGACGAATACGAAGAAATAGAAAACGTAAATGTGGATTTTAATTCAGAAACGAATAACATAAAAGGCCAACATAAAGTTAACAATGACAAAAATAAACATTTGTTAGATTATAAAGAACACGGTTCTGAAGAACAAAGAAAGCAATCTATTGGAATTGGAGAATCGGTATCTTTAGTTTCATCATCCGAAGAGAATCAAGATATAAAACCAGAGACTATACATGAGATTTCCACGGAACCGCCAAGAGAAATAATATTAGAAAACGGTAATATATCAAAGCTGGATGCAGATATCATGGTCATGATAAATAAACCTAAGGTAAGATTAATTTATTGTATAATATTAACACTACATATTTTTAAGGGGTAGCGATTAGATGACCTGTTAGAAACGATGTTTTATAGGCGCCGTGCTACCGTCACCAATACACTCGAACTCGTTAGTAAATATAACAACAGGTTTCTTTACTATTTATTTTTAGTTACTTATATCACATCACGTGCATTTTTTTTTATTATGAAACAAACAGCCATACAAAAATATTCGTACAAGCTATCTTAGTACTAATCAGACCTATATAGTTTCCAATATAAATCAAAAACCTATAAATAAAGATATGTAAAGCAAAAATCCCTATGTTCGACACCTTATAGTGCTCAATAGTTGACATATATTGTGCACTTCATTTGTTACTCTGAAAGTAAGTGTCAATGAATTGTGCCAGTGTTGATCATGGGATGATCGCACTCATACAAAAAAAAGGTCCTGTATTCCTTTTACTTACACATGTACAAATAAAGTTCTATTCTAAAACTATCAAAAAAAAGTACTACAGTACTACATTTAAGCTAAAGTTGTATTAAAATGTAGGTTAAATTGTATTTTACGATATTCTAAATCTTACTACTTATGCATAAGTAAAGAAGACCTTTTTTTCATCCATCCCAGTTTATTTAAGTTGTTTCAAGTTCAAGACAGACAACGAGACAACCAAACAGAATTTAGCCAGCGAATCGTGAAAATTGCATTGTTTTTTTAAATTTTTTTATATGGCAACAATTTTATATGAAATTAGCTGTCAGTTATAATTACCTATTTATTACGCCGCCATATCAGTATGCGGTTTATTCAAGTATTATTCAGTTGCCGCTTTTTTCATGTGACAAGACTAGCTCATCAGACTCTAAGTAATAACTTACTTTGATTCAGTTACCGAAAAAAATATTGAGTTATCTAAAAAAACCTTTAAAAAATCTCCGATGAATTTCAGAGCGTATTAAATGAATAACTAGTACAAAATATTTACAGAAGTTCTATCACTTGAATTTCTAGACATGATCTAAATGCCAACTTATATAATTGTAGGTCGAAAAGTTGAAGTTAAATGTAATAATTAATGGCACCGAACACAGTTACCTTCCTTTGCAATTACCACCGGAATTTATTTTTGACGATTATGGCGATTTGCTTGTTACTGCTACACAAGGCCTAAAATTGGAAAGTTCAACACAGGCTTACGATGCTTTGAAAAACTTTACAGAACACTTAGACGATTTAAGTCATGGTGATAAATCATCTACAGTTGCAAATCACGGTATTTCGAAAAGCACTACAGAAAACTCAAAAGATACTATTATAATAAAGCATGAAGAAGTAATAGAATCAAAAAAAGTTATTTCAGCTTTCGGCATTTCGATTAGCAGTAGAGAAAATTTAAATGGTGTAATTAATATCGGCAACGACACCAACGAATTAAACTATAATATTTTTCCCATATCATCAAAAACATTGATTGAAATTTATAATGGTTTGAGTAAAGAAGCAAACATAACATATATGCAAATGAATTTACCTAAGAAACATATTGAACAAACGATAATTTGGCCAATGTTAAAAGAAGAAGTATTAAATAGTATGCCAAAAGAAGTAAATATATCGAAGGAAGGATTCCTTTCCGATTATGATACGCCGGAAGAAAATGAAAATATTTTGAAGGAAAAAGTTTTTGTCGATTATATAAAGCCGAAAGAGCATGTAACTCCGAAGGAAGAAACCCTGGTCGATTTAGATATAACGAAAGATCTTGTACACATGTCAAAGGTTTCAAAAAAAGTTATGTATCAACCCGCTAAATGGATAAACAAAAAAAAATGGATTGCAAGTGAAAACTTACTCGTCCCCGTGCCACCAGAAGATGATTTTCAATTAGAATGGATACCGAAACAATTAGAGGTTCTTATGCACGTATTAGTGTACTTATTAATTAATTCTTTACTTATACAACTAATTTTAACGTGCAACATGTTCGTTTGTAACATTTATTGATTCGTTACTTTGTTAACAGTAAGCTTATTTTATGATACGTCTTCCATTATTTAACTTAGTTTCTGCTTGTTTTGTGTTTAGGCGTTTTATTTTTTAGGTTTACAACTTATTTTCAGACGTACAGGACGCAAGTAGGAGTTCGTATGTTAGAATCCTGACTCGTATTAATGAGTGTCTAAAAACAATTGATATTCGTCATTATATTATTAGAGAAACTTTACAATTATTTATTTGCGAATAAACCAAATGGTGTATGTGAAGTCCTTAACTGAGCCGAGAATTTCCGAAAATAGACCCAAAAGATTTTCGAAAGTTGATGTGTTAGGCATATTTTCACTATTACGTAGAACTTATTTAGTACTTTCGCTTAATTTTATTAGTTCTCAGACAGAGTCTGTAAATAACATTTATGAAGAGTTAGTTGACTAAAATTGCATGCATATTTCGCTTAGGTCATAACATAACATGAATCAGTTTTATTTGCTTCCTCGCTTTTTAATTCCACTAGATGTTTGATAATTATTGTCAAGAATATAGCATCGTCTTATGTACATTTACAACTTACGTAGGTAGAACTCAAAATTCCCCTTGTTACCATTAAAACAAGGATATCCATAACGGACTGATCCTTTTGATATTGTAATTTACCCGTATTACCGTTAGTGTTTTTAAACTAGATGCCTATTATTCCTTCGTTGATTGTTGCTCAACTTATCGTTATATTATTACATATTGACAAATACTAAATAAAATACTTTTAACATTACAGGAAAGCGGAGCGCTTAACCCAATGATGGTGAAACAGCTTCTGAAAAGATCAAATGGATCTAGTTTGAGCGAAATATTGCAACGGCACAATTTATCGTTGACTGATTTATTACAAGGTAGAGATGAAGCTATTTCAGCCATTAATGCGGACGCTTCAGGGGAACCTCAATTACAGTTCCATGATGGTTCACTAGAAAGTAATTCCCAACTGAATGGAGCTGAGAGTAAATATCCTACAAGAAGACAAACGTTATCAAACGAAAAAAATGCACCAATAGGAACAAGCGCAGATAAAGAACCAAAGGGATTAAACAGTAATGGAAATATTGAAAACGTAGAATCAGTTACCAATAAAGACACCCCTGAAAAAGAAAACCGAGAAACAAGGCCAAGAATGAGTACTAAACGTCGCTTTCCCACTGGTATCCGTAGGAAACTAAGAATGAGGCCAATGTTAAACAGTACTCTTAAAGCTCAGTTAAGCAGAGATTTAATAGCCATGAGTGCAAGAAAATATTCTCATAATAATAGAAATGTCACTAAATCTAGAGAATGGAAGGATATAGTTCCTATGATGGTAGACAGAAGTAACACTGATGATGAAATCAGTAAAGACGACGTTACGGAATTAGAACCCACAACTACAGACGCTTTCATTGATACAACAATATCCAGCTTAGAGATATCCAATTCATCCTACTCAACTCTTGGCGTAAAAGAAATTAGTAATGTAAAAGATATCGAAGTAGAAAATGGTATAACTACCACAGAAGCCACTACAACCATTATCATAGAAGTGTTTCCTGCCGAAATGGACTCCTTGACCGAGAAACCGAAAGTTACACCAATTGTAAGGCCTTCTGTCAACAACTCTACACTCAGACGCCAAATGTTTAACAACAGATTAAAACGGAAACGCATGAAGCAGAAAACTTCTACAACTGAAAGTTCAACGGACGAGTTAATGAGAAATTTCCTTGGAATGGCGAATTTGGTATCAGCTTCACAATTTATAGAAAGAACGCAGAAACCAGAAACTATGAAAGAGGAAAATACAGAGTTTGCTACAGAATTAGAGGATTTCATGACCACACTGGCGCCAGATACTATAGATAGTGTAGTTAAATCCACAAAAGTCACTACCACGCGATTCTCGACTTCCTCCACGACTAAAAGTCTACCACAAGCAAGTAGTACTACTACAGAGCAATCCGCTAAATTCGAGATTGAGGAAATTTTAAATGATACAATGAGTAAGTAATACTTTTATTTTATTAAAGGTAATATAGTCGATGTCAAATATATGTTTACACGTTTGCAAGTTATTCCATTGTAATAAGGCGAAAAATGTCAACTCTCTTTGACGTGGACTCTATATAATACATCATCATCTTCCTAGCGTTATTCCCGGTTGTGCACTAAAGGAGCCCGGGGTCCGCTTTGTTACCTACCAAATAACAATATTTGGCATAGGCACTAGTTTTACGAAAGCTACTGTTATCTGACCTTCCTACCCAGAGGGAAAACTAGACCTTATCCGGATTAGACCGGTTTACTCGCGATGTTTTCTTCACCGAAAAGCTAACGGTAAATATTCCGTACATAAGTTCCGAAAAACGCATTGGTACGAACCGAGATTCGAACTCACGACCGCTTAATAGCCACATGCCTGAACCACTAGGCTACCGTACTTTCTACATAATAAATACGCAATTACGCATCCAAAATCAGAGTTGTTGGCGATGGGAAAGCCAAAAATTCCAAAGTCATCTGTTAAAATAAAATGCATCGTTACGCCGAAATATCAAAATTCCGAAAGCCATTTTGACATGATATACTACTGATGTAATATAATGATGAGTAGGATGATTGAGGTTATTATTTTTATCCTCAAAAATCCAAATATCCTTGAGCTAATAGGTAATGAATTTCGTTAACAGTATGCTGTCTGACAAATGAGTCTCCGGTATTAAGTAGTGTATCCGAAATAGAACATACTTGTATTAAATAATTTATTGTTGTTTTTGATCAACGGGACTACCTTTGAATCTACATAAACTACACATGCGACACAGAGAACATAATAACGAGTTTTTTTTTGAAATGTTGGGTTACTTATAATTATTATTTTATTTACAGCCAGCGAAAGACTTGCAAAAATACTTCGAGAACGAAATATGACTCTAAATGAGTTGGTGAACCACAGGGAACGGGGCTCGAGCCACGTGCATTTAGCCGACATATTCCACAACGCTTCCAAAGAACCAAACCCGCCAGAGCCCTTCCTGACAAAATCTTCCATCGAACCTATATCAAAAGAAACTTATCCATTGCGCGCTATCTTAGAAGCCAATACTCATGAAACTACCACAAGATCGTCGCTGGGAGATCTGAAAAATTATATTCCCGTGGTCATGGACTTTAGGAATAATGTCAATGAAAATGGAGAGAGCATGGGTATTATATCGTTGTTTAACAAATTGACAGACAGTGAAGTAGCTGTAGATAAAGCAGAGATACGAAAGGATTCCGATGGAACGCCGTACGTGACTTCGGTCATGAGTGTCAACGCCACGAATGCGAACGATACAAATAGAGAGGGAAGAGTATTGGCTGACGGTGAAGACTGGAATGAACTGCTGTCGTTTATGAAGATGCATAACATTAGTACATTTGAGGACGACTTGGAATCCCTGGATAAAGGTAAATTATTACATTATATTATGTAGGAGCAATATAAAATTATTAAGTATGTTTTCTTTGAATTTAGGTATCTGTGCTCATTATTTGGTTGCTTTGTGCCCCGCTGCAAACGAGGGGTGTTAAGGATAAGTTTAAGATGTCTATCTGTGTGTTTGTCTATGGAATCGTAGCTCCCAAACGGATGCATCGATTTGAGTGCGGTTTTTTCTCTTTCTGTTTTTTATAGCCGGATTAAAAGAAACAGTACTTATGCCTTACCTATTTTCAATATCTCAGTGACTTCTTACCATAATAAATACAAGCAATAAAACAAAATTAACAATTTCAGGAGATATAAACAAGGAATCCTTAGGAGACTTAGATGAAGACGGATTGATGGTGTTGGAGGATATGCAGCACCTTCATAACTTCGAAAATAAAGCCATCTCCAGTTCAGACGACAATATAGAAATGCACATGTACGAGAGACGAGAGAATTTGGCAGACAAGCCAGGTATTCTAAACAAATTACCCAGCAATACTAAATCTGTTGCTATCGCTACAGCCACTATACTCGGCCTCGCTGCAGTACTCTTCCTAATAACATATATAGCATTTAAATGGAAACAACAGCGAAATAAGATGAGAAAGAAGGAAAGCTTCTGCGATGTGCAGATTCCTACTCCTGTATTCGAGAACAGAAAGGGACATAAGAACAACTGCAGCAGCCGAAGTATTAGTCCAATGATTTCTAATACAAATATTTATATGAGCACTTTAGAGTCCAACGGCAAAGAGTCGCCAGACTACATGTGGAACTCTCTGAGAAAACCATTCCAGTAGATTCTTCTCTCAATATAAGCATAGACTGAAATTGTAAGTTATGTTTAAGAGGGCGTTACAGTGCACACTAGCGCCACTGGTAAATAATTGTGATTATTTAAATTTAATATTTAAAAAAGGAGGCCACTACACCCTGTATTTTGTATTTAAGTACCTTGTCAATACATCAAACTAGTTTTTATGTTGCTGGATTCGTCACTCTGTGCGTCCAAAGTTAAAACGGCCGTTTTTCTTTTGAGTTCATAGATCGACGAATCCAGCAATATAAAAACTAGTTTGATGTATTCATCATCATCATCATCATATCAGCCGATAGACGTCCACTGATGGACATAGGCCTCCCCAAAGAGTGCCACAATGACCGGTCCTGCGGCACCCGCATCCAGCGGACTCCAGCGACCTTTACCAGGTCATCAGTTCACCTTGTGGGGGGCCTTGTGATGTATTCACAAGGTACTTAAATACAAAATACAGGGTGTAGTGGCCTCCTTTTTTACATATTTATCGTTACGTTGGAACGCCCTCTTAATAATGAACCATAATTTTACTGATGATGCTTAAATAGTTTTAAACTATTTGAATAGTGAGTGACCTGATTTTGTATGTAAGGGCTATTGTATATTTCTTTTTAAACAACTTTGAAAGTTGCTTATAGGTTAGATTGCACATGCATTTTTTTATTCTAAGAATTTAGGGTGTACAATATGCACAAATTAGGTTAGTTTTGTGGTATCATAATTATCATAAATAATTAAAATTCTAGTATATATTTTAAGTGAAATCGGCCACAAACATTCGGAATTACTAAATACAACAGAATTACCGAAATTAAGTACCTAATATTTTTTTTGTGCGTAGTGCCTACTCTTAGGTATTCCTATAAAACATCTTCTTGTTCAATCAATACATTTATCAAAATTACTTCTACGTTCAACGTCTGAATCACAGGTATAAAAACCGTGTATGAAATTCGAATCACCCATCACCCTTTGAAATTCTGAATGTGTGTGGTCGCCAAAATAATAGAATTAATTATTTATCGGCTGTTTATAAAAACAAAACTAAGCAACTTTACAAACATCTTTCATCTACCTATTTATTATTTATTACTTTCAGTATTATGTAGCATGGCGCAATGTGGCATAAGGTATTTTTTCTATTTTTGTAACTACAATAAGAAATAAAACAAATAAAAAAACGAAACTCTTTGATTCTAAAGTGCTCTTACCTGTAGTTCTCATAAGTGAATATTTCTTGAAGGTTATTTAAGACAGGCAGGTCCAAAGTATGAATCTTATTGTAGAAGTATGCATATTGCCTGGCAATACTTCTGTACAGTTTCAGTGCAGACTCAAATACTGGAGATGGCTGAAAGATAAGAAAACTAAAATCAGATGTTTATTTTTACAAGCTCTTGTTTAACTTGCTCTATTTGTATACACGGTGGAATATAATCGGTGAACAGGAACCCATTATTCTAATTCAGTAATCTTTTTCCTTAAGTGTAAGAGTAAATTCAGTTTACTTAAGTGGAACCAAGTTTTTTTTTATCATAACTAATTTTTAAGTTGAAATAAAATTTTAATTAAAATTTATTGTCACCCTACTAATGGTTTAGTCTGAAACGTAGATAACAAATGGCGGCAATACTTTATTGACGTCTGATCTGTCTAGTTTCCCGCCAAAGCCAGCAAGCACTTGACGTATGTACACTTACGAGTAACTTCCCTTCAATAAAAGTAGGGTGTCTATTTATTCAGTCAGTGTACATTTTACCGATGTTAATTAAGTGTGATTAATTAGATTGTGAGCTATATTGCACGAGATCTCACGTATTGGTTTCTGTGTAGATTGATAACTAAGATTTTTGGATTCCTGATCACCGATTATATTCCACCGTGTATAAGTTGTCCTTCAAAATTTGCAACCCAATTTCAGCCACTTGGCGGTTTCCGATATAGCTGAATTATACTTATGTCATGTAAGTTCAGTGACAACACAATATTATCAGTGTCAACAGCATTAATATCCATGCGCGTAGCGAGGTACGGGCAGGTAGAAGATGCAGTCCCATTGCTCATGCAGCATTTACCTCAGATATATTATGTTTTTGGTTTGTCTACGCCTGCCCCGCCTTAACAAAATCCCTAAACATCACGAAGCGGGCAAAAATATCTGACACTTCCTAACGGACCTCGTAATAGAGTCGTGGCAGATATTTATGCGCGCTTTGTTGCCGCAGATATTGATGGCGGTGACTGTACACTACTGTCAGCAAAAAAAGCTTGTACCAAAAATTACATTATGGTCATGCTTGTTCAACTTGGCTGGCCAACTTGCCTCCAGATTATAGAAGTTGGACGTAGGTACACCAGCAATGGTAGCATGATTGTGTTTAAGTCATTATAGCATACATTCTTCTCACACTTTCAGGTACAATATTATAAACATGGTACCTAAAGCTAACCTAATCTAATTATGCTATACGACAGGATCCATGGCAATCGCAATCATTGTCACATTCATAGTCTGGCTAATGAAAGATGAGCCTAGAAAAGAGCGACAAATTAAAAAAAAAAACTGTGTTGCAACACAACGACGACGGAATAGCCTAGTGGTTAGAGAACCTGACTATGAAGCTTGAGGTCCCGGGTTCGATTCCTGGTCAGGGCAGATATTTGTATGATGAATACGAATGTTTGTTCTCGAGTCTTGGATGTTTAATATCTATTTAAGTATGTTTATCCGTTGTCTAGTACCCATAGTACAGGCTTTGGCTAGTTTGGGACTAGATCAATTGGTGTGAATTGTCCTCGATATTATTTTTTTTTTTTTTTACAATGTATAGTGCGATAAAATCATAATGATACTTGAATAATTATTGTTTTTTTTTTCAATACATACAATGTAGCTGATCAAGCAGAAGGAAACTAAGGTATATAAAATAAAACTCTTTAACTTCATTCTACTTTACATTTAAGTAGAATAGTCAAAATAACTCTCCAAATTTTCAAATTGAACTTTTTTATGATATTCTTCAAAGTGAATATTGTAAGCCACTCTTTAATTCTCTTAGTATTTTCGGAACAATTACTTTCTTAGCATATTAAGTATTCAGATTAGGCCATCATACTAGTTAATTTAAGATTTTTGAGATTGACAATGATATTACCATGCCTCATGCTGCTGAAGTTGGTACTAAAAATACCAATATGTTCAAATAACAGACCATTTTTGGGGTTCCGTACCTCAAAAGGAAAAAAACGGAACCCTTATAGGACTCAGGACACTCGTGCGTCTGTCTGTCCGTCTGTCAACAGTTGATTTGCTCCGAAACTACTGGACCGATTGAGGTGAAATTTGGTAAACATACGTAAATTGGTGACCCAAAGATGGACGCGTAAAGTAAATTAATAAATTCTGAACAAGGGGGTCACTTTTGGGGGGGTAAACTGGAAAATTAAAAAAAAAAGTTTTGCAAATTGTAAATATTGTGTGACATATCAAATGAAAGGGGTTGTTGTAAGCATCTCAGATTTTTTTTTATAATTTTAGCAAAAACATATTTGAAGTAATTTAGGAAAAAAGACGAAAATTGACCTTTCCCCTCCGCCTTATCTCCGAAACTACCGGTTCTTCTCGAGGCAGGTTTACTTTTCAAACCGGTGGTAGTTTATCGACATTCATAGGTGCATGTAATATGCCTAAATTGAAGAATAAATCACTTTGACTTTGACTTTTTTGACTTTGACTACTAGGCTTTAAATATGGAAAATAATTCCTTGCCTAAAGATTACAGAAAAACCTATAAGAAGTTAGAGTATTCAAAGTAATGGGAAAATTCTCAATATTTTAGTGTATTATATACAGAACCTTCACCACGCGTTTTTTATACTAACCTTTAGTTCCAGTAGTTCTTCAGGACTAAAATATAGAACAGTAGAATATTTCTCAGGCAAGACATCAATGTATGGTTTCCAAAATGATTCTGAAATGGAGAAATTTACAAGTTGATTAAAGTGTCAACTTCATAATTATTACGTCAAGACAAGAAAATGCTACAAAAATTAAGATTATAATAATATTTGTTGACAATCTTACACAAATCGACCTAGTTCCAAACTAAGCAAAGCTTGTACTATGGGTACTAGACGACGATAAACATACTTATATAGATAAATAAATACTTTTAAATACATCCATGACTCAGGAACAAATATTCGTGCTCATCACATAAATAAATGCCCTTACCGGGATTCGAACCCAGGACCTGTAGCTTATATATTTACATGTTTTGTTTTGAAATACAAATAAATCAATAACCTATATACTCAAATCAATTAGTTAAATAGCAGTTAAAAGAGTATGTGCACACTGCCATTTCAAGACAATGACTCCTCAGCAATCCCAAACGAATGATCGCATCAAATTTTTTAAATCTCCAAAGAACTACCCGCTAAAATACATGTGTACTGGCTCTTGAAATTCTTAAACAGGATATTTTTTACCTGGATTATTTTTCTCTAGCAACAAAGACAAGGCTAGAGTTATATTGGGCATGTTCTGTAGCAACGGGTCTACTGCAATGAACTCGGAAAGGGCAGATTCCCTGGCATTCTGCTCCGTCATCATCAGCTTACGAGGCACCGTGAGCAGCAGAGAGCCTTCCTTAAACTCCTTTTTTGCTACCAATCCAAGATCATAGCCTTCAAACTCTTGAATGTCAATGCCTGTAATTGTTGAATGTTATCATGAATTAATGAGTCTTACAGGAGAACACAATTAATAAGGCACTGATGTAGCTGAGAGGGTATTATTGCTTAATCTGCGTGGCTTATTAATTGGATCTTGCTTTGTGGTTAAGAAAGTGGAATAATGGTTTAATTTGTGTGATTACTCAAATTTAATTATCATAAAACATAATTGTACAGATCCATAACAATTTTGATTCAGTAACAGTTCAACATAATGTTGTCCTTGTATTGGCTTCTTACTATACATATATAGCCAATTCACAGGAACAATATAATAATCAAGAGATTTTAAGAAAGTTTAGCCCAAGAAACACATTGGTAAAAAGTGGCCCTTTTCTAATGATGTTTCCATCTGCAGTATTTGATTATATTTCTGATTGTATAGAGGTTATATTTACCTTCAAACGCCGCCCCATTTTCGCTCAGCCAGCTGAAGAAGTTATCTTTGCGTGACTGTCGTGACTTGGATGCCTTGTGATTACTAATTGGATACTCAATATTCTTAATTTCTCCCAGAATTGCCTCAATTTCATTATGATGCTCCCAACTTTTGGTTAAATTAACTGTGGTTTGAAACACACTCGTCAATTTAAGCAACTTATCCACGTACACTGCAAGCTCTTTTCGGATATTCTGGCTTAATTTATTATTTTCCTTCCCAGAACTTTTCTTGGACGCTTGCTTTGAATGTGATTTTCTTCCCATTGTGATTTTTTTGTAACACAGATATTAATATAAAGCGCTATGAAATATAATAAAATAAACTCTCTAAACTAAAAATAGGTTTCTAAAATACTAATTTTGTGTGTAGATTTGTTTTCCTGAAAGACGACACTTGACATTGACACTTGACTTATGACACGACATTAATGTGCTGCTACAGAAACGAAGATGAAGGAAATTGGGCAAGTATGAAAACGCCCTTATATGTTTGAAATAAGGTTGATTTTAGGATGTCACAAAATAGATCTAACGTTGCAATAATACCACATTAGCGGCAATGTGAACAAACCGGCGACAGCATCGTGTTTACAAAGTGAGCTACAAACTTGTAATACTGTGATCAAATTATTTTAGGATTCTAGATTCGCTAGTAAATAGAATGTCAAAAAAAAATCATGAAAATTATGACACACAAAAATGTCTGTCACCCTGGTGCCCAACTGGTGCCATCAGGAGCCTAGATAAGTATATGTTATAACTATCAGGAGTGTCAGGATGCATAGTATTTCAATAGGTTGTTTTTTTAATAAAAATGGTCTTGTGAATTAACAAATCCTTGTTTCGTTGACTTTTGTAATTTTCAATTTTGAAATGGTGGCACTCCACTTGGCGGTGCATGCCCAATGGTCTTGTGTTCTTCCTACGGCAAATAAAAGAGAGGCAACGATGCAACGCGAACACGCAACCTCAATGATATACCTATACCTAACTAAAAGCTACCTACAAGAAGCATACGAACATAAAAGAAGCAAGGTAAGTTATCATTTCGTCTACCTATTCTTGTGCTCCGGTCCGGCACAGAGATTTATTTTTGTTTGCCAAGCAACACTACGTGTGCCACGCCGTAGCGAAAAGCAGCATTTTTCCGCTTTGTAGCGGAAATCACTATTAGCTCGTACAGGCATGCCTCATTATATTTAGGTAAGTCATTGGCCATGGATGGTTTAGGCTAGACCTACATCCACCATTCGATTTGAGCGCGGGTGCATAGGTAGGTATTCAGCGTTTTTTTACGTCCTTATCATCTCAGCAAATATTGTGAAAAGAAATGATGATCTGAGTTCATATTTTTTTAAACGTAGAGGGGTGATTCCACGAGCGTTCCAACCGCCGTCAAACCGCTGATCGCATTATTGTCAAAGTTCTTGCAGTTTTGTATCCCCTTTTCCAATAATGTTGTAGGAATCCTGGACTTTTAAAAAATACCTGAACATGCCATGCCAGTTTGCCGGTAGGTACATTGACAATAATGCGATCAGTGGACTGACGGCGGTTGGAACGCTCGTGGAATCACCCAGAGCAGGTTCAACAATTAAGTATAAAGATTTTTGTTTTCGAAATTCAAAAAAAAAAGACAGGTCCGCGAACTCTATCTACAGCTCACAGAGCCACTAGTAAATATTATAGTTGGTTTGCAGGTGCATCCGCACTACAGGTCTATAGCACTTTTGCACCTGCTGCTCAATTCGCATGAGAAGCAATCAAAGAGTCCGATTGACATTTAGTAATGGCGTTCAACGTTCATAAGGTCAAAAATGCCACAATGTCAACGTATCGACAACCAAAGCTTGGCAATGGCAATGGTGCATCGGGCGTTTGGCAACGCCGCCGGCGCTTCCCAGAAATGTTATTTGGATTCGCCCCACTTTCGGCCGAAGAATGCATGCGAACATTCCTGGACCACTAGACTAGTCTGAGCTGTTGCTATTATTCTCTACAATTGGTGAATGATTCGCTATAGTAGCCTAATTTTGAAAACTCGTCATGGTCAGGGTTAACTGAGAAGTTTGAAAGAGTTGGACGTTTAAGTTTGACCAATCCTTTAACCCTTTTCCAGGGCGGCATTTGAATAAATGACAATCGAGTCTTACTCATGCTACTTCATTACGATAGGTGAGTACCTAATATTTTTGATAATTAAGAGTTCTCGGGGCGCTCGACTCTCCATGGAAACGTAATTTGGTTTTCATTTTAAAAGGCATGCTGGAATAGCATGTAATGTAACTTTGTAAAATAAAATGAGAGCCTACCTCAAGAGAGAATATTTTTAAAAAGTAGGTAGGTATTTTCACCAAGCGTTGATCAATAGGTAAAGGTATCCAATGTCACGAAAAAAACATCACTCGTAAGAAATACTGATACTCATAGGTACTCATACTTTATTGATAATAGAAATTACAAGTCAACAACAAAACAATACAATACTCAAGTCAATAGGTACTTCATAAATTGTGACTTTCAAGTCCAAACACGAACCATACTCCCCACTCGCCCAAAAATATATCGAAAATACCCCTAAAGGAATAAAACTTTTAGGAATTACTACATATTAATAAATGTGTTACCAAAGGGGAGAACTAAAAGCCATTCTTATTTGACTTTACTAATTATGTAGGTTGGTACAAACTTTCGTGCATTGAACCTTTTGACTCTTTAACAGGCATCATAGGTCAAGCCGGCCGTAACCTTCGTCTAGGCAGTGTTTTATGGTGGCACCGGCACCACACTTGGGAATGCGTGTTCGCGTAGCATCGTTGCCTCTCTTTCATTTGCCGTAGAAAGGAAAAAGATGCAGCACGAATATTTCGGCAAATATCGCCAAGTGTGGTACCACCATTATACTCGAAGGTTCGTTAAAGTTCTGAAATAAGCGCCTAAACAGGGGACATACAGGAGACTGGATTTGACCGATTCACACATTTCCCACTGTTTTCGATGAACGGGTTAAGCACTGTCCCCAGGCTGGCTTAGATTGGGTTAAATCAGTTCCGAAAACTTAAACTAGAAATGGCGCACGGAAAAATATGCGATTTTTCAAAGGCGGTTACTGCCTGAACTAGGAATCAAAACAGATTGAGATAGATTCGAGTCTCATTATATTTTTAAGTGCAGAAGTTTTCGCAGTTGACTGTATTTAGTCACTATTTGTCACACATATCTAGGCAAATGCCCATAAATATCTGAACACGACTTTACCGTCAAGGCGTTAAAGCATGTTCGGCATGGTCGCATAATTACAAGGTATGTGAAGGCGATTGTACCTTATAAATGCAAATGACTTCCTCTCAAAATGGTAAGGACCTTTAGAACACGGCAATAATGCAAATTGACTTACATCCAATGACAATGCGTCGTGACCCTACTTACTTGCTCGGTTACGCCCGTTTCAGTGTCGGTCAAATTCCTACACCAAAGACATAGAGCGAATCAACTGCGTAGTGCGTAGAGTTTCGCGTTTAGAATTCTAAAATAATTGCAAGGCCTTGTTTGCCACCATCGTGGTATACAAAAAAATACAAAAAACGCGTAAAAAGTCATAAATAATTACTAGATATGTCAGCAGATGCATAATGTATGTATGCAGTGCACCATTGCCTAGCCAGCATAATCTTCTACATATATAAAACTCTTGCGTTTCTGGTCTATTGACAGACAGCGCACAGCCTAAGCCGATAAAGATTTAGGCATGAAATTTGGAACATATATTTTTTACAGTAGGTACCTGGACATGTACCAAGAAAGGATTTTTCGAAATTCAACCCTTAAGGGGGTGAAATAGGGGTTGAACAGTTACATTTGGAAAGTTATAGACTTGAATCTTCGTATGAAGGTCCCTTACTAAAAAGCGAAAAGAAAAGAGTCGAAAGTGTGTATGGGAAACATGTCGTTTTTAAAGTTAGACGTTTAAAACTTCGGTCACAGGCTCCTAATGTACAGTCAAAAACATTGATAGGTAATATCATTTTTTCTAATTCATCCCTTGAGTGGTTAAGGTGGAGGTTGAAAGTTCACATAAGTAATGTGTGATTTTTAATGATAAACTATGGCTAGAAACATGAAAGCAAGACAGCAGATTTCTCTTATAATATATAGATCTATCCAGATTTTTTTTTTAAACTTGCCCTCTAAAGGGGTGAAATAGGAGTTGTACCGAGAAGACGTTCATTTAAAGAATTAGACTTTTGAAAGTTCTTTCGTGTTCGTTCGTTCGTTCATTCGTATATGACGACGAAGGGTTATTCATAGGGGAAGTAAGTAGTAGTAATAGGCCGTTGCCGGCATAACAATTCAACATTTATTGCAAAAATTACACTGGCGAAGCCGCAGGGAAAAGCTAGGTAGTCGTTCATGATTTCATGAAGCATTCATCCCTTACTTAGGTACTTTAAGTACTTGTTACTTACTTTACTCGCAAATACCTACCTACTTGCTTTAATGTGTCATGCGTTCTTAGAAATGTAATGACACTAAGTCTATTTCAATTAACATCTGCAATAACAACAATTAAATTTTTGCCGGACCACGGTAGAGCCGAGAATTAAGGAAGGAATATTATTTTAGCATTATATGTTTGCATTTACGTGTGTTGCACCGTATCGTTTGATATACTGAACTGATTTTGATAAATGAGGAGTCGATTCGAAATTACGCTGCGCTGACATGCGTTACCCTTTGTATGAAAAAAACGGCTCTTCTTCAGTTAGTTTTCCGTAATCGTTAGTTTCTTTAACTTTTTATGCTTGTAAATATCAGTAATTATTGAAATAAAATCATGTATCATTGAAACAAAGATCAAAGCAAACAGAAAATTGAAACGTGCATCCTAGCTAGCGTAGAAGCGTAGTACCTAGCATTAAGCATAACTTTCTCTACAATGCACCATCCATAACCTCTTAGGTCTGCGTTCAGTCCAGGCACACCTAATATAATTATGAAGTCAGAGCTAGGTTCGGCTTAGGTTTCCCCTTGTCTCTAATAGCTATAATGTAGTTGAAATATCTGAATTGATTAAGAATTCTATAAGAGGCTATGAGCTCAGAGAACGTGGTATACATTAGCGACGCGTGAACTTTATGTTAAGTAAGCTTACGCACTTTAACTTAATTGGTTCTGTCTTTATAGCATATCAAAACCACAATAATACAGCCAATGTCAACGTTCTTAAATTAAAGGATAAAGTGCTATAGTTGCTTGAATCAAACGGTCTTATATTTTGGTTTTGTACTATGTGTTATTTGAAAGGTTTTATTAGGTACTATAAGAAAACGGAGTGACAGAGGCGGATCCGTGAACTTTTGTGTAGGGACAAATCTGAGTATAAACTTGCTTGTGAATATATGACTACCTTATACCTACTTTTTTAAACAAGTAGCTATAATCTATTTCAGATTGGAAGAGTTCGGTGACAGATGTCATCTCAGTACAGTTTATGTTATCAAACGTCAAAGACTAACGTAAAAACTGTACTGAGATGACATCTGTCACCGAAGTCTTCCAATCTGAAATAGATAATAACCCAATATTGCCTACCTGCGTATACAATTTAGGAGTTTAAAGTTGCAATTACCGCGCTTACCTTTAGCAAATACCTAAAGCCGTGATTACCTATCAGTAAATAGTAAGCATCATTGTCACTGCTAGTTTTCGCGCTTTTGTATGGTAATATAAGTATCCTCAGTCTATGCATTGGAAACGCTCAAAAGGTTAACATAAATAATATTTGTTGGACCAATTTTGGTCTTACAGATTACTAAAAAAAAATATTCCTTGATCAAATTACGAAGACAATATGTTTCCCTTACTCGAATTGATGTATTTACAACCATCAAATCGACGGAAATTTTAGGATGTCCAATGTCGTGGGGGGTAATCACGTAATGTTCCGAACGCGCGTCGGGTAGATCCAACTGTAATTTTTCCATATAAAAAGTGACATTTATCTACCCGACGCGCATACAATACGTTAAGATCGACCAACTATGTAGTCTTGTGTTCAAATATTTTAATTTAACCATGCAGCCAGGATTGCTAGCGCGTCAATGTATAGGTATTATATAGCAGGTACCTTTACCTACCGTGATTAATAGTAGGTACATACATGCCTACTTAGACAAATTTCTAAGCAACAAAAAAAACCTACGTGTGAAAATAACAAACTATCCTAAACGCATGTACAGAAGGTTCGTTCCGTCGTGGCTAAAAAAGTAAAAAGCAGGCCCATTTTTCATTGAAAACTCCCGCGCGTATTTTAATCAACTGAAATAACGACCTATCTCCAAGATCAAACATCAAAAACGGAGCAACGGAATACCTACTAATAAATCTACACTCTTGCATGATCAGATTGAGAGGTAAGAAGTTTTACAATTTTTGATGTAGGTAAGTAGTTAACATCACAAATATTAAAACTCGTAGTCTCAACTGTATTAGATTAGATCTGAATGATTTATTAATCAGCTGAGCTCAGAAAACGCCCACTATCCATCCAATCATTAGGTACTGCATGTTTGTAAACAACATCGTGCCCCAATATGGATGACCGAACGCTGACCGGTGGCACATCGCAATAGCTATTAACGTAATGCTTTAACCACTTTCGATGTCATACAGTTTTCTTCAAACCAGATGCCGTCATTGATTTGCGGCTTGGTGACGGTATACCCAACGATTACCCCTCAGTAGTGACGTTTGGCTGAGGCACGGAAAATCACGGAGGCAGAAGTCACGATGAAATCGACTTTATGACCTCATGAATTACCTATTTATATTACTTATCTTATTTACACAGTACTTAATGTTGGACCTACTCATTGACGAGCTATTTTGGTATTGTATACGGTCTTAGAGCATACATAACTGGAGTAGCCTTTCATTCACAAAAAATAAAAATAATAGTTAGACCTGATTGGCGCGCGTACGGAGTGTTGCGTAATCAACCCGCTGGTACATAAATGGAAGTGAGTGTACATACTATTCGCCGATAAACGTAATGTTTGGCGAAATTTAAACAAATGTAATCGTACCATACTTTTTTCTGAATAAATAAATAAATAAAAAAAATTAACTTACCCCCCTGTAAAAAACCTTGCACAATGTGCAAAAAATCAAACATTTCACAATCGATCACAAAATCGCCTCGCAAGAGAACACTGATCATAAAAATGCCCGCATGTTGCTGTACCTAAGCACTTGATATTCTAAACGTTCAACCATCACTTCAAGCTTTTAATATATAATTGAGTTTCAATATCGTATTAAGATCCCCCCGCCCGCCCCGCAAAATTCGGCAGACTTTTTTGTACACAAATACGACATAAGGCTACTCCAGTTATGTATGCTCTAAGTATAAATACGGTGGCATACTTAGCATTGGTGTAGTCTTGAATGATTGATTGATGTCTTCTAGTATGTTCTGCAATGATAAATCAGACTAGTTGCCTTTGTTGAAAGACCATTTATCCACATCTATCAGCGTCCATAAAGGTCATCCGTGGCTTTTAAGGCTGATGCGGGCGGGACCGACAGTTATGAACCGTATTTAATATATATATGTGGCTATTAAATGTCCTACCTAGCGATGAAAGGGAAGAAGGTATAGCGCACTGGTGTCTTATATTTGCTCTTCTTCTTCTTATTCTACATAATATATTGCATTTGGTCTAGGTACCTACCCTGAGACAGCGCATTTTCATCATACTTCGGGTTAAGTGTCACTTCATACCTACTTCATATGAAAAGTACCTAAATCTCTCGTGGCAGTTATAGCCTTAGCGATCAGATGAGGCCAGCCTTTCATGTCATAAATAAACATTTCGATAAAATACTCACGACTCTGCATCTTGCTTTGGGATGAAGTCATTATCAAGTTAATCAGGGATAAGTCGTGTAACCTTTAAATTATGGTGATGATGGATTGACATATTGTTCGGTTTGTTTAGGTAATTTATTTTTCATTTTTACTATGTGTTACTTTTTATAAAAGTTTGTAGTGAGGCGCAAAACAGAGTAGAAAAAGATAGGATCAGATGTGTGTAAGTTTATCACATAATTTAATTGAATTTTATTGTGTAGAGAAATCTAATGTCTGCATTTTTTTTTCAATATTTATCCCAAGTGAGTGGACCTAGTGATGTGCCGTTGCCAGTATTCGCATTTCCCGATTTTTTCCTATCCCTTCGCAACCGAGAAATCGTGATTTGCCAAATCAAAAAAGAACCTTAATCACACTTTTAAGAAATTACAGTTCAATGTAACATTAAGAATATATACATATATAGGTATACACTCGTAGTATTTATAGTACCTATTTGTTTCTCTCTGTAACTGATTTGTTTGTGTGGTATGCAATAAAGAGTTATTGTATTGTATTAAGCTCACAAATCGGCTATGATGCCAGCAATTCTGCCCTTGCCTAATAAGCAGACGTAGGTATACAAATAAGTCACATCACATCATCACAATGTGTACCTAGCTAAATCAGAAGAGATGATCTATCAGAAGACTTGATCGCCGTCAGAAGACCTGGTTAAAAATCTGTTCTCCAAGTCCAATATGTTTGACACCGTGCGATAGATTAACACTCAAGTGGAGCCTGATGAGTAAAATATCGATAATGACTTAAAGTCGTAACATCACTATTCCAATCGTAATATAAACGAATCATCGAATCAATTACATAGTGATTGCATCATCGAAGGATTGAGTCACGGTCGCGACGTCCTGCTGTAGGAGGATCCTGATCCTGGCCAGGGGAAAAACGATCTAACCGTGTACGGAGCTCATATACAAATACTACATTTTGCCTTGAGATAACAGCCTTTTAGTCATCACACGGTGGTGCGAACTCACTATAATCTGTGAACTTTAACATCCAGCCAGACGAATATGACTCTTAACTTATTGGCTTAAAGTTGTCGTGAATCATCCTAGCCTAGACTACGGATACTGTGATCTTATGCCAATCATTTTATTGAGCCATTAGGTTATATTTCTGTAGGTTGTATAAAGATTGTCCTAGACTAAGAATTGAGTCACAGTTTCAGTAAACATAGGACCTCGAAAATGAGGAATGAAGGTTCAGGACCAAAACCAAACTCGCCACCTTCAACATCAATGGACGGGAATAAAATCCGTATATGCATGCATAAAAAATACTTCGAAGCGGAGAAGCAAGCTTTCAGATGAATCGTTAGAATTAAAAAATAGAGTGAGACAGTTCGCGTGAGAAAAACGGAATGAAAACGTGACGAAGATAAATTATGAAGACCATCAAAAATATGATTAGACGAGGGTAATAATGAATAAGCGCGGAGGTAATGTCGGAGTCGACCGCCTTAAAACCAACCCCCCGATGGCCCTCCTCGACGTATTCACGGGGATAGCGCGGAGGTTATGTCAGACTCGCACCGACTAAAAACCAACCCCCCGATGGTCCTCCTCGACGTATTCACAGGGATAGCGCGGAGGTTATGTCAGACTCGCACCGACTAAAAACCAACCCCCCGATGGTCCTCCTCGCTCGACATATTCAGGGGATGGCGCGGAGGTTATGTCAGACTCGCACCGACTAAAAACCAACCCCCCGATGGTCCTCCTCGCTCGACATATTCAGGGGATAGCGCGGAGGTTATGTCAGACTCGCACCGACTAAAAACCAACCCCCCGATGGTCCTCCTCGACGTATTCACAGGGATAGCGCGGAGGTTATGTCAGACTCGCACCGACTAAAAACCAACCCCCCGATGGTCCTCCTCGCTCGACATATTCAGGGGATGGCGCGGAGGTTATGTCAGACTCGCACCGACTAAAAACCAACCCCCCGATGGTCCTCCTCGCTCGACATATTCAGGCGATAGCGCGGAGGTTATGTCAGACTCGCACCGACTAAAAACCAACCCCCCGATGGTCCTCGACGCATTTCGGACGTAAAAGTAAAATTAGGTACGTTTGCTGTTAGGCTAAACCAAATGTAAGTTAACATGTAGTAAGGTACTGTCACCTAATAAGGCCCTACCATAAATACAAGGCCTTGTAAAACAATAACTGTAGGTATGATTAATAAAGAAAAGCTATCCATAAGACCCGCTAATGATTTGTGTAACAAAAAAATATTTTAAAAACCCAATGTTCATTGCGTTATATAGCTAGGTATCAAAAAAAAAATTAAAAATATGTTGATGGTGGGCATTTATTAGTTTATTAGGCACCCGGTCGCCTAATAAGGCCCGTTATAAATTATTAAAATATGCGGTTAATCAATGTTTTAATATTGTTATCGCCTAGAACTGGTCGTAAAAAACACTTATTTTAATTAAATCTATTCAATAAAATATTGAATCTCGTGGGCCTGCTTAGAAGTATACGAAAATAAAAAAATGCTATAAGTAAAGCGAGAATAACTCATTAAATAAAATAAAAAACCGGCCAAGTGCGTGTCAGACCACGCAAAACGATGGATTCCGTGCCTATTAAAAAGGTCGTATCGTCACAGAAATCTTACGGCACTTACGTCCTTTTCTTTAAAGAAGGCAGTTTTTCTGCAATATCTTGAAAACCTTTGAACCGAATCTTGTTCAAAATAATTTTCGGTGAAAGAAATTAAGAAGCCCTATGTCCATGATTTTTTTCATATTTTTAAAATACACCGTTCATAAAATAGAGGGGGAAACACAATTAAATCAAAAAAAATTGCTGAGAAACCTTATATTTATTTAGAAAGGCCTCCACACGTAGGATTGTGTACCTACCTATGGAGTGCACCCCTAAAAAAATTATTTTAGTCATTTTAATTACAAAACTATGTAGCGGCTAACAAAATACACCTATGCTAAAAAAATATTCAAATACACCTTATAGTTTTCGAGTAAAATGCCTGTGACATACGGACAGACGGACAGACGGACATGACGAAACTATAGTTTTTGCCATTTTGGCTACGGAACCCTAAAAAAGGAAACGCAAGTTCGTACATTCGTGATAGGTTCTTAATTATGCTAGTTGGAGTTCCGACTAACTAAACTACCAACTAAACTAAGCTAAGCTACTGGATACACGATTAATAAAAGATAGATCGACAGAAAATCGAAATGCTACTTATATGAAACCGGCGGTAGGTATTTGCTATGCAAATAATACTGGCAGCCAAGTAAAACATCGATCAGACTGACTATAGACCTTGGCTAGTGTGGATGACAAATTAACACTTCTAAAAGACGAAGGTTTTCGATGAAAACAAATTATGATCACGGAGAGGACTGGTTTTACAAGCTGAAGGGAATTAATCACTAATTAAATTAATTTGTTGAAATAATGATTGCTTTCAAAGTAGGTAGAAGTTTTTATTAATGCCGGAATTAATGCGTGAGGTTAACTTCCAAAGAACCAATAAATAAAATGTTCACGATTTGAGTCTGTGTTTATTCTTATGTACTATGTGATAAAAGCATAAAGTATCATACGTAGGAGTAGAAACAATCATCAAGAAAAATTGTCGTGGTAAAATGCAGGATTTAGGAAGTTTATGTATTTTAAAACAAATTAAATCCGTTAATATAGGTATAACTGTCCTAAAGGGAGG
This sequence comes from Epinotia nisella, assembly GCA_932294315.1. Lineage (NCBI taxonomy): Eukaryota > Metazoa > Arthropoda > Insecta > Lepidoptera > Tortricidae > Epinotia > Epinotia nisella. Next base: position 14,105,705 of record OW028687.1, on the reverse strand, counting down.
GTCCAATCTAAACACTGGTGGAAAAAAAAAAGAAATGGGGTAAGTTGCTTTGAAGATTACCCCTAATACATAGTTGCGTATTTTAATATTACCTCAAATTGTAACCAGAAGTAGATGTTAGGGCTATGAACATATATATTGCAATCCACAATCAATAACAAATTTCACTGCGAGGAGATTGTTCAATTTAGCGTGAGGCGTTGTCTTTTTTAATGATTTGAAATCAGGGACTAAAAAACACCTGATGTTTGATTGGTCGATTTTAATATGTAGCTGTATTCTGGTTGGTTGATAGCAAAGAGAAATGTTTTTTGAAAGAGTTGTGATTGGTGGATTTAATATGATGAAGTGTTTTGATTGGTCAAATTAAATGTGTTAAAAAATCATAAATATGTATTCATATTTTCCCTAGGGGCTAAATGTACTACTTTAGCCCCGCTTATTAAGCCTAATATGACACACTTTTCGAGCATGAGATGTGAAAAATTAATTACGCTTTGGTAGTTAAACTTAAATTAAAATTTTCTTGCAATATCGGTTCACAGCCCTAACACCTACCTCTGGTTACAATTTGAGGTAATATTAAAATATACACGCAGTATAAACGGAGTTCTTTGTTGGCTTCGCACGCTCGTTCAATAAATTATAATTTTTAAGTTACATAGTTCTAACACTTACAGAAAAAATATAACCAATGCTTTCTTAGAATGCGGACTGCATGCATGCACCCAGACTCATGACATGAATGAATGCGTTTTTTACAGACATCATTACAAATAGTCATTAGTATCTCTCACTTTCCGCCTTTGTCAGGAGCATTCATTTATTATTCGAACTTCGAACACTTTTAATATGTCCCATTAACACGCAGATGTTGTTGCCATAGTTTGGAGGAGCTCCCATAAAACATTACTTGACGTAATGATTATTATTCTGACGTTCAAAGATTACTCGCATTGACATCTGTTGTCTCAAAATATTGTTTTATCAAGGAAGGTATATAAAAAGAAAATTGGATACTAATATCATTCAGCCTATACCTACGTACCTATTCTAAAGATAAAATATATTATAAGACATACACACACACACACACACAGACTACTCAACGAGGGAAGTAAAACTCAAGGTGCAACCATGGCTCAATTCAGGATTCATTTTCTTATGAGGACATAGAGAAGATCCTGGAAATAGTCAAATAAAACATACACACATTCACACACACATGCACACACACATCTTAACAAACACACAAATTGTATTATTTATTTAATTGATATTTATAATATACTATCTAATAATTATTTTTAACATGCATGTAAAATGTAATATACAGTCTCCTGCGATACAGGCAAAGCCTAGTGCAGGGACTGGTACTTATAATACTACGTGTAAACATGTTTGCTAAATAAAATAAAATAAAAAAATAAATAAATTTAAAACAAAGACAAACACCTATTTAAATACCATATTATTTAGCAGCAAACAAAAAGAAAAAGCCCTATTATAAAATGTGACCTTAAGCTTAATCTTTTCAGGTTAGTAAAAAGCTCGACTCTACATGTACAATTGTACATGCAGAGTTAAGAATGTATTACTTAGGTTGATCCACATTTTATCAGATTATTATGAAGTGTTCTGATTTATAACAAGCTTTTATAAATAAAAGTAAAATAAAATAAAATAAATAATGTATATTTGGTAAGTAAAATTTAACTTGCACTGTTTCCGTGTACCTGTTGCGAATTGGAAAGACGCTTGTGTAAGGCTCAACAATATTTTATTCGGAGAGATCATTTTACGTATTGATAGACATTAAAAACAGCAGTGTTATTCTACTTTTTAATGTAACTAAGCAACAACATACGTCACAGTATGTAAGTAAGTTGTTCTACCAAATGCATGTGCAAACCATATTTCAGCCATCCGATTGAGCTGCAAATGGCATACTTATAGACCGGGAGATAGTGATACAATTTTTCCGGTTATTTGTACCAAGTATGGCGACCCTTCAGGAGTCTAATTACGTAATGACGAAAAGGAAAATGATGGTCATAGCGCTGGTACCGGCGGCCCAATCGCGTGGGTGTTAATCGAATTTGTTACACAAATTTCTTGTATTTTCCGATAGTCGATGAGAAAATAAGTAGGAGGTGGCGTAATGCCGTACTTCTCCGGTGTGTAAGTCACATACCGACGAGAACACATTAATAAAAATAAAAAATTCAACCATTTGTACCAGGTTAATTTTTGCACATAATCATCATCGAGAAGCCACGGAAATTACATGCAATACTTTTCCGACGGTTCCAAAAATGGCCGCCATACCGCCGCAAAGGAGTATTTTTTTAATATCCCGGTCTATTAAGTAAGTTCGTTGACAACACTAATATTATAACATTTATCAAATCAAACAAAATCAAATGAAACATTTATTCGTATCACAACAAAACATACATTATTACAAGACAAAAACACGAGAAAAAAAGTGAATCTGACTTCTTAACTGGTCTGATGATGGAGACAGAATGTATTTGGGCTCAAAGGAGTTCAACGAGTTAGCAAGTGCCTAAGCACCAAAAAGCCACTGGACACGAAAAAAAAAGTTAGTTGATGGCTGTGTAAAAAAAATACAGTCAGCAACAAAATCTTGCTGCATTATATGTCAATAACGCTAAGATTAGTACCTAAAGCGTAACTTACTCAAAATTGCGAGGATAATTTTTCCATATTAAACTCTCTTTTCATTTTCTCCCATGATCTTGACTAGACTTTGACTTAGGTATATTGACTGTACCCCAACATTCATAATGTGCTCCCATTATCACACGTGGTATTGCCATCCTTCAGTGATTCCCCACTAGGTTATTAACGGGTGACGCCAAGCACCCCTGTCTGCGCTAGATTTACTTCGACACAAGGGACATCAATTCTGAAAGTGACATGTGAACTATGGGACGTTACGGGTGTGGTAGTGATGTTCTTTTGTTTCGCGTGGCTGGGAAATAATGTGAATGAGAGGATTTTATTCCTGCTTGTGGGCATTTACTGCTGTTTTGCCAAATGGTCCAGACTTTTCAGAGTGTTTTAATCCGGGCTTGTACCAATAGAATATTTTCATCTATCAAAATTAAATGATCAAAGTATTTTTTATATAGCTTTTACCATAAAAAATACGAATATAACACTATTTTGTTATAACAACATGAAATGTATTTTTAACTAGCAATTTCGTCTACGTAAAACTATCCTATATTTTAATCCAGGCTAAAAACTATCTTCGCGCATAATTTCATCCAAATCGTTTAAGCAGTTTAAGTGTGATTGAGTAACAAACATTTAAACATCCAAACTTTCGCATTTATAATACTAAAAACCCCGGACTGGAAAACCCCTTATCAGGCTTAAGCCTATCAATTTGGTAACCCTATCAATCTGGTAACCTTATGATAAGGTAACCTTACTGATAGGGTAACCCTATTATTATGGTAAGCATATCGGATGTGTAACCATAAGGTAACCATTTTTTTTTTTTTTTGTTTAGGGGGGGAAAATGCTTTACGCATACCACCCGGGTGCAGGGGGTGACCCGAGTGGTTATGTGGGACTCCCGTATGGGCTAATGAGACCCACGGTGTACCCACTAAAAACCCCCCCACTTGCCGCCTCGCCGCCATGTGGCGAGGTCACGGGAACGCTTGCGCACACATCCGCGACCCCGCCGGCGGCAGCCACCCACAAGCGGCTCCCTCGCGGACGCCCGAAGGCCCTCCACGAGAGGCACGCCAGATGTTTTGGCGCGCCTGCCTCCTCCATCTCCACACGTTCAGTAGCGGACCCCCCTGAGTCCGCTACGAGGAGATCATGGGTGCGGGAAATTCCAGCACCCGGTGGCGGATCAGGTATGTGGTTCCGCCACCGACCACGCCTCGGCCGCAGAGGATAGGGAAAGCGGCGCACCGTAATACCGGCATTCCTCTTCCTCCGCGGCCCCACCAATGCCGCTTCCGCGGAACGGCCCCGCCAAGTTCGCAGGGGGTAGGGAGAGTGGCGCACCGTTATACCAACACGCCTCTCCCCCTGCGATCCCGCCTCGGCCGCAGAAGATAAGGAGGTACTCCTTTTCTGCTGCGGTCCCTGCCCAACGCATCCTAAGCGGGCAATGCACAGCCCGCTAGGAGCGCTCTCCTCGGGCCAGCCAGCAGGCCCCACACAGGCCGGCCCTGGGTGCCTCTTAGCTTCGCCGTGGGTTGCAGTCCACGGTTACTAAGCCCCCCCGCCCCGACAAGGCGGGCACCCTCGAGGGGGAACCATAAGGTAACCATAAGTTAACCCTATTGAGATAGGGTTTCTTAATACGCTTACTATAACAATAGGGTTAGGTACCCTATTAGTGAAGTTATCTTATCACAATGTTACCATTATGGATAGGGTTTTAAAAACAACTTCTAAAATTAGCCTATGGAAAACCATGTATAGGGTAACCGGTTCCGGTCCCTGTTTCAACCATTATTTATTTGCATAAAGTGATATTATTTTGAGGAAATAAAAATACCGGTTGGCTATCGAATCTAAAAGTACATTTTAAAATATATTAAAAAAAAATGTAGAATAGCCTGCAACCAAATTTGCCTGCAAAAAAAATGAAACAGAGTTTCAAAAAGTATGCATCTCATGCTCTACATTGCGAAATAAAAAGGTTAAAAGTACTTACACAACCTAAACCGGTCAAATGTTAGTAGAGCTTTTACGAGTAAACCAAATGTATTTAGGTACTTTAAAATTACACGCAGTTAACATGGTGCCAAAATGTAGCTCTAATGGAGTTCATCGGCTTGACTAAGCGTTGACTGCTCTTCGGAAAGTGCTAATGTATGTATCATATTGCACAGGAAATAAGCAATCACCGCGAATTGCCTTACAAATAAAGGAAACTATGTGACCTTGCAATTAACAAAACAGCTGGTGGGCACTGTACCAAAGGAGAAGGAAAATATGAATTACATATGGAGTTGCGGCCTTTTTCTCTTTAACGTTGGACGATGACTATGACTAAATAATAAGCAACAGTTTCCTGGGATTGTAGTGAGGAAATCCAACGTCAACTGCATAAGGTTAATCATCGGGAGCTATCCAATAAATAACTAATGCGTGAGTGTAAGGGAATGCATTCCATATTGTGGGGCGAAACAAAAATTACTTCAGCCTTTTTAATTAAGCATACTTTTGAAGGTCTCACCCATGAGAGGAGGCATGTGCAGCAGTGAGACATAATTATATTAGGCTGATGATGTTGATCTTGGCTTTCAAGGCCGCACCGTCGCAAAATGTTGTGAACCTGATGACGAACATAGCAAGCCGAATGACGAAGTTATACCACAGAGAGTGGAAGGGGAGACTCACACCTCAACACGGGCCCTAATTCACCATCTTGACAATTGTCTGTCACCTGACAATGACAATGCTGGGTCAATAAGCTGTCGAGCAACCACCTTAACCTGTCGACGCAGCCATGTAAGTCGAATTGTCATTGTCAGGAGACAATTGTCGATTTGGTGAAATAGGGGCATGTTTACCGCAAAAAACACGTCAACAATAAAACAATCGTAAAAACCTACCCTTCGGTCTCGTATCTCCCCTGATGTACCCCCTAGGGGATTCATCAGGGATCATTTAATACATTTGTCTTTCCTTGCTGGGAGAGACATCAGTACTAGGTTTTCAATTGTATTTCCTTTTGGTCCCTTATCTCCCCTGGCCTAGGCCCCTAGAGGAGAGATCAGAAATCTTCTAGCGTACTGGTGTCTCCCCTTACTGGGACATGTTGATACCTACGAGTACCTATTGTTATAACTATTGTTAAGAAACAGTAAAGTCTGGCCTCCGATTACGGATAGCTATTACAAAGGTCGAGGTCTCGATATAATAATAAAGATCATGTTGAGACAGGTGGGAACAGTGAAACAGAAATAGACTTTTTGTGCCACAGTAAGTACCTATAAGCGTAGACGCAAAGCTTGTAAATAAACAACATCGAAGAGCTTACATGATTCGTGATATAGGTAGGTTGTTTTTCTACGATATGCAAAATATATTTACAATGATATCAAACTCAAATATAGAAGTAACGTAAGCATGTTCATAGACACTTAAAGATAATAGGTATCAATGAGTAACGATGCGTCCAGTCCACATTGTGGGGAGGAAGAAACTAGTAAGCATGTATTAGTGGAATAATTATGTACGCGGCACCGCGGTTTAATACATTCGGTAAAGATGTGTTAGAGGAGAGGGAATTAAAGGATGTCAATCTTAAAGAATTTGATGTGGGAACGCTGCGGGGACAGCAACCTTAAGCTCCAACCTTAGGGAATGGGGCTGAATGAACGCGACGAGCGATCGACTGCCCGCCTGTTTTCGGCCAGGCGTCCCTTCACAACATCACATCACAAGCATGTTGATTACAGTTATCTTAAACAAGTAATAGTTTAAAAAATCTATGTATAATTAACCATCCTGCTCAAAAACTTTCACGAGAATCGGTTGAGAAATGCGACCTGATGTAGAGAACAGTGGGAAAGCGGGACAATCAAATGATTTTTGGCCCAAGGTGAAGCATAGAATTTCGTTCGCTTAGCTCCCTCGTTCGATCTGCTAGATATCGCCTATCGCCTAGTAGGTATAGTTAAAATTATATAAGCTGTCCGTTTAGCACTTGAAAGCTTATCTTGTGAACAATGGCACTGTTTCCTATTGTATAATATAAACCCACCGCAAATCCTCCGACCGGATAAAAATTAAGCAAGTAACAATAAAAATACATACAAATAGCTGCCATCTCCTTTAAGTCACAGGGTTGAAATTGCTATAGGATAACACTTTCGATAAATAAATGACTAAAAAAAACCATACATAAAACTGAAAGTCAATTTTTTTATTTCATTGTAAGCCCACATGTGGCACATCAATCGATAGGCCTTTCAAAATAAATATAAGGTTTCTCAGCAATTTTTTTGATTAAGTGAATATAGTCACTAAAATTGTGTTTCCCCTCTAATTTTTAAACGGTGTATTTTAAAAACATGAAAAACATCATGGACATCGGGCTTCTTAAATTCTTTCACCGAAAATTATTTTGAACAAGATCGGTTCAAAGGTTTTCGAGATATTGCTGAAAAACTGTCTTTCTTAATGAAAAGGACTTAAGTGCCGTAAGATTTCTGTGTCGATACGACCTTTTTAATAGGCAAGGAACCCTACATAGTGGGTCATCAGACACGCACTTGGCTTGGTTTTTTAATTTTGTAATGGAACACAATCCTAAATTGGTACCTGGTCTACTTAAGTGTCTTGTACCTAGTAGTATTATACATATTATATTTTAATAGGATTTTAAACCGACATAGGTCACATACATAACAGTTTACGTAGAAAGCAGACAACAAACGTTAATACAGCCCTAGATTCAATTACTTTGTATGATATTAATAAGCACTAATAGACAATGTTATTTACATTTTTGATATAATACAATGCGATACTATTCATTCTTTTTTCAGTCACCACTTACGAATCTGAATTAAAGTTGATATTTAAGTAAAAAACAAGTTTGATTAGGTTACCTAACTAATTTAGGTATAAACTGTTAGTATAATCACAATTTCACTTATAAAACATATTAATATAAGTAATTATAGGTTTGGGGCACTGAATTTCGGGAAAAGCTCGGAAAAAAATGCGAGACTCGATTCCTGAACTAGGTATTTAATTTATAATTATCTGCCTACAGTACGGAACCCTCGGTGGGTGAGTCTGACTCGCACTTGTCCGGATTTTTTGTAAGTTTATTAACTAAGTACTTGTTAATAATGGTCCATCTTTATTAAACTCCATTTAGACTTGTTTTCAAGTCACCTACTACGTACCTACTCTAGAAAAAGGTTGTAGATATCTTTAGAACGACACATTTTCTATTCACTTACTCCCTTATTCATAAAACTCAAAATGCCTTTGTTAAAAAAAAACGGCATTTTATTTAATTTCATAAACGTGCAATAAACCAATTTAAACTACAGTTTAAATTGGTTTGTTGCACGTTTATGAATAAGGGCATAAATCGTCATCATCATATCAGCCGAAAGATGTTCACTGCTGGACATATGCCTCCCCCAAAGAGTGCCACAAAGACCGGCCCTGCGCCACCCGCATCCAGCGGACTCCCGTGACCTTTACCAGGGCATAAACGTTATGCGATAAACATTAAAGTATGACAGATATAATTATGTTTTCACATCTCATGCTCGAAAAGTGTGTCATATTAGGCTTAATAAGCGGGGCTAAAGTAGTACATTTAGCCCCTAGGGAAAATATGTATACATATTTATGATTTTTAACACATTTAATTTGACCAATCAAAACACTTCACCATATTAAATCCACCAATCACAACTCTTTCAAAAAATATTTATCTTTGCTATCAACCAACCAGAATACCTACAGCTACATATTAAAATCGACCAATCAAACTACAGGTGTTTTTAGTCCCTAATTCCAAATCATTTAAATCCACCAATCACAACTCTTTCAAAAAACATTTCTCTTTGCTATCAACCAACCAGAATACAGCTACATATTAAAATCGACCAATCAAACATAAGGTGTTTTTAGTCCCTAATTCCAAATCATTAAAAAAGAAAACGCTTTACGCTAAATTGAAATATCTCTTCGCAGTGAAATTTGTTATTGATTGCGGATGGATAATCTTTGTTTTACTATTTTCTCGCAGTCGAAGTGAAAAGTAGAGTGTATAACTCGGGTCTAAAAGCCATATTACCCCTCGAAGTATTTTATCCATATCCATCTCATGGTAATAGGGCTTGTTTTAGCCCCTTGTCATACAATCTACTATTTTAATATTTCGCCCTTTTGTTTAATATTTATGAAAAATAATTGAAAACATATAAATGTAATTAAAGCGTTTTTTTATTAGGTTGAGTTCATTTTCAATGTACCTCGAAGGTCGTGTAAAGCACGAGATCTGTGTTTTATTTTGTCGCGATCATGGTAATCCTTAGATTTGGTCTTTCAAAGGAAAGTTTAGCTTCTGTAGCTCTCTGTGAACTCTTGCAGTTGTTCGCGGTAACCACCTCTTTGTTCTTCCGACATGTTGCAATACTTGCAATAATGCAGGGCTTCCAATCCCGGGATTTATTACTACTACAATACCGGGATCCGCGGTATTGTAGTAGTAATAAATCCTGCCAATTATTGATTATGGTGATGTGTGCACTACCGATGTCACTCAACAATACCTCAATAAACTGGATCGCCTCCTCAATAATTGCATTCGATTCATTTTCGGCCTCCGTAAATATGACCACGTTTCCTTCTACCGTCGTCAACTTAACTGGCTCTCCATTCGCCGTCGTAGATCCCTCAGATTACTTTGCACCCTTTTTTCAATCTTGTCTGAGCCTTCTGCTCCAGGATACCTCAAAAGTAAATTTATTTTCGATACCCCTCGCCCAGGCTGTGAGCTGCGTACCTCCCGTGTCCTCAAAATATCCATACCTTCGCACCGCACTAGTTTTATGACTCACTCCTTCGCCGTACAGGCAAGCCGTCTCTGGAATTCACTCCCTCTCAACATCAGACAAGCCCCAAGCAAGTTTGCTTTCAAGCGGATGCTGCGTAAGCATCTGCTTAAACAAGAATTCGACTAAAATCCATCCACATAATGGTAGTATATATTGAATATGTAGTAGTATATCTTTTTGTATGTATCTTATATATTTTTATTTATGTATGTCTATATGTAGTGTATAATACATTTGTATTTTTTTCCTCTCTCCTCAAGTATATTCGTAACAGAAATTATCATACTTTTTTCTTTGCACCTGTTATAAGTCTCTGTTTAGCCCAATGGTTAGCTGGTAGAGAATGCCATCTGGCATTAAGCTCGCCATTTGTACATATATTTTTTGTATTTTGTGCAATAAAGTTTAAATAAATAAATAAATAAATCCCGGGATTGGAAGCCCTACAATAATGCAAAGAGAGCGATCCCCGCACGTGCGCACACTTATTATACTCTTTGCGTGCACACACAAGCGAGCTCCGTGAAGTACCGCTGAAATGAGAGATCGCCATCCGCGCGACGATAAAACTGTGCAAACGCAATCGACAACGATGAATATAATATAAATTGCAACTGCTACGGATTAACGATAATCTGCAACGATTTGTCATACACACGATCGATAAATCTGCACAAATCGGTTGCACAGTATCTTAATGTGTAGCAGGCATTATGCTGTCAACTACAGTACCATATACCTATTTTCACGAAGCGATTTACCTCGCCTTTTACTAATTCGAACTGCTGAGGAATGAATTCGATCCCGTCATATGTATTTCCTGCTGATAGTTACGATCTAGGCTATTACTGAACCAGTATAAGCTTCATCCTAGGCTCTGTCGTCGATTACCATCAGGTGGTACTAGGGCCAATCCTGGCCAGTCTTTTATTAAAAAAAATAGTCTTATCTACAATATTCTAACGCAGTGCACCGCCCCTCTCAGTCTCGGTAGATAAATCTCACACTGAATAGTTTTCTTTGTCCCGTCAATATGTCAGGCGCGTTTACGCGGGTGTCGACGTAATGTCAAATTTATCCTCAACCCTAAATTCTGGAGGTTTGACAGTAAATTATTGTCTAATGTCAAAAGCGAATGAATTGGTTACGAGCAACAAAGAAAAATATAGTCGTAGACGTAGTCACAGAGACGAGTAGCGAGAACAAAGGATTTCGACTTTGATGTTTATTTTACAAGACTGTTGCTGTTGTTCATAAGAATTAAAAAGTATGACTGATGTTACCTCAGTTATTTAACAGAAATACTATTAAAAACCGGCCAAGTGCGTGTCGGACCACGCAAAACGAAGGGTTCCGTGCCTATTAAAAAGGTCGTATCGTCATAGAAATCTTACGGCACTTAAGTCCTTTTCTTTGAGGAAGGCAGTTTTTCAGCAATATCTCGAAAACCTCTGAACCGATCTTGTTCAAAACAATTTTCGGTGAATGAAATTAATAAGCCCTATGTCCATGAATTTTTCCATATTTTTAAAATACACCGTTCAAAAATTAGAGGGGGGGGGACAGAATTTTAGTGACTTTCGGGGCGATTATCTCCGACCCTATTCACTTAATCAAAAAAAATGCTAAGAAACCTTATATTTATTTTGAAAGGCCTATCGATTGATGTGCCACACGGGGGGTCACAATGAAAAAAAAAATGTTGACTTTTAGTTTTATGTATGGAGTGCACCCCTAAAAAAATTTTTTTTTGACATTTTAATTACAAAACTATGTAGCGGCTAACAAAATACACCTATCCTCAAAATTTTATTCAAATACACCTTATAGTTTTCGAGTAAAATGCCTGTGACATACGGACAGACGGACAGACGGACAGACGGACAGACGGACAGACGGACATGACGAAACTATAAGGGTTCCGTTTTTGCCATTTTGGCTACGGAACCCTAAAAACCATGTCATGGCTTTACTAACATAGCTGAAGGAACGCCCCCACTCCTACGTTATGCTATGGACCTGTTTTTACTGGTTCATCCCTGCAGTCCGTAGGCTTTGGCTGGAATCCAGGCAGCCTGTTGGTGGACGCCACTATGGGGGCACCGCGCACCCGACAGGTCGATTTGTTATGCTATGGGCAAAACACAAACGCGTAGTGCGCGATAAGGCCGATAAGTAATGCTTTGATCACACGTACCGAGTTTAGTGGCGAGAGAGAGCTCTCAGCCGAGCAAGTAAATAAAAGAAGGTCCGAGTGACTCGCTCGGCACTGTCTCGCCACTATACTCGGTACGTGTGATCAAGGCAAACGAGGGGGAGGGTTGTTTCCTGGTGAAATAAAAAAAACTAAACCAAGCACTTTATTGCACATCATCCCTTTGGGCCGCCAAACTAAGGGTGTTGTGTGTTGTACCGACGGTGCCAAAAACGACTTAACTTCTTAGTTCTTACAAGCGCACGCTATCAGTAACGTCCGTGCTTTCAATTAATATTCAATTTACACTCTTATGGAAAAAAAACCGGCCAAGTGCATGTCGGACCACGCACAATGTAGGGTTTACCTATTAAAAAGATCGTATCGTCACAGAAATCTTACGGCATTTACGTCCTTTTTTTTAAAGAAAGGCAGTTTTTCAGCAATATCTCGAAAACCTTTGAACCGATAATGATTAAAATAATTTTCGTAGAAAGAATTTAATAAGTTCGTATTTTTAAAATTCAAAAATGAGAGGGGGGGACAGAATTTTAGTGACTTTCGGGGCGATTGTCTCTGACTCTATTCAATTAATAAAAAAAAAAATTGCTGAGAAACCTTATATTTATTTTGAAAGGCCTATCGATTAATGTGCCACACGTGGGCTTACAATGAAAAAAAAATACTTTCAGCTTCATGTATGGAGTGCACCCCTAAATAAACACACACACACACACACACACACACACACACTCACACGTTGCACTTACTGGTCGTTTTTAATTTGCTGTTATTAGTAGGTATGTTTAGTTCTAAAGTTGCATGTTCTGCTGTTCATTTTTATGCCATGTACATATATTGTGGGTATGAATAAAGTTTTCAATCTAATCTACTAAAGTAAGGCGATGGCATCTCAAAGGTTATTATGTAATTAACTCAAAAATGTTACAGACAAGAAAACTCCTTATGAGTAAATCCTAATTGACGCAGCCAACGAGTTAATCGCCGCGATACAACTTAAGTCGTGATAAGGAGCCAGACATTTCCGACAACCAACAACGTTCTTAGCACTTCAACCACATCAACTAGAAACTTATCGCTTCCTTTAAAAAAGGAGCTACCTACTGTTGTAATAGGAATTAGCCCAGACACATTATACACGGTGCCCGGGAGGGGCGCATTGCACGTAGAATCGATGGCCGTTGAGGCGGAAAGGTTCTCGAATGGCGACCACGCACCGGAAGGCGCAGCGTGGGTAGGTCCTCCACAAGGTGGACTGATGACCTGATAATGATGCGGGTGGCGCAGGACCGGTCATTGTGGCACTCTTTGGGGGAGGCTTATGTCCAGCAGTGGACGTCTTTCGGCTGATATGATGATAAATGATGACGGTGCCCCGGGAGGATTCCAAATAATCTTAAACGCGTGTTTCAGAGGCCCTAAGAAGTAAACAATTAGAGAAAGCTGAGTTCGGTTCACTTTTTACACTAGTTCCCGAACACTAGTCTAATCTAAACAATCAAAGAGGGTGTTACTGACTTTTTGCTTTTTTCGCCAAAATTGTTAATTGCACCTGCTCCCACGCACGACACGAAGCGAAATAAACAAAAGCTCGCGAAATCGAGTCACTGGTTTCATGAAATATTTCGATGGACCATCTCCCCCTTGTTACCCTAGAGAGTTAGAGAAACCAAGAAAAAGTCGTCTTTCCTGTAGTTTGTAACAGTTAAAAGCTTAGGACATGTATAGGTTCATCACGTGATCATGTCATGGATAGGGATATTTGGCAGCAATAAAATCCTGCACTAGAAATCTATCGCAAAATACATAGGCTTACTACTGTAGCAATGTAACTTTAAAATTTTATAATACTCTGATACTGAAATGATTATATTGTATACTGTTTTGAAAAAATGACACCTCGCCGAGTTTTTTACGCCGGTTCTTCTCGAGGCAGAGGTTTTCTTTCCGAACCGGTTGTAGTTTATCGACATTCATAGGTGCATGTAATGAAGAATAAATCACTTTGACTTTGACTTTTAGGTTATGTTTTTATTATTATACTAGCGAGTAATAAACTGTAGACCTCGTGAGTTTTTTTTCTAATATTTCCAAATACTGCGTCGACAAGAAAATCTAATCGAACGAGCGAGCGAAGCGAACGAAGTTTATGCTCAGCTTGGGCCGAAAATCGTTCTTATAACCGGTTTCTGTCACGCTGTCACGCTGTCCGGCTGTTTTTTTTTAATTTTTCAGCACACAGAGCTACTAATAGTACCACTAGTGACTCTGTGAGCTGTAGAAATCGTAAGCCCTTTTTACGATTTATTTATGTTGACTCGACAAATAAATAGGCTTGTGTCCTAATTTTTTTTTACGATGCCATTTTCTGAGCCAGTTTTTGGAGAGGAACAAATGTTTGTATGGGAGCAACTACAATTAAATAACATAAATACCCAAAAAAATTAGTTAAAGACGGCGGCGGCAGCCGAAAAGTTTCGTACAAATTGAAACTTAACCCATTCCCGGCCCGTGACGACACGTATGCGTCCCTACGCCGTAGTCGCTTTCCGCTACATACGAGGAAAACCACGGGATCGGCTACGAGCGTAGCGCGTAGCGAAACACTGGCACTGAATCACACACGTCACAGATTGATATTTGTACTAATCGTTGTATGGAAAATCAAGTAAATTGCTGCTTCGGTTTGGAAATACTGCGTTTAGGTCCATAGTTATCACTTGTCAATTGTCATACAATTTTGTTTCTGTAATTGAGTAAGGATTCTATTGGTAGCTTTAAAATTTACCTTTGGTTTACTATTCATTTAACAATACTACTACCTACATTATCAATTTTAACACGAGGAAACTACTCTATTGTATACATAAATAATCAACTCACAAAATTTCACGAGAATCGGTTGAGAAATGCGACCTGTAGATGAGAACCAGCCGGACAGCGGGACAGACACCGGACGAACGATTTTCGGCTCAAGCTGAAGCATATAGAACTTCGTTCGCTTCGCTCGCCCGTTCGATTATCGAACCCACTCATAAAAATCACGAGAAATTCGAACTTCGAATTCGAAGGGATTCGAACCCAGGACCTTCAGCTTCGTAGGCAGGGTCACGACTCACGACGCTCCCAAGCACCCATGCACTAAGCTAAACCGGTCGTATAATAAGTACTTAATGTTCTAATGTACGTTCGAAAAGTTACACAATTACCCCGCGCTGCTTTATGTTTGATTTGCGGCAGGTTAATAGCGTAGGTATGATGATATCAAACCACATCAAACGATGACACTTAAGTAAGTGACCAATTGCCAATTGCAATTATAGACTTTAACCTGATTGCAATAAGGTTGTATTCATTGGTCATGCATGCTTGGCGAGTTTATTCATTAGGTACAGATACACAAAAAACTTTATTGACTTCTAGGCTTGAGTGATATGTATTAGGTAATGTAAACAAGAAAATCGTTATTCAACTCTAATGTTTTATTTGCATTCGTTTTTACTGATACAAACATAGTCGGTAGGTACTTGGCATTGAACATAGGTATGAACAAGTGGACGAAGTTATTAACTACACAACATTCATAAACCTACTTCACATTTTAAACTAAACTCTATCACAAACTATTACAGTAGGTAGTACATTTTGTCCTGCCGATTGAAGATGGCATTTCAATTCGTATGACCGACCCCTGATTTAAATATTCAAGCAAAGTATCATGATTTCAACGCATTGCTTGAAACGTCTGTATACCTACATGTTTTTATTTATCTCTACATTTCCTGATTATAAATTAAATTCATTCATTACATTAAGCACAACAAAGCTATTAATTATGTAGTGTCAATACAATTTGATTATTAAGCGTGACCAAGAATAATCGATTATTTTGAGTACGCGATTTTTATAATTCTAATGAAAAAGTTTCGTTTATACATATAATATTTCAGAATTTGAGTAGTAATATGAACTTTAAGATTTTGGCAATAAAACAAGTTTCTGCAAAAAAGCCGGTTAAAATATTAGCGTGTACCCGAGGAGACCGGATCTGGCCGCCTGCGCAACGATAATTTTAATTGGAATTCGCGCCAAATTTTCTCATCCGTTTCAGTACGCGCGTCGCTTTGAGATGTTCCTCTTTTCATTCATTACGCAACAAAAAACCAAAAGGATCAATGTTCATGCTATCTGAATATGTCTAAAGACTGCCCAGATCATTCCGTCTTATATGATATCAGTTTTATCAAAAACTTTGGGGTTAATCGCAAATTGGACCTGTATTGTGGTAGGCAATCCAAAACGGCGTCTCCGCCAATCGCGCGCGAGTATGACGTGATATGGTCGCGCTCCGATTGGACGAAAATGACGTGATATCTATTTCCGTGGTTGGCGAAGTACGCGCGCGCGGCTCGCGCGTGTGTGCGTTCAACGGCCGTACGCGGGTGTGGCTGTGTGCGTGTGTTGTCGAGGCGCGTTGGTCTGTTTACCGAGCGAGGCAGCGGCCGGCGCGCGCACGGACTCACGTGCGAACCGTGCGAAACAGTTTCCAGGCCTGCTGAATTGTAAAAGCGTTCCATGGTGTTTTCCTTTCAGTTTATCGGTGCTAATTCGTTACGGGCGTAAACTAAACATTATGTGCCCTGTTCGGAAAATCCGGGCGTAATTTTCGTGCGGCTAATAAAAATTATACGTGTTTTCGGGCGGATGCGATGAATAAATTTTGCAAATCGAGTCTGTGTGTCGAAAAGTTTCGTGAGAGCTATGCTTTGATCGGTCGACGAGTGGTTGTGGATGTTGTCGGAGTTCTCTTGGTGATATTTGTGAGCCTACGGTTGTGCAGGCTGTTGCTGTGGCCTCTGGGACTCGGAGACATCAGTGTTGGGATCATCAGACACTTGTTACTCCGCGAAGCAACCGCCGGCGTTTGAGGTAAATAAATACACACTTTCCAACCTTTTTCACTTCAAATGCTTTGTTTTGCTTCTCTATTAGCATGTCTTTTGCTTTTTCTTTCTGCAATAGCTAATCATTCTTTATCTTTATTACTTAATTTCTTCTTTTAATCCACTTTGTTTCGTTTCTAGGTATCATTCCTCGTATTGTTAGGTCGTTAAAGGCTTTGCATGTTTATGTTTTTATGTGCACTAATATAGAAAGAATCATGATTAGGTACTAACAGGATTTCACCGGCAACAAGTTCATAATATGCATGTTTAATACAAAACAATTAATATAATCTTATCAACAATGCAATTAATAACTCTTTAGTTTCATTAATTTTCACCAGCCTTTACTTTCCTACCATTTGCTGCAATATTTAATTCGTGTGCTTTGGTTGTTGGCAAATCATATTTAACTTTCAGGGACATTTCACGAGTTTTAATCCACTATAACCATTAACCGGAGACTTGCATGGATATTAATAAATCACAATTGCATATTAACACTGTTTCGTGTTGCTCATTTTTCTCTTCATCACCTAAGAAATTTGTCTAAAGATTTTTTTTGGGAAACGCGCTTTCTTCTATCTCATATCTACCTATTTGTTAGTTTACACGCTCAATTTCATGAAACAAATAAAATAGCTACCAAGAAAAACAGATCTGTTGGACCATTCACTAAATACAAAATAAGTACATTCTATTGTCGAGTCGTCAATGAAGTCGAATACGTGATAGGAATGACCAATTAGTTAACGCAAATATTATAACTACTATTATAATATGTATCACCAACTATGAATAAACTATCAGTAACTAAGGTTTTAACGTAAGCTTGAATGTTTGAAGTTACCAGAAATGGTATTTACAACTATACTTACCTAAGTCATTTGATAGAGATGCGCTTTCATGTAATAACCTCTAAAAAAGAAAATGTTCAGACGCTCTGAATATCAAAACTACTATAAGTATTTAATAACAATCCACCATTTCTATTGTAGTTTGAAACAACTGACTAGCAACTGAGAACCGATCAGCCGACAGTGCCGACACGCACGCCGTGCCTAAAGAACAATGACCAATAGCAAATAAATAATATTTTATGACTAGAAAAACCAAGGGAATTATTCTTTGTGGTTGAAGCGAGATTACTATTTGAGTAGGTAGGTAGTAGGTAACACTAGAAACGAACAAATACACATGAGAATGATTAACACTTCAGCACTGGCCTTGAGATAATATTCAAAGTAGGTTTTAAATGAAATACCTGTATTTGAAAACAACTGAACGTCTAACTGCCTTTGCTTTTTTAATTTCAGTTTTGAGACCCGTAATTATTGGTAATCTTATATTTTTTTATATGACCATATGTTTAATGAGACCTCAAAATAACAGACAGATAGTTCTCTCTATAGTCGGTATATGGTAAAACTAATTTAACAATGGAAACGACTGTAAGAACTTCTACTAACAAACCATTTTATGATTTTCCACATAAACTCAATATCGATGAAAAATATTGCATAGAAAATTATTCAAAATCAAATACTTCATAAGGGCATCGTCAAAACACTTTTCTCCCATTCTATCATTTGTGAACCAAATGAAAGAGAAATAATAATCACACTACATCATTGAGGAGGAGTTATATTACCAAGAATGAAGAGGGGAAAATAAAGCTTGTCTATTAATTCTTTGTAACCAAATTATGGAGGCACGGGACTGGGTTTACCCAACTATCAACTAAGTACTGTGGCCTCATTCAATTAACAATTTCGGACAATGTGAGTACTGTCACGGATTAATTAAAGGAACTAAAAATAAAGTGGCAAGTCTAGGGCCAAGCTATACTTGGAAAATGGCCTCGTGTTCATTTTAAATTTAAACAGGCACTTATCATACTTCAACACAATTTATTAAAACATAACTTATTTGGAAAAATGGCACAAAGAAAATAAAATAAGTATAACATGTTTAATTTGTGTTGTAAACAGAATAAAAATTAAACATTACAAGATCCAAAGGACTTATTTACTTACATTTATTCATAAATTATAAATATAATAATAATAATAATAACGGCGTAGGGATGTGACGGCCCCATCGCCCACCAGATTTCTGGTGCAATCAGTCAACGTAAGGCAGCTTGTGGCGGGCTGTTAGGGAGTAGCGACCCTACGTACCTGAGTGCTCCTGGGGGTGTCCTGTGGTCAGGCTGAGCCGATCGGATGGATGGTTGGACAGGCCCCCCACCTCTGGCTTGCCTTAACCGGCCGTCCAGAGTGGAGTCGCAAGAGCTGTTGCTCGAGGGTAGATGTGGACACCTAAGTGGCGAGTTGGCTATATGTTTAAAGTCCAGTGCCACCTCTCTACCCCTCCAGCTCTCTGACCGGTGTTGCCCTTAGGCCATTTTTTAATGTCGCTATTAATAGGGGCCCATCTAGCAGTTGGCGAGTCACCGTCTGCCAGAGATAAAAAGTGAAACAGTTTTATTAGGCAGGCGTCCGATGTTTCACCAATAGCCCTGTCACTAGTCCATCATTTTCACCCAATAACCCGTTTTATTTAGATTCCATCAACCAGTAATAGTCCCTGTACACCCCAGCGGGTGCTGTCTCTGTGTGCGTCCCATGACACGGGCAGGGACAGCATCCGCTCGGTGTACTCCTTGCATTCCATTAAATTGTCAAAAGGGCCTCTACGTGTTGGCTCAGTTGGTACTTTGTAGGTACCTAGCCCCACGCACGCCTCCCAAAGGTCCGGGACATCATGTCCCGTGAGCGGGAAAGACATACATAATAATAATAATAAAGTTCTTTATTGACAGGCAAAAGACCCATAAATCAAATATTACGTGTCATAGCTTCGATTGTTAATGAACTGAATGATACACATTATTTAGGAATTATGTTACAATTACTGAAGCATTTTTTCTTTTTCAAAATTGTTAGCATGACCGAGGTTTCTCGGAGGCGTGCGTCGAACCGAAGTACCCAACAGGTACCATATAGCTAACACCTAGCACCTAGAAGCCCTTTTGACAATTTAATGTAATGCAAAAGGTACATCGAGCCCATGCTGTCATTGCTCGTGTCATAGGGCTGTGTAATATCAAAGACAGCTTTCGCTAGAGTGTACCAGGGACTATTGTTGGTTGATGGAATCTAAATGAAACGGATTATTAGGTGAAGATGATGGAGTAACGGCTAGCTCAAAGGTCAATTATTAATATTAAGCTATGTCAGTATATGGAAAACTATCAAACCTTAACCAATTTCCTCCACAAACAGCATTGAATATAACGATTAATAACAGTTATTTCAACTGGTAATGTTATATGCCCATTTCTAGCAGCTATTATCTAAAATGACGCACATCTTCACGCGCTATATGGAGAGGTAGTTATGCTAAAAGTTTTCCCCTAACTCCCCTCGGAACATTGATTATCCTGAATGTATTGCGCATTTTCACCCGATTTGAATTGCGTTTTTGCTTTTACCAGCTACATTTACGTATAATTTATACTTATGAAAACGGCAAAAACTACCTATAGATACAAAAGTTGCGACCTGCAATAACGACATACTAAAAAATGTGGGTGTTTTATTGGCTAAGTAAACTTTAATAGCATTACCGAAGATAAAAGCGGCATCATTCTGCAATTCGTTTTCCAATATATACCATGTCTTCCAGTGAAACTGTTTTACTATCGAGGCGGTGCTATATTGTCATCAACTCCAGCTCTTTTTAGGGTTCCGTAGCCAAAATGGCAAAAACGGAACCCTTATAGTTTCGTCATGTCCGTCTGTCCGTCTGTCCGTCTGTCCGTCTGTCCGTATGTCACAGGCATTTTACTCGAAAACTATAAGGTGTATTTTAATAAAATTTTGAGGATAGGTGTATTTTGTTAGCCGCTACATAGTTTTGTAATTAAAATGACAAAAAAAAATTTTTTTAGGGGTGCACTCCATACATAAAACTAAATATCAAAAAAAATTTTTTCATTGTGACCCCCCGTGTGGCACATCAATCGATAGGCCTTTCAAAATAAATATAAGGTTTCTTAGCATTTTTTTTGATTAAGTGAATAGGGTCGGAGATAATCGCCCCGAAAGTCACTAAAATTCTGTCCCCCCCCTCTAATTTTTGAACGGTGTATTTTAAAAATATGGAAAAATTCATGGACATAGGGCTTATTAATTTCATTCACCGAAAATTGTTTTGAACAAGATCGGTTCAGAGGTTTTCGAGATATTGCTGAAAAACTGCCTTCCTCAAAGAAAAGGACGTAAGTGCCGTAAAATTTCTGTGACGATACGACCTTTTTAATAGGCACGGAACCCTTCGTTTTGCGTGGTCCGACACGCACTTGGTCGGTTTTTTAAGTTAATAACTGATTAGTGTAGATTTAAAAGTGTAACTTATAGTTATTACTATGTTATCACATGTTACCGTAGAAAGTGTATACAAGGCAGAAAAACACTTGAAAAATGGTAACACCTTAATCTTACTACCTACTATCGAGAGAGGTAATCCGAATTAATTCATAAATTTCATATGCGTCTGCAAAATAAAGCCAAAATTTTATTAAAGCGATATCCACAATTCAAGAGAAGAGAAATTCGTTATTTACAACACGAACGTGACAAATGCACTAACTCCATTTTACGAAGTTGGACACTTCATGAATGGTCCTCGCGCCCACGCGGCTCCGACTCTGTTTTTATAGCCCACGGCTCGAAAATAATTGTTTTAACAGTACGGTGTGTGTCCTCGGTCCCAATAGAGGTCGTGCGTGCAACCTAGCCAGCATGAAGACAGGATTAAGATAATATTCTGGAATACATAATATTTTATCATCGAAATTACAGACGCAACAGAAAATTCGTCCGTCATACCCATGAAAATTGAGTAACTATTTTCGATACTTTATTCGTCTTCACCTGAATATTGTCTCGTTTGAACTAAAGACGTTACAATATTACAATATCCTTTCATATCTGAGAAAATTATTTGACTATATGCATGACATTGAAATTGTAATGCAAATGTAGTCCATTTTCTTCAGTAGCTGCACTATTATGTTTGAAGGTGCATTTTGATAGCAACACACATCGACAAGACCTCCACACGAATGAATGGATGTTAATTAGATATGTTTGTTTTAATTTAACACATTCATACATACACACACATAGAGCGCATACGGAACTGTTCGGAGATTGGAATGTTTGAGAGGATGGAGGCTTGGAGGTTCCATAAACTAACCAAAATATCGAGATGGAAATAATCATGCATGACTATTAAATCAAGATTTTTCACCATACACCGTAGGTTCCTTAGAAGATAACTTTTTAAAGTGATGCATGCATCCAACATTTACAAAAAATTTGGCGTTGAATGTACGTGTATAAGGTCTATAATACCTTCACACATACTTTTTGGATAAGTGTTAGTAGGTAGGTACAATCGTGAGAATCATTTATTCAAAGTTTTATTCTTTTTTATCGAAACTAACACTTAATCACTTCCTACGTCTCAAAGGGCGGAAGTCATGCGGTTGAAGAAATAATAAATTAACGCATTTGGGTGTTTAAATTTGAAGCCTCGTGTAGAATGCCCTTGACAGAAGGTCAATTCGTCGGCTGCGTTTGGATACACGCTTACAACACACGTAATTAAATCCTATAAGTTTGTTTGTTTACGTCTTGCTGTGTATTCGGTAATTCTCGAGTAGCTGTCGATCACTTCACAGGTACCGAAGGACAGCAGTTAGCACCTACGCAGAAAGTGTCACCTATCACGTTTGTTATTTAATAGTCTTCATACATTGTCCGTTTATTTGCACCTATTGAATAATATACTAATGACATTAAATGCGGTAGTGATTAATAATATTTTACGGTACAGAAGTTGCTTCAGGAAAGAGAATACACATATTCGTGACATGATTCATTTCGGTCTTTAAACAATGTCTAGAATCATCATACCTATTTATTTAACGTCATGCTTCATGAAGCATGTGTTACTATATTTTACATACAAATTAAATAAAGCAAATCATTAACTATCTCAAATTAAGGGCCTCCTAGCTCTTAATGTCCTTCGATCTGTAACTGTCCGTTTTTTCGTGTTTTTATGGCTTGTGGTATTAACAACAACGAGGATTTACTTCAAAATTCACTGACATCAAACTTTGGCAAATTTAGGCCAAAAACTAACTTTTATGAAAATTAGTTGAATAAAATCTCTCTTACGTTGTTAGAGTCGTCAATAAGGAACAGTTATATGTAGATTTTATATATAAAAGTGCATAAACAATAGAGCTTCTTTGGACCATGTTAGATATTGTTAGACATAAATCAATTTTTTTTCAAAATTCTTCTCTTGCAAATGATAAAGGATTGAAGAACCGATAAGCGTTTGTGCCATAAATATATCTATAGTTTTGACGGAGGAATACCAATCCAAAACTCATCAAAAATCGCGTGTTTCAATTCAATCCATCAAAACTTCTCGCCTTTTATCCGAGGCAAGAAATTAGGCGTTGCATTAAAAAATGGTAAAATGGAACTCATTCTTGATGTGCAAAATTTACGAGTCAATACCAATACCTACTTATGCCTTATATTATACATCTCCATTTAAAACTGGTACACTACATTTCCATATCCTTTAGCGTTATCTTAACGTTTTTCCAGTACATCGTCGAGTTTATGAGACGTTTTATCTCGGAAAATTTGCACTTGCAAATGGCCGTCCGCTGGGCTGACCTGCTTGCGAGATCTCAAATATTGGCTCTCCGAGCAAACAGCCTTATCCGTGCGTTTACTTCGTTTATATGGTCAGATACAGCTATGTATAATGCTTTATAGCTGTGGGGCATTAAAGCACGTGATTTTGGCTCAAGTAGGTAATATGTGCATTAGTAAATTACCTATAATAATTAAATTACCTACAGGCTTGAGTTAATTGAGTAACACAACACCGTCTTTCCGAAACTACACACGAAAACAATTTCAAACTTCTAAAAACTTGTAATATTCAGATTTCAAAAACTTGGCGTCTTTGACGTCTGAAAAGTAACCAAAAATTCATAAGTATTGTTATATGTACTTACGTAGTTACTTTACTTCCCTTGCTATCCTTGCTTATGTTATTTTCAAGACTGAATAGAAACGATACAACTACAATAACAATGCTGAACTTGAAATGACAACAAACGAAATCGTCTCGTTACGAGACTCAAGGCCTCAATTTCTGGCTGCGGCGGAAACACGCGTAACCCCGCTTACATAAACCATTTAACAATACAAAGACTTCAGAATACTCAATTACTATTTTCAACCGTATCTTTTTCAATTAAAGATTGTATTTCGAATGCAGATTTTTGGCAACTGTATTAATGTGAATAGGGTAATACTATTAGGTTAGTTGAAGTTCTTCTGTTTTGTCCGTAGTTTATGATTTGGAAGCAAAGTGCACACACAATAAAACCATTGTTTTAGTGTGTGCACTTTACGCATTAGGATTTTTTTTACGTTCAACTTATAGATCTATTTAACAGCTAAGGATTGCCATAGGCAACATTTATTCCAAACCCAACTTTAATAAAAGCAAAATACGCTTTCCAAGAAAAAGAATATGGACAAAAGTTGCCTCTCAGTAGTTCTGTGAAAGGCCGTAGTCAATCGGTAAACCGGGTATTGTGTGGACGAAGCCCATTAATTCACTGCCTTTTCAGTGGGTGACAGTGTACCGTATAATTTCATTTATTTTCAGACAACCCACTTTTAGGACATTTATCAGATTGCGCCAGGACCGACTTGACATTATTATATGACTGTTGTTTAAGACCCTGTCGCGTTTGGCTTTACGTTTCAAGATCCAAGATCCAATGTAAACAATAAACATCATCAATTCATCATTCATCGTCGAAGACCAGTTCTAGCCTAGTTGATACTGCTGGTAGTGACCTAGTGACCCTGCCTGAGCAGCTGACGGTTCAGGATTCAAATCCTGGTAAGAGATTTGCGTATTTTTTTTGAATTTGAGATGATAATATGTAAAGGTTGGAACATAATAAAAAGTGCAATATTTTAAGACGACACAGCAAACTGTATTTTTTTTACAAAATGGCAGCGCGCTTTTGTAAAATCTGAAATGCACGTTTGTTTGTGACCATAAACACATGTGCTCACGAAAGTTTAAGAGTTTGGAAAACCATAACCTGCGAGTTTTTAAAGATGGCCCGGCCCATCTTAGGAGCCGGGCCTTCCTTGGTCCTACCTTATTAATAACATAAGCCTTGTAGAGCTTACCGTAAGGCTAGACCGATTTGTGTAAGATTGTCCTCCTTAAATGTATTTATTATTATAGTATCACAAATTCTATGAAAATAAGAACAGGAATCCAAGCTCTAAAATTCCCAATGACTGAGATACACCATGGTAGGTAAATAAATCGAAACAAAAACAGGTAAAACCTCACTCAGAGCATGAATAAATTTACCCCATCTGAATATAAATAGTATTCAGTAAGGGAAAAGATTATGTTTCTAATTTTAATTTTACCTGTCTGTTTCTCTTTTTACTTAACCACAACTGTTAATCCAGGAGATACATTATAAGAATTCACTGTTGCGGTTCTAATTACCAGACATCGTACATTTTGTAGCATTTTCGGTGCAGCATGGTTGTGTTAACAATGTTGTTATAGACAATATCAATGAAAATTGTTAATTAAGGTTAATATTAACATTATTAACGCTAATTAAATATTACAATTGAAATTATACCAATTCCATTAATAACACTACGCTGCACCGAAAATGCTACAAAATTAACGATGTCTGTTATTTACTATATTGTTATGAATACTTTTACCCTGGCTCTCTTGCTTAAATATTGCTGATATTTTTTACCAGCGCTTTCGACATAAGTACAAACATCATTCGAAAGATAAGAAAAAAGCCGAACAAGTGCGAGTCGGAATCGCCCACCGAGGGTTCCGTACAAAATTACAAATGTATAGTATTACGATTTATCCCTGTACTTGTAGTATAAGACGATATTACTTGCCAAATTTTATAGTTCTAGGGCAACGGAAAGTACCCTATAAATTTTGATTCCCCTGAGAGTGTCGAAATACTTATACATTTTTTGCGGCTTAAACGAGTATATGTTTTTTATGTTAACTTAGAAGTTTGATTTTTCACAGCTTCAAGAGACTATAGACCTGAGTATATGATTTTAATTTCAACTTGATGCTTCCACGCGTTCCCGACATAAAGGGTCTCGACAGACAGACGGACAACAAAGTGATCCTGTAACATTTATGCTATCTGTTACTTAGGGGTGCATTGCAAACAATATTTAACGAACCGATTAACGTTAAATATGGCGCCGGCAGCTATTATCCCATAGAGAATTGTCACACTTCGCATAGAATTAAATTTTTATGGCCATAAAATTGGGAACAAACAGCCGTTAGTGAAAAAAAGTTATGTCAAACTCATACCCTTTGCGAACTTGTAGAGCTGATAATTATTAGACGAAGACGAAGAGCGGTTACAGGCGGTGACTTTTTAAAGCGATACAAATGCGCGTTTCACGAAAACGCTACGAGCCATCGATCACCTGTCCACCATCATCGATAGATCACCTGCATTGATACTGTAAGGGTTCACGAAAAAAAGCAGCCATCGAAAACTAAGTCTCAACTCTCACCCAGTAGGTCTAGGTCTTAGAGCATACATAACTGGCCCAGTAGCATGGTTGGCCTTGTCACGCGATAGGTGATAGGATAGAGCGTGCGTCACTGGCTGACACCGTTCGATAGAACGAGACGACGCTCTTATCATGTCACTTGTCGCGTGATAAGGCCAACCATGCTACGGCTCCTGGAGTAGCCTTATGTCGTATTTGCGTACAAAAAGTCTGCCGAGTTTTGCGGGGGCGGGTTGACCATCTTAATAGAATATTGAAACTCAATTATATGTTAAAAGCTTGAAGTGGTTGAACGTTTATAATATTAAGTGCTTACAGCAACATGCGGGCGTTTTTATGATCAGTATTCTCTTGCGATGCGATTTTGTGATCGATTGTGAAATGGTCTTTGTATGATTTTTTGCACATTGGGCAAGGTTTTTTACAGAGGGGTAAGTTACTGAAAGGCTACTCCAGATGGGTGATTCCACGAGCGTTCCAACCGCCGTCAGTCCGCTGATCGCATTATTGTCAAAGTTCTTGCAGTTTTGGATCCCCTTTTCCAATAATTTTGTAGGAGTCCTGGACTTGTAAAAAATACCTGAACATGCCATGCCAGTTTGCCGGTACATTGACAATAATGCGATCAGCGGACTGACGGCGGTTGGAACGCTCGTGGAATCACCCAGTTATGTATGCTGTAAGGCCTATAGGTAGTTAAAACCGCAATAAGACCAAATCCATCCATTTTTCCTTAAAAATTGTGAAATCCTACATAATGCCAGTTAAGGCTTAAGCTAAAACGATTGCATAAAAATGTGTCTACTTCTGGCATGATTTAAAACAATTTATGACCAGCATACGGTAATTAAGAGTATGAAAAGATATTTGCGGAACATTATAGCATCGATAATCTATTTCAGTTAACCTAACAAATCTAAGACATCCAGAGATTTCTAAAGTTAGCCCAAAAGTGGATAGCATTTAATATAAATATCCATAACGCCACTCAAAACAATAGGTGAAGAGACCTTCTTTTTAATAAAATTCTTAAAAAAATTACATTTCATATTAAAAACCTGAATTATACAACATTGGTTACTTTTTTTCGTGAACCTTATCGCGTTTGTATCTCTCCAAAAATGCGCCGTATCTAGAATTATACAACAGTGTCTACTTTTTTTCGTTAACCTTATCGCGTTTGTATCTATCCAAAAATGCGCCGTATCCGAAGTTAAAACGAAATCAGAGGTGCTACCACGAAAATCGAAGTTCGTGTATGTATCTCTGTCGCTCGAGTATTATATGTGCGATAAATACGGAGATACCCGAACTTCGAATTTAGATTTTCATGGTTATATAAGTCAGGAAGAGAAGTGGGAACATTGGTGCGGAATAGAATAGCCGCTTCGCCACTGACCCGGGGTACATAATCAGGCCACGGGTCGGGCGCGGAATGCGAGCTTCTTATTGACGCCTCTGATGTACAGTCGGTCACAAAATACATATTGTGAGTACAGTCCACTATAAAAATATGTATCCATTTTGTAGCCTGATGTACCTTCATGAAACGTCAGTACGTATAAGCATGGCAAGGGGCAAAAATCAGGTACTTATTTATTAGGTACTAGTTAGTTAAAACCTAATTTAGCTGTCGTTTCGTGGGTCTATTAAGGTCCCCATACGTCAATTTACAGGTCCCATGTCCTTTATGCACTGTTGAAACAAAAATGCATATGGAGTTTAAAGAAAACTATACGTGCCATTCTGTTGAAAAAATAAAACAAGTGCGTGTCGGACCACGCAAAACGAAGGGTTCCGTGCCTATTAAAAAGGTCGTATCGTCATAGAAATCTTACGGCACTTACGTCCTTTTCTTTGAGGAAGGCAGTTTTTCAGCAATATTTCGGAATGCTTTCATCCGATCTTGTTCAAAACAATTTTCGGTGAATGAAGTTAATAAGCGCTGTGTCCATGATTTTTTTCATATTTTTAAAATACACCGTTCAAAAATTAGAGGGGGGGGGACAGAATTTTAGTGACTTTCGGGGCGATTATCTCTGACTGTATTCACTTAATCAAAAAAATTCCCGAGAAACCTTATATTTATTTTGAAAGGCCTATCGATTCATGTGCCACACGTGGGCTCACGATGAAAAAAAAAATTTTGACTTTTTGTTTTATGTATGGAGTACACCCCTAAAAAATTTTTTTTTCAGTAATTTTAATTACAAAACTTTGTAGCGGCTAACAAAATACACCTATCCTCAAAATTTTATTCAAATACACCTTATAGTTTTCGAGTAAAATGCCTGTGACATACGGACAGACGGACAGACGGACAGACGGACAGACGGACAGACGGACATGACGAAACTATAAGGGTTCCGTTTTTGCCATTTTGGCTACGGAACCCTAAAAACGTAAACACGGTGAACTTTTGAGGAGTTTTAATTAAATTACTTATTGGCCTAAGCAGATAATAAAAACAATTATGTTACTTATCATTTCAGTGTGTACATTTCAGAGGATTATTTCTTAATTATGTTTACAGTATATCTGATACTTTCGAATTAAGAAAATCTGATTTTTAAGATACTATTTTTTACTGTTTTGTAATCAAATCGCAGCGATGTTTCCAAACTGACATATTCAGCTGTCCAGCAGGTGCCGAATGTAATCGACTGTACTTCGTTCCACCAGCCTTGCAAGCCATTTAGCCGTTTTATTTGGGATTGTAAAACGTTTGCTCTCGTTAAATGGTTATTAGCTAGAATTACCGACCGTGATTCGATACATGATAAACAAATACTTTAATCAATTAAAGCGTTAGTTAGCTCTGTAAGAGATGTTACATTGGCTTACAATACAAATACTCATTATTGCTCGCTCCCTAAGAAAACAATACGAGACTTAGTTTGACCGCTTAGTTTGCTTCAAACTCATCTAATTAAGTAGGTACTTATGCATAAATTGATAAAACAAAAAAAACCGGCCAAGTGCGAGTCGGACTCGCGCACGAAGTTATCTATAAAAACGAGCAAAAACATCACGTTTGTTGTATGGGAGCCCCCTTAAATATTTATTTTATTCTGTTTTTTAGTATTTGTTGTTAAAGCGGCAACAGAAATACATCATCTGTGACAATTTCAACTGTCTAACTATTACGGTTCATGACATGACCGACAGACAGAATTAGTCTTAGTAATAGGGTCCCGTTTTACTCTTTGGGTACGGAACCCTAAAAACGGTGAAAAAGTCAAGTAATGTGCAAAACGACCTTACGGACGAACTTACCGACGCATTTTTTTTTCAATAACCTTTTTAGGTGACCCACTGCTTGGCAAAGGCCAGTATGCGTGCTCCAACGCCTCCAACCAACCTAAGCAGCCCCCCTATTCTGGTTTTAAGCTCTCCTCAACGCTCACCCACAAATATATCTTGACACTGCGGTGCGTAGTAACTAAGCGTAGGTAGAGGTCTAGTTACGTTAGGCGTGACGCGTGGGGTGAGGCGCATGCGTAGCGAATAACAAGAACTCGTCTTAATCGTCACGCCATCTCATTTTTGGTCTGCCTCTGTTCCGGTGGCCATCTTTACTGGTTGTGGTCTATGCTTAATCGTCTGGTGAATATTATTGGAATTAGCCGTACGTAGTTCAACTCTATGAACTATTCAAAATCTGGATCTATTTAAATCTTCAGTTTGAAGTATTCAAACGTGTATGAAGATCAAGCCTTGAACATTCAATTAACAATAGACAGAAAATTTGGTGCGATATGCGCCGACAAATAGGATACTTATAGTACATTTATCTCTATAGACTCCACCTAAAGGCAGGAGAGCGATTGGAACTTCTGATACTGTACAAGGTTAGATGTCGATAATCAGCATTCATTGAGAGCAGATTCCCGTATTTGAATGCCCCACTGCGCTCTTACATAATACGCGCTTTTAAATGCATGCTAAGTTAAAAGGTTGTTTAAAGAAGTTAATTGATTGGCCTCGCAGTTCAATTTTGTTTCTGACCGAGTGCAAATATCGTAGAGATACACGTGAATTGGCGCAGACTCAGAACAGAACCCAAGTGGGTCGATAGCACTCTTAATTGCGATAAAAACTACGTATTCGATCATAAATTGTGTAATTATCTCGTTTGGTTCAAACGCGCCGGCGTCGCGACGGTAAATATGAGTGGCTTCAACTAGAAGAGGTGAGTGCGACAATTTATGAGCAAAATTAAAGCCTAATTTAGTGATTTTATAGTCGATTTTTGCTTCTATGTGTAGGATATAGTGATATTGTTAAATGGGAATTCGTGAAGTCAATCGACGTCGTAGTTAATGAGGCGAAGGATTTCAGGGAGAGATTAATGATTTAATGTCTTTAACAGAACTTTGTCTTCGTGACCTTATTTATTTAACGCCGTAAAGTTGTTGGCGCTGGATATAAATAATCGTAAAGTTGCTGGTAGTTTTATTAGCACTATTACAGTAGGTTGAACTACACATTATTAAAACCTAGTTAGGCGTTTGGGCCCATGTCTACAGATTCCCAATTCTACAGATTATCATGTCTACAGATTCCCAATTCTACAGATTTTCATGTCTACAGGTTCTCAATTCTACAGATTCTCATGTCTACAGATTCCCAATTCTACAGATTCTCATGTCTACAGATTCCCAATTCTACAGATTCCCAATTCTACAGATTCTCATGTCTACAGATACGATAACCATAACCAACCAGTAATAATTAATCTAGAGGAATACGTTTTATCTCTTCGGAAAAAGGTACAAGCTCCGATTTTTATAAATGTTCTAATTCTAATCACATGATCACACTTGTATGTGTCTATATTTTGCGATAGTTAGTCTAGAATTGGGAGTCTGTAGAATCAGAAATATGTAGAACTGGAAATCTGTAGAACTGGAAATCTTTAGAACGGGGAATCCGTAGAAATGGGAATCTGTAGAATAGAGAATCTGTAGAATTGGGAATCTGTAGAATTGGGAATCTGTAGAATTGGGAATCCGTAGAATTGGGAATCTGTAGGATTGGAAATCTGTAGAATTGGAAATCTGTATTAGAAATCTGTAGAATTGGGAACAAACCCTAACCTGTCACATTTTTAGAATAAACTTGTATCTCTGCTCAAAGTTTGAATATGATTTTTAGCATTGAAAATGTAGAAATTGACAAACATTGCAGCGTAATAAAACAAAAGATTTTGGCATTTTATGAAAATGTCAAACCTATAGGTATACCTACAGTGTCTTTGGGTTAGCAATAAGCTGCCATATAATAGCAGTCACACGGCCAAATGCGCCTTAGAATCTTAAAATTTATACCTAAACATCAAACCACAAACCAATTGACGATCCATAATTAGGTTTTCCTAAACTAAAGCGCTGACAGTGAAGGACGCTACAATGAAACCCATTGTATTAAATTCATACACATCTGCTATTCATGGCATGTACTATAGACGTATACATTTGTTAGTAAAATTTATATTATCGTCTATTATAATCAAATGTGTTTTGAGAAACCAGCTGTGTCTATGAATTTCCGACACTAAGTTTATACTTGGTATGAACGGTACTATTATTATTCTATAAGTTAATTTCTCAAAACAGTATTGTCTACTAAACCTATTAAATCCTTACCAAAGCTACTACTAGTCTAGCCTAGTCTTTAGAATTGCCAAAAGTGTCAATGTAAGAATTATATTTTTTCTGACTAAAGAATTTTTAAGATTTAATATCATTAATTGTTGTAATCTAAACAATGGTTTTCTATTCAGAAATCAGTAGTAACATTCAATATTCAATGCTGTGTACCTATTGCTTCAATACGTACCTACAAAAAGATTGGACGAAACTAAAATGACATAGTGAATTCGAAGAAATCAACGCGAACTCACTGTTTTAGACCATTATTGATATCTACTTTAAGAGTTCCATCATACAGAAACAAGCTAAAATCGTCTTTCCTATATGGTCAACTGTTTGACGACTGGTTAGAATAGTGACACTGCCTACGAAGCTGAAGGTCCTGGGTTCGAATAACGGTAAGGACAAATATTTGTGTGATGAACATGATTATTTGTTACTGAGTCTTGGATGTTTTCTATGTATAACATTATCGTCTTCTAGTACCTTATTGAGATTAGGTACTATGGGACTAGTTCGATTTGTGTAAGATTGTCCCCTAATATATATTTATTTATTAATTGTTAATCAGAGCTTATTTACGTACATAATAAAATATCGTATTAAATTAGAGGAGAAGCCGTTTATGCGGATTAAGGCGGTCATCACACTGCCGCCGCATCCTGCTGCGCCGTGCGGAGCGACGGTTAGCAATGTTGTATGCCAGTACCTCAGTTTGTTTATCATCTCCTCACGGTACTTCACACTGCACCGCACCACAGAATAAGTAATAGTACTACGTACAGAAGGTTCTCTGTTAACAAATTCCCTGTTTAGGTAGGCCAACGTGCCTAAATGTGGCAATTTCTTTCTATAGCATACAACGCGCTCTTTCGGAGGCGGAGCCTTAGAGCTAGGGTTACCGCCGGCTCGACCTATTAAGTTATAGTTATGTTAATAAAATACAATACAATACAATACAAATACTCTTTATTGCACACCTCACACAGACAAAGCAGTTACAGAGAGAAAGCAAAGCAGTTAAATAGTGTATTTTACTAACGATATTTCGATTATTCTTTATTTACTTGGGATCACCCAATTACACAAAAGCTGTGTACCTAATTTGCCTTTAGGTTATGACATCAAAACTGCCTGTTTCTGCAAAATCTCACACTTCTGGGTTACCTACATACATACACATAATGTAAAGAAAAAATCTTTTCAACCATTATAAATAGACGACGCGGCATATTTATTTTACGAGGCAAATGACGATGCAATGCAAAGCGCGAACGCGTGCGTCCCGTAACAGCGCGCGGCAACCACTGATAGACCGCCTAAAGGCGGCTGGCCGGCATGTTTTTGTGCGGCGCGACGAAATCAAAGAGTGAACCGCCCCTGACCGCACTTCCGTCTGGCGAAGTTTGTACGCGGCTCCGCACGCCGCAGCGAGAAGTGGCGGCAGTGTGATGACCTCCTAATAGTCGAGTAAATAATTCGGCTAGCCCTTAACTTTGGTAATGTCCACATTAACTGTTTCCTCCAAACTTAAAGCTTCGCGAATTGGAAAGTTTCATACTCGACGATACCGATAAGAACCCAAAGGTCGAGATGTCGCACATATCGCCCAGTCGGCTCTATTACAATTTGTCGGCACCGGTCCAAGTTAACATTGTGATAAGTAACTTGATAAGAAACAAAACGTAACGCCTTGTGCATGAGCTCAATAATTTGTTTATAATGTAGTTGCAATGACAAGTTTTATGAGGCTGCGTATCGATTGACCCTCTTGTTGGCACGCTAGTAACAAGGCGATAAGTTCGTTTTTCTGTGTTGAAAGTTGCGATATCTTGCTCTTTTCAGTTTCTGTTGGTGCCTACAACCTTTTCTGCTTGGTTGACTGGTAGAGAATGCCGTATGGCATTAAGTCCGCCTTTCCTACGATAAGTTTTTGTGCATTAAAAATTAAAGAAACAAATCATATAATCATGATCATCATCATCATATCAGCCGAAAGACGTCCACTGCTGGACATAGGCCTCCCCCAAAGAGTGCCACAATGACCACCCGCATCCAGCGGACTCCAGCGACCTTTACCAGGTCATCAGTCCACCTTGTGTCACCTTATATATGAATAAATGAATTAAAAAAATTAAGAAATGATAAATATTAATTTAAGAAGTTTATCTTGAAATAAATGCGTCCATACTTAACTTAAATTAAATATATATCGTAATCGGAATAATTAGCTGAAATGATTAATCAAGATACTTACACGGCATACTTTTTAGCATACGTTTTTTTCTGTTCTCTCTTCGCTCTCAGTTTATATAATTTAGTTCATGTTAAACTATTAAAATCAGTCCTTTGATAGAGTTTTATTTACCACCGAATAATTTAATGATACCTACTTAAACTAATTTAACAAAAACGTTTAGATCATTAAACAGTGCAAACTGCGTATCAACGAGATTCGTATCTAGAATAAAATTCACGCTTCAAATACAACCTTAAATAGTTGTAATATATACTTATTCTTCACCCTCAAGATTTCATCCACTGACAGGTTCATAAATTACTTAGGTTAGTTATTAAAAAATATTGCCATACTCACCTTGTGAGCAGGTGTGCTCAACTACAGGTTCAATTGATCCTAACAGCACATTCACATTACAAAACTGTTTATACTGTCAGTGTCATCTGTCGGTTAGATTTTGATGGGCGTGTTAGTTTCTGTCCTACTCATTTTGCGTGAAGGTTGCTTCTAACACGCGCTGTCTGGAATTAATCTTGACGTTAATAAGCTTTTGAATCACACATTAATCATGAACTAATAGGTTAATGCATGATAATCTAAGGTGTGAAATTGAATGGTTTATATTTAAGTGTGGATTTAAGCTATAGAATAATCCCAAGTAAACATGGTATTTAGATTATGATTAAAAGTAAATCGTTATAGACTTATAAGGTAAGGAATATATTAAATACACGTTTTCAAGTTGCCTTAATACGAACAAAATAACAACATTTCAATTGATCATGGGATTAATTTTGCCACCATTTATAATCAATAAACGCTACTCCAACCGAGGCTTAGTACGTTTTTATAGCACTTTAAGGTGAAAATCACTACCTTATTTCAAGAATCTTGTAGAGACGCGACTTAATATATTCTGATGTGTGTCATAAACATAAATATGTTAATTCAATCGGATATTGATTAATTGTGTTTAGATACGAACCTTGTGGAAGATTGTGGGTTCATCTCAAGTATGTCAGCCTAAGTTATGGTTAATCGTGGAAATACAAAGGTCATGAGAGCGGAAGATACAACTTTAAATTAAATTTGTGAAGAATACTTCTTTTGTATAATGCCTTAAGGTGTAGTATTTTTAGGTCAAGGACAACGATTTATTCTAATTCCTATTCTCCTCGATCTCATTTATT
Organism: Epinotia nisella; assembly: GCA_932294315.1. Lineage (NCBI taxonomy): Eukaryota > Metazoa > Arthropoda > Insecta > Lepidoptera > Tortricidae > Epinotia > Epinotia nisella. The sequence continues at coordinate 14,070,143 of OW028687.1, read as the reverse complement.
CCCGTCGCTTTGTATTATGAACATTGATAAAAATGGCAACGTAAATTTACTGAAATGATGCGAATACATTTGCTAGTGAATTTAATTTTGTCCGTGCGACGAGCCCACTTCATTATCATTATCAATGCCTCAGGGACGTTGCAATATTGTCACTGAACTCGTTTTGACAGACACGCTATTTGTTGGCCTTATTACTTTAGGCTTTTTATATTTCCATTACTAATTAGGTACTAGAAGTATTTATATTATGTTACCCCCTTTTTGGGCTTTACTTTTTAATTTAGGTTACTTTGTTTCACACACTAATATGAATTACAACTTTTGTGAACGAAAACCCTTACTTTTACAATCTTTACTCGATTTTTAGGGTTCCGTACCTCAAAAGGAAAAAAAGGAACGCTTATAGGATCACTTTGTTGTCCGTCTATCTGTCTATCTGTCAAGACCCTTTATCTCGGGAACGCGTTGAAATTAAAACCATATAGGTACTCAAGTCCCTTCAAGCTGTGAAAAAATCAAACTTCTATGTAAAAAAAAAGATACGGCCATTTATGCCGCAAAAAATGTATATTTTGACACGTTTATTTGGCAAGACGATAGTCTTATACTACAAGTACAGGGAAAAATCTGAAAACTATACGTTTGTAATTTTGTACGAAACCCTCGGTGGGTGAGTCCGATTCGCACATGTTTTTATATTGATGCTACTTAGATGGAACGGATATTTATTTGCTATTCAGAGGCTCGATACACATAACATAAGAAGTGACTAAAGAAAGAAGGTTACGATAATAGAGACAATTCTTCATGGGTAAAGAGAATTTGAAAATGTATACATTTTCTAGAGATTTAACTTTTTATCCCAAATATAGCTGTATGCAGTGCATATTATGCACTATTGTAATATTCTGCAACCCAGATGTTCACTGAAACTGAAGTTGTCTTTCTACGAACCGATTTGACATCGGCCACCACATAACGCATGCGCGGGTACGGCATCACTCGACACTGCGTTTGAAATTTTATTGCTTCAAATTATATGTTCCGAAACGTTAACTCACTTACTAATTGTGGGCACTGTAATTATAGCCTCTACTAAACACGAACACGTCTATGTAAAATCTGCTGTACCATAATAAAACGTATTAAATAGATTAAACATTTAATATGTGCCTTTTCAAAAAAATGTTTACAACAACTGTCAAAACTCATCCACCTTTATTTCTAAACATATATAAAACGGTGGTTGCAAATCAGCGTCCCACAAATTCGAAAATAAATAGAATATGTCGAAACTAATGGCATCGGAAACATTATAAGTTATAAAGCGAAAATAACGGACAGGCCTTGAGCTATTTATTATTTTATAGGTATCGGGTGTGAAACAGTTCACTTTTGCGAGACACATGTGAGATCAGATGAAAATAGCCAGTTGTTCCAGAAACCAATTAAATATGAGTACGTAGCTAGAATTTGTATTTTAGTTGATTAATGCTGGATACAGCCATTTATTACCCGCTGTCGAGTAAATTGAAGAGACGACGCGAAATCAAGCTCCATTGACAGCGCACAAAGAAATAAAGGACCATAAAAGACCGAGTTTTATCTGAAATGGAGTGTCTTGGGAGTCCATTTATCATTTTTCAGAGTTCACGGTTGCGGGACTGCAAATGTTGCGCCGTTTGGCTCCGGGCCAACTCCTGATTGTTTTGTTTTCTAAAAAAGCTAAGCTTATTTTGTAATTTAATCGTACATGCCATAATTTGTTGTATCTTTAGAACACTAACGATTGCAAAAACGAACGTATTATGTTATTCTAGTGATTTCTTAAATAGATAACGTGTTTGTGAATTATATGATTTTATAAAGTAACTGTTAGTGCGTCACGTTTTTTTCATTTAGTATATACGTTTATCTGTTTTTTAATAATCATTAATTTACTATTACCTTGCATTTAAACAACACTAAAACTAATTTTAATATATTTTGCTGTCATTCCACCATCGCAATCAGTTTATACTTTTTGAATCATCAATTATGTTTTATCGGGTTGACGATTCCTGCTATTTATTAATTTAAGAAAATCCCGGGCTTACCTATTTTTTTATGTCTCATTTTTTAAGAAGTAATTTCAATTTTGTGTTATCCATCATCTGCTAAGTGTTCAATCATCGCACGTTAGAAGTCGGGGTATCATCGAGTTTGGTTTTGGGTGGTCCAACCATTTGGCACTAGTCCACAGGTAAAGGTGAAATTAATTACAAATGAGCATCAATCTTTGTTTATGTAATCTTCTTGACACTAAACAGAACCGTCTTTTTAATTAGTTTAATGTGAATTCTAGTCTTCGGTTTCTCCTTTTGTGTTTATTTATATCTCGGGTTTACATATATTTATATAATATCTTTTCAAACTTTTTTATTTAATTTCTTTATGCTTTGATTGAGCTTATAATGTTTGCTCCTGTTACATGGCGCACCCGGTATATTAGTTTTAAAGTACACTCCACGTGTGACTATAGAATATAGATACTAATCACAGGCGGCTTCCGCGCGGGATATCAAAGGAAGCTGTTCGCATTTTACGGTCTGCTGTAGAGCGTGGTTTAGTACATTTAGTACCTTTAGGCGCATCACACACTGCTGCCGCACCCCGCTGCGGCGTGCGGAGCCGCTTAAAAATTTCGCCAGACACAGGTGCGATGCAGTGTGAACCGTGCGGAATTTATATACAAACTTAGGTACTGGCATACAACACTGCAAACCGTCGCTCTGGGCTCCGCACGTCGCAGTGGAATGCGGCGGCAGTGTGATGACCGCAGAACACTAAATACTATAGAAGGGGTATCAAGCGCGGTTTCTATCGGGACCGGTGTCGCCACCTCATCCCCTCCACGTCGCCTACAACTTTGTGAGCGACTGCACGGCGATCAGGTGACGTTGGCGGGAAAGCTTTGAGCGCATGCTCAAAGTAGTGGCGCGCGTGACACGCCCTCATCGCCTGTCTATAGTATTTAGTGTTCTGTGGTGATGACCGTCTTAGGCTAGGCGACAGAAATCTCTTTTTTCCTAGCCATCTTCGTAATAAATTATTATCAGTTATAATTTACTGTAACATTAAAACTATATCGGAACAAAGTAACCGCAAATAAAAGATAACGCGCAAATGCTTGTTTTATAGCTTTTTAATATCCAATCAAGAACTGCCTATAGATAAGTTTGTACAGTCAATGTGACTGATGATAATGATTTATCAGAAGTGGTGTCGTCTCGTGAAAACCGCTGGGCTCAGTGCCAGAGGAACTGGGTCGACATTCGATCGCAACCATTGATTTAGTATAAGTAACTAGATACACAATCAGCCGAAAAAAGTGGCCGTCCAAAAGAACCGCGCGATCGACACTTGCGGCTCTTTTGCGTTTAGTCTGGTTTCGACCGTGAGACTTGACGGTTGTCAAAAATGACAAAAATTATCTGTGAAAAAATTCGTTAATAGCAAATATGACAATAGATTTTTTTAAATAAAAGATTAGATATATTTCTTTAACTAAGTTCTATTGATAGCGTAAAGAATTTCATGTAAACTCATTGGCATTTCATGGTTTTGAATAAATAATTTCGTTAGTACAAATGACAGATTATCACGGAACAAAAACCTAAGGAGTCAGTACCTACTTATTAGATTTTTTTTATGGTGTAGTACAGTTACGTTATTTGTGGTTTTCAATTTAAGATTCCCAAGAAATCCTTAGCGATGTGCAAAGTAGGCCGCAGTTACAGGCTTATAGCACGAGATAGGAGACATCAACGACGAAGAGTGGTGACGACTTCGTCGTGTGTTTATTTTTCAAGTTTATATAAATCTTGTAAAAATATATGTTTAACTAAAGATAAATTGATATTCAGATTGTAAGTCATTATTATATGTCGCAAAGGGACTAATTAGAAAAGTCAAATATACCACGCTAAAATGATCTACATACCTAGTTCTTATTCCCTTTTCACTAGTCGTGCGTAGAATTTTTAAGGAGTTTGACAGCTGCACTGATAATACGTAATGCCCACCGAAAAATGTTTTGTGTATATGTATTTATAAAAAAATTAACGTGTATTTATGTTTTTTGTCTTCCTGTTTAAATAAATAAAATATTATAGATTTTATTCATTAAAGTGTGACATGTAAAATACTTCCAAACAGCAAAAATCCGCAACATACTTCGTCAATCATTTACAAATGACTGTATTGTTTATACAATATTATTAAAATAATTTTATAATGCGACTCCATTCATTCGCTATTTAGTTTTGACGTGAGCAGTCAAGTCACATTATGATAAAATCTCAATAAACTAAAAAGTTTTTAATCTGTTTGATGCTAATTCGCTAATATGGCCCTTACAGCTTAAAACACTAAGTTCTCTTTTATATGAAGCATATATCTCAACGCAGGTTATAAGTAAACGCGATTGGCATCAACTGAAATATAGCTAGAGTTGTCAAATTGGGGCAAATTTCTTGAAATTTTTGTTCGACATTGTGCGTCTATTTACTTTATTATACGTCAATGATCGCAACGGATAAATATTTGTATTGTTTTCTGGATCATTTTTCATTTTTGAGCAGAGATGGCTTCTGTACGCATATGATGACGTTTTTGACGTAATGACACGTAAGTGTGAGGGGGACGGTCTATTCATATTGCTTTAAAAACGACATGAACGCGACTAACATAGTCCTTTTGCGGGAGTTTATCAATTAATTATTACATATTTAATTCTTTAACCTTTTGACAGCGAGGGTGCAAAACAAAACGGTGCCCAACTGAGGCCGGAACAAAAACAATAGTAAGACAAAATGTGAATAAAATGAAACTTCTGATAAATATTTTCATGTCAAAATTAATGTACGTATCGTGAACTATTAAAAAATGGGTCAAGTTACTTGTAAAGCATTTTAGTACATAAAATTAACGAAAAAGCGCACGCGCGGCTGTAGCCGTCCGTGGCTTCAGTGGCACGAGTTTTCGTACTTTTCGTCCGCGTCCACAGCAGTCTTTAGCTCTCAAAAGGTTAAGCTCCGTTACCAATTTAATTTTAATTCGATTTTAGCTTAGCGGCTTAATAATAGATATAACTTTTGCTTTGCTCTTTGCACAGCGAAACTGGATGTCATGTCACTGTATCTAGTTTATTGGTATGGTTTTCAGTTTGGAAGAAAAAATCGTGTCAAGTCGAGATCGATTAAGTAGCGCCCCTAATTAATTTATAATGAGGCGACCTGTTTATTGTTTTATTTAAAGAATACAGCCTAGTGGTTAGAGAACCTGACTACGAAGCTTGAGGTCCCGGGTTCGATCCCCGGTCGGAGCAGATATTTGTATGATGAATACGAATGTTTGTTCTCGAGTCTTGGATGTTTAATATCTATTTAAGTATGTTTAATTAATGTATAAGTATGTTTATCCGTTGTCTAATACCCATAGTACAGGCTATGCCTAGTTTGGGACTAGATCAATTGGTGTGAATTGTCCCAATATATTTATTTATTTATTTTTAATATTTTGCGAAATATCAATTAACCTCAAAGAGGTAGATTAAAAAAACGCGTAACTCCGGTTACTATAAAATTAATGTGTAAAAATCGTGAAACTCAAATCAACATAATAATACTATTTCGTCGACAAATGAAGCAATAAATACCAGAGGGGTAATTATGTAACGTTTCGAACGCGCGTTAGGACAATTTAACTGTCCTTTTTCCATATAAAAAGTTACATTTTAGATCTACAGATTCTACAGCCTCGGCCAAAAGTATTGAGCACCCCACGTTTTCCTTTGTAACTTACGGATAAAGTATTATTTTTCAATTTCATAAATACACGAAGACGTAAAACATAATAAGTGTTTGAACATGTGCGCCATATATCATTTTGAAATTCATATATGCGTGTGAAAACTGAAGCCAGAAAAAGTCGGCGTTTACAATAAAGGTTTAATTGTATATTTTTTTCGCGGAATTTCCCTTAACGTCAATAAATATGACGATTTTTTCCGGTAGATACACAACTTTTGTATGAAAAACGCATGGGCGCTCAACACTTTTGGGCAAGGCTGTGTCAGCGCGTACAATGTGTTAACGTAATCGATCTGCAGACATACAATACGACTTACCTATTGTTGTCAGTTTTGACTCTCGCTGTCTAATCGGTCTGATACAAAAATAAACTAAAAGCTCTGGTTTTTCTAATACATTATCAGGGTTTCCCTACAATTCAATAAAACGCGGGCTCGTTGCCAACGAAAGCAAAAAAAAACAGATTTATGTAAAATATTACCTCCGTCATGTTTATATCAAATTAGAATTTGGTTTTTTTAGTAATTTGTAAAGGGCCGTGATTAACTTGGACATTTTTAATCGTGCCATTAGTCATTGAATAATTATAGGATTTTATTTACAAAACGTTTAAACATCACTAAGAAGTAGAGTAGAGGATCTCTCTCGTACGACGTAAATAAAAATAAAACAGAGATTACTTCTGCTCATCACTGATATACTAAAACAATTGAAGTTCAGAAGGAGCACGGGGTTGACTTGCAATGCAACCTAATCTCGAGAATTGGTTAGGTAGGTACTACTTATGAAAACGACTACCGCAGCCGTTCTTCCTAACCAGAGAGGATATTACATTAGACGACATTTGGATTAGGCATACATACCTATTGTAGTGAAAATAAATATTAACTACATAAATAGAAGTAAGGTTGAATAACCAATGTAACCGATATAGCCCTCCGAATTACTAAACTTAAGTGGCAGTGGGCGGGGCACATTGCACGTAGAACCGATGGCCGTTGGGGCGGAAAGGTTCTCGAGTGGCGACCACGTACCGGAAGGCGCGGCGTGGGTAGGCCCCCCACAAGGTGGACTGATGACCTGGTAAAGGTCGCGGGAGTCCGCTGGATGCGGGTGGCGATGGACCGGTCATTTGGAACTCTCTGGGGGAGGCCTATGTCCAGCAGTGGACGTCTTTCGGCTGATATGATGCTGATGATGATGAAGGTTGAATAACTCAACAGCACGGAATTTTAGTGTCAATTGCTAAAACCATGATAATTTACTATCACAACTTTACCTTACCAAATAAAGTTGAATCAATGTACTGTCGACTTCAAAAACATGTACACATTATCGCCCTATTACAATTAAATAAGATGCAAAAGTGTATAGTGCATTCAAAATTACCTGGCGTGTTTCCACTTGAGACCGTCATTAGCAATAACAATAGGATTAAGTCGTGGCGGGTGAATTCTTTGTAAACACTTGTAAAACACGTGCGGCGGCGTTGCTTCAAACGTTCTTAATACTTTCCCTATGTCATCTTCCCTTTAATAATATAAGCAAATAGAAATATACCACTCAGTTGTGTTTTAAACTTTGAAGAGATTACTACGTATACGAGTATTAACGTCTTTCGATATGTTTCGTCCTTGGGCGAAATCACCTTCCACTGTGCATAGTGAAAATAATAAAGACGATAGTCTGAATGTGTTCAACAAGCATCTAAGTCGTGATGCACAAATAATTATATTGAACATTTATTTTAATTTAATTGCAGTTATTAGTGAAAAAGGTGCTCTGAAAGAAACTTGCCGCTTAACAAAAATATCGGTGCGAACGATACAGCGAATTATTTCAAATGGACCAATTACTGCCCCGCGGAAAAGATCTAAAATATTCAAAAGTATCAACACTGGTTGGTTTGCAACAAAATAGATAAGGCCGAAACAGCTCCTTTAAAAATGAATGGGCTCTACGAGTGTTTGGTTTATTACCCCTATTGTTTACGTTCAAGTGGAAAGGCGTCAGTTAAAACTGAATCCACTATAAACACATTTTAGAAATCAACTGTACCAAAACTGCAAGCCTTTCAAAGTAGAAAGGGGAATGCCCGCTCGAATTATCGTATGACATTCATGCCCTGCGAATCAACAATACAGTCCTGACTTTTTAAATGACTTTAAACCTTGTGTAACAGTAATTAAGTTAGTTTTTCAACGTTTTATGTTCATGATACTGGGTAGATTACTATTAGTATCGGATTCCAAGTCATAACAATATGAGTGATTCATGTGAACACGCCTAGGAATCTGTCGGTCTGGCACTGCATTCAAGTATTCTAAACAATTAACAGCAAGTTCATGACCTGTCGTTTTTCTGCATGATTGTATATTTCACATATGTGTTGTATATAATACTAGTAGTATCGTAAATATTAAAGTTATAATGTCTGTTTATGTGTCACCAACTCATTTTTTTTTAATTATTTAATAAAATAACTTAACGGTAGGTAATACATTTTCTGTTTTGCCAAACTGAGGGCAGTTTGTCGGCGAATGTGCAATCCTTTCTAATATTTAAACATCTTTGTGTTATACCTACTTAAGCTACCATTTAATTTAGTACACATGTTTTTTTGTTTATATTAATATCTATGTGTGCCTAGCTAGTTAGAAAATACAACAAATAGGTAATGCTTTTTTATTTAGAGAATATAGTTTCATGACACACCGGAAATGCATCTCGGCCTATCTGCCTAAGGGTGCATATGCACCAGATATGTGCTAAGCTGATTTCCCATACAAGTGACACCTATTAGCTGCCAAGCATGCAATGTTTATGAAAACGCAGCTTAGCACATCAGTGAAAAATTTTTTTTTGGATTTACTGGCAAAAAAAAATAGGAGTATTTTATATATTTTATATTCGTATGTTTTTTTTAATTTATTTTATCTCTTTCTATCATGCAGGTACATTATGAGTAAGGCGACGAGAGTAGAGTGCGATAAGGTAAAATGTCCATACCAAGTAGGTATTTCATAACCACAAATAATTCAGCAACATGAAATGATTTCAATGCAGATTCCGCGTTATAATAAACTACAGTAAGTAGTTTTATTGGGCCAATCGTCAGAATAATAAAAACAATCCTGCTGGTCTGATTCTAAAATAGACATTTCCAAGTGTCCAACCAAACCTGTGATCAAATTAGGCTCACCAATTGTTTACACATGTTTAAAAACATCGGTGCATTGGCCCGAGCATTTGTTTTGATATTTGATTATCTATTGAATCCCTTTGTATAAGATGATTGTCTTATTGTCTACTCAAATATTTGCTGGTAGGCAGCTATCTGTGTTGTGTAAAGGGATAACAATTGTTTATTTATTCTTAGTCACATTGCGAGTGTAAGATATAATAAATACCGAGATCTGAAAAGGATTAAACGGGTCGTTTCGTTTACATCTACAACAAGTGAAATCAAAAGGTATTTCATAAAACCCAACAGATCTTTTCATTTATTAAAGCCTAAGTAACTCACATGTGATTATAAGGAATCCAACGATACCTCATATCATGTGCCCGTGAAATCTATCGAGCGTATATATCTACTCGTATTATATATGTAGACAAGAATATTATATTTGCTGTAGGTATGCTACGAGTATTTGATTCCAAAGTTGCAGAATTTTATTAACCTAAGAATGCCTGACTTGGCTCTACCTATGTAATATCTCACAACTTTTTACGGTAGAAGAGTTTGCAGTTCGAGACTAGGTCTATTTTTTACATGGAATGTTTTTTATGGGATATAATTTTCTTGTTCACATAATACATATCTACGCTCGAAAAATATAACCCTCCTTCTGACGCAGTCGGGTGAGTCTTACTTTTGAGTTCTGGCCATTGACTGTCTCCTCCACCAAAATATAATCCATCCCAACCCAACTCATGCAAAAATAACGAACAGTCAGTCTGTGTTTTTTTATTTACATAGACAAGCTTTTTTTGCATGCATTAATTTGGTATGAAAATAATTTGGTAATGTTACTTAGGTTGAATTTTGGGGGAGAAAAAAGTAAACGTACCTCCACCAAGAATCTCGAAATTAGTCGTATTTGTATGGACAAAAGACCCGTTTACTTCCTCTTAAGATTAGGCATATCAAAAGGTTCGCCTAGCCCACTACTTAACTACTTATCGCTTAATTTATTGTTGAGATTATTTAATTTGGCCGACTTTTTATAATACTGTCATTGGAATTGTAATCTTCTACCTTGGACGGTAGAGTTGCTTTTTGAATGGACTAGTTTGATGCTATTCGGCCAACTCAAATAATCTCAATTATAGATCAATAGCCTTTGTCCCTAGCACAATATCGACAAGACCACAGTTTAGAACCTAATCTGAAAGATATTGCACAAAGCAACCATCTTTTATACTCCAAGTAGAAAGCCACGATTACCACCCACAGACTTACCAAAACAAATTACCTCTATATTCTCCGGCTACGGTTATTGTTTTAGGTGGCTTAGGTTCCAAACATAACTAAACCTACGTCTTTCTCTACATGGAGTTGTTTTCATCAAGAAACACTGAGTGGGTTACAACGATAATTTGGTGCGATACAAAACGGGCGATTCCCGAACGCGCGACTGGCGCGCGGCACTGGCGTTTCAAAATCACCAGCCCTGCGAGCATAACTTGACTCTCTACTCTACTCGCGTGCGTGATAGACTATCTGTCACTTCTTGACAGCATTAATCAGAAAGTGACGGTCAGACTATCTCGCGCGCGTATAGAGTCGAGAGTCAAGTTATGCTAGCAGAGCAGCACGGCTATGACAGAACGGCCCGCGAGTTGTGTCACGGCGAGATAAACTATCCTTCTCTGTCTAATTAGAACGTGATAACCGTGCTGTATCGTTACTGTATCGCGTTTGTAGCGCGTGCAGAATTCGCCGTGTGTAACCGCTGTTAAGTGCAGTTAACAACAGCATTCGAGTCTCGTGTTGTTTACACAATTGTGTGGATTGCAAATCGGGGGATTTGCACACCTGGGGAATACTTCACTATTTTATTGTATTCGTCGTGGGTCGTCCTTTTTACACGCGCCAAGTCTAGAAATGATATTCCACGGAATGCTTGACATGTCATAACGTCGTTACGAACAGGTATCAAACTAATTCCTATTCAATATCAACTAGTGGAATAAAACCCTCTATTAAAATTTCTTCTTTTATAACGGCTCTTCCCATTTTCTCATGACTTATTTCTCGCTTGTAATAAGTATAATAGATAGCTTAGGAGTACGATTTGGTCCACAGCGCGTGATAGCCCAGCGAGCTATAAGGGGCTACAGGACGGTGGGGCATGCGAAGGCGTGCGCTCTCGACGGCACCCTGTCCCTGGGAGTTGGATGCCCAGCTACTGGCAGAACGATACAAGAGCGGGTGGAGGCCAGGACAACTGAGGACCGCCTGGCCTCCCAAGAGATAGAAGGGAGGCGTCGTATGGCGGCCAAGCGTGAGAGGGACAGGTGGAAAAGCCAGCTGGAAGATTCCCCCTATGGGGGCGCTCCTCCCGCCTTTTGACAGCTGGCTTGACCGGAAAAGCGGGAGCCTGACATACAGGCTAGTGCAGGTGATAACCGGCCATGGCTACTTCGGTCATTATGTGCATAAAATAGGTAGAGAGCGATCACCGGCTTGTCACCACCGCGGCAGCTTTCGAAGAGTGCTCTGCTGGGCCATGGAGCGCCAAGACTTAGGAGGGGCCTTAGGGGTGGTAGATCTCTCGCTGCAAAGCGTGGTGTCCTGTATGCTGAGCATCGAGGGATTGTGAAACGCCATGAGCCGTTTCTGCGAGACGGTGATGGCAATAAGCGGACCGAGAGTGCAAAGCAAGAGCAGATGCGCAGGTGCGCACCCGCTTCGGCGCAGACGGGAGGGAGAAGGCAGAACTTAGAATCTTAGATGATCCCTATAATGTACCTACAGCCAAATAATCAGCGACCAATATGTTTATTTTTAACCCATACATAAAAAGAGAGAGAAAGATAAGCAGACACAGATTATTGGGCCGTAACGTAACTATATGAGGAATATGAAAAGTCATATAAAATGTTCAAACAAAGTAAAAATCTCTTTCAGTTTAATAAGGTATATGACCCTTTTCCCTCATTCTGCTACTATATACAAAATTATAAACCTATATTGAAAAATAATAAGCATTAAACACTTGGTACCTACTGCCTACGTTCTCATAAAAGCCTTTCCCGAGATCGCACCGCGGGCGGTAAGCATCGAAATATGGGTAGGTATACTTTTGTGAAAGAATATTGTTTGTTCGTTGACTGTTTTGGACGTAGAAGATAAACTTCCAGATAAAATATACTATGGCAGTAGATTGTTATAAGTTGGTACTTAAAAGTGAGTTTGACGGTTTACCCTTGTTTTACCGACCAACGTTTCATTGAATGAATGTTTCGCCGAATTTTCGTTTCATCAAAAACAATTTTTTTTCTGAAACAGTCTTGTCAGGATTGTTATAAAACAAACCTAACCTAATGGGTTCTACACAACTATAGGTGCAGTCAGGGGGGTATTAATATTATGTACATAAATAAGGACAAAAAATATCTGTACAGGACTCTATTGTCAATCATATCAACGATATCTATATATATTTACTATATATATATATTTTCAATATTTTGCAATAATTATTTATTTATTATGTGTCTACTTACTTTTTATCTAATGCTGTGTTGCGTTGCGTTCCGTGGGCCACTTGCGGTGCTGTCTGAAAACCAGCGCTGCAGGTGTCTGTCTGACACCTCGGCACAATGCTGAGACAGCGACCGTTTCACTGCCGCGAAGACACACAATATGTGTCAATTGTCATGTATGTCTACTCCTTTGTCTCTGTGTGTCTTTTGTGTAGTGAATAAATGTCTTCTTTTCTTTTTTCTTTTTCTTTTTATATCAAATAAAGATTCTTTTAATTTTTACCTACGTCCGTGTCCGTGCCTACGGGTAGTAGGATGTACAGTAAGGGAAATGTATTCACGTACCTTTTTCGCTCTTCTTACTATGACAATAAGGCAGTACAGACATCTAGTAAATCATACAAAAATACTAAAGTCGCCTCTGCATTGTCAACTGTGTAAAACACTGTTTTTTGTTCCGCCATTTGTTTTCAGTCGCCTCTTTATTAAGAAACACAAAGCATGACCCTGAATTTATCACGACATGTGATTTTTCCACGCCACGCGGGCTCATGTCATGTAGTTTTATCAAAAGTGACTAATGCTAAATAGATGATGAAAAACTGCGTAAAGATAAATAGTGTGTAGGGCGGTATAGTCTAGAATTAGAAGCAGAACGTGTGATCAAAGCGACATAGCTTTTATTATTATGCGTCTGATATGTGAGAAGCCATTTTGTTAATGCTTTATTGGTTTCGTGTCTCTGTAATGGGTGCATGTTTGATTTTTACGAGAACGGTTTTCGAGGACGATTCTTTATAGAACAAAGAAAGAAAACTAGTCTACTTTAACAGCTGTTTGCGAATTTTTTTTCGTGTCTAACGTACCTATAATAAAAGTAAAGTTACACTAAGTATTAGGAATGAATGAATGAATTAGGTATAAGTATTTAATTCAGATTAAAATCATAAAAGATTCAATGAACATCAAATAATTACAGTAATATTTGCGGGCGTCCCGAGTGTATTTTTTCCCAAAAAATCAGAATAGGGTTGTCCCATTTCTTTGCAATGGCTTACAGATTGCTGTTGATAGGTACCTACTATTCCACACGTCCATTCCATCTGTGCATCAAGGAGGCAACTCTTTTACGAATTATTGTATAAAAACAAACCTAATCTATCAATTATGAATGCAAATCGTATTTTAAAGCGCCCATACGCCACGCCTAGTAAAACAAAGGTTAACAATTTCATACAGATGCTCCTTCAGTAATTTAGCAATCATACCACGTGCGAAGAGAAAATGCAACTACCGCCTAGCCCCACCAATCACAGAGCTCCGTTTCCACGAGGCCACGCCCACTAAGCTGCGCACTGACACTGGACTATGTAAACTTAATTCATAACTCACTTAATTGCGTAATTGCATATTTTCTGTGCACCAATAACGTAGAGGTCGTCACGACGACACACTTCACGTATTTGCAATTTACGATTTGAGCAACAATCAACGATTATCGCAAAACGATAATGCTGATGTTGAATCATTGGTACAGGTTTTATATTAATTAGTTATTGATGGGTTACAGAGGAAATAAATGATGTTTATTAGTATTCATTTGGACCTCGTGCACACCAGAGTGTGTGTTACCGTCTATTTTTCAGTTTATCAGAGAGCAGAGTTTAAATGTACCTGCTCGTAAGGTTAATGAAAATAAAAGTTGTGCCGAATTAAATAGTTTCTATACCTGTGTTGTATTCTAATATACAGCTCCTCTAGTTTTAATATAACACCTTGGTGTTTAACCTGTTTAATATGAATTGCTTAACTTTCAATTTTCACTTCAGTATTCATAAATAAATAAGAAAAGTATTAATTACGAAATTTTTAACCCTTAAATTGACAGAGTACTCGTATCTAAAAATACACACACTTTTTAGTTGCCTTTTTGCATTTTTTTCTAAAATGATTTTTTGCGCTTAATACAACGCAAACGAGACGTGAAGTCATGATTTTTCTCACTGCAAAGTTTACGGTTTACTTTTCAAAGGCATCTTTATTTTTATTTATGCTGTAGTTTCTACTGTTACTACTACTATTATTATTTCCTTAATTATCACACTTTTATCTCAATTTGGTGAAAAAATGTGACTTAAGGTGAATCTCCATCAGAATCTTACGAATAAGAACGAAGAGTGCACCAGAGATATGTTCATATATTTCACAGACACTTTACATGCTTGAAGGCTTGGTGTCAAATAATATTTGAAATATATGTCTGTGAAATATATGAACATACTCTGGTGCACTTTTCGTTCTTATTCGTAAGATTCTGATGGAGATTCACCTTAAGTCACACTTTTTCACCAAATTGAGATATATTATATGAAAATTCAGATTCACAGCTCTCGGGGGAAGTCTAGGTTATGTGGTTTCTACTTCTACCCACCGAAAAACTCCACGTCAGCCGCCATCTTTTGGTTAAGACTGTCATGTTGCACGACTTTATGGTTCAAATAAATCTGCGCTAAGTAATTCGGAGGACTAGAGTCCTAGAGGATCAAGCTCGTTCTGGGAATTTTCGTCGCCTTATCTGGGGTCCATGGCCAAGAAGGATTTCACATGTCGATTGTATCGTGACATAAGACCAAGATTTCATACATGATTTCTAGCGATTAATTATGATCAAAGTTTTGTCTGATCACTTATTTCCCACCGCTGTTAAAGGTGAGCAACTCAACGTCTAGTATTTGAAGCGCATTATTAATAATCATTAATTATTACAGAAAAATAAAAAATAGTCGTGACATATAGAATCTATTGGGAAGTAGTTTATTAATCACGACGCGGCAAGGTCGCCGCACCCATATGTCATTGTGTCGAGATGAGATAGAAATAAATACATCTAAGTATAATTTTTATTCTACAATTAAATGCTTATGAAGTAATTTGTGTAGGCACTAGGCACGTGTATTCGTATTCTTGAAGGCTAAAGCTGTAGACCAGGCAACCTTTTAGCAACCAAGGGCCACATAGTAGCTAACAAAATAGGCTTATGCTATGATTTTTTTTTAATATATTTTAGAATGTTCGTATAGATTCGATAGTCTACTGGTAGTTTTGTTTCCTCAAAATAATATCGCTTTATGCAAATAAAAAATTGTTGAAATTTGAACGTTAAATATTCGCGCCAAAAAGGTAGGTGTCATTATCGTGACGTCATAACTGCAACATCAAACAATCGACCCTATGGTATCATATGGTTATTAGTAGTCTATACTACTTACTAAGAAGATACTATGTGCAGAAACATAGAAACGCTACATGTGCATGTCCGTCTACATTTTCAGATTTTTGCATTTGCTGTTCTGACGTCACTCACAGAAGACAAAATGGCAAATTAAAAATAAATCTTAGGTTTTTATAACAAAGTAGTGTTGTATTCGTATTTCTTATGGTAAAAACTATACAAAAAAATACTTTGATAATTTAATTTTGATATATGAAAATACCCTATTGTTACGGGCGGCACTTCTTAATGATTTTGTGACTTTTTATTGCTTTACTAGGCAACCCCAAAATTCTGAATTCAATTACCTTTATATACAAAACAGCCAAGGCTCGCAGACCGCAACCGCAAGTAAGGGTTTTGCGGGCCGCCTGTTGCCAACCTGCTGTAGACTAAGGGGCGAATCCACAGCCAAGAACCTCGCACGGTTGACTTGACAGCTTGGACCTAGAGATATGAAAGCACGGCTTCGCTCATATTTGGTGGGTTTTCGCCCTAATACGCAGCTCAAATAGCAGCAACGGCGTCTGAAATTAACAAAAGTGATTTGTATTTTGTCTGGTATCTTAACACACTCCCGGCCCGTGACGACACGTATGCGTCCCTACGCCGTAGTCGCTTTCCGCTACGTGGAAAACCACGGGATCGGCGACGAGCGTAGCGCGTAGCGATTCTGGGCAAATGTGTTAAGATACTATGTAATTATTCAGTTCGACTATGGAGCTCCAAAAGGCTAAAAGCTTACGGAACTCAAAACAATGGCAGTCTAAAACATTATTAAGATGCCCAATTGCCCATTGAACAAGATGACCCAATTTCAACGTCTGACAATGGCCTAATGGGGGCCATAAAGTTAGCGCCCACGCGTCCTATTAACATGATTATTGGAAATAATTAATAAACAATATCACTTCCATTGAAAACGGTATTATTGGACGTCTCTATGTGGTTTTATTACTATCAAGTGTACTTGAACTAGTTAATGTTATTTATAACTATACCTAATGTTGTTATTGGAGAGTTAACTTCCTTGAAATGGTACTAAAATTAAAGGATTTAAGTTAAAATTATAAATTGTCATTCCTGGGCCCTTTTTCACCATCTTGACAATTGTCACCTGACAATGACAATTCCACGTACATTGCAACGAACTAACAAAATGTGGATCGATGTAGGTCTGAAATAAAGATATTTTATTTTATTTTATTTATTGCTGGGTCAATAAGTTGTCCAGCAACCAACTTAACCTGTCAACGCAGCCATGTCAGTCGAACTGTCATTGTCAGGCGACAATTGTCGATTTGGTGAAATAGGGGTCTGGTGGTCGATTGCTAGCGCTCTTCCTACATAAGTTGGTCGATCACGTAACGCATTGTACGCGCGTCGGCTAGATCTAAATGTCAATTTTTATATGGAAAAATGACAGTTGGATCTACACGGCGCTCGTTCGGAACGTTACGTGATTACCCCCAGGGTCATGTATGGGAAAATGACAGTTGATAACTCGCGCTAGAACGGGCCGTATCCGGCCCGGGGCCGTTTTCTGAGAAAAACGAAGGCGTTTTTGCGCGGCCGAGCCATACTTAAGCCCGGCCGATCCTGTGGATCATCCACCGCCGAGGCTCGGAAGCGGCTCGGTGTCGGCACGGCTGGGCCATTAGAAAACGGCTTGGGTATGGCTCGGCCATTAGAAAACGGCCCGGGTCGGACACGGCCCGTTCTAGCGTGAGTCATCCTTAAGTTGCCCTAACGCTCGTCTGAATAGTTACGCAAATAACCATTTGTTGATAGTTAAGAATATGGAAGTAAATAATATTCACAAGTTTGGAACAGGCCAACTTCGCAATTGTAGAGCTTGTGGGTTGTAAAATGAATGGAAATAGAGCATCCAAAATGTGTAGGTGTCTTATAAGTATTATAACATGTGTGTCAATCTCCGCTATGACTTATAAATACGTTGCATTCCGATGCCCAGCAGGTCCATCACGTAACGCATTGTAGGTACGTTAGTTAGATCTAAATAGCCAATTTTTACATGGAAAAATGACAGTTGAGTTGTCCTAACGCGCGTTCGAAACGTTACGTGATTCAGCCTGCCTGTAATCGCCCACTGCTGAGCATATGCCTCTCTTCGAGTACGCCACTTAAACCGTCCCGTGCAAGTCTCATCCAGAAATGACCCCTCACGAATATACCCCTACGTGATTTCCAAACCCCGGATGACGGGAGCAAAAATGCGTTGACAGCTTTATAGTGCAAGGACACACATTTTATATCATTGTGTAACAACCTGACATGTAAGATAATAAGTTTGATATATAAATTTCTGATTCAATAATTTGTTCGTATGGATGTTGATAGAATAGTCGATATTTAACTAAGCACTAGTGACAAGTGCATTTTTGCTCCCGTGGTCCGGGGTTTGGTGATTACCCCTCAGGATTAACAATGTTATCTGAGTTATTTCATATCATTTACCATCGAATTATATTATTGTTTATACATATACCAGCAGCTGTGACCTACCTATTTTCCAAAGAACTAGTCCATTAAGTATCCTTAGATTAATTTTATGTTTGTAAGAGATAAATGATACCTAATCTTATCTATTAAAGTTATTGTGGAATGCAGTGTAGTGGATACAATGATCGTTCTAGAATTACTTGGTTTATAGCAAGGCATAAACAGATCCATGAAAGGATATTGATAAACTATAGGGACTTTATTGGCGTGTATATTATGAAAACCTATTGTCAATTTATTACTGTTACACGTTTGCACGCAAAACCGATGGCCGTTGGGGCGGAAAGGTTCTCGAGTGACGACCACGTACCGTCAGGCGCAGCGTAGGTTGTGTCCCCTAATATTTATTATTTATTTATTTATACATTAAACAAACAAAGTTAGATAAAGCCTGGAAATTGATTTCACGGAAGAAATTTCAAGGTTTTCCCAGAATTCTCATTTGTTCAGTATTCCTTATCGCAGTTGTAATGAATGTGGCTGTGTTCGTAAAAATATATAAATGCTGGCGGAATGATATTGATATTGTTGGTTATTCGAGCAATAATCGTAATAAACTACTGTTTATTAGTAAATGACGGTAGCCGGATTTGGAGCTGAAGTCGCATACTATCGTTACAGGGTTGTCCATCGAACTGTAACCAAGAGGGAAAAATACTGTTTTGATTTTGATCAAAGCGGGGGTAAAAAGATAAACAAATATATTTTGTTTTTGGTCATCATCTGCGAAGAAATTCAGAAGGTGTATGTGAAGCTCTCAACCCGCACTGGCCCAGCTTTGGGACTACTGCCCGTTCCCTCTCATCCATAAGAGGAGGCTTATGCCCAGCAGTGGGACTGGGACGTATATAGGCTGATTTATTATTCTTATTATAATTATATTTAGCGCAAATCTAGCTCTTGTGTTACAACTTACAACGTTTTCGCTCGATGTGCCGAATTCCAAGTCATGTTTCCAGAATGTCACAGAGATGAGAGAGATGCCACTTTCCCGTCTCTGCTTTTCAAAACCAGTATAACACAGTCATGGAACAAAAGCAATTCCTCGATCCAAGGATCATATGTCAGCCAAGCCGACCTTTCTTAAATTTTATAAGTGCACTAATTGCCAAGTCAGCAAAACTAGAATATAAATTATTAAAATAAATATTAGTCGACACCCTTTTGGCATAGAACGTCAGATTAAAGTTATTATTCCAATTTGGTCGAATTGGGCTTAAATATTTTATTCTAGGAGATTTCTGGAAACCCTTACTCAATTCGTCGAGCTGACGATAACTTAAATACGAGGGCGGAGTGATAAGTCTGGTAAAAAATAAACTATTTGTTTTATTTTGGCCAAAGTAAATATTTATTTTTCAACGTAGTCTCCTTCTAACTCAATGCACTTATCCCATCGTTTTTCTAGCTTTTCGATTCCCTCCGTATAGTACAGTTTCTCCAACCCTTCAAAATAAGCATTGGTTTCTTCGATGATTTCCTCGTTGGAACGAAATCTTTTTCCGCCAAGCCATTTCTTCAAGTTGGGGAAAAGAAAATAATCGCAGGGGGCCAAATCTGGAGAATAAGGCGGGTGCGGGACCAATTCGTAATGTAACTCGTGGATTTTAGCCATAGCAACTGCACAAGTGTGCACCCGTGCGTTGTCTTGGTGAAAAAGAATTTTCTTCCTCGCTAAATGGGGTCGTTTTTCCATCAAAACTTGATGGAATCGCTGTAATAAACTAGCATAATATTCGCCGTCGATTGTTTTGCCTTTTTGAAGGTAATCAATATATATTACACCACGAGCATCCCAGAAGACAGTAGCCATAACTTTATTCGCCGATAAAACTGCTTTGGCCTTCTTCGGTGCAGGTTCACCTGAAGCAATCCATTGTTTCGCCTGCTCCTTGGTTTCTGGTGTATGATGATGTATCCAGGTTTCGTCAACTGTTATGAAACGACGCATAAAGTCCTTTTTATTAAGCTTAAACTTCGCCAAACATTCCTCAGAAATGGTCACTCTAGTACGTTTTTGGTCCACTGTGAGCAATCGCGGCACCCAACGGGCGGATAGCTTCTTCATTTCCAAATAAGAGTGTAGGATATTACAAACCCGTTCGTCTGAAATGCTTACAATAACAGCTATCTCACGGACTTTAACTCTTCGGTCATTCAATACGATATCATGGATTTTCGTGATCATCTCTGGTGTAGTGACCTCAACTGGCCGTCCGGGTCGGTCGGCGTCAACAGTGCTTGTACGACCACAACGAAAATCAGTAAACCACTTGTGAATCATTTTAATCGACGGGCCAGAGTCTTCGTAATATTTTTCTAGGCTTTTTTTTGTCTCTGTAATAGTTTTTTTTCGCAAAAAATAATGTTTGATCAGAACACGAAACTCACTTTTCTCCATGTTTGCAAACGTCAAAGCGATATTTTTTCTTTTTTATCAAAACTTTTTATTTCGTCATGCGAACTGGCTGAAAATATAATATTTAACCTCAAGAAGGTTCGACTACAAGTGGACATCATTGAATTTATGAACACATTATCTTGAATATTATTTTTACCAGACTTATCACTCCGCCCTCGTAAAATAGATCTTATCGTATATAAAGTCACTATTGACTGTAATCATTAATTTAAACGACAACGTCTATTGTAAGTAATCTGGTTCAGTAGGGGATATATTAAGTTGCTTTCAAGGGTGTAATAAGCGAGAAACTTAATACCGCTCCTACGAGTAAGTGTGCTATAAATTGTTATGGAGTGGCGCGTGTTTGAATGTCGGGCACATTGGAGCCTATTGCATTAGGGTTTATTCAGCATTACGGCTGCGTAGCCATTTAGAAGTTTTCTTATGTATTTCTGTAAAATGGAGTGAAAGACCCCAGAAGTTCGGGTATCTTCAGGCGTGGCGAAAGGTAGGTAAGGCCTACAATACCTATTGTAGTACTGTTTAGTTCGTTTACTCTGCCAGTGATAATTAAAACCAATGCATTAATGGCGTAATTCTATAATTTTACTGACTGAGTCATAAATATCTGTACATTGTCATAGGTACAAGCGCCCGACTACGACAGAGTCGAAATATGTTGTGTGTGTTGTGGGATATGTTTTCAACACATAAATACAAACATAGAATAAAACATATCCTTTCCTTTTGACTCCGCCCTATGACAATGTACAGATATTTATGCTGTGTTCCACAGTAGCGTACGTAAGATACTGAACCGATTTTGATAAACAAGGTGACAATCGATTCTAAATTATGCTCCGGGCGATACAGGCTCTACCTTCTGAATGTTTTATGTTTGTTGGATTGCGTATAGTACAAATTGAAATGTTTTGATTATTAGGTATAGGTACGTCTACCTACGTCTGTTTCAAATAGCAGTTTTTATAAAAAGTATGTTTACCCATTTCAAATGAAAGTACTACTACCTAACGGTACTAACAGAATCCCGATAGGTAACAATATTTTTAAACATACTTACCTAAAGCTTGCAGTGCACACGTGAGAACGTTTGCATATGCGAAGTCAAACCCGCTGACATTTTCCAACTGCGGGTCACTAATATATGTAGTAGGTACCTAATGTTAATTTTTCACGACTATTAGCTAAAACTTGACTCGGCAAGACGCAAAATATTGATTATTATCTTCTCGGACGGCCCCAAATGCAATTAACGTGCCTCGAGGTCGCGCCGCATTGTAAATATCCGCTAGTTTATTGTTAGCTTTTTGGGGTTCTTTGGCTATAAACTGGCTGCTTGTTAATGTGGTAGGTATATTTTGTTCCGTAAAGGTAACTTTTCACCACAGTTGTCGCGAAGCCACTTCTGATCACTCTCATGGCCGCGAATGAGTACCTATAGCACTCTAGCTTAGGTGAACGTATTAGCACATATGCATCTATAAACATACTCTAAAAACTTGCGGAATCCTTTATATATCTGACATATGGGCTGCCGCCTCGTGCGTACCAGCTCCATATGAGGTCCTTTGTCCCCGAGAATGTCCTCCAACCTCCCCTTATAGACATCCCTAACCACACAACTGATACTGTTCCAATCCACACGCTACTGATCCAGTTATAATCACCCGGGTGCACCCCTGATTGATACTGATATGGACTGAGGCTGAGACTACCGAACCTGAGACGTTGTTACACTTGTTACTAATCCTCTCACACTGAAGAACTCCACACTAAGAACCGTGTTATCGCATGTACGTGATCTGTAGGAAAACCTTATTCATATACATGATAAACCGTCACGCCTCTCAAAGAGAATAAGACATGTAGCCGCACATAAATACATCACATCATAAAAAGTCATCGTCCGATCTGTGTAAATGATATTAAATCGTAACAATATCATAGGATGCATCGAAAGTGATTATGGAAAGAGCTCACCCTGGTTTTCCTCCAAATTTAACACTACAAATCTGCACGTAACTGTTCGTTCACAATCTAGTTGTCAGGAACTCAGACTCCTCGCCTACCCGTCCACATTATAAGCATGATTTCTTGTAGGTGTTGCTACATGAAATAAATCGGCTGTTTGTGACATCATTATTAACATCGTCATAAATGTAAGTATACTATCGTGAATCATGACTATTCACGACAACAGTGCCAAATTAATAAAAAAAAAGAAAGGATGCAATTGAGTTTTGTGACTATACATTATTCATTAATTCCGTCGTAAATTGTTTTAACACTTTACAATACGTAAGTACCTAATTTGATCATCGGCCACCGATCCTACTGGTAAGAAATTCATTGCATTGCTTTGAAAACTTGGCTGGGGCGATAGATAGGTAAGTCATCGTGAAATGCTCCATATTAGGCCCATACTTGTGTACATACCCACTCCTAATTACAGATGATGGACAAGATGTCAACTGATTCCCAAGTGTAAATAAAGCGCTCAACTCCGTCCAATCCAATCACGGTATTAAACAATCAATACAACCACTCTTTATAGGCCTGCAAACGGTAAATATGGCGCCAGCAATTGTCATCCCATAGAAAACTGTCAAACTTTATAATATACAATCAGAGGGGTAATCACGTAACGTTAAAAAGTGACATTTAGACTTACCTGACGCGCGTACAATGCGTTACGTGACCGACCTGCAGATTTTGATTTTACATACGATTACGGACGGTTTTGAAACAAGTGACCCTTAATGCACTCGCAGCTATTTTATCAATTCCATAACTCAATTTCGAGCCACGCTTACAAACTAAATAAATGTTACATTACATAACAGACGTAACACCATTGCAACGCTACAGCTGATAAAACAATGGAACTCCACGCAATGAAATCACTTACACTTGACCAATATTTAGTACGCACAGCGTGGGCGGCAACAGAATAGCTTAATATTGATCGTCTTGAAGCGCACTTAACGTGTCAACATAATGAATCTGGTTTCCGCAATTTGCGTTATCAAACCTGACATTGGGTGGCTTTCGGGTGTGGGCAGGATTAGGCGCGGACCACTATAAATATGTCTATATAGGTCATGTCCAGAGACGGCTTTATAATGGTTTTTCATGGTTGATTGATCGTGCTGTATTGTACTACTTTTAATTAGTTTTGTAAAGATACAATATTGTTATAATATATTGCCATACCTGACTGCAATACGGCCACATACTTTCGAGATGTGACCGTATTGTAATGTGCAATATAGCCACATCTCAAATGTGTTTCAATTTTGAGATGTGGTCGTATTGCAGTCATTAGGCGAATTAGATCCTGGACCAAACTAAATTATCATTAAACATTTGAACGCGACGACTGTTTTATCAAACCCTGAGCGTGTTCATTTTATTATTAACGTCACCCTAGGCCGTAGGAGAAAATCTCACGTCCTGGCATTATTTATGGCCCTCACCTTTGGTTCGGGCCACAAACACCTACGATCTGGGGCATTCACGAATTCGCCGCCCTAGGTATGTAATATACTATTTCGACCGCCCTTGGCTGGATTACCTATTGCACGAGCGAGCGAAGCGAACGAAGTTCTATGCTTCAGCTTGGGCTGAAAATCATTTGTCTGTCCAGCCGGCGTCCGCTGTCCGGTGTCTGTCCCGGTATGCTCCTCTTCAGGTCGCATTTCTCTTACTGTATAAATACTTATTTGTGAGCAGGTTCGTTAATTATATTTTTTTGTTGAGTCACTGTTTCAAAATTAAAAGTTCGCTCACAGAAACACTAGTTTATGTATTTTCAATTTGTAAAAACCAGCAGTGGCGTTAATATTTATTTTTATTTAATTGCATATTTTATTTCTCCACTTTCCGCATGACCGTCAAAAGTTGCAGCGTTCCTGTCTGGCCAAACATTGCAACTTGAATAATCAATAAATCACGAGCTATGGCAATATTTGTTTACATTACGCAAACCCGAAATACTTATCGCGCGATATCACGCCACGTTTTTATGTTCGAGTGTTTGTTTTCATATTCTTTCGGAATCGCAAGAGCAA
This sequence comes from Epinotia nisella, assembly GCA_932294315.1. NCBI lineage: Eukaryota > Metazoa > Arthropoda > Insecta > Lepidoptera > Tortricidae > Epinotia > Epinotia nisella. Next base: position 14,045,288 of record OW028687.1, on the reverse strand, counting down.
CATGATTTCCTAAACTCTTTAAAGTTATTCTCCGTATAATAACTTATGTTATTGATTTGTATTTTCATTTAAAATAGTATTTGCAATGTTTCATTTCCCCTGGTATGGTGGGGTCAATTACCAACCTAGTGCCTATTTATCAGTCGTGCGGTCGCCATTAAAATACATCTCAATGTAAGGGTGCTGAAAAATATCAGAACTCTTTTTTTTTTACTATAAGCCTATTAACCAACTTGACAGTTGTCAAAAGACAATGACAATTCGTCTTATATCATGCATTTCCCAGTCGACAAGCAAAGATAGTCGTTTGGCACTATCGTTGTCTATGAACCCTGAAAAATACAGCGCACTTCGCCGAACCTGCACGACTGTGACGACCTATTTTTACTAGTAGACCCTTGTAGAGGGAGCAGTGCAGGCCGAATTGTCATAGCCAATTGTTAATTTTCAAATGGGTGGAATAATGCCCTAGCTTTTGTTAATAATTTGACATTTAAAAATATTTTACCACATACATTGTATCATTTGAATATGATTTAAATTGTTCCTTAATTAAAATTATTTTGCATTGTTCATATTTCGATTGACTATTATTGTTTTTTTGACAATTGATAGATCCGCAGCAGAACCAAGGTAAGCGATATATATAGCCCTCCGAATCGCTAAAATTAAGTGACAGTGGATTGCACGTTGCACGTTGAACCGATGGCCGTTGGGGCGGAAAGGTTCTCGAGTGGCGACCACGTACCGGAAGACGCGGCGTGGGTAGGCCCAAGGTGGACTGATGACCTGGTAAAGGTCGCGGGAGTCCGCTGGATGCGGGTGGCACAGGACCGGTCATTGTGGCACTTTTTGGGGGTGGCCTATGTCCACCAGTGGACGTCTTTCAGCTGATATTATGATGATGATGATGATTATTGTTTTTTTATTCTTGTATAAGAATAAAAAAACTCAGTGAGTGTATACTCTGACGATCATTATCGATCGTCAAGATAAGATAATAATATTTTATGAAAATAAATTTGATGAGGACGGTATTCCACACTAAATACAGATTAGCATTAGAGCGGATATGATCTCACGCCAGCGTTTCTATCTTCGATGTTAATATATGAATACTATCGCGTCGTGTCATTTTGCACCGGGAACGGGTTTTTAAGTCCCATTAACACTGCCCCGTGGCGGCTGCGCCCGCGCCGAACTGGTTCCACGCCCACAAAACTTTAAAACTCGATGGCATTTGCTAAAGTTTAAAAGTCGAAAATATTTGGAGGTGAAGCTCACTATCAGACAATATTGCATATCGAAGGATTTTAATGGGTCAATTAGAAATATAGCAGTTTCATTTGAACTCTATATTTGGCAATACATCTTCAAATTATTCAAAGCAAAACCGACAATTTTTTTTAATTTGTCTAGTTTAGGGTTAATGTTCCCACGTGTCAGAATGATCACGTAAAAATATCCTGACATCAAATTGTTATGCGCGCAGCACTCATTGGTATGCGATATGTTGAGTTAGATTTATCTCAGAGGCCGGTATTCATAAAGCTTACCTAGTGAAAACTTGCTATCAGAATAATTTATAGTACATACCTAATGGTACACTGTGATGATGTTATCTGTCTTTTTTTTGCAATAGACAATCATAGAGTGAGATAGGGTTGTTAACGTACCACATAACTGAACATCCAAAATAAATAACAATTTTAGTTCCTGTTTGTTATCGAAATGATCATCAAATTTTGGAAATAATTATATGATATGATAATACAATAGCCGGGAAGTCTGGATTAAGTAAAAATACAGGTTAAGTTTTTCCAAAACATTTCATATTTTGCAATGGAATTACTTCTTTCGTCATGTTCTAAAATTGAAATTTTTATAACGGTGTGCGATCAATGAAATTATGTTCTTATCTTACCATGTAAAACGGAACGTATATATAAACGTCATTGTGTGCGATACGCTGTCCAGCCCTCGCTAAAGCACAGGAGGTTACCATAGATAGACAAACTTCGTTTCGCGCCAAATTGACAGTGGCGCCCGTGCCCGTCGTCTCTCCCTTGACAAACGTTGCAAAATATCGCAACAACCGGCAGATCCGACTCTATAGCTAGATTGAGATATGTTTATTGTTGTCCCACTCTAACTATAATAGATTGCGACGTTTGTAGAAGTTGTTACGAACGTCGGGTTCAAGTTACGCTAGTCGTGATGTGAGAAGAAACAGGAATAGAAGCTAAGAAAGAGTATATTAATCGCAGCTGTTTTTGTTATGAATCGCCCCCATAAATGAGACTGTTAAATCTGTAAAATAATTAAAATTGATTATTCGCTATTGCTTTTAATTAGTTTTCATTTGATTATTAGGTACAATTAAACATTTATTACCTTACTATAGCAGCATCATAAATATGGGAATATTTTAATAGTTAAACCTACTTCATTGTTCCTAAAGTGTAGGTTAATAATTATTTATTTATGATTTTTATGACAAGCTGATCGCGCGGGTTCGTCCGCGTATTGCAAAGAACACAGGCAAACCAGCGGGCTTAACCATGCCTATGTCGATCCAAAAAGTCCAATCTAGACACAGGTGAAAGATTTTTTGGAATCCGATGTGGAGTTCCGGATATTACCCCGTACATACAAAATTACAACCTTCACACAGTCTTCACTTCAGTCTTTCACAGTCTTTATAATATTAGTAAGTATAGTCTAGTATTTTTTTTATATTAGGACTTTCCGGATGGACATGTTAGACTATATTTTATCATGCGGCTTTGCACGGGCTGATATCTAGTCTATACCACACATTATTGAGAAAAGGAAAATTGCTCATTCCATACAATGCTACAAGCCACGCGTAAAAATTAATATCGTCGCCGGTACCTCATAGTTCCTATTAATAAAAACAGATGGCGTTGTTTCAATCTAAACTAGTGCCATCTATCGAATATAATCTTTTTCTATACTAATATTATAAAGAGGAAAAGTCTGTCAGATTGTGGCTGTGTAAGTTTATATGTTTCGGGTAATATGTATACGGAACCCCTTATCCGATTTCAAAAATAATTTCACGTGCTTGTAGAATGGACTTTCTGGATGGTTATAGGCTATATTTTATCCAGTGTGTTTGCCTGCGTTCTTTGCAATACGCGGGCGAAGCCGCGCGCGGACAGCTAGTGCTCAATAAATCTGCCGTATGCCTTTCATTTGAACAGTGCCGGTGCCGACTCTTATGCATCAAGGCGAAGAATATAATTTCCAGATATTATCAGTGCAAGTGCAACTACGGGATGCAATTTACGTATGACATTGTATTTAGTATAATATGGATTGACTTATTACAAGGGAACAAGCATGTTTAAACATAAATCACAAAATGATCTCATAATAACCACATTGTTGGTTGGATATGGTGCTTCGCGGTTATAATTCTAGGAAGCATAATATTTAAGTAATGCGTAAAATTAAGTGCAAAGAAAAACACTGCGGCAAGCAAAAACAGTGCTGCCAACTGGTGACTACTGACTACTGAATTCTAAAATAACCTCGAAAAATTCATACATATAAAAATATTGCTAATTTCTGACCGAGTACCAGCTTAGCATTTACTCGTAGTTCATTCCATATAATATGTTGGCAGCAATGCACAATGCACAGCAATTTGCTTTATCTCGTGCCATCTGGATTTACTTGACAAATGGGCACGTTAAAGTACCTGAGTTACCTACTCTGTAATACTAATTACAGTGTGCTTTGTGAGACTCCAGGTATTATCATTTTATTGGTTTCCTGTCGTAAATCGTTCGAGGTCAACTGCAAATGCGGCGTGAATAGTGTGATCAATAGGATGGCTGCATTTTCCGAACAAGTAGGTGGAGTATAGTTTTCTACAAGGACACATACATATACTATAAAGATGTAATTTTTCACCTCATACAAGATGACAGCGATAAGACATAAAATACGACTGTAGTTCTCACCGTTACTCATAGGTACCTCGATTTTAAGTATAATCCTATTGATAACAACTTTAACACCCAACTAATAAGGGCTATTTTCGACTGGCAGTGCAATAATTTAGTTTATTCACGTGTGCGGTAATGGCTACGCAAACTCAGAATGTAAATAAACCAATAAAACATGATATTTTCATAAAAATACATTTGAAGCATATATTAACATTCTAATCGGATACTCACATTAATCGTGCCTACACATATAGCCGTGCATAAATGTTAATAACTATAGACATAAAATCGGTGAAGGCTATTTAAAACTTATCTTAGCATATTTAATGTAAAGTAGTAAATACATCTACCTAGACGATAGTAGCTTTATACCTACTGTCCATTGTAATTTATATACATATAACATTATAATGAAGCCGATATCATCTGTAGGTATACTCGTCTCGTAGGTACGTACGTAGATTATCATCTTACACATTTTTGTCTTCATTCTGTGCAGCATATACGCCTTTAAACTACCAAACAAACTGTTTTTTCGTTGGTTCCATTCGTATTCATGTTCTCTAGCTTTAAAAAGAATTTATGTTTACGATAGAGTTGACTACCCATTTTTCTTTTCATGAACAATTTCTAAATTGATCCCCAACCTAGTGCCATATCTCAAAATTAAAACACAATTGAGATGTGGCCCTATTGCACACTGCAACGCGGTCACATATCAAAAGTAAAATATATTTGAGATGTGGCCCTATAGCACACTGCAACGCGGTCACATATCAAAAGTAAAATATATTTGAGATGTGGCCCTATAGCACACTGCAACGCGGTCACATATCAAAAGTAAAATATTTGAGATGTGGCCCTATAGCACACTGCAACGCGGTCACATCTTAAAAGTAAAATATATTTGAGATGTGGCCGTATTGCAGGCACTAGGCGAATGGCATTGTGAAAAAAACCCCGTGAGCACAGCAGTTCTGTATCTATCCGAAGTTAGTATTCTATTCCTGGTATACCTACATTTATGATGTGTAATCGTAGCTCAATAAAGTCGGTTTTAGCGCAGCCGGACACATTAAGGAACGTTAGATATTGTCGATATTATTCTTCGAGCAAGTATAAAAACGTCGGACGTCTGTTACCAATCACATTTCCTAATCTCCGGATACAACACGACTCACGAATTATAAATGAATAGAAATGGCCTGTTAGTTTATATCATGTGTGACGAGAATAAAAATTCTGCTACTAAGTAGTATCAAATTTATATTATGCAAACTACCTTCATTTACATCGATTATTGTTTTAATCATGCTCTATACATAGCAAAAAAAAACTGGTATTTAATAAATGAGATTATGCGATGCAATACCGAAGCGATAAAATGTGGCGAACATATGTAGAGTTTAAAATAACTTGTTTTCGTAAAACTACCGGAGAGCGAAAAATGAAGAAACACAATTCGACATTTCGTAAAATGAGAAAAATTACAAAAAAAATGACACAAACATCCATTAACATGTTATTAATAACAAATAAAGACACCTGTTCAATAATTAAACAACCAAGTACCTACTGCCTATAATATTGTTAGACTACGAACGAATACGTGGGCGTTAAGCCCGACACTTGAATTGCAAATATATTTTTTTCGAAGCCAGACGAGAAAATCGGGTGAACAATACGTTGCCAAACTTCCTTTGTTCCTTATATGCGAATACCTATAATATACGAGGAGGCGCCGAATAACAGAATATTGAAAAAGAAGACACGACAGTTTGTACTGAATAGTAGATTGTGTCTCAAGCGAGCAAAATTATATATTTACGGCGTGAGCGGTATATTGAATCCTGTGTGAAACGAAAGATGCTACAACAGAATCCCGGGCGTAGGCGTAGCGAGACCGAAAGTAGAATGAGCGTAACGAGGTATTTAAGTGTTTATTAAATAATTTTGCTACCGAGTAGCACATACTGCTTTTCACACCTTTTATGAGAAAAATTGAATTCCCTCTTGATGACTCTTTTCTGAATATTAGGTGTGAAAACACTTTTATTTATCCGCCCTGTTTCCATGCGATAGAAATGCATTACAATTTCAACTCTACACACGTATAGGTAAGTCATAAAATCAAAAGTTGCGAAGGACATTCAAGAAATTTGACCGTAGGATAACCTAGAGGTTGAAGACATATGAAAGTATTACATAATAAGAGGAATTCCCCTAGAACTCTAGTAATGTTAAATGTCCTGTTAAATATTCAGTAGATGTACCTGATGATGTATGTATAATGCGACAGTAATATCATTGTCAAATGTGTCAAACGCCTTAAATTAGTACGATGTCCTAATCTTGACACGCCAATAAAGAAAGTAACTGTTCCATAAAGAATTGGACTGTTTTTTTTAACAGCTGAACTTCTACAAGCAGAATATCATAAAAAAGTTAAATTATAAATCTCGTCCAAATTGAAATTTTGAAGTGTGAATGAATGAAGTCAAAGTGTTTGATATACCTTTACTTCCTTCTGCTTGATCAGTTGTATTGTGTGTATTGAAGAAAAATAATAATTGTGCCAGTATCATTATCGTTTTACCGCGTTAAAAACGGTGTTGCAACACGCTGTTTTTTTTTTAATTTTCCGCTCTTTTCTAGGCTCATATTTTACTGGCCAGACTCTAGATACTTACTGCAGCTGAAGCTTTGCTTGTCAGTATCTTATTGGGCTTTCTTTATTCAATTTTATTCCCAATGCGGACAACACTTGAAAATATCCCGCACCATCTATATACCTCGCTGCTCTATGGCCGGCTTATGGCGAACACACCCACCGACGAACCCACGGGCCGAACAGCGGCCGTCCGATTCGAGTTTTTGTCCGCCGCAGTGTCAAGGACACTTCTGTTACCACGTTCCGAATACGCGGTTATATTTAACGTCGAGGTTTAGAGAAAGAAGCGCTGCTATTTTGTACGAAGATATGTTCAGTTGTTTACACTTTTGGACCTTATTCCTTTGCAATAAGGCGAATTTATAGATACATGTTTTTGACGTCGTACATCTGCTTCGAAATGGCTTCTATGTTTTAGGCGTTTGTTTTTTGCGGCAGTTGAGGCAACATTTTTGTTGAAACTTTAACGGCTTGAAACGTGACTCTCTTAATATTGGTGTTTTGGGCAATATTTCAGTGTTTATTCGGGTCTCGGAAGCCTATCATAGACCAGACATAACCAGCACGAAGTAATGGCATTATGTTTATACGGCCTAATGGCGTTTACGCTTTGCTCTGCATAACATGTATCGGAGACAGTTCGTAATAATATCTGGAATATTGTATGAGATTACCAGACTTCAAAATGTATGTAGGTAAGCTTTTTGCACCATAGCATTTAATAATAGGATAGTACTTAGGTACCTAGGTACATATAATTAATTTCAGTGGTATAAAAAGCTTTTTAAAGTATCCTTCTTCGATTCTGATTCACAGTTCACTTATTTCTGAGCATTTCTAGCATTTTTTTACATAATTACCACGTCAATTAAGTTAGCTTTCAGTATTCCTTTGTTGTTACTATATTTTTATAATTTTCAAGACAAAGGTTTGGGAGTCTTTACAATTAAGAAAGTATAAAAAAAGCAGAAACTTGAGTACCTAAATTTATTCTTAAAGTTGGTAACAAAAAAGTAAATAATACTAGCGCTGTGAGTCACGTAATTTCGGTTCGTCCATATGTAGATGGACATTTCGGCTTGCCCATTTTATCTGGGCGAACCGAAATTACGCGACTCACAGCGATCAAATTACGCAACTTAATCTACTACTCACCCTTAATTGACATGGTAACTACTTTCGTGTATGTACAAATTTATCTAGAAGTTCTCTTCTCTTTTAGTTCGATACTTCGTCATGTGCCAGTCGCAATGTAAGCGACATCGTAAAATGTTAATTAACGCTAACCGTTCGGTTATTTCGAATTTAGAACGGCTTCTTAATTACGCTTTTAATTCCAAAATCGATCTACTGTCGTTGATTGAATGTTTACGACCATCAACAATCCAGGTGGTCGTTCAATTAGGTAGATCTTCACGATTGGATCCGAGATTATTTGCATTCCAGTTTGATTAGGCGTATCGAATATGTAAACGTTGCCTTTGGTCATTCACGGCCTTAACACAACTACTTTCATTGTGATTTATAAGGACATTTGTATTTTTCTCGTAATTAAACCCAAACGTTTAGAAAACAATTTTTAGAGAACAGTAACGCGGATAATCGAAAGAGCCTTACATTTTTAAACCATTTTACAAGTAAGTTTTTATGGTCTTTGAGGCTGTAAAAACTTATATTATATGTTTGGGTTACTTATACCTAAAAAGGTGACTATGAATTGTGCTCTAAACAAGGAACTAAGTCGTGAATACTTCGTGTAGTGACACATAACCAGACATCGTAAATTTTGTAGCATTTTCAGTGCAGCATGGATGTGTTAACGGAATTGGTATAGACAATATATCAATCAAAATTGTTAATTAAGGTATGTAGGTATTCGTTATTTGTATTTTGTATAAAATAGTTCTATTAGAATTTAATTCAACATGATCCTAAGGTAGGTATTAATGTTATTAACGCTAATTAAGAATTACGACTGAAATTGTTTAATTCCCAATTAATTAATTGCCAATTCCGTTAACAACACTACGCTGCACCGAAAATGCTACAAAATTTAGGTACGATTTCTGCAGGTAACTAAAATGAAGTATTATAAATGTGTGGCCAAAGCTGCAACCGCGAACGCCCGAAAATGACAGTTCGTATAACTATCTCTGTCACTATAATCACGCAAGTGCGATAGAGACGAAGATATTCAAAACATAGTCACGGATACCTAGCCCAGATCTGCAAGAGGATAAAGCTACACTTAGCATTATTTGATAACAGGGATCAGACTTAGTGAAGTAATATTTTTTACTAACACGTTATTTTGCTCTTGTCCGTTACAATAATAAGAAACAGCATCGAAGCATCTTTGATCCAGAAACACCGTCCATACGGGCCATTAAATTAGCATGTGTAGGCGTAGATAGTGATGGGCCGTTCTCGAGAAGTTACGGGAACAAAAGAATATGGCGAGAAAGTTCTCGAGAAAGTTCTTTTGAACGGAAATTTTCGAGAAAGTGCAGGAAATACTTGAAATGTTTGTGTTTTTATAATTAAACCGTCATTGTAATGGAAATTTAACGCTAAACTAATGCATGTTCATTGCCACGGGATATTCTTTCAGTGAAATTCTCTATGTTCTCGAGAATTTCTCGAGAAACTTCTCGGGAATTTTCTCCGAAGAAAATTCTCATCTATATTTCGTGGTATTGAAAGCATTTGTAATAAGAATAAAACACATTGTGATTCGGAAACATATATTAAGCAACAGAAAACAAAGTTTTTTACTGATTTTGACTTCCCAAAGACCCTTTTGCAACTTATAGTCGGATAATTCTTGAATTAGAATAGCGTCACATTGTGCTATATTTATGATCTCTGAACAACCATCCAGGTTTTCATCATGGTTGAGAGGAGCACACCGATTTTTGGGATCCAAAATCACGGCAGCAAGGTGAAAAGGTTTCACACAGTTCTGCTTTCTAGCTTGAAATTTTTGTTTTAGATCCGTTAGAGAAAGTTCTTTAAAAACATTTCACGAATTCTCACTGTCCAATACCTCTTCTATTTCTTTGAGAGCTCGATGCACCAAATGGATTGTACAGCTATCTCCCTCCAAAATTGTGATCCATTTAACAATCGGTTTAAAAAACGTCTAATACTTTTGATTTATGCTTTTGTATTCCCTCGAACTAACTCGTCCATCTATTGCTTTTTTTCTAGCCTCTTCAACAATGTACTATAAAAGTTGTATTAATAGTTTTTTGTGATCCTCGTATTTGCATACTTCTCACAGCATGTATTAATAAAGGTCAGATTGAATGAGTGATTTATTAAAGCTTTTATTAAGTTTTCTATTGGTCATTCTTTCACTAAATACATATTAAAGCTTACCTCATCAAATGTATCGCTGTTTTCACTTGTGGGCTCATCAGAGGCATTTAAATGATGGTGGCAAGTTCCTTCGGGTTCTTTTTTTCCCAAATCACGTTTCACTTCTACGGGGCTACTTTTGCAATTAAAAACTATATGCCGCACAAATCTTGTAACATTTTTGCTCGTATAAACTGCATCACAAAACAAGCACACATATTTAATACGGTCATTGTCGGTTAAAGTCCTAAAATACTCACAAACTTTACTTTTTCTCATTTTTGACAAAGAAAAACTAGAGCATATCAATAATAGACAACTGTCCAGTTTGTTAGCATCGATGATACTGAGCAGATTTCGGTCACTTAGAAATCTGGTAGAGAATTTATCTCTTTCCTACTTATATTTTAACTAGGTAGTTAGAGAGAGACAAACGACAGTCTTTATCTACGCCACAAATACCCAAACGAGTTACGTATTCTTTTGTTTTAAAAATTACCACGTGTACCCGAAAGGACGCCGATTTTATCGCATAAGCGCGTATTTTAAAAACTACCTGCTTCTAGAGCATTGACACGAATTATTTATAAAAATAATGTTTGTTTAAGAAGGATTTGAAATATTTTATGTTTTTATTTATCACATTTTTTCCTAAATTTATTCCTCTTACATCAAAATGTAATGAAGTCGAGAACTTTCCCGAGAAACTCGGGAATAATGAGAACGTTTGCTTTAAAATTGTTTAGGATACTCTATTTAACCCAAAGTGTTTTACCAATAACTAGTCACATACAAAAATATAATTTTAACAAATAAAAGGACAAACATTTTAACGGGTTGTAACTCTATTTTAAAATTTTATCAACGGTAAAGTTCTCGAGAAGTTTCTCACCGGGAACATTTCCGAGAATCTTCTCGGTAATTTCTTTAGAGTGCAGAGAATTTAGCTCTTCCAATGTTATGTTCGGTTCAAATACGTAAAATACATATACTCGTCACTAATACAAAGGTAACAATGGAACAAGAAATATAAGTATCTGCATATTTAGGGAACTTTCTCAAAAATTTCCTTTCAAAGAGAACATTCTCGAGAAACAAAGAACTTTCTCAAGAGAAGGAATTCTCGAGCACGGGAATGTTCTCGCCGGCACATCACTAGGCGTAGATGGTTGTAAAACATTGATAAAAAACTAACTATGCTTGCTTGGTATAATTTTGGTATATGTAGTTACTTGAAGATATATAATTGGCATAATTACTGATTTGACTCCACCAAAGGTCTTGGCTGTTAGCTCCATAGGTCATATAGATCACAATTTACCATAAATTTCTGAACAAGATCTAACTGAAACTTATAATGTAATTTCAATAGAGTACAACCCAGGTTAATATGTTTCCTTAACTAACAGATGGAATAAATGAGAGGACAGAGAGATAGGTAAACCTATTCGGGTATTTACCTACTTACATAGGAACATTGCGCTGACAATATTTTCAGCTACCTAAGTACCTACGGAACATAGAAAAGAAATTTTATTAGTGACACTCAAAAAAGAAGAAACAAAAAACAAAAGAAACAACGATTTAGTGCAATATACTTAACTACAATTTTAGTTTTTAGTCTTAAGTTGCATGTTTTTTTTTATTTTTTTGTCACAGTCCTCGTACAACTTTTACTGACAATTCTGTATGTATGTTAATGCAATCCCTCCAAAAACATATTAAGAATATATATGCGTGGTTGTCAACTTCGCTAAATGGGTGCCAAGTTCAGTAGGTAATCAAAAAATAAAATGTATTCTTAAGAACATCAATTTCTTATTTTTTCTACTAGGTAACTATAATATACAAATCAGTGATAAAAATGCCGATTTTTAGACGTTAATATCTCAATAACCGTTTTATCTGTATATATAAAATTTCGGGCTTTAGTTAATATAAGGAGCTTTAATATATATACCAAATTTCATGTTTCTATATTAAATAGATTTTGAGTTATTAAGGAGTCAAAAGTGGCTCCAAATGGTTCGTGTAATATAACATACGGCTGTCACGGCTGCTGCGTCGCCAATTCCTTTTGGCTGTGAACTTGGCTGGTCACGCTGCCGCGTGTCTAGATAAAGTTACGAGTATATCTATCTATGTGGTAGATTCATTGAAGAAGTTTTCGAACGAGACTTATTAATTTTGCATTACCAAAAGGTTCAGGTAACGTGTTGAACGCAATTCTATGAACATCGTGCGTAGCTCGACAGTTATTAATGGTCAGGTGTTATTTACCTTCAAACACGTTAAAGTGTATAATATAATCAGCACTATTGTAACTAAACAATAGGCCCTTGTTTTGGTCTCCATTTTATTACGCTTAATCGTTTTGTTGGAGCTTAATGTATTTTGTTTTGGCTGTAAAACTGATTGTTATGTTAATCTTATTGTAATGCAAGTCGTTGTGCGAGTTGAAGTTGAAGGTAAATAATAGAGTGACTTGCTATGTGTTTCACTGGAAATACTACAGTTCAGTAGGCTTCTTCGAATTTGAGGAACATCGGGGCTGATATGCACTTACCCACAATTTACACAAGGCAAACCAGTATCCTACATATGTTAGGTAAATGTAAATACCAATGTCATTTTTTGCATGGGAAAATGATAATTCAGTTGTCCTAACACTCGTTCGAAAAATTATACAATTACCCTTTGATTACGCATCGTTGCAATGGATGGTACCCTCAGTTCCTTGCTAACGTCAACGACGACAATATTTATAATTTTATTCGAATTCATTTGTTCAGTGTGTGTCAACCGGGTGACCCAGTTTGGACCCGGCCCATCGTAGCGCGTCTGATTAATGGGACTCCACTTAATTGCATTATCCCTGCTTCCCTAGTACTTTTCGTGACGCGCGATAGATAGAGATAATTACTAATTTTTTTTCTCTTTCTGATAGGCGTTTAACAACTACAATAATAATGATGCTGCTTATGTTACGTGATATTTTTAAAAAATTTGATAGGTACAGTCAAGAGCAAAAGTAAGTTATCACTTGTACCTTATTCCATTGCAATAAGGTGAGAAAATGATAACCTACTTTTGCTGTTGACTATACCTACTAGTTTTTTCAACAATCACTACAATGCTGCTGCTGCTGCCAATGTTACGTTATGATATTCATTTAAACATGAGCATGATTTTTCACGAGATTAGAAATAGAGATTGTGCGCGATCTTTGTATATAAATAAAAGTGTTGGTTCTCCTAATTAATAAATAATTATAAATAAAAAGAGTTAGGTACCTACAACCTACCAAATTAATATGCTTATTCGTATGCTCAGCAAAAAAAACGTAGGTATATAAAACTGAGTTGGTCACTTCAACTTCCAAGTATAAAGTCTTGTGCATGCCTATAGTCACAATCACGTGTAAAGACTGAATCGAATAACTATAAACTCGCAATTAATTCATCTAGGAGCTTCTCCGCCTCACACTGACATTGTTAAAACACTCTTATTTACATTACAATAGAGATTAAAATACTCATCACTAGTGGGATTTCAACTCACTGTGAAAATATAGTAGAGAAATAGTAGAATTAAAAGAGGAAAACCGCATTAAATACAGAAACGTGATTAATTCACGTACACAAACACGTTTGCCTATTTATTTCTAATACCAATTGTGCATTTTCATAATTGTCTAGCCGTACCTATGTGAATGGAACGATGACAAACCATTAGTCAGGGTAAGACAGCAATGGATTGTTTGGTACTAACATGATTTTCTAGCAAAAATACCCAAGTTGGGCCCTCCGGTCCGTGGTCGCTACTCGGGAATATTTCCGCCCCAACGGCCATCGGTTCTTCGTGCAATGTGCCCTGCCCACTGCCACTTAAGTTTAGCGATTCGGAGGGCTATATTATAATCCAAACACAAGTTATGAGGGTTCAAAGAAACGACGAAGTGCTTCGAGAAAAGGTAGGTAGTGCCTGCCCTTACGCTTCGTGTGGCTCGTCTTGGCGGGGGCTCTACCGTGCCCCCAGATGTTTTAATTTTATTGCATAGTTTTATATACATCTGTGTGTATATATATTATATTTCCTTTGATTTTCGGTAAGCTTTGTTTGTTACGAATAAATAATAAATTGTTTATTATTTAATTATTTAAATTATTTATTTATTACTTGTTGATGAATGTGCTATAAAGTAACAGCTGGCATTAAAAACTTGTACCAAAAGTTATTTTTGACGGAACCTTATTTATTTATTTGACAAAATAAGAGTCTATTCTACTTACCTACTTCTTAAAAAATCAATTTCCTTAAATTTCTTCAAAATAACCACCTTTCAACTTTACTGGACAATAATTAGCAATTTTATGTGTTACATAAACATTTGTTATTTTAACTAATTTGATATGTATAAAGTTACGTCCGTAAGCAAGTACTCGACTAAGCACTTACCGATCGACCTCGCTAAAGGAAGCTCGTAACCTCGTTCCGAGCTTTCTGTCCTTGGCACTTTAATGTGCTTTTAAAATACGTTGGCAGTCGCTTAAATCCATAACTCATGTTAGCTTATATGTTATTCTATTGCCAATTAGGATGTTTAGGTATATGCACATTTTAAGGCATAGGTACATCGCAAATCAGCCATCAGGCAAAATACGGTTATGAAAAACATTAATTTATAATAGCGTTTTTTTAGATCTCATTTTAAAACGTTATTCTAAGATGCTATATTGAAGAATCCAACAAACTTTCCAGTCGAAAGTAATTAAACAGATTTAAATTAATCATTTATTGTCTTTTTTTGTACGATTTATGTATGTAAGTATATTAAAACAAATGTAAATGAACCAAAATAAAGATTGAAACACTTATTAATATTTATTCCGACTTTTTAGGACCTAACTAGGTTATAATTTTTTTCATGTCTGATAATTTATTGGATTTTGTCTTTAGTTAACTTTTTAATTCATAATATATACGTTACATAGAAAAAACCAGCTATTATAAATTATTTCCAAATTTGACATTTGTTCCATACAAGTTGTCAGTTCATTAACTGGACTACAGATGAAATTACCTGCTTCCCAGTAGGTAAATTATGGTTGCTTTAAACGCTCTGATAATTATTATTACCTTCTCGACAAAAACTAAAAACTTGACAACAAAATGTTTTTTTAATACAGTTGCTCAAAAAGTGCTACTTTACGTAGCTGTTTAGCGTGCGGAAAGTTGGTTTTTGCGCACTAGTGCTTTTCACTTTTCCTTGTAACAATTGTACCATTAATTATTATGTCATTAAAAAATAAATAACATAAAGGGTACCTATTAAACTGTATTAAACTTCATTTTTTTCAACTGCATTACAACGATGCACGATGTTACAGAATGAATAACATGAAAGTTTCTAATTCCTTACTTATTGTTTTTCTTATTTTTTCGCAACTGTATTAAAAAACGTCGTTCGATACACGTGCGGAAATGTCATTCTTCACTCGTCCCGAGTCTCCCAATATCTCGGTACTGGTGACGTAATGACATTCTTTCCGCACTAACATCGAAATGTACTATTATGAGTGACTGAAAAATAGAAATCTTGAACCTGAATGAAAAATAATCTGAAGGCTAATTTTGTCTTTAGGTAACACATCCGTCTCACCATAATCTGCGCTGGCCCGATATTTTGTAACTTGTTTTAAGCTCACCTCAACGCTCACCCACAAATATATCTTGACGCCGCGATTCGTTGTAACTAAGCGTAGGTAGAGGTCTAGTTTCGTTAGGCGTGACGCATGAGCGCGTGAAGAATAACAGCCCTGTACTATATCATAGCTAGCAACGAATATGACCCTTATGTTGAGTGTTTTCATTAACGTTCGGTTCACGGTCGCCATTTAGACCAACACCAATCAACGTCATCTTCTTCTTAGTCGTTATCATGTCTGAGGGATGTGACGTCTATTAGTGATTCTCTCTACCACCGCTATCCAGGCCGCTCGATGTTGAGCCTTTTGTATGGTTGCCTGTACTATAGTGTGGACCCGGTAACTTCTTGGACCACATCTGTGCATCTCCTGGGCACACGTCCTCTATTCCTCCTTCCATCAACACGCTCAGTAACTATGCGCCTATCTTTTATATCCGCGCCGCGTCTGACCGTGTGTCCGAAGAATTTAAGACACATTACTTATCTCCACACATTTACATCATTTCCGTGGGTTACCTTAGGTAAGACGACGAAGGAATCGAATCCTACGCAGTGCCGGACGCATAATTTTTCATTTCCCATAATTGGTTGCGGACGTCCTACATGTTTGCATACTTATCGATGGCCCACGCGATCAACGCCAGTGATTTGGACATGATAATTATACAAACGCTTGAAAAATGAGTTAGAAATTAATTTCGATCGCAATAATGTAACACTTTTGTTTCACAAATTCGGTTAGATCACGCAGATCGGTCGTTTCAGTTTTATGAAAAACAGGTACATTTTTCTTTCTTGAGTACTAAGTGTACAAAGATAACAGAAAAAAATTACCCACCGTGCCTACACCTTAACTAAAATGTATGTAAGTAAATAAATTCAAGAAACTACCTTGATTCTAAGCAACTTGTTGGGCAAGCTACAAGGATCAATTTGTCAGAGCAATTGTAGTATGCTAAACACCGTGAGAAATTCGGTAGTTACTCTAACGATCGATTGTTTTGCACAATTATTCTGCTTTTAAGTAAATTGGAAGATAGTTTGGCGAGGCATATTAAATTGCCCCATAAATTCATGTCAAATTACGTTTCTTGGAATGTCTAATTGAACAATCAGCGAATTATCAAAGAAATAATTCTAAAAAACCTTTTCGGTAGAGCATCTTTGATCCAGTTACCTACCTCTTGCAGTCTAAATGTAAAGCATTTATGAAAGTACATAAATACAAATACTTATAACAAATCATCTAAACATTCAAAAACCTTTGAACCTACAGAAACCATCCGAAACCCACTGAAAACGGAAAGGTCGAAGCCATGAAAACGAGACTGCCTAAATTTTCCAACGTTTTCTCCGCTCGTTCCTTTCGTTTCGTCTCGCTTTAACGGTGAGTAAAATTTGATCTAAGGGGTTAAATTGCTCGGATATTTAAGTACCCAAAAGTAACCTCTAAGTCTTCTCTGGTAGGCATGTGGGTGTATCTATTTGATGGTGCAATTTCTCTTCGGCCGACTAACCAGTGGGTTTACGGCCTGGAAACCGTTTTATGGCCTCGCAACAATGTTTGTATTCAATCCCGAGAGTGCATTTTCTATTTTCACTCACATTATTTACGTAGAAAACGAGGCGAAGTCGAGGTCATATTTAAGTGTACAATTATTTATTTAATCGTGGCATATAGTAACAAAATGGGTGCATTTTTTTATATTGAGGCCTGTCAGCCACTTGATCCCTTCGTCGCTGAGCGTTGAGGTGTATACCTACCTACAATCTGTGCAACATAAAAAATAAGTGAAGAAATAAGAATTACGTATAGATAATGACCCCGAAATCCCTCGAAGTTTCAATGTAGGTATAAGCGTAGGTAGTGTGAACTTACACGTTACAAAAGTCAGCACGTAAAGTTGCATGCAGTAAGTATAGGTAGATATAACGTAACGTTGTGATTGCAGTTCTATAGACAAAATATACTGTCAAATATTTGACTCCTATTTTCCTGATTTGCTCAATGAATGCATCGTAAAAAAAATCAAATAGCCGAGGATAGGTAGATACACCTATCCTCGGCTAGGAACAAATATGAAACCGGACAGTTAGCACTCTATGGGCTATATCTCACCGGGACACCATGGCGGCGCAACCAGCTGCATACAATTTCTTGGTTGCGCCGCCATGGTTTCCCGGTGAGATATAGCCCTTAGTGTAGCCGCTGAATTTAGTTAAATAGTTCGTTCAATTCCCAAAGCAGCGACCCACTTAGGTACATCTTCTTCATTCTTATCTTCTTCATTTTTCTTTGTAGATATACGTAAAACACAAAATACTTATGTTATTCGCAATGAGGAATGAGGAGGAGTGAGGCATGCGCTTTGTCGTGGATCGAGCGATCGATTATACTTCACAATCACATCACATATTTGGGCATAGGCCTCCCCCAGGGTACGCCACAAGACCATTTTTCCCGTTTTCGCCATCCAGTTACTACCAGCTAACCTCCTCGATCGATTATACTTGGGTTAAATAGATATTGAGCTTTCCCGATATGTCAAACTTGAACTATGTCAGCACACGTTACATGTTTGTACAGTTGTGTTTCATTTACTCACCAAACAACTGGCGCGGCTACTCGATGATGAGATTTAATATTGCGCAAAATGTTTGCGTACGTCGTAGACACGACGGGTTTTTGCAATGAGACTTTAACAAGGTTTCATATGTTAAGTTCAAAAAGGTAGCTTAAGACTGAGCAGGTTTTTAGAAGAGATTAAGTAAAATAATTCAGTTATAATTCAAAAGTTTAATTATATATTGGATATATTCAACTACTCCCAGCGACACCCATCATAAGTAGCCGGGTCGTTCTTCTTTTCGACCGACAATAGCCTGTCCTTAGTCTTACTACGGCATCTCATTTGAGTAATGATTTTACGGTTTTATAATGTTCGAAAATGAACGTCCATATTATTTTAATAATTAGTATTAATTTAATATTTTAGTTTCTCTAACTAGCATTTTTTTAAATGTTTGTTTTTTTCGTAGAATGCCGTGACAGAGTGGTAAACCAAAATGTTGTCCCCACTGAAATAGTCCACTTTGTCACATGTTTTTTTAAGAAACCAACCGTAAATAAATATTTATATTGGCCAGAAAGTAAACTTTAATTAGTTCTAATGAAGAAACCTATGCATTTTTTTTTAAATCGCACTTCAAAACCACAATTTTCGATAGTTCAAAAACCAAAAAAACAGGAAAACCTCGATTCATTGTCGGTAAAAAAGAAGAACGACCCAGCCTAAGATCACACTTTGGACAAAAGTCCGGTAGACTTTATAGAGATGTAGCTTTGAATGCACGTAACGAAGATATTATTAAGTTATCTAGGCTAATATTTACTATCTTACGGCCATTCTCAAATTTTGTGTCTGCGGTTGTCTAATCACCACGACCATTTACGAACATTTTATATAGAGTCGTGGCAATTAGACGCAGACACAAATCTGGAGAATGACCGCTTACGTGATTAAATATGTATAATATCAACAATATGAAGTTTTCATTAGAATCGCATTTAACTTAAAATATTTTTCTAATGCAACACATTTTTTCAACTCGGCTTGTAAATAGATTTCCAATACATTTTAAGGTAGGTAAATTTATTTGTATGATTTAAGGAAAATTCAACGATGCATGATGTCTACAGCTAATGAATAGGTACTTACACATATTAAAATGCACCTCTGACACTCGTATAATTTGCGGTTTTCCGAATATTATTCCCGAAGGTTTCATTACTCATTAGGCACCTAAAGCAAAATGCTGGCGACACATTTTCCTCCGTCGCGCTCGGAATAAGCAAACTGGCCGCAACTAGGTTACCCAGGCAGTTCTTTATTGTGTTTACGTGCCTTTGATATGAGATATACAGATATGCAGCAGGTCAAGGCGGCAGACAGCTTTCAACGACTAGCTATATATGGAAACATTAGCTCCCGTTTTCGTGCTAAAGGATTTTTTGGTCACGACTTTGGGCGCCTTAATTTCCACATAATGGCTAAGCTAACATATCAGGTGGTAGATTCAAAACCGACGCTTCGTCGTCCAATTTGATTTTAATGTTCGCGCTCGCTTCCACGCGCGTCGTGCTTGCGTGTCAGAATGAGAAGAAACAAATTAAAATGCGGTGGTTATGTGAAAGAGATGAATCAAATGAGGCCCTGTTGTCTGTCCTTGCATCCGCCTAAGCCTAGTGACAATGAGCGACACGGAAGAGTTAAACGCGTCGTAAAAACGCGCTTAATTTAAATTTTATGGCGCACATTCAATTGTGGCCAGTAAAAAAGCGTTTTATTGGAGTAGCATCCTGGGCGCGAGGCCGCGATGCCCAGATAGCCCTAATTAAAATCCGGCGCGTACGCTTGCGAAAGCTGCTTGCGAAATATACTGTCCTCTGTTTCACCGAATTGTTGTTAACATTTGTTTTTTATGGCCAACGGCGGCCATGATGGTATTTCATTACAATCATTACGTTTACCGTACTAGGCCATTATTAATACACGTGTTTGGGAAAGTATTAACCCAATTCTGGCACAAAATGGCATAATTATAAATATTGTTTGATCACCTCGTCAGGAATGTTGGGATATTGTTCAATTGAAGCGCGTGTTTTGGTTTTAAAGTCAAATTGGCAGTAGGTACATGTCAGTGTGTTGGACTTACCTAGTCCAAAAAACAATGATTGGAACTCATTAGGCATCTCACAGACTGGCGCGGCCTGGCCTCGGCGGTCAATAGTAAACTTGTCATTTGTTGTCAAATTTACTATTGACTGCCACCGCAGGCCGCGGCAGTGTGATTCAGGCCTTATAGGTACCTAATTATAACTCGTTCACGCGTGCTTCTAGGTAACATGAATGGAACGCATCATTACCTATTCATATTTTTCTATAATTGTTAGGGTGAATACTTATAATTGTACAATTTAATTTACTTTTACTTATAATTTAAGTAATCCGTTCAAAACATACGACAAACCTTTGTAAATACTTAGATGACTAAAAGGAATATTTCTTTCATTTCAGATAGCGCGCGGACGTGTAGATACTCTAAGAAGACTAAAGTGCCATTCAACCAGTTTACCACACAGTGATATTTAGCCTTAAACTAGCGTTAGTGACAGTGATATTAAAGTGTTAATCTAGTTTTACAAACGTTACCAAAAATCAGCTAAACTGGCTCCTTACAAGGATATAATGAACCAGTCGAGCATGAGGAGTACCGTGCCGACCATAAAGTGTGAAGAGGTGGCGTCGCCTGTAGGGGGCGCGGTGGGGGCCGACGACCCTGGTGGCGCATACAACCTCAACGTCAATGTGAACTTTAGTGCTTCGGTCATAGGCCTCCTCACGGCTGAGTCCGCGACCACAACGCTGAGGACCCCGGAGATCGTGAACGATCTCATCACGATGACGAATCCTCTCGATCAGTACAACTATAACGAGAAGACTTCGGGGTTCAAGGTAACGCTTTGGTATTATTTGTGTATAGGTATTATGTTCTTGTTACGCAACCACCCTATTTCACCAACTCAATAATTGTCACCTGACAGTGACAATCTGACCTATACACATACATTGCTGTCTAACTATAATACCTTATACTTGTAGGTACGTCGAGTTGTCGTTGTGTGTTGACAAGTTGTAAAGTTGTAGTTGGTAAAATAAGCGCCAGCTAGGCGTAGGCACCGAACACACTTGAAGTTGCCGATATTTTTATCATTTTATCCTATTGTTTATCAACCTTTTTTGTCGTGAACCCCGCTATTCCTAAGTTAAATAGGTGTACGTTGTATTATACAATTAAAATTCAAATATAAGTAGACCCTCTCAAGAGGGTTCGCGATAACCCACAGGTTTAAAAGCTGTCCCTATAGAAGCAGAGTTATGTACACACATTGGATAACAACAATTTAGCAACGCAGCAGAAGTCTGACTCAGCACAGCGCATCCATTCTCTATTATTAGTCCTTACATTGTGTTAAGCTATCAAAATGCAAAGAGGACCCTTAGTGCCTAGGCTATCTAATGCATGCAGATCGACTGTTTAAATGCAAAATAAGTGTTACAAGTATCTTGAACCTCTGCCAAGTAACAGCCACGCTACGTGGTGGGCGCTCCGTACAAAAGGGCCTATCTGACAGTAATGTCTTGTCAACATTTGCCATATTGCTAAAACATTCTAAAACAGAGCTGTCACGTGACTGCCATCACTACCTCATAATAAACATTGGATAACACCAAGAGATGCCAACACGGCATGAGTTCATGTACCTTTTTGCTGCACGCTCATTGTACAATTTAATAAAGTCGTATATGTGTTGGAGTTACATCAACATATGCTATTCCTTCACGGAGCCGCTGCAAATTACGTAAAGCAGACTCGATGGCGCCTCCATATCAGTTTATCTATGTATACTTAGTTATCCGCATAAATAGACATCATTTGTTGAACAGATTATCCCATGGAGGTGTTGCTTTGTGAATGAGTGTAATTGTTTACACTAATTACCTATGTATGGAACGGAACATGGCGTATTCAGAGCGTAAAACGACAAAGGGACAAATTATTTAAAATGACATTTTGGGTGCATTTGGAGTCGACAGATTGTATTTATCTGATGGCAGTGTCTATACAAATGGAATATAAAATATTGTTTATTTTTTAGTTTTTCTCTTCTACACTCCTAAAATCATGGTCGGTTAAGTCGGTCATTGATCGGCATCTCGTCTTCAAAATTCAAGACGATATTTTGTCTAAGCCACAACTGCCTCCTAAGCGAAAGCATCAGGTACTAGACTCTTCATATAGTTCTGTCTTCGCCCTGCCTGTTTTAAGCTATTTTATCTATTCATTGTCAAGTTTGGTGACCCTGCTACATCGGAAACAGTTCCATTAGACGATGCGGAAATACCGAAATCCGAAACCACGATCGCATCCCATCAATTCTTGTAAAACCGACAAACGGCTTTCGAACTAGCCCCTCTTTGACCGGAAACCATTCCATTAGCCGATACTCAATCTTAGCGCAACTAACTTAATGTAAAATTACGTATATAAACCCAATACCAAAGTTTTAATGTCAGCGGGTAAAACTCTATCAAAAATATATAATCTTGTAGAATTTTATCAACCATAAAACTTGAGATTATTTGAGTTGGGCAAATTGCAAAGTAGTCCATTCAAAAAGCCCACGGTAGAATATTCCAATTCCAATGTCAATTTTTTAAAAAAAACGGCCATATTAAATAATCTCAAAAAACCATACATACAGCGATGGTTTATACTTTACAGTACAGTCTGTGTTGCTATATAGCTGCAGCTTGATTGCGATGAGTTCTCATCTCACCGATATGCCTTTTGTACAAACAAAAGGTGCCAAATTAAAAGGACCAAGAACTTTTTCCAACCAGGTTGCTGCTGTACCTATCCTATGAACGTGCGGGTTCGTAGGTCATCACCTAAAAGCGATACCGATAAAACTGAGCAGTAATTGTCAATAGGTATGGCGACATTTGTCTGGAACTCATTAGGATATTTTCATCAGGTTGAGTGTTATGAACTTATCACGGCTGCTGTTGCTGCTCGCAGGACTGATGTTAGTGCTTGTGAGCAAATTTTATTAATAGCTAGTCTCAGAATTTCACTCTTCACAGAGTGGTCGTGGTTAATTGGGAATAGATGAAATTTTTAGAAATGCCTGATTATTTTTTTGGTGATAGGAATAACCTTCCTTAGCACCAGAAAAAAGTCTCAGATTTTTCAGCTGCGTCTACTGCAGTTTCCTCACTTACCTTTTGGGTCAAGGACGGTTAATAGACACTTTCCTTGATCCGTCTCATATTACAAAAAAAAAACTTAAATATCTGTGGTAAACTGACACTGGTAATGACAAATATACAATGACCAAAGAAACTAAAGGACGTGAAGTATCAACAAAATGAGTGTGTCCAGTATGGGTGACAAACATGGCGGATGTAGTGCTGTCCCGCTATCGATAATACAGCGAACATGTTTATCGATAAAATAGACAGATCTCAGAACATAAAGGTTATAAGTACATTATTTTATATGAGCTAATTGAAAGTGTAGTTTTTTTTCAATTATTGATTGTATCAGGCATTACTTAGCGGAATTCCATGATTTATACGAGGAAAATAATTCTTTGCTATTCTGCTAAATATCATGGTTATTACGAATGTATTTATTACATGCAGTCAATAACAACAAGCAGTATTAGATTTTCCTCTTGTGCTGCTCCATGCATAACCCTAAATGTGTACCTACTGTAAGATTCAATAACATCTTCTGTATAATTCAAATCTTGCGTGACTTTTGGGACAACGTATTTATTAAGTATTTTATTTTACAATCATGTCTCCTTTTAAACGGCGTGAAATGGAAGTGATATTCATATAAATAATAATAATAAATAAATATCGTGGGACATATCACAACAATTGATCTAGTCCCAAACTAGGCAAAGCCTGTACTATGGGTACTATACTAGACAACGGATAAACATACTTATATAGATAAATACATACTTAAATAGATATTAAACATCCAAGACTCGAGAACAAACATTCGTATTCATCATACAAATATCTGCCCCGACCGGGAATCGAACCCGGGACCTCAAGCTATATGTATATTAACAAATTACAAGTCGACGAGTGAACATGAGAAAATAATGATTTTTATGTACACGACACGATAATCCGTCCACTTTTAAAATAACATGAGATGATAGTAATCCATACTTTATTAGATATGCGGAAGTATGACTTTCGCTACCCTTTCATGCTTAATAGCACAAGAAATAAAAGTTAAATTGGCAGAAGAGTCCTGGGAAAGGTACAGGCAAGTATTATGTATTGAAAATTTAAAAAGCGTAAAGAGAACAGGGTACTCCAGCAAAATGTAGAGAGCAAATGTTTCTTTTACATTGTCTTATATTTTCAGGTCCAATTGCCTCCAACCATTTTTTCTTGGCATATTGGTAACCTTTAAAAATAGCTATATTAGCGAATCAATGAATCTTGTTTAGTTTCAAGGTACCTACTATAAAATTTTACCAATCTTGACAACCCAGACTTTTCAGGTTTTGTAAATTCAAGATACTGGCTCAGAGCTCACTGGTTATAGAACTAGAAAATTCGGTATTGCGAATGACGCATCGCCATTAATTATCGATATTTTCAAGAACAACCCTAACTGCCACTCAAAGGTAACTTTCAGTACAAAAATATCGAAAATAAAGCTAAATCCTATTACAACGTATAACGAATCTTAATATGTGTACACATTACAACATATTGCAAATGCTCAGCTCTCGATAATGCTTAAATTATCCAATATTTCAATAAAAATACATTTACGTACCGGTGCAAGGATAAACTTTGCCGATTTGGGCCTTTTCGTAAGCCACATCCAATAATGCTGCAGCTGGGCATGGTCACCACATTCCACTTATCCGTGTTCTTTCAGCCTTGTGCAGTTTATAATTTTATTTAGAAAGATATTTTAATATTTTGATTTGTTTACATGTGTCGTTGACAGATGATGTACCCACTAAACTGACGGGAACTGACATTTCGTGGCAACAAATATGGCGATTTTGGGCAACATTTGACATTTGATGATTAATGTTCGGTTCTGACTGTTATACTACCATCTCTTTTTTAATAGCCAAATGGTGCTTGGTTAAAATGAGACAGTGCTATTTTGGAGAAGTTTACGTCTAAACAGATAAATACACCCTGTCCATTAGTTTCTTTTGTCATTGCAAATATATTATAGCTGCTGCAACTGTCAGTAAACCACAGATATTTAAGTTTTTTTTTGTAATATGGGACGGATCGAGGACAGTGCCGTCCTTGACCCAAAACGTAAGTGAGGAAACTGTTTATATTTTTCAAAAATAATAGACGCAGCCGAAAAGTCTGAAACTTTTTTCTTGTGCTAAGGAAGGTTATTCCTATCACCAAAAAAATAATCAGGCATATCTAAAATTTTCATCCATTCCCCATTGACGTATTTACTTGGATGGGCCCTCGCGATGCGCCTCCACTTGTTACGCTTCTTCGGCGCACTTGGACTACTTATGGTGGTTTAGTGTCGCAGCTTTTATCAAATATGTCCATCGCATACGCCGTACGTGAACTATACCGTGTAACCGCTTCCCTTCTACGCGTCCTTGGACAACGATTCTTTCCATGGAGTAGGTACTAGGTCCTTAGCTAGTAGTAGTATGGAAATGTAATAGTGTATTATGTTTTGCAGAGCGCAAGCGGGAATGACTCCAACTCTTCCATGTCCAACGGATCGTCGGCAACGTCACCAGCCTCCGGTACTCCGCCCAGCATACAAAAGGTACCAACTTTTCTATAAATATTCATTTCTATATAAGCATCTATTCGAGTACGCCACTCGTCCCGGTACCGTGCTAGTTTCATCACAGGAATGAACATCCTTTATACATCTAAAAGGCATAAAATCGGTCTTTCAGACATGGAAAACAATCTTCAGACCCAGAGACTTTGAGAGATTTAACAGTGATCCTTGTCGTATCGTGGCTGTCACATCGGCTGATTAATTAAACGTTACTGTGTTCAATCGATCACCAGCCACTTTAAAAAAAAATTATGTACCTATGAAATATCATTTCATATTTAACAGTGGCTTTTCGGTGAAGGAAAACATCGTGAGGAAACCAGTCTAATCCTAATACGGTCTAGTTTTCCCTTTGAGTTGGAAGGTCGGATGGCAATCGCTGTCGTAAAACTCATATGCCAAATCTTGGGATTAGGTGCCAAAGCGGACCCCAGGTTCCTTAGGGCACTACCGGGAAAAACGCTAGGAGACTGTGTTCAGTCGATATCACAACGACGTCATGACGTCACTATTATCATTGTTAAATCTCCCAAAATGTTCCAAATCCCCCTCCCCCCCTTCCCCCCATCATAAATTGTGTGAGTTATAGAGCTTAATTTTATTGCCGGCTGTGATGTACCGATCCTTGACCTGATTTTGGGGCGTATTAAAATTGTGAGGTACCTTTCTAAAGCTCCTGTTTAATTAACTATCGGGAACAGGAAAGAGGAGTTAAAACCTAACCCCTAATTCATAAAACTTAAAATGCCTGTGATAATTGAAATTTGTTTTAGTCCTTATCCTACGAACACTGATCTCAAAGATACAGATAATATTTTCAACGACATTTTAGCTAAAATAGGTTTGTTGAACGTTTAAGAATACGGCTATAGGTATCTAAATCTTTGTAAAGCTCCCATTTAATTAACTATCGGGAACAGGGAAGAGGAGTTAAAACCTAACCCCTAATTCATAAAACTTAAAATGCCTGTGATAATTAAAATGTGTTTTAGTCCTAAACTTACGAACACAGATCTCAAAGAGACAGATAATATTTTCAACGACATTTTAGCTAAAATAGGTTTGTTGAACGTTTAAGAATACGGCTATATCTAAATCTTTGTATGACCTAATTATGTTTCAGCTCCTCTATCACAAGACGGCCCGACCGGCTGTGTCACGGCGATATAGACTATCCGTCTATTTCTAAGCGTTCTAATAAGAAAGAGACAAATAGTCTATCTCGCCGCGACACAGCTCGCAGGCCGTCCTGTGATAGGCGTGCAGTAGAGTTGGAGAAACGGTCTAAAGTTAGAAAAACATTAATGCTGTGATACTTCATGCCGTCTACACTTTCAGTAGAGCATTCATTTTCATAAGAGAGGATATTCAAACTAGGTTAACACTACTAATAAATATTCCAATCAATCAGGATTTTATGTAGACCATGACATCGATTCTCACCAGACAAAATGAGTAAGCAATAGGCACGCCGCAGGTTAGCTGATTTTTTGATGTCGGTTTTATGTTTATGTACATTTGTCAACCTTCCGGATTCGTAAAATAAAGAAAGTTTAAATATTACCGAGTTTCGATAATCTTACTTCACACATGTTGAATAGGTACCTATAATAAATTTTCTTAAATCTAAAATCGACGTAATACTTCCATTGTGCCTTTTATATTCCTCATCCTGTACACTGTCAAGTGCAGGGGAATATATACAAAAAGTAAATCTATCCATGATTTTTAACAACTTTTACTATGGGACCAACCTTGTCCGTGTGGTAAAAAAAAATCTTCAATCGACTGACCAAAATGTATGAAATAGTTGTATCACGACGTAGTTACTTACATATCTATGTATGTGGGATTTTTACTTTTTGATGATGGTGTAGTGTAGGTGTAACGATGCTGGTTATTAGATGATTAATAAGGAACGATCGAATGTAGTTCGGATTGTTTTGGAATGACGTATGTGTTGACGGACGACGGACTGTGAAAGTAGAGCTGAACGAAGTAAGACGGTGTGTGAGTTTAATTATTTCCACCTGGACCCTCCAGGTGTATGCAGTGTGTCACCCAGTATATAAATGCAACATTCCTATAATATAAATTACGCATCGAAGAAGGAATTAAACCATAATTCAGTAAATTCTTCATGTGATTGTAAATACATCATACCCGTCCCGTAATGCCGCCCGCTAATTACAGCATCCTCGCACAAGGCTATCTTGTTGCGCACGTTTGATCGTCTTCACGCCGGCCGCAGCCGTTACAAGCTTAATGAAGTTAATGTTAAATAAATATCCACGTTTGAAGGGCAAATAACATAGTTTAAAATAAATACGTGCCCCTATCAATTACGAAATCCCTAGGAGATTGTTGTTTTTGACACTTCATCTGTGAATCAAGTAGCTACTTACTTTTACTGTCATACACAATGATGTAATATAAAAAACCGGTCAAGTGCGAGTCTGACTCGCGCACCGAGGGTTCCGTACGAAATATCATACAACACACCCGTCTTGTCCCACCCATTAATTTTGGAAAAATCATAACAACCCATAGTGTAGTTAAGTCATGAGTACCTACAGCGCCATTTATCGGTGCATATTGTTACTAACTTGCGCGACCAAGGAACTCGGTATGTACAGTAAGGGAAATGTATTAACGTACCACCGTAGAACCCTGTCGCAATTGACAGGCCGCCCTCACTCAAACTCGAATGGTATGTCACCTTATTGCGATAGGGTTCTACGGTGGTACGTTAGTACATTTCCCTTACTGTATGTTGGTTTTTCAGCGATAATTCTTTATCAACTGAATTAATTTCGATAATTCTTTTTTTATTAGGGTTCCGTAGCCAAAATGGCAAAAACGGAACCCTTATAGTTTCGTCATGTCCGTCTGTCCGTCTGTCCGTCTGTCCGTCTGTCCGTCTGTCCGTCTGTCCGTCTGTCCGTATGTCACAGGCATTTTACTCGAAAACTATAAGGTGTATTTGAATAAAATTTTGAGGATAGGTGTATTTTGTTAGCCGCTACATAGTTTTGTAATTAAAATAACAAAAAAATTTTTTTTTAGGGGTGCACTCCATACATAAAACTAAAATGCAAAAAAAAAAAAAAACATTGTGACCCCCCGTGTGGCACATCAATCGATAGGCCTTTCAAAATTAATATAAGGTTTCTTAGCATTTTTTTTGATTAAGTGAATAGGGTCGGAGATAATCACCCCGAAAGTCACTAAAATTCTGTCCCCCCCCCCTCTAATTTTTGAACGGTGTATTTTAAAAATATGGAAAAATTCATGGACATAGGGCTTATTAATTTCATTCACCGAAAATTGTTTTGAACAAGATCGGTTCAGAGGTTTTCGAGATATTGCTGAAAAACTGCCTTCCTCAAAGAAAAGGACGTAAGTGCCGTAAAATTTCTGTGACGATACGACCTTTTTAATAGGCACGGAACCCTTCGATTTGCGTGGTCCGACACGCACTTGGCCGGTTTTTGCTAGAAAGTACTTTCAGAACACTTTCATACGAATTCGAAGGAAAAAAATTAAACACAGAAGTATTCAATTAAAAACAAAATTAACATATGATTTTTGAAGAATAAAAAAAAATTACGCTAGATAGAGGCTCGTTAAACTTTTCCGGTAATATTCACGTTAATATCAATCATATATATTATTTTCAAATTTTTCGCTTGGTTAACTTCGGAGATAAGGGGAATGGTATTTTTTTCAACATTTTTCTTTATAAATCAAAATTTTACCATCGTAGAAAAAAAAAAAACTGTTTTAGAATGTACAATTCAAGCCCTTTCATATGATACCCCACTTGGCCTACTAACTAGATTTTAAATTTTTGCCCCCCCTCTTATCCGCCCTTTTTTATACAAATTAAAAGTATATATTAAAATTTTTCATTTTCCATACACGAGGATTAGCTTTGTTTACAACTTTTCCAAATTTCAAATCGATAGCATTAGTAGTTCCTGAGATATTTGGCTTTGTGACAGACAGACAGACGGATGGAGTCGCACCATAAGGGTTCCGTTTTTACCTTTTTGGTCCGGAACCCTAAAAAGAGGTAGATAGGTTATACGCACTCGAAAAATGGCACACTAAAATTAAGTCAATTGGCACAACTTGCCTCAGTTTCAAGTCGTCAATGGAAACGTTAGCTGTCAGATTTGGTGGCCATTTTTAAACACGGAATTTCGTATAGACAACATATCTACCTCTTTTTTATATTACATCATTGGTCATACAGTAATAGTGCTTTTCAAGTGCAAAAACGGGTACGCTTTAGTTTGACTTTCCCTGCTAAGTGAATCCCGTTTATCTTTGGTCTTGAGTTTATCTAGTAAAATTGCAATCCACCAGACGACCATTTGACGACCGATTAGCCTAGTGGATAGTGACGTGACGCTGCCTATGAAGCTGAAGGTCCTGTGTTCGAATCCCGGTAAGGGCAAATATTTGTATGATGAGTATGAATATTTGTTTCTGAGTCTTGGATGTTTTCTATGTATTTATATCTATTATATATATCGTCATTTAGTACTCATAACACAAGCCTTATTCAGCTTACTATTAGGGCTAGTTTCGATTTGTGTAAGAATGTCCCCTAGTATTTATTTATATTATTATCAGGGATCAGCTATGTTTTGATACAAATCGACTAAACCAACCCTCAAATCTGTGTCAATGGTGGGCATGGTAGCAAACGTAGTTATGCTTAGGGTCCGATGGAAAGGCAGGTTAGCTATGGTATTTACTTTTTACTCCGAAGATAGCTAGTTCTCTATTTCCTATAACATGTCATAAAACAAAACACTAACCTTACGAGCTATTAAGTAACGTGATGAATGTCGCATCAGAACTGTCTTATAGTGAACTGTTAACACCCGCCCTAGAAAATGAGCGGACGTTTAAATATCAGAAAAACTCTTTTCCGCACAATGGAAATACAATAATTACAACTGCACAGCAATTGACATATTACCTATGCTTTTTCAATCAGAACCTTGAAATTATCCTATCAAGGTAATTCATGAATCATGCAATAATAAGTAAAAAATCACTCAATAGGCAATGGTAATGATTGATAGAGAATCTCACGCATAAAAACTGCCAATACATGTTGAATAAGCATTACAATCTTAATGGTACAACCCTGATGTTCACATCAAGGGACAATAGGCTTTATTCCGATGGATTAAGATCGTTGACAGATGTAAGATAAACGAGTGGACCAGCAAAGCGATTTTACGACAGTGTTATGATTGATTTGCATAAGGAATAATGTCCGGGTCCCGATGTCCTTCCATTGTTAGTCGGATAATAATCAACCATTTTCTTTTTGAATTGAACGCGCAATTGCTTAATCTTTATCACGATTCTGCCTATTAATTGAGGTCTGGATCTTTATCGTGATACTATAATTTGAACTACCTAGCACGACACAAAAATTAATTTTTTAATGTAAATAAGTTCATATTTACATCTTATCCTATTATATATTGAAAATCACGTTATCGGAAACGGCTCTAACGATTGCGATGAAATTTGGAATGTAGGGGTTTACGGGGGTGGGAAATCGATCTAGCTAGGTCTTCTGTCCGGGAAAATTTGCTTTCTCCGCATTTTCACCCGAGCTGAGCTCGGTCGCCCAGGGACTTTTAATAAATTACCTAATGTCTGCGCTCCCTTAATCCGTGATATTGAAGGCTATTAGTGAATTTAATTAAAGTGTTTACCGACATAATATGGCAATAATAATCATGTAGTAGATGTAGGTATGTCGTAGTCTCTACTAAAATAAGATTGCTTTTAATTCGGCCATGGTATAACTGGCTACAGGGATTCACTGCCGAATTTAAACTTTCGTTAGACTTGTCTAAAAACTAATAAATCCACGGTTAAACTCATGTATTAAATACCACGACAGGCGACATGTTTCGAACTCTTCGGGAGTTCTCCTTCAGGATGAGTGATTTCGCGGCAAAACCCCCGCCCACTGCACTGCTGTCGTGCGTGACATTTTATACGTGAGTTTGACCGTGGATTTGTTAGTGGGATTCATTGTATTATTCAACAAATAATTCGCCAAAATTTATTATGGGTTGTCTTGGGTGTTAATAATAATGGGTACTTCGTTTACAATATATAAATTTTATTACTATCTAATTACTAAACCTAGCTTATAATTAAGTGGGCGCCAGGAGAATTTTCGTCAGATGTTTTGACTGGATATCCTTCCTAACCAACGTAGTATTCCAATTAGCTCAGCCTTGTGGATACGGCCGTGTACAAAAAGGGCGTGTCGTTAGTCTACAAAGAAACATTGATCGTATCAATACTAAATGCACTGAATAAAACTATTACATCATATAGGGTTTAAACTTTCCTTAAAACTAACACTTACCCCTTTTTGGAGTATGAGCGGCGCACAAAAAGTAACAAAATAAAATCTCAGCCACTAGTTGGATGTCCATAACCACAATTTCGGTATTAATTTCGGTATTCACACTTTTAATTCTGCATCACAATTCTAGTGGAGGATGGATGTCTACATTATTTGCCGGTACAAGCTCGAGTGATTTTATTTTTCTCACACCTGACCACAAACAATACTATCCATACGAAATCCTAAACTTACAATACAATTATAATAAAATAGAAAAAGATTGTCCACCACGGGACTCGAACCTCCTTCCTTAAGTTTCTCATACCACGTTCTTACCGCTGAGCTATGAGTGTGCTTAGATGATCTGTCTAAAATGGTAAACAGTTGATGCGCCAGTCACAGTAAAGCCCGCCTGCATCCTTATTTCAAAGGTATAAGGTCTATTTTTGCTAAAACCTAACAAGCTCCACAGTGCAATCTATAAACAACATTGAGTACATTACATGCCCTCTCCCTCATTAAAATAAATAAATTTCATTTATTTATTTTTTACCATTATAGGATTTTAAATCTTTTATGTGCCAAACTCCTATATTTTTACCGTACACGTTATTCAGTCTAAAAACTATATCAGACAGCTTCTCAACAACAATTGCTCTTTCAAATTTTGGCGCCAACTTGGCCATAAATTTCTTATTTGCATTGGACAGATATTTAGTTCTTTTCCAGACTGTATCACCCACCTGAAAAGTACCCGGTCGTCTTTTACAGTTGTAATGCCTCTTACTTTTCGCATGAGCATCTTTTAACTTCCTTTGAACCTTATTGAAAATATCTAACCTTTCCTTAAGGTTCCCAAGGTAGCATGTCGTATTGACCGCTGTACTATCTAACGGAATAGTCGTGTGCTGTATTAAGGGCGACGACGATAAACTTGACATCGCGATTTCCCTGCCAAAAAATAAGTAGGCTGGAGTATACCCCGTCGATTCATGCACTGCTGACCTAATGGCATGGCCAATTTCATCCAAATTGCTGTCCCACTCGTTGTGCTTTTTGGAATTTATATAAGAGGAAATCATTGTCCCTATGACGCGATTGACCCTTTCTGTAGGGTTGCTCTGAGCATGGTAATGTGGCGTGTACAATATATCGAAGTTATATTTAGCGGCTAAGTCTTTAAATAGGTGCGACTCGAATTGCTTCCCGTTATCACAAACGATGGCCTTTGGCGCACCAAATAATAGAAACTGTTTCTCCATAACTTCACACATCTTATCGGCCTTACCAGTGCGAAGAGGAAATAACAGCGTGAACTTACTAAACAAACAAGTCATAACTAACAACATAGTATTACACTTTTTACTTTTGGGAAAGGGACCCATAAAATCTACTGATATTACTTGCCAAGGCCCAGTAAGTTCCCTGTGCTGACCCATATGACCTAAAGGTAATTTCTGCGACACCTTCCGGCTAGCGCAACATTCACACCTATTGACATATTGCTTTACATCCTTTAACATGTCCTGCCAATAGAATCTGTGCTTAATTCTAAAATATGTTTTTCTTATTCCAAAATGGCCTGAAACAGGATTGTCGTGGCATTCCTGTAAAACTTTCTCTCGTAATGGCTCTGGCACAAAAAGTTTCCATGAATCTTCTTCCTTGGGATACTGTTTCATGGATACTCTTTTGTAAAGCAGTCCATCGACAACCATCCACTCTGACTTACAGTTGCTAGACGATACCTTCGTTACTTTATCTTTATACCAGACATCCTTATGACTATCCAATATTTCAATCACATCTAACTCACACTCCGGACGCACTATGCTTCTGGACAAGGCGTCTGGTACTGTATGGCACTTTCCTGGCCTATGAATAATATCGAATTCAAATTGCTGCAGCTTCATAGCCCAGCGTGCCAATCTTCCATGCGGGTCCTTCATTTTGTGCAGCCACAGTAATGCACTATGATCCGTTACTACCACAAAACGAGTGCCATCAACGTACGGCCGAAATTTCTCTGTTGCATACACCACACTCAGTAGCTCTCTTTCTGAAGCTGAATAATTTGTCTCTCTCTCACTTAATTTTCTACTTAAATAGGCTACTGGTTGGTCCATATCAGCGGTTTTCTGACAAAGCACTGCTCCAATTCCCGTACTGGAGGCGTCACACTGGATAATGAAAGGCTTAGTGAAGTCCGGACACGTCATCACTGGAGTGGATGTGAGCAGGGTTTTTAGGTTTACAAAGGCCACTTCTGCTTCTTTCGTCCAAATAAATTTTTTGCTCTTTCTCCCTTTAGTTAAATCATGCAGTGGTGCGGCCACATTAGAAAAATCCTTCACAAACCGTCTGTACCAACTTGCAAGACCTATAAATCGTTTTAACTCCGTGAACGTCCTAGGTCTAGCGAAGTTCAAAATCGCCTCCACCTTCTCAGGATCTGTTCGGAGCCCATCTTTATCGACGATGTACCCCAAGTAACGTAGACTGGGCCTAGCAAATTTACATTTATCTACGTTGATAGTCAAATTAGCTGCTTTTAAAATCGACATGACTTTCCTTAACAGCAATAAGTGTTCATCGAAACTTGACGAACATATTACAATGTCGTCAAGGTATGCCCAGACCTTATCTTCCTCAGCTTGAAACAAAATATCCATAAGTCTCTGCTGAGTCTGCGCTGCGTTTACTAATCCGAATGGCATTACTTTAAATTGGAACAGGCCCCGCCCTCCAATCGCAAAAGCTGTCTTTTCCTTGCTACTATCATCCAATTCAATTTGCCAAAATGCCGACTTCAAATCGATGGTACTCAAGAACTTTGCGTTACGCAAATTATCGATTATGTTTGAGACTCTAGGCAAAGGGTACGTATCTCGCTTCGTTATACGGTTAAGCTGTCTACTATCTAAGCACAGCCTGTTATCGCCATTCGGCTTTTTTACGATCAAAACCGGCGAACACCACGGACTGTAGGATCTTTCTACAACATCCTTGGCCAGCATGTCATCTAGTTCCTTTACTATAGTTTTTTTTATTTCCGGCGAAAAATTATACTGTTTCTGGTGTACGGGCTTGCTGTCACCGGTGTCAATACTATGTTTTAAAATTCCTGTTCTACCTAAACCAGTCCCTATAGTCTGCTTCATATTATCTATTAACTCCTCCAAGCATTTTTGTTGAACAGGTGTTAGGTTTTCTTTGGCTATAATTGCTGGCGAGTCATTAAAATCTACCGCCCCTATTTCTGCTAAATTACTTCTCACCTCTCCCTTGAACTGCAACTCTACCCCGAACTCGTCAAAAAAATCCTTTCCTAAAATCAGGTCCTGTCTCAGAGCTGGCATGACCATAATCGGTAATACTTTAAACTGACCATCGAAAGCAATAGGTACGTCTATAATTCTCGTAATGTGATGTGCTACCCCATCAGCTGTAGAGAGTTCCATTGGGCTCATGTTAATGGCCTTTAACCCTAGTCTGTCCAACGTGTTGGCAAACCGCTCATTGACTATCGTGCGATTCGCACCCGAGTCGAGCAAACCTTCGCACCTGTACCCTAACACATCCAACTTGACATACGATCTATTATCGTTTATTTTTTTTACTAATAAGGGGCACAATTCACAATCGTTATGCGCAAAAAATTCCTTTACTGTACTTAACCACGCCTGCCACTCACCACTATCACGTCCCCGGGAGAAATCTAGTTGGCAGACCTCGGACTTCCCCCTTGATCGTTTCCCTTGCACACGCATTCCTTAGATGTTAAGCCAAACCTTCCACACTTATAACAGAACAACCTCTGTTTCGGTACCGAGCAGTCCCTAAAAATATGCCCACTCTCGCGGCAGTTCCAACAACGCTTTACTGTCCGACTTGCTGGTTGGTTTGACCTAACCGCAACCTCCTGCTCACGTAAAGTACTGACTTCTGCCATCACCGCTACCTCCCCATTACTGGATGTGGATATGCCTGACCCTAACCTATAAGCCAGATCTGGTTCTAAAGTATTCCTACCAGTTGTCGGTTGTTGGAAACTATCGCAATTAATTTTAGTTCTTTCTACAATTCTCAGAACATTGACCATCTCAGGAACCGAACCAAAATTATCCCTGCATATTGCCTGCTGATAATATGGTAGTAAATTTTTACTTATGATCATAACTTTTTCATTTTCCGTAATTCGATTAGGTAACCGATTAAACATATTTTGCAAGACCGAGATATAAATCAAAACAGATTCAGTGTGGCCTTGAGTCCTAGCCCTAATCTCCGCTAATAACTGCTCTTGGTAATAAGGTTTCTGGAATGCCTGCTTCAAAAGAATAACTAACTCGTACCAGTCACTAGCATACTCTCTGTTAGCCCTATACCAAATTAAGGCATCCCCTTCGAAGAAATCGATAGCGTACCGATATAAATCTTCATCAGAAGCATTCCTTGCCTCTTTAAGTTCTGAAACTCGCTCTAAGAATGCATTTACACTCGTGTTGACCGCTCCCGTGAATTTCAGACCCCACTGATAAACTGGCACCAGTTTACGCCTCGGTAAGTCCTCCTCCAACGTTGAGGAGTGAATTAGCCTCGACCTACCCCTGTCATCACCCCACTGATCATTCGCAAACGAGACTCTTCTGGTTTCCGTGTCCCCCAACTCCGCTTCCTTGCTAACTCTTGGGTTACTCCCCGAGTGACCCGAACTGCCCGCCCCATGCTCTAGTTTCTGAATGATCTCGTTACCTAATTCTCCTAAGGTATTTTGCAACACTATCTTATCATCTACCGTCAGGTTCTCGTCCTCAGCAATGTCGTCCTGGCCCTCTAACTTGTCCAACAACACATGGCATTGTTCTAAAAGAGCCTTCTTCCTTATGCCATCATCCTCCGCCTCATGCGGTAGTAAACTTAACCTATTTTGTACGTGGTACAGTCTGGAAACTAACCTTTTGAACAATGTCCTATCTGGTTTACCCGTTAACTCCGAAATGTAATTTGAGAGAACACTTATTTTCGCCGAGCACACCTCAAGTTCATAAGTCACAGATTTTATTAACGGTGCTGTTTGTTCTCGAGCGGGGCTCTGAGCCTGCTCGGACAACATAAGCTCAGATAAAAGTTTTTTTAGAACTGGAACAGCTGATTTTAGTACTACCCCGCGGCACGCTAATTCGTATTCTAATTCATCTTTCAACAAAAAGGACGGATCCATTTTTACAATTGAAAATTAATCGCACTCCTACAAATAAGATGTCTATATACCTATAGAGTTCAACAAAATACGTTCTTAATTGACAGTTAATGGACATGCAACACTTGTACTTTATCTTTGCTGTATTTAAGTCACCGAAAACAAAACCCTAAAAAAAACAACAAAGGCGATTACATAATAAAATTAAAAAAAAAAAAAAAACCACAAAGCAGACTACAACCCTATTGCCTAAAATTCTGATACAATATTTAACAACTTGCCACCCAGGCAAAACAAAAACAAAAAAAAAAAAACACAAAAATATTAAAATTATGACATTAGCTGAGGATCGAACGCGAGTTCTCAATCTTAGTAAGCAAGCGTCCTCATACCGCGCCACCGCGGTGTTGTCACTATTGGCTGAATGTAGCTTATGTTTTCTTAAAGTATTCTTATCCCGCACAACACTACAATATATCTATTCTGAGTTCTTTTAGTTTAAATATATGAAAAAAACAAAAACAAGTGTGAAAAACCTGTTAATAAACACAAAACCAAATACACAATCTATAACCACCTTCAAAGTTAGTAACTATAAACCCCATTTGTGTAGGTACTAACACGGTTAAACCCAGTGATATTTATTAAATCTAAAAATAATTATTATACCAATACTAAATTTACAACTGTCCATGAAATAACAAATCACTCCAGCATCGTTGTTGAACTTTGCTCCTAGGCGATACACCTGACAACCCACAAAACGTTTTAATGTTGGGCGCTATTTATTATGGGTTGTCTTGGGTGTTAATAATAATGGGTACTTCGTTTACAATATATAAATTTTATTACTATCTAATTACTAAACCTAGCTTATAATTAAGTGGGCGCCAGGAGAATTTTCGTCAGATGTTTTGACTGGATATCCTTCCTAACCAACGTAGTATTCCAATTAGCTCAGCCTTGTGGATACGGCCGTGTACAAAAAGGGCGTGTCGTTAGTCTACAAAGAAACATTGATCGTATCAATACTAAATGCACTGAATAAAACTATTACATCATATAGGGTTTAAACTTTCCTTAAAACTAACACTTACCCCTTTTTGGAGTATGAGCGGCGCACAAAAAGTAACAAAATAAAATCTCAGCCACTAGTTGGATGTCCATAACCACAATTTCGGTATTAATTTCGGTATTCACACTTTTAATTCTGCATCACAATTCTAGTGGAGGATGGATGTCTACATTATTTGCCGGTACAAGCTCGAGTGATTTTATTTTTCTCACACCTGACCACAAACAATACTATCCATACGAAATCCTAAACTTACAATACAATTATAATAAAATAGAAAAAGATTGTCCACCACGGGACTCGAACCTCCTTCCTTAAGTTTCTCATACCACGTTCTTACCGCTGAGCTATGAGTGTGCTTAGATGATCTGTCTAAAATGGTAAACAGTTGATGCGCCAGTCACAGTAAAGCCCGCCTGCATCCTTATTTCAAAGGTATAAGGTCTATTTTTGCTAAAACCTAACAAGCTCCACAGTGCAATCTATAAACAACATTGAGTACATTACAAATTATTAGTAGGTAGGTATAATAGAGATCTAAGTTAGTTCAGCACCTTTAGTTAAAGCGTTCCAACAAATCAAAATAATCGAGTTAAAATCTTTTAGGTACACTTAGTGTAAAACGGATGACAATGCTTTGACGTCATGTTTAAACTGTCATACTAAACTTCCAACGGGTGAAAGCGACAAAGTACCAAAGTGCTACTTATTAGTTCGACTGTACAACAAAACTGGGCTGATGATGAAAACGGAAGGTACCCACAGAACTCGTCGATTACACAAAACAAATCCGCCATGTTTGTGCTCTGCTTTAATCTTCTCAATTAGTAGTTGATGGCATTGCAAAAAGTACAGCATTCAGTGATAAAACTTTGCTCCAAAAATTACATTTCTGACAGGAACTTATCCCCATTAGGTAGGTAGGTAACGGGAACGTACACCTCATTATTTTACCGGACACTAAATCTTCTTTTTAACCCCCGACGCAAAGAGAGGGGTGTTTGTTATAAGTTTAACGTGTCTGTGTATATTTGTATTTGTCTGTGGTATCGTAGCTCCCAAACGGATGGACTGATTTGAATGCGGTTTTTTGTGTCATATAGATAATATTAACCCGAGTGTTCTTAGCTACGTTTCAACAAAATTGGTTCAGCCGTTTTTGAGATATTGAACTTTGAAATTAAAATGTCGGGGGTTTTTCAACTTTTCTAAGTTGTAGTTATTTCTTTTCCAGACTTGCTCGCAACTAATAAAGGCTGGCCTGAAGCTGACGATCGAGTCGAAACGCAAAATGTCCGGCAGCGATACCGATGTCGGCGTCAAGAGGATGAAAAGAGAAGACAGTGACGACGACTATGACAGCAGTCACACGCACACCACTAAGGGCGAAGGGGTCAGTATTTATACCTAACTTTATGGACACTATCATGGATCAAAGTTGTTTTTAGTACGAGTATGTAGGTATCGGCCTTACCTAACCTTCGAGCCGCCCCGGGCGAGCCATAACCAACACTATTCTGAGCACGATAGCGGACAGGATAGATGGCCTGTACAACTGCTTCATGATACATGCACGCAGAACCAAATAATAATAATAAAATAAATTGGCGTAAGCATG
Source organism: Epinotia nisella (assembly GCA_932294315.1). NCBI lineage: Eukaryota > Metazoa > Arthropoda > Insecta > Lepidoptera > Tortricidae > Epinotia > Epinotia nisella. The sequence continues at coordinate 14,004,825 of OW028687.1, read as the reverse complement.
TGACGGCCCCATCGCCCACCAGGAGCCGTAGCATGGTTGGCCTTATCACGCGACAAGTGACAAAATAAGAGCGTCGTCTCGTTCCATCGAACGGTGTCAGCCAGTGACGCACGCTCTATCCTATCACCTATCGCGTGACAAGGCCAACCATGCTACGGGGCCAGATTTCTGGTGCAATGAGTCAACTTAAGGCAGCTTGTGGCGGGCTGTTAGGGAGTAGCAACCCTAAGTACCTGAGTGCTCCTGGGGGTGTCCTGTGGTCAGGCTGAGTCGATCGGGTGGATGGTTGGACAGGCCCCCCACTTGGGCTCTGGCTTGCCTTAACCGGCCGTCCAGAGTGGAGTCACAAGAGCTGTTGCTCGAGGGTAGATGTGGTACCTAAGTGGCGAGTTGGCTATTATGTTTAAAGTCCAGTGCCACCTCTCTACCAAATGTATGTCAACATGAGAGTCATGAGAGAACTATTTTGAAATTTCGAGTGCCTAATAAAAACCCCTCGTTCAAATTTTATTACAAAAAACGAATTTTGTTGAGCCATATTTTTTTTGTCCTAAAATTAGGCCAATAAGCCTTACGAGACTATACTACATTAAAAAAACTAGATTGCTTGACGAAGATAAATGAGTTAGGTACTTTATTCACCTTCACATTCAGATATCGCTTTTAAACAATAGACAGACTAGACAGTACTCGTAGGTGGAACATTGGGATTAACCTTCGCTAATGAGATAAAGCTACTACGTGCAATGAAATTTGCAATTTTTATGACTGCCTACCACTTGTCTCTACCTACTTGAAGAACCGCGCAAATCTACTAATTTTGTAATTGCGTAAAAATTCACTGCGAATCATAGATAAGGGCGTCGCCGACCCTTTACTTATTTGAGGATGCGTTGTGTTGTCAGCTAGAGACAAATGTGTCCCTCATCCTCGCCAGCTCTTGACGACCTTACTCACCTACAAAGCAAGAACTTACATACAACTATAATGCCTATAGATATTTACTTTGCATTATCTTGGTTAATATCAGTTAATATATAACCTGCTGCACGCTTGACCTCCAAGCAAAAAGGCAGTAAAACATTTATGACTAAAGTCTAGTACGATACTCGCGAATATCTTAACTAGCTCTTTAATAGCTACAGCAGCAGCATTATAATGCAACGGTGCTATTGAAGTTTTATAGTGACTACAAAGAAGCATTGCGAATGCACCTACGTGTGACTTCACTTCCTTGACGCTACGTGGTTGTAAAATTGAGATGGCTTTGGAATAACTTATTTATCTATTCGGTTTTTGCACAGCCAATTAGTATTCTAATCTGCAACATCTTTCCTGGTGAATCTAATTAGAATTTAGCTTTAGGTCGATATTGAACTTTATCTATTTGTTTATACCTAATTACTTAGTTAGTATCAATAAATCTTACTCAATATCAATATTATCAATCAATCCTATAAATGTGAAAGTTTGTAGGTTGGGATTGGCATGGAAAAGGTTATAGTCCGGATTAAACATGGAAGTTGAAACGGGAATTCAGGCGGACGAAGTCGCGAGCTGTAACTATAGTATTTAAATAGATATAGGTACTTAGTAGATCGTCGCATCCATGATTAAGGACGCAGTCCTTCCTAAGCTATACATTATTGACCAGTTCAATCAAGTACGCTATGAGAAGGAGTCAGATCTTTTTTTGGAAGCTCTATATATTTGGCTGCACGCTTTCTATAACACAAACGCATGGAGAAAAACTCAAATTCATGCCGAGGTTTAGTAATATCTTGGAGATTACAGTTAGGTAGACATGTGTTCTTTTACTTGCAAATTCCTCTTCCACTCTTAAGACATCAACCTAACGTACATTTTCTTCACAGCTGACCCCAGAAGACGAGGAGAGACGGCGGCGAAGGAGAGAGCGGAATAAGATCGCAGCAACCAAGTGCCGACTGAAGAAACGCGAGCGCACCGTCAACCTGGTCTCCGAGAGCGAGGTGCTTGAACACCAGAACCATGACCTGAAGGCCCAACTTAAGGTACGTGGCATTATGAGAAGACTGGAGCCCTTTGAGCGCCTCAAGAATTCCGAAAGCAATCGGAATGCAACCACCAGAAAGACGTCCACAGGCCTCCCCTAAAGAGTGACACAAGGACCGGTCCTGCGTCAACCGCACCCAGCGGTCTCCCGCGACCTTCAGGTACCGATGGGCTACTCTCCCGATGTGCCCCGTGGAGAATAATGCAGGTTCTGCTCCAAAATTTTTGGAAAAAATAGTAAATATGAACCGTACTTGAAAGCATGAAAGTTACATGGACTGCATAAATTATAACCCCTTAAGCCGTACGTACGTCGTTGGTGTTCTTAGCTTTCAGACTTAACCTATTGGAGGTGCCAAAAAAGTCTCAGTAGGCTGACCAGCATGTGAACTAGCATGAGCTAGTGGGACCCATGAAGGATCAAATCGCGGGGATCTGGACGCTTCCCGATGGCCCATAAGAAAGACAACCCGGCATTATCTGCTCAAATGCCCATTTTACACGTAATGGCACCACTCGTTAAGATAAGATTATGAGATTAGACTGGGCTTAAGTAGGCAGATTATGCTGACATTTTCTTGCCTTGTTAACTTGTTTTTAAACGTTGTCGTTTGAGCGTACGTAAGTAGGTATATGTATAGGTAACATAACATGGCATGTAGGTATGTATCGGAAGATACGCTGATAATAACAGAAAGAAAAAGTAACTACTATCAAGAATATCTGTGGGTAGATAACGTGAGGGGTTTTATTATTTAGGAAAACAAAACCTAATAGAATGTTACTTCTTTCCAGGATCTCGAAGTGGAAAGGCGGCAGCTCTTGGAGATGCTCAACGTGCACAAGGCGTCGTGCGTCAAAAATGGCGCGCGCTCCTCGCCCAACCCCAGTTTCAACCTCGTCCGCTACGAGCAGAACACATTCCCTGCCTTCGAGCAGTCCCCCTACATCCGCCCCGAGTCCGCCAACATACTCGCCTCGGCCTCCAGCTTCGCGTGCAACAGCGACATGGAGCCCATCTCCTCCATAGAACCCATCTACATGCCGGTGATCGAGGGCGAATACACCAGGCCGGACAGCGTCCTCAGCCTGCAGGCCGCGGACACGTCCTACGTCACGACGGACGGGTTCATGTCCAAGAGCAACCTCCTCGTGCCGATCGAGTCCGAGCAGGAGTACTACGACCCCGAGGTGAACTACAGCCTGAGCGCGCAGCAGTGCCACACGTACCCCGCGACCGTGCCGGACTCGCAAACCAAACTCAACAACGGCCTCAACGACGGATGCCTGGTATGAGTCGCGGGCTCCGACCTTAACGAATACGTATGTTTAAGCATTGAGAAATTCGGAATAGAGCATCATCACCGTTGTAGCTTCTACTTCATTTTGATTCTGTGTCCAATGTGATATTTTTCCATAACTTTACTCTTTCAAGGTGAAGTAAAAGCTGCTTTTGTCGTATTATATAGAAATTAAGCCGAAGCAGGGATGGGAGGTATATTTCGAAACGATGTCGTATGTCTACTGTGTAGAACAACAACGTAGATTAGTAGGTATGGTGCCTGTATCGCGTATAAACGAGTGGAACTGTCTTGACATAGGTAGGTATCGAATAAGGCCACGAGAACATTTTCATTTCAATTATTCGACATTATCACCATTTATTTATGTTATGTTTATTTTATACCGCGTTGTGAAATAATAAAATTATTGCTTAACACGTCAATAGAAACTGTGAAACAGTCTATAGGTAGGTACCCCCTGTTTTATTCTTACCTAGATGTTTAACTCTTAACATATGAATAGGTACCACTCGGTTAATTTATAAGTTAAATAATTTTGCTTTGATCTGTTTAATATGTTTACTGGCTGAGATCTGATTTTGTGGTGCAATAAGCAGATATTGAGATTAAAATGATGAAAGTAAATATCTCATGACATTTCCGCACGCCTGGAGTTTTTGTATTGTTAATTTTACTGTATTAACTTAAATTTCTTACAAAAAAAACGATGTACCGTAAATGTATACATCAGCATCACATTGAAATATTTTATCTTCCAATAGGTAATTAGTATAACAAATACCTCCCGTTGAAATTCCGAAAGTATATTGTATTGTTGCAAAATATATTCACAGATTATTAAGTAAAAGATTTATAAAGATGAAACTTATTATACTTATTTATACATGTAGATAAGTGTTGTAGATGTACGAAAATAATATTAGAGCTTAAGGTGCTTTAACACAAGTGATAGAATGTATGTAATATATAATTATGAAGTCATAACAAGGGTAGAAACTTCGCATGGGTTTATATCTGTAAGGCATCGGAATATTTATTTTAATACGTCTTCTGGTAAAATGTGACAATTTTTTTTTATATAGTCCGGCCTAAATCAAATTATGGTTTCAGATATCAATTAGCTCAAACCACGAATGGCTACACGAACTTCTGAAGTTACTAATTGTAACGCGTATGAGAAGATCGTAGTGAGCTAATTTTGGCGTTTAGGTACCACGGTATGACAAGCAAGGCATTAATTTGAAAAAGAAATGGCCGCTTCGATTTTAATGTTTGGAAGGTGTTACGGGGCCCTTCCGATCCCATCGATTGTAGGTTTGTTTGAATAAAAGTCCGCGGGAATCTTGAGAGTATATTCGTAACTTCACAATTCACACTATAATACTGGTTGTTTTAGCGAGACATAATTACGTAGAGTGCGTCATCGTAAACATCTAGTCGTTGACTGACGCCATGTTTTTTCTCAGTCAGGTCGCTCTCTGTGTGCGTTTTGATACTGCACGAGTGCGAGAGCGTTTCGTTCACCTTATTGGCAACATTTGCCACAATTGTTGACATCTCTAAATATTTTGGGAAAGCTGAATGCTAATTTGTTTCACACTTGACTGTAAGAGCCGGTGCTCATTGTGGGTGCCCGCCGCAAGCTGCGGACGAGTTTTTTTTATACATTTCGTATAGCACCGGCGCACACCGAGCGTTTAGAGGCCGCGTTCGAGCCACAAACTCCGGATGTAGCTCGCGCTCGCTACTAGTGACCGCATGCAGTGCAGGCCACATGTGGCCGTAGATTAGGCTCTGTGAGTTCTAGAACCCACGAGCCTGTTTTTAAAACTGTTCACAAAATTTCACGAGAATCGGTTGTGAAATGCGACCTGCAAAAGAGAACAGCCGGACAGCGTGACAGACTTCCCACATACCTACGAAAGATTTTCGGCTCAAGCTAAAGCATAGAACATCGTTCGCTTCACTCCCTCGTTCGATAATGTGCGGCAGTGATCGGCCATTAGTTGCTATAATGTGCGGCGCCTCTAAATCATGCATCCCATCCCAAGTTTCTGATAGACATGGGCGTAGCGAGGTACCCCCCCCCCCTAGAAGACGCAGGCCCATTGCTCATGCAGCATTTACCTTAGATATATTAGATAGATGACGACCGATTAGCCTAGTGGTTACAGAACCTGACTATGAAGCTTGAGGTCCCGGGTTCGATCCCCGGTCGGGGCAGATATTTGTATGATGAATACGAATGTTTGTTCTCGAGTCTTGGATGTTTAATATCTATTTAAGTATGTATTTATCGATATAAGTATGTTTATCCGTTGTCTAGTACCCATAGTACAGGCTTTGTCTAGTTTGGGACTAGATCAATTAGTGTGAATTGTCCCACTATATTTATTTATTTATTTATATTCTTGGTTTGTCTATAATACACCCCCCCCCCCCCCCTAACAAAATCCTACATCTAAAACATCAGCGAAAGTCTGCCTTACATTTTGCTACAAAACGTTTAACGTTTCTTTACACAATTGTCAGTCAAGTTCAAAGATAAGGTGCCTTTATTTGAACACAATCAAAATAAGTAATACGTTTTTTTAAAACATGAATTATAATATTTTTGTACAATTTTAGCATACTAAGCGATATTAAGCGACTGTTTATCTGAGCTCCAGATTGTAAAATATTTATTCATACTATATACCTAAGTATATATTTATGAATTAATTGCCTTCATAGATTTAATAAAAAGAAACAAAAGCCAAAATGATTAGTATAATATTAATTGTGTAGCAACTGGAGTTGTACTGTTACACAATAATACGATATTATACCCAATTAGGTAGTATAATATTAAAGCTCATATTCAAAATCGAGGCAGGCAGCATAACCTGCTAGCTTAGAAATAAGAGGACAGCTTTCAGTTTGTTATTTACATTTGCGAGATCATAAATAGCGCTAAATGTCTCTGAAATTCGAATCAAATGACTATTGCTAGAATGTGACAACAAAATGTAAGAATTACGAAACTAAATTACATTAATAAAAAATGGTACCTACCTTACTCTAAATGGTACCTGAAATGGAATCCACAATATTAGGAAAACTAAACTGACAGGCGAAAATTCACAAATATTATGGCCATACATTGGCCTGAGGGCTTACCGCGAAAGGCATTCGAAGTTTTCCCTCTCTGTCAGACTTGCGAGTTCGTACGTAAGTGCAACAGAGAGGGACATATCGACATTATTAAAGTCTTTCTCACACTACGTAGAGGTACGGTAGTGTGAGAAAGCCTTTAACAGTGCAGTTTAGTTCGCCTAATTGTGGATTCCACTGTACCTAATAGCTAGTTTCCCTTTTTTTCAACTGAATTCGGTTTTCTTTTTTCACACCTGTTATTCAGACAAAGAGTCATTGAAAATCAAAATAAAGCATTTCATTTTTCCTCATAGAAGGTGTGAAAAGTAGTACGAGTATATGCCACTCGATGGCAAAATTATTTCCATTTTGGGCGTAAACACTTGATCTCCTCGCTACGCTCATGATTCTATTGTAGAATCTTTCGCTTCACTCAGGATTCAATATACCGCCCTCGCTGTAAATATATAATTTTGCTCCCTTGAGACACAATCTACTGTAGGTACTATACCTATCTGATAATTCATAACTTTGATAAGACCGGAATTAAATTTGTTGAAAGGCATTTTTAAGTTCGTTTTTTAAATCAATTAACGGTTTAAGTAAACCGTTTCTTCATTGTAGCTCAGGTAGACGTCGCAGACCAATTTCTAACTTCGGGGCTAGCACAACTGACGCGACGCGAGTCAAGAAAGATATACCCTCCTTTTTCTAATTTGTACGGTGCGAGTAAGATACGAGACGCTTAGTCGCGCGCGAAGCGACTGAGCGGCAATTTGTGCTAGACTCGTACAGCAGTGCCTTTCGCATACCAGTGCTACTAGTCCTTTGGTCTCCCCGGGAGAGCCAAGTCGCGCAAGCATTTATTTTTATATTGTTGGTAATACGAACACATTGTGATAAAAGTTAAATTAAGCGTAGGTACACGCAAGAATATTTATTAACAGCACAATTTCTTAGGGATTATTGGTTTCTCTTGTTTAACAAGAATTTCGTTGTGGTTGAATGCAATGAGCTTAGTCCAATAAAATAGAAAGAGAGGTAGGATACAACGAATCCTCAAATAAATAGAGGGTCGGAAACGCACTTGTGATTCTTCTGGAATCGCAAGATTTTATAGGCTACGGTGTCTGCTTTCCATGAGGCAGACAGTATGCTTGTTTGCCACCGTCTTAATATTAAAAAATAGTTTTAAACTAAATCCCTATTATTCATTAGGTTGGAGGTTATCTCCATTTCTATCGCTCGATGCAAGCGCGATAGAGATGGAGACACCGTCACATCGATATTCAAACTTCTTGGTGTTAGCCCAGGATTTACTTTTCGTACAGTCAAGGACTTTAATTGTTATGCCATTTAGGTGTCAACTAATTTTGGTTTTTTAATAAATAAGCTTTGAAGTGTCCAGACTATAGTGAGCTCTAAGGCTATGGTCTCCTATAATTATTACAGCGTCACCCCGTACGCTGCGTCAAAATGCTTACTATGGAGATGTATTGTTGTGGTTTCTTTCACACGACGACGACCACAATACATCTCCTTAATAAGCTTTGTGACGCAGCGTACGACGTAACGCTGTAATAATTATAGGAGACCATAGCCTTAATGGCTCAACAATTAAAGGTCGTGATCATACATAGCTGTCACCAATCACCAAGTTAAGGTGGTTGCTGGGCAATTACGTTACTTATGCCCATTTGACACAAGGGCAGGGCAGTAAGGCAGAGCAGTAGACAGTGCAGTACTGCTACTTGAACGCACGCGCCGAGACAGAACAGCCCCCCTATTCTGTAACTTGTTTTAAGCTCACCTACAAATATATCTTGACGACGCGATTCGTAGTAACAGTAACTAAGCGTAGGTAGAGGTCTAATTTCGTTAGGTGTGATGCATGCATGCATGGGGTGAGGCGCATGAGCGCGTAGCGAATAACAGTCCAGTACTGACCAGACAGTAACCAGGGCAGAACAGATAATAGGTGGCCGGTCTATTTTTTTGGCGGCAGTTGGCTTCCCCACCGCCTTTCTCAGTCGCCTTCATAGTATGTCGCCGTGACTTATGTTTGAACGCCAAATGTCTTTTTAACTGTTCTGTCCCACTCTGCTGCCTCAGTGCTCTGCCCTCGTGTGAAATGCGCATTATCGTCCCATCAACGTACGCTGAATGTTCATAGTCTGGTGACAATTGGTGAAATAGGATGTTTGTCGTTTCAGTAAACCCTCATTCGTTTCCCTAAAGCTCATTGCATTTCGAAGTGTGAAAGTACCGTCACAGTAATCTTATAAATAAGATTAACTTTAGAGGGTATAGTAGTGTATAATCGCGAGCTTGTCGTTAGGTTAGGCAACGGGTCGGTTAAGTTTTCATTACCTTGTAGATAAAGTTCAAAATGTTAACCGCTGTTGCTAACACCGCGAATGTTTTCTGTTAGGTACTAGATCTGTTCGACTGGTCAAATCTACATAGAACTTTCTGAACTGAACTAATGGCGTATCTATGATTGAACAGATAACTTTATATTAGTGTATGTCTTTTTCTCTTTGATAGGTATATAAGTATGAACGTAACTTTTCATAAAGTTTGGTTGTTACGAGTATATAACTCTTAGTATTACAGTTTATTGAAGAATTGTTGTAATATTGTTACAAATAATTTGTATCTATTTATATTCTTCATTATTTGTCATACTTATCATAGTTCTTTCATTTCGTGTGTAAACATACATTAAAACACTAGTATGTAAATGAAATGGAAGAATTATAAAATTTATAAAGTACCATGCTGTAATGTACAACTATTTAATACATCTTTTTTATGTCTATGAATAAATCATTACTAATGCTTCTCGGTAAGTCAGATGGAATGGAGTACTCTTTTATAAGGATATATTTATATGTTATGATACCACATTTAACGTACACTTTTGGTACTATTTGTCACAAAGTGATTCTCATTATGAATTCTATAAGACACAATATTGTTGAGATATTTTAACGCAGTTGTATATTGTATGTTAGGTTTTTTAAGTGTTGTAAACATCACTCGTACCTGCTTCTTTAAACGATGTGACAGACAAAGCAAAATTATTGTGCTTACAAATATTAAAAAATAAATCATATATTGCATAAACATATGTTTCATTACATCTTCAGTGTTAATCCCCTTTTAAGGCCGGCTGTTGAAGACGAAAACTGAATGTCAGTCTTACTTCTACAAGTTTAAGGCCGCGGTCGGGACGCCAGCGGGTAGCGAGGCGACGAGCGACAGTTCATACATTTGATAGAGCTCAATGTATGAACGCCCGCTTGTCGCCTCGCTGCCCGCTGACGTCCCGACCGCGGCCTAAGGGTGGGTTTCATCAACCACACATCACAGGCTGGTAAACATCAAATATGGCGCCGGCAGCTGTCATCTCATAGACAACTGTCAAAGTTTATTTTGCTTGTTTCTTGACCGATCAATTAATTAAATTCAAATCTGTCGTAAAACGGACACTTATTTCAAAAGCATATTATAAGATAAACGACTACATCATGGATAGGGATATTTGGCAGCGATAAAATACTGTAGCAATGTAATTTTAAAATTTTTTCTACTCCTGTACTTTTATCTGTCATTTACATAGTCACGAACACTAATATAAAGACATACAAAATAAGTTTGCAGAAAAGTCTATACTCTATTCTCCATAACAGTACGGCACAACCGTGCTGTTATGTCGCCAAAACGATACGCTTAGCAGCCATACGCTTCTAAACCTATACATTAGGTACTACCAACTTAACAAACCACTGAATGTTTTTACTTTTTAGAAATTCTTGAACTAAAGGCATTGCTGCTAACTTAGGAAAAACCTTTATTCTTAATATGGCAGTACTGGCAAGTTGACATCAATTAAAAACAAAGTTAACCATAGACACCCATTTGTCTCATTTTCATGTTTCCCGAATTCCCGGTTATTTTATAAATTGTTGTTTGACTTTGCGGCCGTTGTGTTTGCTACAAAATAGTTGGTGTTTCTCAAAAGTAATAATGGATGACGATGAAAATATTGCTTCTACACCAGAAATACACCGGGGCAGCCCACAAGCAGTGACCGAACATTTGTTGCCTACTAAATCTCGGGACCTATACGACAAAGTTTAAGAGAAGTTGTTTCTTTGTTTAATTTTGCTTTTTATTTCATAGTAGCTAGTCGTAGAAAAAGTATTGTATGCAACGTTGTATAACTAAGTCAAAAAACGCTCGTGGCGTCTTTCTTTACAATGTTCGCCTTCGGCTCACATTGTAACCCACGCCACTCGCCTTTTTTGACCTCTCTTATACAACTGTTGCATAAAATACTATTATAATTCGCTGATACTGAAATGATTTATATTGTATACTGTTTTGAAAAAATTACACCTCGCCGAGTTTTTTACGCCGGTTCTTCTCGAGGCAGAGGTTTACGCAGTAGTTTATCGACATTCATAGGTGCATGTAATATGCCTAAATCCATACTAATATTATAAATGGGAAAGTGTATGTGTTTGTTTGTTTGTTTGTTTGTTTGTTTGTTTGTTTGTCCGTCTTTCACGGCAAAACGGGGCGTCGAATTGTCGTGATTTTTTAAGTGGAGATAGTTGAAGGGATGGAGAGTGACATAGGCTACTTTTTGTCTCTTTCTAACCCCCCACAAGTTTGTATGGAGCATTCCGCAATTTTCAAGGTAGAAAGCTAAAAAATTGGTATGCGGACTATTTGTGACTAACAAAAAAATCGTGCATCATTTTTTTTTTGGAAATCTGCACCGAACCCCTTAAAAGAGGGGGTGAAATTTTATATGGGGGTCCAGATATGTAGATTCGATATGTAGAGCCGATATGTACAGTCGATATGTAGAGTCGATATGTAGAGTCGATATATAGAGTCGATAAGTAGAATCGATATGTAGAGTCGACACCTATCTAAGTACACAGTGGACATCTATCTAAATATGTAGAGTCGATATGTAGTCGATATGTAGAGTTGATATGTAGATTCGATATTTATAGTCGATATGTAGAGTCGATATGTAGAGTCGATATGTAGAGTCGATATGTAGAGTCGATATGTAGATTTGATATGTAGAGTCTATGTTCGATATGCAGTCTATGTAGAGTCGATCTAAATATATAAAGGACTGAAACTGAGATGCACCTTTTTTGTAGACGGTTAACATTACTCTTAGTACGCGGGCGAAGCCGCGGGCAAAAGCTAGTTGAAGAATAAATCACTTTGACTTTTAACGGTAGTTATTGGCCGTCACGAAACTAAAGGTGACGATTAATGTCCCATATATTAGGTACCTAAGTAACAAAACCGACAGTTTAGATGTGATTTAAATACAACTTAAGGTTAAGGACGCACATTACGATTCCAACGGTTTAAAACAACTCGCCCCAAGTTTACTGTTTGAATGGAGATTTATGGTCGATTATATTGTCTCTGCCTGAAAAAGGGTTATATGGATATAATTTACTTTGAAAACAAAGTTTTAACCGACTTCAAATCACTACCCAAATTGTTTCAAGTTTGCCTATAAAATTTGAAGAGTTCCCTCGATTTCTCCAGGATCCCATCATCAGAACTGGATTTTGGTGACAACGGGACCAATCTGGAAGTATACGCTTTCAAACAAAAATAGTACATTTCGATGCTAGTGCGGAAAGTATATCATTACGACACGAGCACCGAGATATCTTGCCACGAGCCGTAGGCGAGTGGCAAGACTCGGGACGAGTGAAGAATGACATTTCCGCACGTGTAACGAACGACGTTTTTTAATACATTTGCGAAAAAATAAGAAAAACAACAAGTAGGTAGTCGAAACTTTTATATTATTCATTCTGTAACATCACTGTAATACATAAATACTTTCCGCACTAGCATCGAAATGTACTAGTTCAAATCGGTTCATAAATTACCGTAACAAATACACTAAAAAAATACAGTCGAATTGAGAACCTCCTCCTTTTTTGAAGTCGGTTAAAAAGGGGCGATCAGCAGCGCGGTGCGCTCGTCGGAATACGCACGAAGACGAATTATGGCGGTATCTAGCTCGTTTTCATAATCGCTTGACAGCCTGTGCGTCGCGCCATGGGGCCGCTTTAAACATAAATAAAACTCAACAAGGGTAAAAAAGAGTGAAAATGAAAGAAGCTTTACATTATTGATACAGTTTAATATCACAATTAAGGCTTACAACAAATATCTACTTTTACTTTTATATTTACAAGCGAAAATACAATTATCTTGAACAACAAGACAAATAAAGCCGGATTCATACTGGTCCCGTGACGCGACAGGAAAATATCGGTTTCATACATTTAGTAAGGTTATATTCTCATTCATCTGATGCTTTCTGACGTGTCGTGTTCGTTTCCTTTTGTGTCGGGCATCAGAGAGCATCACGTCAGTATGAAAACGGCTTATAACAATTCATAGTTCATACTCTACTTGAATCATGCCATGACGGACATTAGGCGCCAGTCCATGGCTTGCAATTGATTTAACAATTTCGTGTAAAGGTACCTCCAAATACAAATTAAGAATATAACAAAAATAACCACCATACTTGTTTGAAGTTTTGGGCAAAATAAACTATCAACTTAATAAAGTTCATCATCATCATCATCATATCAGCCGAAAGACGTCCACTGCTGGGACATAGGCTTCCCCCAAAGAGTGCCAAATTAACCGGTCCTGCGCCACCCGCATCCAGCGGACTCCCGCGACCTTTACCAGGTCATCAGTCCACCTTGTGAAGGGCCTACCCACGCTGCGCCTTCCGGTACGTGGTTGCCAGTCGAGAACCTTTCCGCCTCAACGGCCATCGGTTCTACGTGCAATGTGCCCCGCCCACTGCCACTTAAGTTTAGCGATTCTGAGGGCTATATCGGTTACCTTGGTTTTGCTGCGGATAGCCTCATTTCTGATACGATCACGCAGATAAACTCCCAGAATAGCCTTTGAGCCTTCTTATGAGGCCCATAGTAAGCAACCATGTTTTAGTGACATACTGGTAATAAAGATACACAAATGAATTTTATTTTTAGAATGGCTACAGATACGTTGGTTAAATATATCAATTTATAATTTGTTTCGACTAATAAAGTGAGGAGCGGTGACTGTTACCTACCGTATTAGTCATTTTCGTTGTTTATGACCTAATGAGAATAATGCAATTACCCATAAATTAGGTTTCAAGTAAATAGGCGAAGAAAATATGACGATGACTAATAAAAACACAAACAATAACTTCATTACTAACTTCAAATAGACGATATGGTAATAACCATGAAAAGTAATACTCATTTAGTCACCAACATTAATGTCTGCCATAACAAAGCCGGCAAAAATATCTGACGTTCTAACGGCTCTAAAAATGTCGTGTCAGACATTTATGCGCGTTGATGTCGCAGATATTGACGCTGATGAATGTTCTACCCCAGTCGTGGCCAGATAATTAAGAACACGATTTTTTTCCCATACAGTTGCATACAGTTATGACTTTTCAAATTGGATGATAATTTATAATGTGTTTGATTAATTTTGTTTCTGATTATACGGATGTAACCGTGTTTAAACAGTATTTAATATAGTGTACATACAGCTTCTGTAAAATTACTTAGACTTTTAAAAATACAGGCGATCAAATCAACACTTATAAAAAGTTCATACATTGTCCCTAATTACAGTATGAACTTGTTAAAACTCTCCATTTAACCATCCATTTTTAAGCACAACTTTATATAAACTAAATTAAATCTTATTTATACACAGATACCTCCAAATAATCAGAAATAAAATTGGTCAAATATATTTATATAAATCTTGTTCTTAATTATCTAGCCACGACTGAAGATGGGATACAAAGTAGATACAGAAACCATTCACAATTTACAACGACATAATTGTATGTGAATATGATATTGAGACAACAATGCCTATCATACATAACCAACTGTCTCATTTTCTTGACATAATTATATGATTAGCAGTAGGTACCATTAACTGACCACGAAAGTTTTTAGGTGAAAATTTTATATTTTTTTTTCACAGATTTTCCCTTAACGTCAATAAATATGACGAAATTTTCCGATAGATACCCAACTTTCTATTATAAAATATATACACCTTTTAAAGTTTCACTTTTGTATGAAAAACGCGTGGGTGCTCAACACTTGACCAAGGCTGTATATAGGTAGTATAGAGCATAATAGTATAACTATATAAGTGAATACTTAAATTGTAAGGAGGTACCCTAATAAAAATCAGGCTCTTCGGACAGCACGCCACTGATAATTTTACCTCTAGGGTGGATTGCAAAAAAGTTGTACATAGTTAAGAGCCTTAATTTGATCTACGCTTTAACTTTTTGCCATAGTGTAACGACAATTACCCATACATTTTATATGGGTAACTTTCGTTACACAATGGCAAAAAGTTAAAGCATAGATTAGATTAAGGCCCTTAACTATACGTAGTACAATTTTTTTGCAATCCACCCTCTAGCTAGGCGCTCAAAATCTTATTAAAAGGCGTCCTTCTCTTGAATAGCATTTATACCATTTTAGAAGAGAGTAGAGTTGCGTTGTTTTGTTTCTAATACAAATCAAAATCTACACCATTTTCTATTACAGCTAATTTTTCATTACCAATTTTTCTTTTGTGTTAGCGGCTAGATGTAGGCAACGCAATGTATAATTTAGGTAGAACATTTTAAACGTTGTGCAATATGTTATGGCATTGACTCATGGTTAAGTATCAGCAAGAGTTAGATAAGATACCAGAGACACTGAAACGTTTACCTACTCTCCTATTGAAGACTTTTGATCCAAACTCGTCTACCTGCAAATATTTATTTACCATATTACATCAGTTTCATGGCGTAATGAATGTAAGTAATAGAGAACCGCCGAAAATTATTCGGTATTCAGACGAATTATTCGGTTCAAATGTCGAATATTTACCGAATAATTTAACAGGCGTTTGTCTGCAAGTTGCAAGAAACAGTCATTGCCTCGTGAAATTATTATTTTAAAACGGATTCGTATTGTTATTTAACTCACTTTACGTTAACTTTATTGTAACAGTGAAAAATGAGTCTGTTTTGGAACGGCTGATGAAGGCATTCTAAGGCATTACTTTGAACCGAATAACTCGGCCAAACATTCAACCGAATATTCGTATTCGGTAAAGCCTATATTCGGCGCATCTCTAGTACCTAAGTAGTATATGTACAGAGTTAATTATATTGCACATAACCAAGGATTTATCCACTGACACCAGGTGACATATACAAGTGAGACATTTTGCAGTTAAGAACTGATAACACCAGTTTTGCAACGTGTTGTGATTTGTCAACAGCAAAGCTAGCACAGCGCGCGAGATAAACTATCCGTCTCTATCCAATGAGGGTTTTCAGAATGTATCATGTAACCAGCCAGCCACTGTTGCGAGAGGTCTAGATGTCAATATCCTGCAATCGTGTTTAATCATCGTCTATGTGATTGGTGGATTTTCGAAAGCTGCTGTCAAAAAGACCTTTCGCCACAACGCTGCCAGCTGGTGACAATACATTCTGGAGATTCTCACTAGAACACTCAGAAATCGTAGATAGAGGATATAATAAATAGATGTCGTCTTAGCGTATACTCGAAAGGGAAGATGGTAATTTAAGCTCAGTAAATTGAGAAGTATTATAATTTAGTCGTGTTATAACAGTGACATCATGGTCACGTGAGTTTCAGTTCAATATTTTGACAGGTGGTGACATGTTTGAAAAACCGACCAAGTGCGTGTCGGACCACGCAAAACGAAGGATCACGCTTATTAAATCACGACCTATTTAATAAAATAGGTCGTAATTTAATAAGCCCTGATGTCCATGATTTTTTTTCATATTTTTAAAATACACCGTACAAAAATTAGAGGGGGGGGCAGAATTTTAGTGATTTTCGGGGCGATTATCTCCGACTCTATTCACTTAATCAAAAAAATTGCTGAGAAACCTTATATTTATTTGGAAAGGCATATCGATTGATGTGCCACACGTGGGCTTACAATGTTTTTTTTTTTTGACTTTCAGTTTTACGTATGGAGTGCACCCCTAAAAAATTTTTTTGTCATTTTAATTACAAAACTATGTAGAGGCTAACAAAATACACCTAACCTCAAAATTTTATTCAAATACACCTTATAGTTTTTGAGTAAAATGCCTGTGACATACGGACTTTACGGACAGACGGACATGACGAAACTATAAGGGTTCCGTTTTTGCCACTTTGGCTACGGAACCCTAAAAAGCGTATACGCTCTGAGGGACAGGAGATTTGACATTGTATCCCGTTCTTGTGGTATTGTGTATGCATACATTCTTGTCACTCATGTGTGTATGTGTGTGTGTGTGTGTCCCTATTCTATTCTTCCTCTATGTTACAAATAGTAGGGATGAGCTGTAGGACTTCTGGGGTCCACAGGTGGTGGATAGTGGTATGGCCATCGGATATGATGGTTAGCTGCGAATATACAGAATAAGAAGTCCGCAACCACACAGCGGGCAAACTAGCAGGAGGTAGCGGAAAGGTTGGTAGAAATATCTCATCATCATCATCGTATCAGCCGAAAGACGTCCACTGCTGGACATAGGTCTCCCCCAAAGAGTGCCACAATGACCGGTCCTGCGCCACCCGCATCCAGCGGACTCCCGCGACCTTTACCAGGTCATCAGTCCACCTTGTGAGCTAGAAATATCTAGTCACCTCAAAAACTACGATATCCGCGGACAGTTTTGTGACATGGCCAGACAATGCCGCCATAAAATAGGCCTTATCGTGATTGCTGGCAGCAGTGACATCAGTACTGGTAGGGGTATATCGGATATTTAATAGGGCCATCGACTAGAAATTAAGGCGAGAATACCTCGGTTTCTAAGCTGCGACGTCGAAGGCAAGGGGGACCAATGGACATGGGCATACGTGGAGATTGCTAGTATTGCTACGCGGACAAGAGCCTAGCTCTTAAGTTCATGGTCATGATTATAAGAAAGAGACGGGTAGTCGCGCTCGAGGCAGCAATGTGCGGTCTTGTGGTAGCTGTGCTGATTACGTGGCTGATTTATAGTATAGGGCTCAAAAGCCACGCACGATTTGAATTAATTAATTAATTAATAATTGCACATAGTTAAGAGCCTTAATCTAATTTACGCTTAACTTTTTTCATATATAACGGCAATTACCCATACGTTTTATATGGGTAACTTTCGTTACACAATGGAAAAAAGTTGAAGCATAGATTAGATTAAGGTCCTTAACTATGTTAACTTTTTTTGTTCGGGAGGAAGCAAATATGATAATAGTTAGGACTATTTAAGCTGATCGACTTTTTAATTTGAATCTTTTACCTTGGACGGTAGAGTTGGTTTTTGAATGGCCTTTTTTTAATGCAATTTCGTCATCTTAAATAAAACGAACTACTTACACTATACTATCCGCAAAACTAAGTGGCGAGTCGGGTCGTAAAATATTAGAAACATGCTATAAGATAAAGATTTCATTGTCTTTGATCTCGCCACTTGGTTTTGCGGATAGTATAGTAAATCACAAGACTTCCAATACCAACAGTTTCACTAGATGGTCACACACATGGGGGACAGTTTCACATATTTTTTGTATGGCGCTGAGACCTCGTTAATACAACTCCATCTGGTAAAATTGTTGGCAATTGCAGTGACTATAATTTACTATTATTTAGCAAAGTTGTATATCAGGCGATACATAAATATTAAATGGCAATGGATGCTAAAATATGATATAAAGCGACAATTAAAAGCATTTACTAAAACAAAGATTACATACTAAGCTTGCCAAACAAAATTCGTTAAATTGAGTAAGCAAATATGTGAATGATTTCGATTATAATATTGATAACACCCCTGTTTATTAGTACGACAACTAAAAGTTTTAGCACATAATACATAAAGATAAAAATTGGCCAAGTGTAAGGTAAATACATGAAACTTATTGGGGTTAAGTAAATAATCACGTGGCTTTCATGTAACTTTGATTAGAGGCAGATAATATTATAAGGGTATGCCCGCGAAAAAATGTAAATTAGATTTTTTTGCTTGACTAATTTTTGTTTTAATCTAGCAATATCGTTATTCGACAATAATAAAATCTGTGGGATAGAATACATGTGCTATTTTATGTAATTCCATGAATTTTGAGCTCCCTTACATTTTTATATATTTTTATTTATTTTCTCAATGACACTTAGTTTCACTCCTATACTAAAATTATTTGTCCAACTACCACTCTTACAGCAAAAACTGTCAATCTCTTACGAAATGGGATCGCTGTTCCGTTTTTTAAGTTAACATAAAGTCCTGTCATTAATCCACATGTTTATGAAAAGCTTTCATGAAATACAGTTTTCATTAATTTAAAAACAAAATTGAAAACGTGTCCAAATGTGTAACGTCATGAAAGTAACGCTTATTACTCCTACAGTAACTGAATAATTACTATCCCACCGGTAAATACCATTTAACAAAACAAGAGCAGCCATATTTGCTGAGTGAAATGATGTTTTGTGTCGACGACAGTTTTGTGGCTCGAGAAATTATTTTTTTAGTGTGTTTAACTGCACGGTAAGTAATATTCTATTATACGCATTCAACTATTATTATTGTTATATTCATAAACCACAAGAGTTAAATAAATATACAAAATACACCATTTCTTGGTACTTGTATAAATAAATCCATTTCATGAACTAAGCTTTATAATTGTCGTGTACGTAACATTCAGTCATGTACGTAACTTGTGTTATGATGTCATGAATATAACGGTACAATTTTTCGCGGACATACCCATAAAGATAAATGTAAATATTACCGACTGACAATCCCCATACTCAGCTGAATTATTCAGAAACAAGATTATCACATCATCATTCTCCTAGCGTTATTCCCGGTTTTGCCCTAAAGCAGCCCGGGGTCCGCTTTGACGCCTAATCCCAAGATTTGGCGTAGGTACTAGTTTTTACGAAAACGACTGCCATCTGACCTTCCAATCCCGAGGGAAAATTAGACCCTATCGGGATTACACTGGTTTCCTCGTGATGTTTTCGTTCACCGAAAAGCCAATCTTCTCAAACGATATCCCGTATACAAGTTTTCTTTTTAATACTCAGTGGTACCAGCCGGGAATTGAACCCACAACCGTCAGATTAAAAGTCGCTGGAGTTGAAACCTCTCTCCATCTAAAGAAAAACCAATGTTTCGGATGAATATGGACATTGGCAGTTCAATCTGCGGGTGTATGCTGGTTGCGTTTATCGCGTGATAATGACGGGATAAAAGCATTCGGCTCGTTCGTTCTTCACTTGACAGAAAGCGATGTATGCTTCATCTTGCCAATTATCATCTGATGACCGTGACCAATAGGCGGTTTGGACGCTAGCGGACAGCGGCGCGACGAGCGACGGTTCATACATTTGATCGAGTTCAATCTATAAGCCGCTCATCGCCCCGCTGCTCGCTGGCGTCTAGAACGCGGCCTTATAAGCCTTCTGAGACCAGTTTCACGACGCTACAAGTTACAATTTTAAGTTTAAACTGGCAACACTGAGACGTTCGACCAATAACGGCTGGCCATATAATCAGTTGCTGGTTTACACTTGTAATAAGCTTCTGACAAAATTTCATTATTTTCAAAAAATTATTGCCATCTACCACTCATTGAGACGATTCTTACGAGCCCAAACGTCGGTAAAGTACTGAATTCCCATAGCTACCTTCTGTCTCCATCACCAGATCAGCTCGACGGTACCATAATATTGAATTGTCATCCATACTAAAAGCTATTATTGAGCTTACTATAGGGCTAGTACGATTTGTGTAAAAATGTCCCCTAATATTTTTTATTTTTTTTATACTATAATTATTCCCAACATATCAACACAATCGGTTAAGATTAACTGGTTCAAAATTCAGTTACAAGATTTGTCCCACACTAACAAACGTATACGTTTCAACTTCAAGTCAAGTCAAATAAAAGCTTGTAAAAATGTAACTTGTGTCGTCGCGAAACAGACCCCTGCATATACAAGTACAAGCTAATTGTTGCTTTTGTTAATATCTTTATGAACATCAATTATATCATAATTGTGCAAAAACAGTAGCTAGATGCGGTGAAATGATGGGAGTTAGCTATAATAATGTCCATTATACATATAGATTAAATACAAAATGAACAAAATGCGTACGTGTCGGAAGCAGGAGTTAGATAGCTCGCACCTCCGAGGCACTGTCACCTCACACGCTGGTGACAAAGAAAAACTAGGTTTACCATCAGAAAAAAAAAACACTGAAGAGATATAGATGGTTTTCTGGCACCTTTGAGAATCAAACGGTCGTGGACAGGACAGCAGAGAACAACGAGTCTCAATTGTAGTTGTATTGTGAATCTGTTGTCACGCGCTATAAGCTAACATGTTAGAACGAGCGCATGAAATATTAATAAATGAGATGCGAAAGAAATGAACCGAATACGGGTGTAGACTCAAAATGTATTACTTCACGTCATTAGGCATATTTTTTGCCTTACTTCAAAAGAAGGAAGGCAAAAAATATGCCTAATGACGAAACTCCCATTTAAAAAACTTTAAAAAATTACGAAGTAGCGTTTTAATGTCGCTTGTTAGAGGAACCAAACGCTCGGGGATCGTGACGTCACGACCATCAAGCGTCATAATCAAACGTCGGACTATAGGGGGCAGTTTGAGGGCAAGGTAAGGTTTACAAAAAAATCTTAACTTACGAGTATTATAATGTACCTAGTGTTTGTAACATAGATGGGTCGTTCTTCTTTTTTACCGACAATGAACCGAAGTTTTTCTGTTTTTTTGGTTTTTGAACTATCAAAAATTGTGGTTTTGAAGTGCGATTTAAAAAAAAATGCATAGGTTTCTTCATTAGAACTAATTAAAGTTTCCTTTCTGGCCAATATAAATATTTATTTACGGTTGGTTTCTAAAAAAAAACATGTGACAAAGTGGACTCTTTCAGTGGGGACAACATTTTGGTTTACCACTCTGTCACGGCATTCTACGAAAAAATAAAAACATTTAAAAAAATGCTAGTTAGAGAAAGTGAAATATTAAATATCCCTAATTAATAAAATAATATGGACGTTCATTCGAACATTATAAAACCGTAAACATCATTACTCAAATGAGATGCCGTAATAAGACGAAGGACAGGCTATTGTCGGTCGAAAAGAAGAACGACCCAGTTAATTAAATTAGTTACCCGTTATCATAATATACCTACAAATATACCATGAATGTAAATTAAATCAAATATAACACAGACTATTCAATATTATTTTTATTTAAAATTTAAAGGATACAAAAAAAATAAACACCTAACTAACGTACAGCCTTAGAGCAGTGTTCATAGAACTTGACATTGCCCAGTTAACTCATTTGTGTTTTGTTCCTTTCTCACAGCTGCAATTGTGTGAGTGACGGATAAAGCCAAACGAACTTTTTCGTCATTTTGACTTATGTGTACTTGGACTACGTTTATAAATAACGCAGTTAGTAGCTATGATATTTGGAATTTCACATTATAAATACTAGGTACCAAATACTAAGTACAAATACTCGAAAGTGAATTGATTGATTTGCGAACCTTACCTATCATTCTGACATGCCACGAAAATGCCCGCTGGAGTCCGACGTATGGTCATAATGTTTCTATCACTGGCTAAAGTCGCCGTCAATGGAACTTGCTAACTATGTAAACAAACAATGTATTGGAATTGACGTTTTAAATGTCAATTCCAAACATTGTTTGTTTGCATAGTTAGCAAGTTCCATTGACGGCGACTTTAGATAACGATAGAGTTTTGTTTTGCCGTGAAAAATCCGGGCTCTGCTTATAACTTAGTGATTATTTAACCTCTTGCGATGATATTTTTCTCAATTTGACTACATTTTTAATACTTTTTTCGAGAAAATACAACATTATTGTATTGATTATTTTATTTAGTGTCTACACCCATATAGAGTCCATGGCCTATATTATATTCTCTAGCCTCTCTAGTCTATAAAAGGCATTCTTCTCTGCAATGGAATTCATACCGTTCCAAATTGGAACAGAGATGCATTTGTTTTTTTCGTTCTGCTCTGTTTCCTATTATAGTTGATTCAAATTTTATCGCCATTTTTTCTAGTATGGTGGGCGGTTAGGGGATAGATTTTTTTGTAGTGGTTGAACTGCATTATGGATTGGAATTAAATTTCGGTTTTTAAGTTAAATTACATTTTTATGGCATGATAAATACGAGATAGACATAAATAGACCCGAATGTAGTGTTGACAGAAAGAGGCGAAAGCAATATCTTATCTCTATCCAAAACTAACTACGTTATCTGGAGGCCAATTCTCGGCCCGTTCGAGATGATGTCTAAATGTATGGAAAAATCTCACCAAAATTTCGAAGACAGCAAAATTTCTTATTCTGCGACATGCGTTTCGTTTTTCTTGATTGTGTTTGTTTACAATCGATCATAAAATAATGAAATATTTTTTACGCATCTACTAAATTCAATATTAAGAACCAAAGTCTTATTAATTTACGATAGAAAATACAATCCATAAAAAATATATAAGTGTTTGCTCGATTAATAACTGACGTGAAAAGGAGCGCATAAAAACTGTTCTGACTAGTCAGTTTTGAGTCAAAAACTACTGTCCGTATTTGTAAGCTATCAATATTTTCCTTCATTACGCCACTGTATGACCAGAGATCTAATGTAAAAGAAAATCAGTGATACTACCATCTCGATTGCTACGGACCACTCGTTGCATCTCGAACGCCGGGAGTCGATATAAAGTATCTTGACCGTGAGATTTTGTGAATACGGAAATTGGTTTTCGATCAACATCCATTTTTTTTTCGAGATATTCTATTAGATATCATCTCGATAGCCCAAGAACTGGCCCCCTGATCCGAATTCTTCAAACGTTTTTTCAACATGGAGAGTATAGCTATTAACCCTTTGACAGCTAAAGACGGCCACAGCCGCGCGTGCGCTTTGCGCATTTTCGTTAATTTTATGTAATAAAAAGCATTACAAGTAACTGGACCCAATTTTTTTAATTGTTCATTATATTGACAATAACTATACTATTGACTATTGACTATTGACTACGTACATTAATTTTGACATGACAATATTTATAAATATATATCAGAAGTTTCATTTTATTCATTGTTTTGTTTTGCACCCTCGCTGTCAAGAGGTTAAAAACAATATAATTAAAAAGTAATAAGATTTTCGAATGAATGTAGAATAGACGGCTATTTTATTTTGTATCTCAGTTCATAATCCGCACTGTCCACGAACGTTCTGATATGAATGAATAATGTAATCTACAAACACAAGGGTAGGTCCAACTATTACAAAAAAAAATACAAATTTGGAAAAGAACCAGATGGATCTATATTGAATCGCCAATAAGTGGACATACCGTGAATTAATAGGAATCACTGCTTACGAATAATTTAGAGGTGCCTTGGTTTTTTTTTGTAAAATCAACTTACCATTTGGCACGTTTCGACCAGTCCTTGGGCGTCCAATGCAAGCATTTCGGGTCGATCTTCAGAGTTCGTTTCTCCATACTTTTTTCATGTTGCTGCATAAGTTCCTGAATAAGTCGAGGGATTTCAAATCGACGGAATGGATTGTGTACTGACCATCAATAAAATCGGCATTACAAAACACTATTTGGAAAACACGTGCAAACAAAACAAAAACGAGCATGAAAATGCTGTTATGAATCAAAGTAATAAAGATTAGCAGACATGGACACATTTTAAACACCAAATGGGAAATTTTATAATGTAAGTAAATAATTATATCACACCACACTACAATCAATTTAAAGGCAAGGCTCGGTACATCTTTTGAGTTGGTCGTATTGCATCCAAGTAATCAATTCAAAAAGGAACTCTACCTTCTAAGGTAGAAGATTCCGATTCCAATGACAATTTTATAAACAGTCGGTCACATTAAATAATTACAACCATAACTACTAAATACACTTCACAGATGTAGTGCGTAATTATTTTCCATCGTATTTTCACGGAAACGCACGAACGAGTCTTGCTATTTTAGTCGGTCACAATACAAAAAGTACTGAGGTTGACTGAAGTAGCATGACAAAAAAGAACGTTTCCGAGAAAATACGATGGAAAACAATTATGCACTACATCTGTACCAATTCGTATTTGAAATATATAAGTGCGGAAGTTTGCACTGAAAGAACATTGCTATTAGGCAAGTTCTTGGACTCCATGTGATTTTTAACCATACGAAGGAGCATTCGAGGAACTAATGGGTGGATATTGTATTGAATTTCCACACAAAGTCGTGCTAATTTTTTTGCTCGAGAGCATATTTTAGTTAACGTGTCCGTGTTTGCTAAACTTGAATCACTATTAGCAAGTTCAAACAAAGAGGTACATTTTTGTCTGGCGAGTGGTAAAAATACCAGATAATTAAAATTGTAAATGAACAAAACACACCACTCACAATGAAGTACGATTTTACTGATGGCCAGTACAATTTTATTGCTGCGATCGATTAAGAGCCAAAATAAATAAATAAATGGACGTAAATCCCTTGTCATAAAGTTCAAGCTGACCAATATGTCGTAAATAATGTCCTAATGTGAATAGTTAATGTTTATTATTAAATCACGCAAAAACAACTAATTGGACTTAACGCGAACGAAGTCGTGGGCAAAAGCTAGTCTATCGTAATAATATCAAGAGGAAAGATCTGTACGTTTGTAGATTTCTAAGTTTGTATGTAAGGAGCAATCTCCGGAACCACTAATCCGATAAAAAAAATCTTTCACCTGTGTATAGAATGGACTTTCTATGTGAACATAGATCATATATAATCCCGCGGGTTTGTCTACTTTCTACGCAGTACACAGGCCGAGCCAAAAAAGCAGCCAGTGACGAAAAAATATTGTCATTGTATGTTTTGATGCATTTTATTGTCAGCTTGGAATCAATAAGAAGCGAGAACGTCATCAAAGTACATAATAATTTCAAAATAAAACAATACAGAACTTAACCTTTTGATAGCGAGGGTGCAAGACAGTGCCCAACTGAGGCCAGAACAAAAACAATTGCCAGACAAAATATGAATAAAATGAAACTTCTGATAAGTATTGTCATGTCAAAATGAATGTACGTATCATGAACTATTAAAAAATGAGTCAAGTTACTTGTAAAGCTTTTTATTACATAAAATTAACGAAAAAGCGCAAAGCGCACGCGCGGCTGTGGGCGTCCGTAGCTTCAGTGGCACGACTTTTCGTCCGCGTCCACAGCCGTCTTTAGCTCTCAAAAGGTTAAGAAACGTCTGTAGATTTAGATTCTGGTAATAGTTTTTATAACAAATGGCTCTTAACCGATCGCGGCGACCAAAGAGTATAGGCAGTATAGCAGTACCTGATTGACCGAGATGATGTACTGTCCTTTGTAGTAATTGATCAAGTTCAGGTTCTGTAGCGTGCTTATCACGTCTTCTTTCTTAATACTGGTCAGTTCGCAGATTTCACTGGAAAGAAATAATAAATATTAATCCTCTAGCCGCTCACAGATCTATGGCTCCCCGCGCTTTTGGCGTCGGGCTTCTGATAGACTCTTGTTTGCAATATCCCACTTACGCCCCTCAATAAACAATATACTATTAAACGGTAAAGTTTTAACATTCATGAACCAATTTGGACCATGGACCAGTCATGAATGGCTCTGAGTAACCAACTAGCTGAAGTCACATGAACTGTCCGCTTACTTTATAGTGATGATGGGCTTCTCGTTGTCTCCGAGCGGCTTGCTGTGCATGAGTATGTCGAGGATGGTCTGCGCCCAGTAGCTCCGGTACGACAGGAGCCCCAAGTCCGAGAGCGGTTTCTCGGGCGAACCCGTTTTGCCTTCAAACTTGGACAATTCGTAACCTGCAAATATTAAACATTGACATTGCAAATCGGCTTCAATATTCGTGCCAAAATAATATTTTATTTAATTGTGTAACTATTGCATACAATACTTTTTATACGAGTCAACAGAACTAATTAAACGCACTCAACGTCGTTGATGTCTTTTGTACTGTAGCGAACGTGACGTATACTTCCCGGCAAACAACTTGAACTCGCGGGACGAAGGGGGGGGGCAGTTTGCACGTACAATTCGCCTTTGCGCAGGCAAGGTCATTTGCTCAAGTTGTTTGACGGCATTTATACCATTGGTCAAATTTATTATAGTTCAGAAAAGGCGCCACGTGATTGGTCGAATTTATTTTAGTATTGTCTAAAGCTTTGTATAATAATTATTATAGTTGAGTTGGGAGCTCCATAGAAAAAAAAGGTATGTGGTTTTAGTATAGTGTACGAAGTCTTAATTCAAACATTGAAGTCGACGAGTATAAAATTGCTTTATCTCCCGAACATGGGTGAGCCGTAGTATAGGTGTGTTGACACTTGACACCAAATAAAATAACCAATAATGTTGAATTTTCTCGAAAAAGGATTAAAAATATTGTCAAATGGAGTAAAAAGTGAAAGATTAAATAATCACACAAAATAGTGAAATGGCCATCAGAGAATGTTTTATGTTAGACATGCATTTGAATGATTTTTACACTTGACGTAAAAAAACTGTGAACAAGGGAATATTTGTTTCATTAGGTTATGGGAAATTTTTACAAAGAATCCGATTATAACGAGTATTTTTCATTTTTGGGATCAGTTTTAAAATTTAATTTGTGTTTCGCAAATACGAGTGCACAAAAATTGGAGCGCTCTAATATTGAGAAGCTACGCGGACTTGACAATTGGCTAGTATGGTAATTCGATATAAAGGTAAGGTAAGGCACGGTTAGTTTACTTCGCTTACTTTAACAGTATAATTACTTATGGTCTTATTTTATGGGGATCAGCGGCAGATATTGAGACTGTATTTATTTTACAAAAAAGGGCTATTAGAGCAATTTATAACCTCGGGTCGCGTGAGTCATTAAGAGAATTTTTCAAGGAAACAGATATTCTAACACTGCCGTCGCTATACGTATTTGAAATAATAATGTATGTTAGGAAGAATTTATACAACTACCCAACAAACACTGATAGGCCCAAGGTTACCAGAAGCGCAGGGAAGCTCAAAACAACTTTTTACAGGCTAGTAAAAGCGAAAAAGTCGTTCTTGGGAAATTGTATAAAATTCTACAATAAAATTCCAAAACACATTACCGAACTTACTGACTCTAAATTCAAATCTGTCGTAAAACGGACACTCATTTCAAAAGCATATTATAAGATAAACGACTACATCATGGATAGGGATATTTGGCGGCATAAAATCCTGCACTAGAAACCTGTCGTAAAATAAATAGGCTTTCTACTGTAGCAATGTAATTTTAAAATTTTATAATACTCTGATACTGATATGATATATTGTATACTGTTTTGAAAAAATGACACCTCGCCGAGTTTATTACGCCGGTTCTTCTCGAGGCAGAGGTTTACTTTCCGAACCGGTGGTAGTTTATCGACATTCATAGGTGCATGTAATATGCCTAAATTGAAGAATAAATCACTTTGACTTTGACTTTGACTTTGGTCACGATCCCCGAGAGTTTTCTATCTCTAACACGCAATATTAAAACGGTTGTAGCTTCGTAATTTATTGAGATCTGAATGGGATTTTCGGCACTAATTCCTTGAGCGTGTCAGATATTTTAGACCGCTTTGTTACGGCAGATATTAATGCTGGTGATTGTACACATTCGCTCTGAACTGATGAACTGAGAAAGGTGAGCTAGAAGCATCGATAGACGAAAATACTGTATCTAATACGATTTTAATAAAGCATTTTTGTAGCATATATCATACTTACTAAATTCTATTAAGAGTTTTCCATATCCTTTTCTTTGGTATGGAGGTAGAGTCAGTATACAAGCTACATTGTAGTCTTCTGTACTTTCTTTTTCTTTTGAAAAATAGCCTACTATGTGAAATCCTGAAAACACAAAGTAAAATAGATTAAACAATGCGCGAGTGCATTTTATAGTAAAAATTTCGAGTTTTGTTTTTCGTAATGTATAAATTATCTATTTCTACTGATGTCAACCACCGCATTGTATAAGCTAATCTCGTAATAAACTCTTCGCTTTCGGTCAAACTAACACTCTCTTTTATTTACACGGGAGCGATTATCTTTTGTTCGTTTCTTGGGCGAGAAAATCGCCGATAGCTCATCGCTCATCGCTCGGCGGAGGGACAAGTGCCTAAGGCGGTTAATTCGTAAATGCTCCAGGTCGCAGGTGTTTGTGGCCCGAACAGAAGGTGAGAGCCATAAATCTGCGATCTGTACGTCTAGCACAACTTGCTGCTCAGTCGCTTCGCGCGCGACTGAGCGTCTCCCATCTCACTCGCACCGTACAAAGTACAAAAAGGAGGGTAGATCTTTCTCAACTCGCGTCGCGACGCGGCTTCAGTTGTGCTAGCCCCACTGGGGCTTAACGAATTACCGCCCGTGGTTTGTCTAAAGTTTTACGTCTTGCCTTGGCCAGGAAGTGAGATTTTCTCCTCGCGTATCAGGCAGAAAATCCCACTTACGGCCTAGGGTCGTGTAAATAAAGTAAAAACACTTCATACCTCTAGAATCAAACTCGGTCATAACGTAAAACAAAAAGGGATCGGTATCGTAATACAGCGTTTTGTGGTCGAGGAACAACTTCGCCAGCAGGCAGAGGTTCTGCGCGTAACATTTGTTCTTGCGGCCGTCGATCTCGAAGAACGAAATGCTGCCTTTGCGGTAGATCTCGTTGCCCGGCGGGTGTTTTAGCTTGCACTTTATCTGTTGACCAATTATCATGTTTTTAGGGTTCCGGTACCTCAAAAGGAAAAAACGGAACCCTTATCGGTCACTCGGTTGTCTGTCTGTCCGTCTGTCACAGCCGATTTGCTCCGAAACTACTGGACCGATTGAGTTGAAATTTGGTACACATATGTAACTTGGTGACCCAAAGATGGACGCGTAAAGTAAATTAATGAATTCTGAACAAAGGGGCCACTTTTGGGCAATAAACTGGAAAATTAAAAAAAAAAAGTTTCGCAAACTGTATTGTGTGACATATCAAATGAAAGGGGTTGTTGTAAGCATGTCAAATATATATTTTTTTATAATTTTATCAAAAACAGTTTTGAAGTAATTTAGGAAAAAAGACAAATTTTGACCACCCCCCCCCCCCTTATCTCCGAAACTACTAGGCTTAAAATTCTGAAAAAAATATGGAAAATAGTTCCTTGCCTAAACATTACAGGAATACCTATAAGAAGTTTGAGTATTCAAAGTAACGGGAAAATTCTCAATGTTTTTGTGTATTTTGTATGGAGCGCCTAATGCTTAGAGAATAGGAATTTTACGGAACCCTCACCACGCGAGTTGATCTCGCACTTGTCCGGTTTTTATTTTGCATAATTTCATACAGCATACCTTCGAAACGCATGATAAAGTATTCCCATTCATCATCATCATATCAGCCGAAAGACGTCCACTGCTGGACATAGGCCTCCCCCAAAGAGTGCCAAAGTGACCGGTCCTGCGCCACTCGCATCCAGCGGACTCCCGCGACCTTTACTAGCTCATCAGTCCACCTTGTAGGGGCCTACCCACGCCGCGCCTTCCATAACGTGGTCGCCACTCGAGAACCTTTCCGCCCCAACGGCCATCGGTTCTACGTGCAATGTGCCCCTGCCCACTGCCACTTAAGTTTAGCGATTCGGAGGACTATTCGGTTACCTTGGTTCTGCTGCGGATAGCCTCATTTCTGATGCGATCACGCAGGTAAATTCCCAACATAGCCCACTCTATTGCACTTTGGGTGACTTTGAGCTTTCTTATAAGGCCCATAGTAAGGATTTCCATTACTATGATATAATTTATCATACTTTTAGTAAGCAAAAGTCAAATAATACAAAAGTCATACAGGTAACAAAAACGGGATGTGAAGCCATGAAGGCCAGGTTCAGTAGTGTATTGCGATTCAAAAATGTTTTTTTTTACATTGAAATTTTTGTTCATATGTTTTTTTAAAGTATTTATTTGTTTAAGATCAGTATGCGGTATTAAACCGATCGATTCATGCAAACCCCATTTCATACAACTTAAAATATTGACGCTACCTTGCCTATATGTGTACGAAATATCACTGTATGTCAAATATAACATAGCCCAATTTACTAAATTTAAGAGCTTGCGGCATCAGGAGAAAATTAATTATAACACCTCAAAAACTGCTTTTCTATCAAAAAGCATATTAGGTATGTCACCCCGAATATATAATAAACTACCAACGAATATTTTAAAATTAGAAAGCGATAAAGAATTCAAGACTGCGTTATATAACTTTTTAGCATCCAAAGCGTATTACTCAGTACAAGAATATCTTAATGACATAAATTCTTAGCATTAGTATTAGCAACTTATGCATGCGATACACATGACATCCTTATACATTAGCATGTCCTTGTGACCAAACATGTAGTTCTATTGTATTTCTTTTATACCACCTATTTGTACCATGTTTAAGCGAATAAATGACTGATTACTGATTACTGATTATTTTTGTTTACATTGCTTGTGTATGACAACATTCCCCCGCAAATGAACAACCATGTCCCGGAAGGGAACGGGCTGAATGACAAAGGACCGTGCGCGCGAGACAACATGGCATTTTATAAAGTCGAGGGTTTCAGGTAGACAAATCACAAAACATTTCGCGGTCCGCAAGTTTTGCAAACAAACATCTCATTGGAGCCTGCACTATTTAAAGGAAAGGAGGGTTATATTTTTGACAAAGCGTTTGCCTCTTACTAGAACTTGTTAGTGCAAATAGGGACGAATTCATTCTCGGCCATATTGCTGACAGAGCTATTCGATATTTATGGTAGTAAATATATAAAATTAAATGTACTAACCAAGTGCCTTTCCAAGCATTTTCTACTTTTTCTATATTTTAAACAGAAGTCGCATATGTATATGCAGGGGAGATTCACCATTTCCTGAAAACAAAAACAATAACAATTAGGATTGTTCATTTTTTTTCTTAAGTGCTATTTCGAAAACCATTTCGAGATATGAGGTATTCAAACAGTTTCCGACATTTACTTCATCAAAATAATGGATGATTAAAGATATTTCAGCATATATCCGTGTGACCTTTGTTTGACCTTCTGTGGACCTCCCTCGTGGCTGAATCAGAAAAGACTTCGGTCATTAAAAAAGAAACACTTATCGAACCTGTGGTATTTTCCGTCACTGTCAAGCTTCTGTCAAGCCACTATAAACATAAACCGACTTTAACAGAACTGTGAGATACGAAATTAATTTAAATATCGTTATTTGTGATTAACTTAATGGAAGACATGGAAAATTACATGAAATGTTATTATCCAACGTGTAAAAACGACTCCAAAAATAGCTCGAAAACGATAGTTCGCATCCGGGAAGACTTGCGTGAAAGATGGTGTCGTGAAGCCAACGTGGAGTATTCAGTATTATCAGTGGTTATACACAATACTGCTGCGAGGATCACTTCGAAGTAAGTATAAAAAAACCACATGCATTCAATTCATTCAGTTTTAAAAATATAAATTTTATAAATACAGAAAGGATATCTACTAGACTCATCAGACTAAAAGCTAGCTTTATGGGCAGGTTTAGTAACAGAGTACATACATACATATGTATTACACGCCTGTGTTATGTATGTGCGCGGTTTTGTCGTGGTCCCATTGATTTGTCCCATCAATGAGACCACGAGGGAGACTTGTTTCTTGCAGTCCCATTAAGTTCTATTGGAATGGACTTAAACATGCTGTATATGTATGTGCGCTCCCACTTTTCTTCCAACACTAGGTAGGATATGTTCGTTAGGTGTATGATATCCTGGTATTTTGACAATTTTTTTGCTCTGTTTGCCCTTTGGTCGGGCATCTAAGAATGCCTAACGAACCTAACCTACGTATCTATAACCTATCTTTTACAACATATATGTGTAATTTATATTATATACAGAAAGTGAAATGTTACATAAATCGTTTATTTTCTAAAGTAAATACAAGATGATGACTAACATTAACTAAATTGGCTATATAAAAATTTTATTTAATCAAATGTAATAGAATAATTTAGAAATTAAGGCAGAAAAAAAAAAAAAAAAAAAAACTGATATATAAAAACTACTCGAATAGCCCACCCCGCGTCATTCCCGGTGCAAAGGTGCCCATTACGCTCGCCGCATTGCCGCGTTGGATTGCAATGGACAACCTTTGCAATAAGAATGACCCGGAGCGGGGGTCAAGGCCTTTTTCCCGCAAGCGGCGCCCCACTTCCCTAAGGAAAGATTTTCCTTCGGAGCACCAGCATCCCGAAGTCTCTACGGCAAGAGGGACAAATAAGTAGTGTGAGAGCACTGCGTACTTGTCCCTCTTACGTGTAGCCGCCCACTCAGCGGCAGCTCCTGCAACTCGCATTGTGCGGTCTAAGTGAGATGCCGCAAAAGTGCTGACGCATGTTGCGTCCCACAATAAGCATTTACCCCTTTGCCAGGGTACTAAGGTGAGGCCGTCAGGTCTCTTTCCGTCGGACCGACTGAGGCCTGGCGGTTCCAGTACGCAAGGTAATGTAATGTAATGTAATTAATGGGATCTCGAGAAACAAGCCTCCCTCGTGGCCCCATTGAGGTTAGCAAGTGACAGTATTTACACACATATTTAAGATTTCCCTAATATATTTTGTTTCTTAGCTTATTTACATAACTTTTCATATTTAATTGTTCATATTGCAGCCTGAAAAAGATGTGACAAACAGCAACTTTAAATCTGTGAAAAAAACAACCGACATTTAAACCTACAGCGAAGCTAAGAAATGTTGGAGCTACTTTACAGGAAGAGAATATCTAATGTTGAAAATAAAACATGTTATTTAATTCAGACCACTTTTTATTAATTTTGTAAATATATAAGATAAGATGAGCTTTTATTTCCTTATAACAGAGTTTTTGGCCATATTTTATGCACTATTTTAAAAATAAAGTTTTATATTGTTTGTTTTTTATTATTTTTCACTAATATTTCACTTTCCTATTCATTATTCTTAAAATATTCTTCTTCTTCCGCATAAGGACCGCCTAAAGCGGTGAAAGCCTCCTCCAAAGCTTTCCAGGTTTCCCTGTCTTTAGCTTTTCTTCCCCAATAGCATCCCGCTGTCTTTTTGATATCATCACTCCATCTTGAGAGTGGTCTTCCTTTTCTTCATATGCTGTCCATGGGGTACCATTCTGTTGCTATCTTTGACCACCTTTCATCTTTAACTCTTAGTGTATGCCCTGCCCATTTCTATTTGAGTCGCAGCGCTCGTTTGACTACATCTGTGGCATTGGTTATTTTTATGATTGACTTGTTTTTCACTCTATCACTAAATTTCAATCCCAGATAGCTTCTCTCCATTCCTCTCTGACATACCTTCAGTTTGTACAGCGTTTTTTTGGTTAGGGGCCAGGTTTGGCATGCATAAGTGAGACATGGGAGTAGACAGGTGTTCATGGGTTTAGTTTTCAATTTAGTAGCATTTTACTTTTGAAAATTTCCTTCAGGGACCAATACTTACTCCATGTGAGTTTTATTCTTCTATCAACTTCTTTTTCAGTGCTTGATTTAAAGGAAATTAAGTGACGTACATAAATGTAGTCTTCAACATATTCTAGCGGTGACGAATCTAGCATGATCTGTATAGGCTGTCTGTTTGTCATTACTTTTGTTTTGTCTTCGTTTACATGTAATCCCACTTTTTTGCTTTGAGTTGCTAGTGACTATATATATATATAGGTTTCCCAAAACTGTTCCGCATGCTTAATGATGTTATTTATGTAACATGCATCAAAAGTTTCCCATACTAAGATAACATTCCTTGTTACTTCGAAACATGGGTCAGCAACACAAAACAGAGGCTTTTTCTTAGCACATGCAAGCATGTGGCATTGTATTTGGGTTTTAAATTTATTGCAGAAATTTCAGAATGAGAAATGAACACGTTTAGAATGACAATGATGACATTGACAGATGTCTACAAACCATCGATTGACATTTAAAACTTTTTTCTATATTGGGCGTGTCCTATACATAGATTCAGCCACCACATGTAATTTACGAGAAGTCGTATCTCATATTTTCAAAAAATTATAAAAAATAAACAAAGCGATGAATTGCTAAAATATTGAAATTAGTTTCTTGAATTACTCTATATTTTCGAAAAATAAAATAAAAATCGGGGGTTAAAAAAAATGAACAATCCTAATTAGTTTATAAATTCAGTGTTGTATGCAATTCGTACTTATTTCGTGATCGAAATGAAACAAATCAAAATTTTCTGAGGTAGTTAGAATGCACGTATCCTTGTGTACAGTCAGCAGCAGCAGTAGCTAAGCGGGCCGGGTGTTCAAAATAACCTACACACGCTCTTAATTTCTTAAGAATAAAGTCGTGTGCAGGTCATTTTGAACACCCAGTCCGGTTAGCTACTTCTGCTGCTGACTGTAAATAGTAAGCGAATTTTGGACGCACACATGTTTATTATCAAATGTAGCAAGAGCGCTTTGCCAACTGAATTGCGAGGAGACCACGCCTCTCTTATTCTAATAAAAAATGCATATGGCATATTTACTGTAAAAATACTACTGTCAAAGTGCCCTTCATCATTTATTTCGCTTTCTTCGACTTCTACAACCGACCGACGGCTCTGCCACTACTTCCAGCAGCAACCATTTCATTTCATTTATTGTAAAAAAACCGGCCAAGTGCGAGTCGAACTCGCGCACGAAGGGTTCCGTACCATTATCTATAACGGCAAAAAAATCATGTCTGTTGTATGGGAGCCCCAGTCCGACTCGCACTCGGCCGGTTTTTTAGTATTTGTTGTTATAGCGGCAACAGAAATACATAATCTGTGAAAATTTCAACTCTCTAGCTATCACGGTTCTCGAGATACAGCCTGGTGACAGACGGACGGACGGACGGACAGCGAAGTCTAATAGGGTCCCGTTTTTACCCGTCGGGTACGGAACCCTAAAAACTGACCTGCGGGTAGGGAGCGAAGTACCAGGGCCGTATGCGGTGCTTGCCGAGCTCGATCATCTCGATGTTCTTCATGCGCGTGACGAGGTCGTCGTGCGCGTGCGCCAGCAGGGAGCCGGACTGGCGCGGCCGCGCGGTGGGCGTGGCCGCGCCCGAGGCGCCCGCCTCGCTCTCTTCCGCACCTGTCTCTGACTGAAAACAGTCACTTTGGAGTCCCAGCACGGTCAACTCTCCATACAAACGTAGTTTGGTTCTCATTAAAACGACAAACTGGAATAACATGTTTTTTTTCCTATTGTCTCTATTATAATTTATAGCAACAGAATATTACATTTCGTTTCGATGCTAGTGCGGAAAGTATGTCATTGCTTCACGAGTACCGAGATATCAGTACGGTCAAGAGTCGGGACGAGTGAAGAATGACATTTCCGCACGTGTATCGAACGACGTTTTTTAATACAGTTGCGAAAAAATAAGAAAAACAACAAGTAAGGAATTCGAAACTTTTAAATTATTCATTCTGTAACATCATTGTTATACAGTTGGAAAATAATTAAGTTTAATACAGTTTAAATACAGTTTAAATACAGTTTAATACAGTTCTATCTTATTTATTTCATATTAACATAATAATTAATGGTACAATTTGTACAAGGAAAAGTAAAAAGCACTAGTGCGCGAAAACCAACTTTCCGCACGCTAAACAGCTAGGTAAAGTAGCACTTGAGCAACTGTATTAAAAAATAGTTTCCGACCTACGTATGGTGTATCATATTCAATTCAATTCGTTTATTTGCAACCATGTACATAAACATCTGCAACTTAATGCTAAGTATACAGTACAAGGGCCCTGTTAGGGCGTAGCAACTTATATTACAATTGTTTTTACATGAAAATAATAATGAACTTGTACTGAAAATAATATTTTGTATACAAAGTTACATATTATTCTAGCATGTCGTTTTAAAATGACAACCAAACTACGTTTGTATAGAGAGATGAGCTTCCTGGTGACCCTTGAGAAATCTGGTAACCCATCAGAGAACATACACGAAGAAAGATTTGAAGTCAGTTGTTGACCAGCGAGGACCCTCTAGAAGCTGCAAGTTCTGCAGTATACTGAAGCAACAATAATATTTGAAACACCTCATAGTCAATATAATATCACTTCCTTCTCTACTAATATCTTTATATCTTCTCATAGCACAGCGAGCGGCAGGATATCTGCAGCAGATATTAATGTATTGCACCTCTATTTTGTCTCTACTCATAGTACTCTTCCACTAAAATATTCACCTCATTACACCACTTAACGAAACAAATTATTTTACGTCAAAACTGGCCATAATTATTATTACCGCTCGCCACGCGGGCGGAAAATCCTAATTCCTGGCCAGGGAGACATACAATTTTGTACTCACCACGGGCGGTAACAAAGAAAGCCTCAGATCGCAAATACCTGCGATCTGAAATATCCTTTGTTTTAGCGCCCTAGGTAAGTAATGTACTATTATTAAATATTCGCCGTTTGTTTTATATTTTTTCTGTCTTGGGCTGAAAACGATTCTTTCCGTTGTATTTGTTCTCTGTATCAAATAATTTACCTCATTGTCAATAGAATTGGCCTTCCTCTTCCGACTCATCTTCTTGTGGAGTGCGGCGGCGAGGACGGCGCCCCCGTTGACCAGCGGGGGCTCCGCCATCAGCGTGGGGCTCGCGGGCCGCGACACCAGCGCGCGGGGCTCCGCCATTGCCACTCCGCCCACTAACAGAAAGTTCAACATTCAACTTGGTGGCGAAATTCACATAGACGCAGTCATAAGTTAATAGGTATACATGCTGGCTTGTAAAAGTGCCTTTGTGGCCTATTTGCAATAAGGCTTGTATTATGGGTACACACTGGACAAAGATATATTTAATACATATGAATACTTAAATACAAACCATCCAAGACTCAGAAACAAATATTCATCACAGAAATATTTGCCCTTACCGGGATTCGAACCCAATGCTAATCCGATCATCAAAAATAAAAAGAATGTACAACTACGGTTTTATATGCCAGAAGCTGTAAGAAAAAGTTAATCAATCCATGAAACCACTACGAAGATTATGCTATAATATGAAAGCAGAACTAACTACCAATTAACAGGATTTAACAGAACACAAAGAAATAAAAATATATAAAGTGAGGACATACCAGGTTGTGCATTTTTGTGAACGGAACCATTGACGGGCTCCACATAATGTGTTCTTTCAGGAATTTTGTGCTGTATAGGTGTCACGCTAGCTTCTCTATTGCTTTCGCTACTAGATTTCGGTATGTCATTGCAGACTCTATCATCTGCCAAAAAAATGAGCAAAGTTACAGCCAGAACATGATTTGCAGTACGCTGCAAATCCATTTTACATAAATTTTACCGAAGTGTGCAACAGAATAAGCTTATCCAGAACTTATCTGACCCAGGCACAAACTAAAACACATTTATGGTATGTGTGACAGCATAATACAATTTTGACAATGATTTGACTGCAATAAAAAGTAACTGAAAGGGAAATTATCACCAATTAGCGGCATGCAAGAACTAAAAAGGTATATAAATAATTAGCTCTAATAATTAATACCATGCTGCAAAACTTGGCCACTATTCTTTGCTGCTAATCTAATCTACTAGTAGTAATTCTGTTAACTCTATAAAGAAGATATTCTACCTATGTTAAGATTGTTGTGGAAATATTCTAAGAATACTCTCAGATAAGTGAGAGGAAACTGCAAAATTATGGCATGTTCAAGGATCTATAAAGAATGTTTTCTTCACAGATAAATTAAACCAATGTTGTTCTGTCGAGAATGAACTAAGCTTGACAGAATTTGGTAACTTTTAATCATAAATTCTGACTGATGATTGCGCTTCATACTGCAAAATCTTTCTAACATATTTAACTTGCAAACTTGATCATTCCATGTTTTATCATAACAGCATTCTCAGAACATTTTGACTTACAATTAAGTGCTACTACAATATAGCATTAAGGCCGGCTTCACACAGAACGGAATTCAGTCACTGAATCATAATCAGAATCACTCATGAGCAATGACATGGTACACTCTGTGCGGAATTGCTACCAGAGGGTGCATGAATTCAGACCGTGCGAGCCCAACTTTGCTGTGCAAAGAACCATGTACCAGTGCAGTTGAAACTAAAAACAGCGAAACACATACTAATAACATGAGGCATAATGCCACCTCCTGAACCGATGTGGGTCTTCTTAGGAGTTGTGGTGCCAGTGGTGCCAGTAGCGGGGGCTCCGTCTCTCCGCGGAAACTGCACCTTGCGGGTGTCCAACCAGGACTCGACCACCCACTCATCAAGGCGCTTGTTGACTGAAATTTAATATAAAAAAAGAATATTTAAAGAGCTTTTAAGTCAATTTGTTTTAACAAGTGTGTGTAGAAGATGTGTTTTTTTTTATCACCTGGTCCTGCAACAGATAATATCAAATAAATATATTTATGTTGTAGCTTATTATAGAGCCGAGCGTTGGTGAAAAAATTGGAGGTATCACTGACATGAAAGTACTTACTTTTAAAAAACTTGTTAAAATTTTGTATTTTTTTTATGGCAATGTATACTTATGTTCATGTAATTTGTCTTTAGTAAATGCACAATATATATGACGCACGTCAAAATCGGCTGGCTAGAAAAAATATATATTGAAAAATTATAGATTGATATTTAGTTTTTTTTACAGGATACTATAAAGTTTTTTGCATATTTGTTACTAATGTAGACCCATCCATAAAAATTACAAGCCCAAACTCACTGGGGGCAGATTCACTTAGCTTATCCTCGGATGACCTTTGGCTATTGAGACTTACCTACTACCATTGAGACTTGAACTATGGGTTCTCAATATTTTTAGCCAAGCAAAGGGCTACATTTTCACTTGGATTGCATTAAACCATACAAATTATGAACATTTCTTGGAATGTCATAACAATATCACTAAATAGTATAATTACTCCTTGGTTTAACTTAATCATGTGATTAACTAACATTATAAGGTCTTTATTGAAATCAGCCGGCCATTAGAGTTGCAAAACATTAAGTTACTACAGGCCTGTTTCACTGAGTTGGTTCATAACCAAGACACTTTAGCGATTTTTAATTTGGAACCTGCTAATTCCTCTAGAGTTAGAAACTCAGTTTGAATTTGTACTTGTACTATCGCCCAAGGGTACGGGTTCACACTTTCTGTTCAAAATCGTCTGCACGTGCATAGCGAACGCTCAAAAATGACCCTAGAGGTGTATACCCGTACCCTTGGGCGATAGTACAAGTACGCGGGGTACGAGGTTAAGATATCTGTGCAGTGTACGGGGAGTGTATTTGTGTGACATTGTAAATTAAACCTTTGCCTGTTACTTCAATTGCATCGGGCATAAGTATGTTCTTTGGAAATAATGTTGTCACCAAACATTTCATAAAATACCACAAGATTGCTTATCATCATTACATCTTTACAAAAATAATAACACACTTGCTTACTAGTTAAACCTTAATAGCAACATATTTATTTCCTAAAGAAGCATAGGTTACATATTGATGAAAATCAACATCATCATTCTCAATCTGGTCATATACGTATAGAAATAAACGGAAATACTTATTATGTGGTAAACAAAATACAACAATTATATTCATAATAAATTGAAAAAGGAAATAACTTACAGTCAACATAGTGCACGTAATAGCCCCGATGTCCATGAATATCTTTTATACTAATAATCTCAGCAAGAGGCCAGTCATTGCCTCCCTGCATACGCACAGGTAATCTACAGCCTTCCACCAAAGCAGCCTGAAAACAATATTTTGTTGAATATTATTTGTCACAAAATAACACGAATTATACATAATTCGAAAGAGAAATTACCGCTGAATCACAAAATGTAGTGAGCTCATCGTCATTTTCGTTCATAATGCTAAATATTTACAATTTAAAATCTAAAAATGCAGAAGCTTGTTCGTCTAAGCTACTGTCAAGTCAAACATCTCAAACGTCAATTGAAATTAATACCACAGATAGCATACAAATGGTGCCAGCGTAAAAAGTAAAAAAAACCCTTAAATATGCTTTATTTATTTGTTACTTACTGAGAAAATGTATCAAATATTTTAGTAATATTACTTATTCAACAATATAATGGTTATGGCTGGTTCACTCAATCCATCCATATCCATATCCATATCCATATCCATACTAATATTATAAATGGGAAAGTGTATGTGTTTGTTTGTTTGTTTGTTTGTTTGTTTGTTTGTTTGTTTGTCCGTCTTTCACGGCCTAACGGGGCGACGAATTGACGTGATTTTTTAAGTGAAGACAGTTGAAGGGATGGAGAATGACATAGGCTACTTTTTGTCTCATTCTAACCCCCCACTTCCCTAAAATAGGGGGAGGAAGTTTGTATGGAGCATTCCGCAATTTTCAAGGTAGAAAGCTAAAAATTGGTATGTGGAATATTTGTGACTAACAAAAAAATCGTGCATCATTTTTTTTTTTGGAAATCTGTACCCAACCCCTTAAAAGAGGGGGTGAAATTTTATATGGGACTTTTCGCAGTTTTCAAGGTAGGAAGCTAAAAATCGGTACACAGACTGTTACCAACGAAAAATACCTGCCTTTTTTTGTTAATTTTCCCTCAGCCCCTAAAATAGGGGATGGAAATTTGTGTGAGACTCCAAAAAATTAGTACCTACAGGTTCTATGATACTAACGAATAATAAAATAATCTAACATGGGTATCGTTTCTATGGTTTATATTTCAAATCCAACGTGGCTGACGTAAAATACCATCTCCCCTGTTGGGGTGAGCTGGGGTTGAAATGTCTAAATATCAATATGGGTGTCGTTTTTATGATTTTTATGGACGTTATTACGAAAATGGCGTCGATTTTGAAATTTAATATTGTGGACATCTATCTTAATATGTAGAGTCGTTATGTAGAGTCGATATGTAGAGTCGATATGTAGAGTCGATATGTAGAGTCGATATGTAGAGTCGATATGTATAGTATATATGTAGTCGATATGTAGAGTCGATATGTAGAGTCGATTTGTAAAGTTGATATGTAGAGTCGTTATCTAGAGTCGATAGGTAGTTGATATGTAGAGTCTATGTAGAGCCGATAATTACCGCACAGCCCAAACCGCTGGATCTAGAGATTCCAAATTTGGCACGTAGGTTCCTTAAGGGTGCACTAAGAAAGGATTTTTCAAAATTCACCCCCTAAGTGGGTGAAATGGTGATCCAGAGTTTGTATGGGGAAACAAATTAAGTAAGAGTATTTCATTCAAAACTTCACAGGAGTATTACCAGCGATAAATGAGTAAGCATGGCATTAAGCTCGCCATTTGTAC
The DNA here is from genome assembly GCA_932294315.1 of Epinotia nisella. Lineage (NCBI taxonomy): Eukaryota > Metazoa > Arthropoda > Insecta > Lepidoptera > Tortricidae > Epinotia > Epinotia nisella. Next base: position 13,962,682 of record OW028687.1, on the reverse strand, counting down.
ATATTTTTTTTGTATTTTGTGCAATAAAGTTTAAATAAATATATATTTCAGGTTTTTTGAGAATTCAACCCCTAAAAGGGGAAAATGTGTTGGGACGTTAATTATGTAGAGTCGATATGTATAGTCTGTATGTAGTCGATATGTAGAGTCGATATGTAGAGTCGATTTGTAAAGTTGATATGTAGAGTCGATTTGTAAAGTTGATATGAAGAGTCGTTATCTAGAGTCGAAAGGTAGTCGATATGTAGAGTCGATATGTAGAGTCTATGTAGAGCCGATAATTAAATAAAAGAAGAAACTGGCTGACTGACTGACTGACTCACATATCACCGCACAGCCCAAACCGCTGGATCTAGAGATTCCAAATTTAGCACGTAGGTTCCTTAAGGGTGCACTAAGAAAGGATTTTTCAAAATTCACCCCCAAAGTGGGTGAAATGAGGGTCCAGAGTTTGTATGGGGAAACAAATTAAGTAAGAGTATTTCATTCAAAACTTAACAGGAGTATTCCCAGCGATAAATGAGTAAGCATGGCATTAAGCTCGCCATTTGTACATATTTTTTTGTATTTTGTGCAATAAAGTTTAAATAAATAAATAAATATATATTTCAGGTTTTTTGAGAATTCAACCCCTAAAAGGGGAAAATGTGTTGACAATGTCTGAAAATCAACATGGGTATTGTTTCTGTGGTTTATCGGGTCGCTGGTCGCTGATTACGAAAACAAGGATTTTAAAATCCAACGTGGCGGACGTGTAATACCATCTCCCCTGTTGGGGTGCGATGGGGTTGAAATGTCTAAATATCAATATGGGTGTCGTTTTTATGGTTTTTTGGGACGTTAATTATGAAAATCGCATCGGTTTTGAAATTTAACATTGTAGACATGAAAATTCTTGAAAGTATTTGTGCCAAATTGCAATTCAATTGGAACATAGGGGTCAAACTGAGATGCACCTTTTTTATAGACGGTTAAAATTACTTTTAGTACGCGGGCGAAGCCGCGGGCAAAAGCTAGTATTGCAATATTTTTCAAGCAATATTTATGCGATACTCAAAATAGTACTTTGCTTGAATAATGGCAATTGATACTATTACGCATGTTATACGCGTGTATTGTGAAGTAAAGACGCGCGAGAATCACAAAATATTATCACGAGAATGAAAATGATTGTATAAATACTTAGAGCATACATAACTGGGGGCCTACCGCCAACGGCATTCGAAGTTTTCCCTCTCTGTTGCACTTACGTACGAACTCGCAAGTCTGACAAAGAGGGAAAACTTCGAATGCCTTTCGCGGTAGGCCCTCTGGAGTAGCCTTATGTCGTATTTGCGTACAGAAAAGTCTGGCGAATTTTGCGGGGGCGGGGGGAGCATCTTAATAGGATATTGAAACTCAATTATATATTAAAAGCTTGAAGTGGACGTTTATAATATCAAGTGCTTACAGCAACTTGCGGGCAATTTTTATGATCAGTGTTCTCTTGCGAGGCGATTTTGTGATTGATTGTGAAATTGTCTTTTTATGATTTTTTGCACATTGTGCAAGCTTTTTTACGGATGGGTAAGTTACTGAAAGACTACTCCAGTTGTGTATGCTCTAAGTATTAATAAATAGTAATGGCCGGGAATGATATTTTACAGTACACATGGTGTTACTTTTCCGCACGAGTGCGGAAATGAGCACTTTCCGTGCATATGTTGAAACTTTAAAGTGCCATATGTACTGTAAAACGTTGTACGATACACGTGCGAATAGGTAATTCGCAACTCGTGTCGATTTAAAACACTCCCTTCGGTCGTGTTTTAATTTATCGCCACTCATTGCGAATATCCTATTTTCTGTACTTGTATCGTAAATAACTATTACAGTACACATGGTGTTACTTTCCCGCACTAGTGCGGAAATGAGCACTTTCCGTGCATATGTTGAAACTTTAAAGAGCCATATGTACTGTAAAACGTTGTACGATACACGTGCGAATAGATAATTCGCAACTCGTGTTGATTTAAAACACTCCCTTCGGTCGTGTTTTAATTTATCGCCACTCATTGCGAATTTCCTATTTTCTGTACTTGTATCGTAAATAACTATTACAGTACACATGGTGTTACTTTCCCGCACTAGTGCGGAAATGAGCACTTTCCGTGCATATGTTGAAACTTTAAAGAGCCATATGTACTGTAAAACGTTGTACGATACACGTGCGAATAGATAATTCGCAACTCGTGTTGATTTAAAACACCCCCTTCCGTCGTGTTTTAATTTATCGCCACTCGTTGCGAATTTCTTATTTTCTGCACTTGTATCGTAAATAACTATTATATTTCTGGAAAAATGTTAACACCGGCAACACCAACATCTTTTTTTTGTAAAGGCTCTCCAAGACATGAGACTATACAGCCAAAATTCTAGCCGGTTAAAATTTAATGATGCCTAAGGTCTGCATCACACTGGCGCAGCCTGCGGTGGCGGTCCATAGTATATTTGACAGCTATTGACAAGATTGACAAGTTTACTAGTGACCGCCGCGGCCAGGGCCCTATTTAATAAACAGTACAATCCTACAATTTTGTAAAAAAAGTGACATATTTGTTAAGTTTCACTAACTAAAACTTAACAAATATGTCACTTTTATACAAAATTGTAGGATTGTAATGTTTATTAAATAGGGCCCTGAGCGCCTACCGCGAAACGATATTCGTTTTCGTTCGTGTATCTCCGTCTCTGTCGCACTTGCTAGTTCGAGCGACAAAGAGGGAGATACACGAACGAAAACGAATATCGTTTCGCGGTAGAATAGAATAGAATAGAATAGAATAGAATAGAATAAACTTTATTTGCATTAAACATTACCAGATACAAGGTGTTATTACAATAATAGGTAGGTTTATATGTTTAACCATAATTGGTATGCAAAATTGTTGTTATAGTAACTAATATGTGATAGTTATAATTACTACTTAAAGAGATCATTAAATTCAAGTTCAACATTACAATTTACGAACTATGACATCATAACACAATACTATAAATTACCAGCTATACATAAATTATCACAATTCTGCCAGTAATTACGTGTCAAAGAATTCATGTAAACTGTAGAAGTTTTGATTATTGAGCCATCGGTGTAGTTGCTTTTTAAATGACATAATATTCAATGACCGTAGTTGCGCAGGTATATTATTATATACTTTGACACACATAACTAAACAGCTTTTTTTATGTTTCGCTAAGCGTGAATGGTCATCAGGCAATAGTCTGTCCGGATCTCGACAGGCACGAGGATGAGTGTCACATGCTTTTTTAAACATAGATTTATGCTTGTGGACAAACATACATACTTCATATATATATAGCGCAGGGAACGGTAGCAAACCGAGTTTTTTAAATAGTGGCCTGCAGGACTCGTCTGGCCGCATTCTATGTATTGCTCTTATACACTTTTTTTGTGCGATAAATGCTCGATTGCTGTCAGTGCTATAGCCCCATAGTATTAGTCCGTAACGTAAAACTGACTCCACATATGCGTGATAACAGGAAATCGCGGTTGCTATGTTGGTTACTCTACTGACTTGCCTAAGGGCATATACATATTTATTAATACGGTTGGTTATATCATCCAAGTGCGACTTCCAGTCAAGTTTTTCATCTAAAATTACTCCTAAAAATTTTGCTTGTGACACATTTTCAATACTAGGGATATTGAGATTATAGCTAGAATGATGACTAATAGATTTATTAAACTGTATATATCTAGATTTTTGCAGGTTAATTATTAAGTTATTAGAGTAGAGCCAATCCTTTACAATTTCAATAGTGTTGTTAATATCTTGTTCATGGTCTTTAACTGTATTCGTATCTTTATTGGATGTCACTATTATGGAGATATCATCAGCATATAGAATGCAACGGTGGTTTGTTATATCAGTGATGTCATTTATATACAGTAGAAACAAGATCGGACCGAGAACACTTCCTTGTGGGACTCCATATTTATTGTGTCTGAATCCCGATGAGTAACTTAACATCCTATTATTGTCGTCGAGTTTACTTATACTGACGCATTGTTGCCGATTTTTTAAATACGAAGATATCCATTGCAGTGCCGGCCCTCTGATTCCTAGCGATTCAAGTTTGTTTAGTAGTAAGTCATGAGAAACGAAGTCGAAAGCCTTCGACAAATCAAAGAATAATCCTGTTGTCATGTAATTATTATTGAGATTAGATAGTATTAATTTAAGTAACGAGAAAACAGCCAAACATGTTGATTTGTTTTTCTGGAAGCCAAATTGCTCTTTTTTAAGTATGTGATATTTTGTGCAGAAATCGAGAAGTCTATTGAGCATGCACTTCTCAAAAATTTTTGAAAGGATGGGTATTAACGTAATCGGACGATAGTTGTTAACATCGTCTTTTTTACCCTTTTTGAAAAGTGGTTTCACTATTGATTTTTTTAGAGCTTCAGGAAAAGTCCCTAATATAAAAGAAAGATTGATTAAGTGTGTTATTATATAAATTGTCTCGTTTAAGCATAATTTTGTTATATTTGTATTAATCCCGTCAAACCCTTCGGAGTTTGTATTATTTAGTGATAAAATTTCGCTCTTTACTTCGTTTTCTGACATTGGCTTGAGAAACATAGAATTGACTCTTGGATTAATTGTGGTTACAATTTTGATATCTCCATTTGATGATTTGTGTGTCGAGTCTATATAATGGTCATTGAAAGTATTGGCGATTCCAACAGGATCGGTTATCTGGATGTTATCATGTGTTATGTGACCAATTACTTCTAGTGGTTTAACGTTAGATATTTGATTTTTTATTACTAACCAAGATGCTCTACATTTATTAGAGCTATTATTTATAAATTTTGTGTTGGCATTTTTCTTCGATAAGTATATACATTGCTTTAATACATTTGAATACTGAGTGTACTTAGTTTTGTAATTTATATTTTTTTCCTTGTAGTATTTAAATCTTATGCTACGCTTAGTTTTACAGCTAACTTTTAATCCTTTGCTCATCCAATTTTGTTTATTATTATTTTTATTATTTACTTTTACTCGTATTTTAGGGAAACAAAGGTTATAAAAAAGACATAACAATTCATGAAACTTATTGAATGCCAGATCTAGATCACGTTCCTCATAAATGTCTGACCAAGATAAGTTTCGCAAACAATCCTTGAATTTCTCTATGTTTTCTATACTGTAGTCTCTTTTGTAAATAAAATACGTAGTAGGTTTCTCTATGGCTTTGTTGGTCGGAAAACTCAGTAATTGCGCTGTATCGTGATCCGAGAGATGAAGTGGAAGTACAGTTGCCTTTGCGTTTGGAATATTGCTGAGTATGTGATCTATGCACGATGATTTTCGCGTGGGTACACGTACGTTTACGTCTCTGTCGCACTTGCGGTAGGCCCTCTGAGGGCCTACCGCAAGTGCGACAGAGACGTAAATACACGAACGAAAACGAATATCGTTTCGCGGTAGGCCCTCAGGTCCGTGCGAATATTTGTTAGCGCACATGGACCTATGATACTCAGGACAGACTATACGTGATGCCACAATGAGGGACGGAAATGCTTCTATGCAGCTAAATTAATAACTGATCTTAAAATGGCTCATCGCTTACCATAAATAACCTACTTAATTTGGGTGGGTAGTGGTTTATTGGTCACAACTTCATACTAAATTAGTTGTGGCAAACTACAGAAAAAAGTGGAACTATGACAAGGACAACGAATGATATTTCCCTTTCTGTCACACTTATCGAGATTTGTATACTTTTATCTCGCTCAGACGTGGTATTATCATTACCATAGCTTGTCCTGAGTATCTTAGGTCCATGTTAGCGCAAGAAAAATCTCAGAGAAAAAGAAATGCTAAAAACAACTGTAAATTGTTGTTTGAAAATACATAATCATCCCAATTTTTTTTTACCAATCAGAATATCAGAAACCTCACAATAATGTCCTAAAAAATAAAATGATAAAAGACTAGTCTCGCATGTCAGTCAGTTTCAGATTCATTTCAATTTAAAAAAAAACACCATAACCTTAATTTTAAAGAAAATTCCGATTGTTCTGTTCGAATATTTCTTCAATGAAATAATTAACTGGTGTATATCGTCTCAGACAAACGATTGTATATAATCCTGCATTTTTCTAAAGTTTCTACCTCATACCATTCAGCATGGCAACAGAAATTACCGAAGCCGATCAGATCAAGACGGTAAACCTAATTGTTTTTGTATGAACACTTCAGTGCTTTAATCAATATGATTTTTCGTCGCCGGGCAATATCCGACCTACTACTGATTAGGAAATTAACTGTGGTAACCACAATTAATTTCCTAATCATTAATGGCAATAAGAACTAGTCCAATTTCTATGTAGTGTATCATGTATTAATTTTCCGTTAGATCCAGAAGAGACACCATGACTACAACATTTTGTAGCACTAAAGTTTTTACATAATATACCACACCCATTTTTACGAGAACTATTCTTTTATTACAGTTCAAGGATTTCTTGGTGCAATACAACAAACTGTCTGAGCTCTGCTTCAATGACTGCATACATGATTTCACTTCAAGAACTCTCAAGGGTTCTGAGGTAGGTGGAATTTTGTATTCATTTGGGTAACAAGTGAAATCAAAAGAATTTTCGAAAAACCGATTTCTATTTGACAAATATTATAGCCTATGTCACTCCCACGATTAAGAGGAATCCAACGACACCCCATACATCAAAATCCATCAAGGGGGACAGGAGGCCACAGAGAAACAGACATACACATTTACATACATACACTCGCTATCCGCAACAAAAGGAATTCAAGGTACCTTCCGCTGAGCTTCATCATCCGGTTTGTGGAAACGATGGAGCCAGCTTGGGAGTAGGCATAAAGAAGACGGCTATTGCACAAAAGATCCCATTGGGTCAAAGTGTATCGAAAGTGCCCTCATCTAGATAAGATACGGCTGTGAATCTGTGATTCTGGTCAAAATTGCATAAACCTTAGGACTTAATCATAATACCAAAATGATTGAAACGCTGAGAATAAAATTGCTCAGTTAATAATTGAAAATTAAATTTACTCTTAAGAAACAGAGTTAACCTTTTGAGAGCTAAAGATGGCTGTGGACACGGACGAAAACTCGTGCCACTGAAGCCACGGACGGCCACAGCCGCGTGTGCGCTTGCGCTTTTTGGTTAATTCTATGTAATAAAAAGCTTTACAAGTAACTTGACCCATTTTTTAGGGTTCCGTAGCCAAAATGGCAAAAACGGAACCCTAATAGTTTCGTCATGTCCGTCTGTCCGTCTGTCCGTCTGTCCGTATGACACAGGCATTTAACTCGAAAACCATAAGGTGTATTTGAATAAAATTTTGAGGATAGGTGTATTTTGTTAGCCGCTACATAGTTTTGTAATTAAAATGACAAAAAAAATTTTTTAGGGGTGCACTCCATACATAAAACTAAAAGTCAAAAATTTTTTTTTCATTGTGACCCCCCATGTGGCACATCAATCGATAGGCCTTTCAAAATAAATATGAGGTTTCTTAGCATTTTTTTTGATTAAGTGTCACTAAAATTCTGTCCCCCCCCTCTAATTTTTGAACAGTGTATTTTAAAAATATGGAAAAATTCATGGACTTATTAATTTCATTCACCGAAAATTGTTTTGAACAAGAGCGGTTCAGAGGTTTTCGAGATATTGCTGAAAAACTGCCCTTACGCCGCGTGGTCCGATCGCCTTGTTCGATCAATCGGACTATGAATATTTTTTTTTCCTGTTGGCTCGATCGATCGGGCAGTAAGGACTTCTCAAAGTCTTGTAGTCCTACTATCGGACTAACAGGATTTTAAAAGTTCATTGATCGAACCACAAAGCTGTTTTATTTTCCTGTTGGATTGATTCATCGGACATATTTTTATCGAAACTATTAGAGAAGTCAATTGCCACTATCATAAGGAGCAGGGCTACCACGAACATCGAAAATTGGCGTCCGTCGCTTCACCTACCTATCGCTCGAACAAGACAGAAAGACAGTAATTTTCGATCGACATAGTCCTACTGTGGTCTAGGGTTCCAAATGGTTGACTGTACTGTAAAACGTTGTAAGCTACAAGTTCGTAACGTAATTCAGAACTCGTGTGGATTAAAATTAAATCGCCACAATACGAATTGTCTATCGTACTCGTATCGTAAATAACACAAAATAACCATAAAGGTATCGGTCGAACCACCAGAAAAAATGAAATTTGGGTAATCGAAATAAGAGGATTTTACAAAGTCTTGTGGTTCGATCAATCGGGCTAGATGAACTTTTAAAATCCTGTTAGTCCGATAGTAGGACTACAAGACTTTGAGAAGTCCTTACTGCCCGATCGATCGAGCCAACGGGAAAAAAATATTCGTAGTCCGATTGATCGAACAAGGCGATCGGACCACGCGGCGTAAAGGAAAAACTGCCTTCCTCAATGAAAAGGACGTAAGTGCCGTAAAATTTCTGTGACGATACGACCTTTTTAATAGGCACGGAACCCTTCGTTTTGCGTGGTCCGACATGCACTTGGCCGGTTTTTTAATAGTTGATACGTACATTGATTTGACATGACAATATTTATCAGAAGTTTCATTTTATTAATATTTTGTCTGGCTATTGTTTTTGTTCTGGCCTCAGTTGGGCACCGTTTTGTTTTGCACCCTCGCTGTCAAAAGGTTAAAGTTTATGTATTTATGCCAACAGTACAAAATTAATCAATAAGTAAGCTTATCTACTCTACCTAGTTTTTACTATGCTTATCTACTCTATTATGGCTGGTCTAGCCACATACATCTACATATACATTCAAGCATAATCTCTAAACATTTTGTTTAAAAAAAAAAAGTGCAAGTACACATACAGGTCTTGCTACCAAAGAAAACAAGTTTCAATGTGATCATCATCATCATCATCATATCACCCAACCACTGCTGGATATAGGCCTCCCCCAAAGAGAGCCACAATGACCAGTCCTGCACCACCTGCATCCAGCAAACTCCTGCGACCTTTACCAGGTCATCAGTCCACCTTGTGGGGAGTCTACCCGCTACGCTGTGCCTGCTGGTATTTTCAATGTAATTTATTTTAAATTTTGTTTTTTCAGGACAAATGCACTTCAAACTGCATGGAGAAATACCTACGGATGAACCAGAGGGTATCGCAGAGGTTCCATGAATTCCAAATGATTGCAAATGAGAATATGCTTGCATTGGCCCAAAAATCCGGAAACTCAAGCTAGAATGCTGAATGGACTCATCAAAGTAGTGTCAATGTTTATTTAATGTATTGTTTTGTTAGAGTTTATTGATTGTCTTCAGTGAAGGCTAATAAAATTGTTAATGGATTAGACAATTTGCTCCAAATTACTGAACATAACCCTTTACATTACAATCAAGAGGTTAGATATTCTAGCACTATTAATGTCCATGGCTACCCCACACTTTGTATTTCTGAGTATGTAAAAAAAATGTACCCAAATGTACTGAAATAGTAGTAGGAGAGGGAGAGCATCTCCCCAGCAACCCCAAACTTAAATAGGAACGATAGAACCAGCTGACTGTCATCTGACAAAATTTCAGTTGAGAGGAAATTACTGTTTTTTTTACATGTTCGTATGACCAGCTGTACAGTCAGCTGACGATTTCATTTCGTCATAGTATTGAATTAACTATTATGACGAAATGAACGAAATGAAAACTGGGAGGCTGCTGCTGGTCAACCTACCAACGGAGCCGCACCTGACTTCCACGGGGCTTCATGATGTAACATTCTTAACCTTCTCACAAGTTATGGCACGGGGAGTAAGTGACAGACAAATGCACGTAGCTCGCGGTCTATATGAGATAGCACCTCGGCCGTTTGGACGCGGCTATTGACGGTCAGAGGCGTTTATTCGTAGTGTCAATATTTTGTATCTGTGTCAAAGCAGTTTATTAAAAAAAACATGCCGCCAAATTTAACAATCTTCGCTGTGGAATTATTATTGATTGTGGATGGATAATCTTTGTTTTTACTATTTTCTCGCAGTCGAAGTGAAAAGTAGAGTGTATACTCTGGTCTAAAACCCATATTACTCCTCGAACAAATTTCCCTAACTTCGCTCAGAAGAATAACCATCTCGTGGTATTATGGCTTATTTTAGCCCCTTGTCATACAATCTACTATTACATAATTGGCCACTTCTACACATTGATTATCTACATACTTCAGTTGACATTGTCAAGTATATAAAAACAAAACCAGGTGTAAATCCTAGTATATAGTTCCATATGGAACTATTGGGATAATTTATTTGACATTTACATATGTACCGATTGTTTCATATAGAACTAGAATTATGGAACTACAGGGATATCCCCGGGAATTTAATGAAATAGAAAAACAAGGGAATGCTCGATGAATTAGAAATCTTTATTGGTTGTCAAGAACATATTGCAACTGACTATTTCGGTTCCGGCGGAGGACTTTTGATGGCGGCGACCTCTGTATTGGTTTCGGATGGAGCCGGATTCTGAGCGGGAGGCCAGGAGTTGTCACTTTGACCGTACATACATATTATATTCCTCTTGGGACAAGGTTTTGAGCATGGCGATACTGGCGGGGTGAAGTCCAATATAAAAGAAGTCTGTGAGCTCGTGTAATCATACTGGTAATCGTTGAATTTCGCCTCTATGCTGAACTTTGTAGTCGAACCGCCGCCTCCTGCATCGGTGTCTAGCACGTATTTAAGAGGATACGGTCCACAGGGGGAGTTGTCCAAATTGGAAGGCTTCGTGCAAATCTGGTACTGGCCAGCGTGTCTTACGATTCGGATCAGAGGCGTTCCAGGTGGACATGGGCCCGCGGAGCAAACTGAAGGGGCAACGCATGGTTTCACGCAGGGTCTGGAGCACACTCTGGAGCATGACCGGTAGAAGCATGTTCTGGAGCACGGGCGAGAGCAGGACGGACGCGTTGAGCATCTTGAGGGACAGATGCCGCAGGTCTCCTTCGAGCCGTTGTGGGCTTCGATCTTGCGGAGCACTGGGCAGGAGATGTGACCGGGCCGCCAACCACATTTTAGCTGAAAAAGATGAGTGAAAAAAAAAACAAAATCTGAACGACTGTGCGTCAAACTTGTCCGAACCGTACGGTTATAAAGTTATAATTCATAATTCATGCAGCTGCCGAAGTAGCTTCAACAGTGTAGGGTAAGCAGATCTATATAGGTACAAGCTATCTAGTAATTTTTTTGATAATAGAGTCACTTGACATAGGGTGTAGATCACCTATCAACGCCGAAACGTGAACCAGTAATTGCCGAGGTATCTTTAAATTAGTGCGATAAAAGACTGATGGACCTACTCTTGGCGTGAGGGTCACCGCCATGTGCATTTCTAGTCTTTTGAAAACCTGAAGTCGCAGTCTGCTGCTTACAACTTTTCCTTACAATGCACTTATTAGACGTTGCCCTTTGAGACATTGGTGTATACCTGATGGTCAGGCGAGTCTTTGGCGCAGTACATCCATCCCATATGCTTCGGCACGGGCCCTGGCTTCACCTCCTCCTTTTCCAAGCATCTGTGCTTCGGTAGGGCGCATCGGCCCAAACAGCTTGACGCAGATTTGTCTGCAAACAATGACCCCTTGTGGTAACACTAGGATGTCCAAAGTCAATAGTCATAGGTAGGTAGCGTACTTATTTTGTTGAGCCGAAAATCAACATGATTCTGACTCAGCTTCGTTAGCTAGTTCGCAATAGGTTAGGTTAGATTTAGTTTTCAATTGGCCGCTGAACTATTAATAATCTGACTGCTGAGAGTCCCAAGTCACCTCTTTTAAGAATTTCGCGGAATGAAAGAGAACGAGTTAGGTACCTACCTCTAGCTGTTTGCTGAACGAGGACCTATCAATTTCACGACCTGGAGCCGTAGCATGCTTGGGCTTATCACACGGCAATTGACAAGATAAGAGCGTCGTCTCGTTCTATCGAACGATGTCAGCCAGTGACGCACGCTCTATCCTATCACCTATCGCGTGACAAGGCCAACCATGCTACGGGGCCTGAATGTCAGTTTAAATTTAATAAGTTCATTCTTTGTACTTACTTTTACAGGCTTGACAGCAGCAAGACATTTTTGTGAGTCAGATATTCTGGATTCTGTTTCTTTGTGGTTGGTTGGTATTTTTAGTGGATTTAATTGTTAGAATGATTGCTTGGTGTTTGCAGATTTTGTAGTTTGGGTGGTTGGTTGATGTTGTTACAATAGAATAGTATTGGTCATGTTATTTATAAATTTCTTGCTTTGTAGACATCCTCCTTCCCACATAAATAGTGGGAATTGTGAAAAGCATATTCTGCCATTCTAAGTTAATATTCAAAATTATGTGTTATATACTCGCACATTGCACAGGATTTCTGACTGACACGACAAATGTTTGTCATTTTTTTGTCATTAGAACTTTTTATTTTTCTAGAATGTTAATGAGGCTCTATAGAATAAATCCTTCATTACATAAACTCAAAGAGATCACATGAAACTTCTAGCAATTGTAGGCTTAAAGATAGAGAACAGACTGCTAGCGCATCACTCAAAACTCGCTTTAACCCTGTTCCCATAGTCTAAGCTAAGATACTCGTACCCACGAAAACGGGAAGAAAGGAGGTGAAACTATTCTAACTTTCCTTTACACTATGATCCTTCATCATCATCATTATCAGCCTGTAATCGCCCACTGCTGAGCATAAGGCTCTCTTCGAGTAGGTACGCCACTTATCCTGTCCCGTTCTAGTCTCATCCAGAAATGAAACGAGGTCTTTTTTACGTCGTCAACCCATCGAGCTGGTGGATGACCGACGCTTCTTTTTCCTGTAAGTGGCCACACGTCCGTTAACGTTTTCGTCCACCGTCACGCTGCCTGGCAATATATCCTGCCCAACTCCATTTGAGTTTAGTTATGACTTCTCTGACGTCACGCACATTCAATCCGTGTTAAAAAGGTATTTTTTACGAAAAAGAAAACTCATCAAATATGTATAAGTACCTATATTTCGAAAGCATCACAATCAGATCACAATTTTAAGTATAAGGCACCATTAATTAATTCAAAATAATTAATTATAGGAACGTAATGTGAATCCATTTTGGCTACATACAATTTAGTCTTACGTCGCTTGCAATTAAGACTCAGAGAATTAGGTAACATGAGTTCCTCACCCCACTTTAGTAAAAACATTTTGTGTAGGTACTAGGTACCTTGGTGTATTTTATTTCTTAATGACCATTGTTTCTTTCACTCACGCTTAGACTTTTTATTTGGCTTTTTTTCATTACTCTTAACACTTTGGACTCGTGGTTTTGTTTTGCATATTCCTATTACAAGTCCAAGCACTTTAATCAAGACAATAAGGATGATAGAGAATACGCCTATGATGTCTAAGTAGAAATGTTGGTACATCGGGACATCGGCAGCCGCTGTTCTAAATGTGGAGTTCCTGTGTCGAGCTGCGTACTCAGTCCAGTATATTGCAGTGTCTAATGGTTTCATTGGACGATCGTGCCATGCTTTGGAGATCTGCTTCACTCTTTCTCTGAACCTGGAGCAAAAAGAAAAAAACCCCTTATGAGCTCCATGCTTGGCTACCGTAGGCACCTAAGTATCCTAAGTCATTTATAGATGGATCTGGCCTAGGACATTTTGAGATTCATCAGCGATTTAACAGTTATTATATTAATAGTATCTACATACCTATCCAATCGTTAAAGCAACGTCAAGACCAAGTTGTGACAGTAGAATCTAGGGAAGTGTCCCAGGTCCATCAGAAATTGATCAAGTTCATTGCATACTTGTTTAATTACAACGTAACTAAGCCTTAAATCTATAACGGGTCGGTAACGCGCTAGTGATTCTTCTACGCAAGCATTTCTTATACGGTGGGTACTTGCCACCAAGTAGGTCGTGTGCTTGTTTGCCACCGTTGGTTGTAGCATAAACAATAACTTACTTAGGATCCAAAATTTTCCGGAACGCGATCAATAGATTTTCTTTGTTCAAATCTCTTATCTGAACCTGCACTCCAAGTCCGCTTTCTTCTATGGCTGCTCCATTAGCAGGCTGGTCACCCAAGACTGGCATGGCAACCATCGGGACTCCGAAATGTATCGCTTCCGTCGTACCACCCATTCCGGCATGTGAGAAGAAAGCCAAAGTATTTGGATGTCCTGATAAAAGCAAAATATATTTTAGAGACAAACCGTTTATCTAGTACGAGTATTATTGCCGACAACTTTTAATCAGGCGATCTATGGTGTGCGGGCGGGGCGAAGGTTTTCTCGTTGTATGCAAGTACTACCTCATCTATCAAGTTCGTGTATAAGTTGGATGCTTAAACTTTGCAATAAATCCTTCTACTTGCTGATCAAGATGTGTAAGTATAGCTACGTGTACTTCTTACCCAAGATGTCGATCTGAGGTAACCAGGTACCGATGTAAAGTTTATCCTGACCCACTAGTAAAGTCTTGTTGTTCCATTTCCAGATAAATCTTTGCGGCAACTCTGCCATAACGTCCAATACTGCTTGCACCTTTTCAGTAGATAGAGTGGAGGGATTGATCTCTGATCCGAAGCTTATGTAAACTACGCCATATTTCGCTTCTTCTACAAATGTCCTCAAAGCCTGTGAAATAAGAAACAATGCCACAGTCAGGTTACGTATTGTAATGTAATATAACAGTCGTCAAAGGCCTGCCAATTTTAAATTTTAGAACTGATGAATCCTAATGTGCTAAGAAAGCCACTTTCTTTGCCAACTGGTATGGTATGTATTTAAATTATTAATGACCTGTGGTAATGATAATGACGAACCTACTATAATCTCGTTGCATAAATGCTAACGAAATGTCAGTTTATAACAGTGTCAAGTATTTAGGTAGGTAGTAGGTACCTAATTGATTGAATTAGTCGTTACTTTCCGGAATTCTATGATAAGTTACTAGAACAATATTATTTTGTAATTCCGCTAAACAACGTACAGGCTATTAGCGATGATGACGCAAATAGGTGCATTGCTCTCATCATCGCTTCGTTCTTTAGCGGAATAGCAAAATAATAGTGTTCTAGTAACTATCAACTTATAATATAACAGTATCACTGACGATATTTGTCTTATGATACTTATGTTAAAACTATCTTATAGACTAGATCATCAATAGGGCACTTTTACACGTCAAACGTAATTTACAATCAAATAAGAATAAAAATAGACAAGTAAGTACTTACTCCAGCTAGAGATTTTGCTCTCCCAACATGGTAACCACCGACTTCTATTACGTTAGCTGGGAACAGTCTGGATCCAGTAAGCACAAAGTTGTGGTACACCAGAAGAAATTTCATCTCCCTAGCCAAGTCTTCTAAAGGCGGAATATCGTTGAAGTACAGGGCGAGGGTGTTCTGATCGCTTCTCTGTGTTACAAAGTAGTAAAGAGTTCTGAAGCACACGTCAAATATTACTCTTTCTATTCTTTGACATAGCGATGGCTTGGTACCTCCTTCTAGGAAATGGAAGGGCACGTAAGCTGTATTGTATGGGATTCCCAGTCTCTGATAATGCCAAGGCATTAGTATATGAGACGTCATGCCCACTACTGGAGCGTTCAGTTTGTATGCTAATCCCAATGCGCAATCGCTGTTGAACTGTTCAACGACTACCACATCGAATTTAGTTTTAGAGTGTACCAAATCCCGCACTTTTTTGTTCTTCAGCATAACTTCGCAGTTCTCCTTACCAGTGGAGGTTAAATATAACCCAGTGTTAAAGATGGTTCTGTATGATTTTTCTACCGGCATCTCATCCTTGAGAATCTCGAGTGTTCCCGCCAAGCTGATGCTATGGTAGTTCGTCGGTGGATTCTTCTCCGGGAAGTGCGATATGACGGTAACATTATGTCCCTTGTTGACAAGTCCTAAAAGGTATACGCGGAACACTAGGAAATGGCTAGTTCCGTGGTACGGAAATATGCCAAGAATGTTGAGAGCATTAGCGGTATGCGTCAGCGCTACTGCGATTGATAAAGTGAATGCCAGGTTGATGGACTTCATCGTCGCGGTCAAGGCTAGTAGGTACAACACCGCAGTTTTATTCTGCTTCTAAGAACTTATAGATCCATGGGACACAAAGCGCGGATACGTAATAAATGCGATGATGTCACTCACTAGTTTCTTCTCCAAATGTAGGATTCAATGCAATCCTCGAATATGAGGAGTCGCGAAACACGTGCACCGTTTATAAGGTTCAGTCCCGACTGGTCATCAAATGCGTTTGGCTTGGCGAGCTTCGATCGTGTTCGTTGGTTATGGTAACGGTAAATGGCCGTAAGGACGGCTCGGGCTTGCGCACTCAGAATTCTGTACAGTCGATGTCAGAGATATGTTTACACTTTTGCACCTTATTCCATTGTAATAAGGCGGAAAATGTATACATATTTTCGAGTTGACTCTACCACGACAATCATCTCTAGGTACCTATTTAGTGGCATTCTGTAGACAGTAACTAACTAAGTATAAATTCGACCAATTAATTATTAAGTTAATTGCAATGTTAGTTTGTAGTTGTTTTTTTTTTATCTGCGAGTCTGGTTAATTCGGATCTTAGTTACAGAACTCTTATGTAAAACACGTAGGTAAATACCTATAGTATATAGTTACAAATATGAAATATGGACTTTGCAACTGACAAACGGACAAGGTGTACGTACCTACGGTTTCCTACAAATTTATAAATACCTGTGTACCTAGAGTAGTAGAGTGGTTTTTAGTAGGTACCGTACGGATAGATAATAGGTTCAATTCGATCGATATAAACGTGATAGTATATAATATAGTGTAGCTACCAAATAGCACGGCATTATAGGTAACTACAGACAGGCAATTCTAGTCTAGATAACTCTGATTACCTAATTAGCTAATTAGGTACCTATTAAAAGATATTTAGACTAATCATTTCTGTCTGTTTATTTTACACTTAAGTAGGTACCTTCCCAGTTTATTCTAGAAATCGTCACCTGAAGTGAAATGAGAATCCGGTGGAGCTCTGCGCGAGCAGACCATCTTTGACTAGGTAGACATATACATAAGACATCATTTATTGGTTATAAGGTAATTACAGGCCCCTATTTCACCAACTTGACAATTGTCACCTGACAACGACAATCTCCGTATATTGCTGGTTCCACAAGTAACCTAGCGGTAGCGACCACCTTAAGTTCTAGAGCAAGCAATGTATGGCGAATTGTCATTGTCAGGTGACAGTTATCAAGTTGGTGATATAGGGGCCTGGTCATTGTTTACAATTGTACATTAATTTGTTGTACCTACATACTTGAGATTATTTGAGTTGGCAGAATTGTACAAACGTAGTCCATTCAAAAACCAACTCTATTGACAAGGTATAGAAGAATCCAATTCCAATGACAGTTGTATAGTAAGTGGGGTGTCATAATTATGAAAGGGTTTGAATTGGACATTCTAAATCAGTTTTTTTTTTCTACAGTGGTAAAATTTAGATGTATACCTAAACGATTTTTTTAACAATATATATGATTAATATTAACGTAGCGTACATGTATATTACCGGAACAGTATGACCAGACTAGCGTATATTTTTATTCTTCAAAAATCATTTGTTAGGTAATTCAGTTTGTAATTTATACCTACACTTGATAAAGAATTATCGCTGAAAAACCAACATGCGATTCCTTGGTCGCGTAAATTGGTAACAAAATGCATTGATAAATGGCGCAGTAGGTGCTCATGCATGACTTAACTACACTATGCGTTGTTAAGATTTTTCCAAAATTAATGGGCGGGGCAAGACGGGTATCTTGTATGATATTTTGTACAGAACCCTCGGTGCGCGAGTGAGACTCGCACTTTCTACTATTTATACCATTCATTCACATTGGAGGTCTTTGTACCATCAATTTCGTATACTACTGTCATCAATAAAAAAAAACCAAGGTATGACGAATGAATTAACTTCATTTTATTAATCGTTAAAATTGCTAATAAAAACACCCAATCAATAGTGACTATAGTTTAAGATTTTATAATTATTTATACTGTTCAAATTGCTTAGTCATGCATACATATAGTGTTTAAAAATAAACCCAGCTTAAATCTTCACATTTTTTATTAAGCTTCTTTTACAACAGAGAAAAAATCTAATGCTTTTCGGCCCTCGTCCGCCATACTTCCCTATCTTTTTCACTCTTTTTCATAAAACAAAAACGCATCAGTCCCACTCAGCCTGCCTTATTTATTCGATCATCATTCGACCTTCTTCGTTCATAAAACATTTACACATGCACCCCTACATTCGGCCATCCTGCATTCATGCTGGTCTCCAGCATGATACCAAACTGAAATGCTAGACTTCTATAACAAGAAACAAACAAAACACTGCTACACTTACAAGTAACTTATTTGACTCTTTAAACTAGTAAACACATAGTATGTCAACAATGGTAACAACGCATTGGAACACTAAATATAACATTAGACATCAAAGTGGTCTTACCCACTGTTTATGTCAACACAACATATTATACTTAATAACATCATAATAAAAATTAAACAGACAATTGAGCTGTTTCAAACTTTAAAGAAAACAGTTAAACATTAAGATATAACCTACCAACCAATTATAAAACCCTATTAGTGGGTAATGGTATGGCAGCCATAAACTCCTATGGAAAACAAAAAAACCGACAAGGCATAGGCATACCTATAATTGAAACAAAATTGACTCACATGAATGTGGGCCATGGTTTCATGAAATCTGCAGCTGTTGAAGTGTGATTGGGTCCCTCAAAAGAAGAATTTACCTTTTCCACGTCGTACCGGTCGTTCCCATTCACTGCGACGACTCTATATGGCCCTAGAAACCTAGGTTTCAGTTTCAGACAGACCCCATACTGCGTCCTCTTGATAGCTACCAAATCGCCAATTTTATAGCTTAAGCTAGGTTTTCGCCTTTGATTATATGTGCGTCTATTCTCCTGCTGCACTTTTAAAATCTGCGCCTTTGCCAACACCCTCATCTGGTCTCTGGTCTCCATGTAGGTGTCCCGATCCTCCTGCAGTAACAAATCATACAAGGCTGTGTCATCCTTAGTGCGCATTTTGGTGCCTACCATGAGCTCAAAAGGAGTAGTGTTTATGCTTCTTTGATATGTGCTATTCAGTGCAATCTGCAGCCTACCAACATGCTTATACCATTGCCCTGGATCAGAAACACATAGCTTAGTCAACACTGAAATGATCGTACGATGCACTCGTTCCACCTGTCCGTTTGCCCTTGCAATACCTGTAGTAATAGTAGTGTGTTGAATTTCTTCCATAGCACAATATTCTTTGAAATCATTGCTGGTAAATGCAGCTCCTTTATCACTAATGATTCTTGCGGGGTTACCATACGCTTGCTGGTGAATGCGCAGCTTATCTAAGGTTTCCTTTGCTGTGGTTCCTTTGGTAGGAAATATCCAAACAAACTTAGTAAATCCATCAACTACTGTAAGTATATAATTGTACAGTTTTTTTGTCTCTGACAGCGGACCTATGTGATCAATGTGCAAAGTATGCATGGGGACAATGTCCTTCTCTAAACAGTTTAGAAAACCTTCCTGCTTTCCTGCTTTACTAGTAGCCAGCAGACACGGAATGCAGGTCACAATAAACTCATCTATCTTCTTAGTTAAGTCTGGAATATGATAGTCTTTAGATATTGCTTCCAACATCTTCTTTTTACCGAAATGGCCATTAGCATGTACTTTTTTAATGACTTCCATCTCCATCCCCTTGGGAATAACCAGCTGCATCCCTTTGTACAGTACTCCGCCTTCAACATAGTAATCCAGGTATGATCTATCCTTGAGAATTTCACAGATGGCCCCTAGACCTTCGTCTAATTCCTGAGCCCTTCTTATTTGGTCATGTAGCTCCCGAGTGATCAAGCCAACATTTGGTATACGACTCAGTGCATCAACATGCCGCATTTGCGATCCAGTCCGGTGCTCCATTACATATGTATACTCAGTTAAAGCTAATACCCATCTGGCAACTCGAGTGGACAAGTCCTTTTTTTTCAGTGTCATTTCAAGTGCTTGACAATCAGTAATGATCTTAAACTCGATACCCAACAAGTACGATCTAAACTTCTTAAGTCCCTCTATTATGGCCAATGCCTCAAGCTCGTAACTAGTATATTTTTTCTCTGGATCAGTGGTCTTCTTACTCATGTAGTGAACCGGGTGCAATTGACCATCTTCGGGATTTCTTTGCAGGAGCACTGCGGCATAAGCATGCAGTGACGCATCAGTATGTAATTCAGTTTCTAGTTCTGGGTTGAATATGTTCAACACAGGCTTGCTTGTTAGTATCAACTTAAGTTCTTCAAATGCTTTCTTATGTGAGTCATCAAACACAAATGGCACATTTTCCTTCAATAGTTCCGTCAGTGGTCTGGCTATGGAAGCATAATTCTGTATGAACTTTCTGAAGTATGATGTAAGCCCGATGAAACTGTGCAACTGCTTTAGCGTGGTAGGTTGTGGAAATCCTATTACAGCATTTGTTTTATCTGGAGAAGGCTTCACTGTTCCATTCTCAATGACATGACCTAGGTATTCCACACTTCTCTGTATAAGTCGGGACTTTTTCCAATTTATTTCAAGTCCATATTGCGACGCTCGCACCAATACTTCCTTAAGTCTCTCAACTGCTTGGCCTTCGCTATCCGTATAATTCCATCCTCTAACCACTGCTTAGTTTGCCGCTCCACTTCCTTTTGTTCTGCGATGGCTAGGCGCCGTGGGCGCTGCGCCACGGGGACGTCATCCTTCACTATAATACGCAACTGTATCGGAGCTTCACGCGTCTTCTCTGGCTGGTACGTATCCACTAATCGCTCCACCTCTTTCTTTAAAACCGGATCCTCTATAAATCCTACAACAGCAGAAGACACACCCATGCCACACATAAAATACCGAAACCAGCTCTTTTCAGGCTTCAACAAGAGCACACGGCTGCCATCCATCACCAGGGTTACATTGCACAGAAAGTCATGACCTAAAATAATAGCAAAGGGCATAACGTCCTTAGGCACCACATGAAACGTAATGTTTTCAAAACACTCATCGTCAATCACAATGTTTGTCAACACGTAGCCCAATGATTTAACACGCGCTGCACCAAAACCCGTCAACGATATCTCATTTCGAACTAACTCCGGCGCGCACAACGACAGGTAACAATCCTCCGCAATCAGACTCAAATCACTGCCGGAATCAACTAACGAATTGATGTCTTGTTCAAATATTCTTATCATCTTCATCGGCTTTTGATTCGAAACAATTTCGATGTTTTTATTGAGACTGACGTTCATAGTGTCTGCCGTATCCGCCATATTGTTCATAGTATTCATACCGCGACCGCGATCTGTCAACGTCATAAAGTTGCCTTCATTCAATCGCCGTTCTCCGCTCGTTTCATTCCGGTCACTCAGTGATGGGCATCCAATTGCATGATTGCATCCGCACATTTGGTTTTGGTTCACTCCTCGTTGATTCAACTCATTCGGTACTGTAGAATCATTCAATTCGTTCGTGTGAATACACATCTGCTTCGGCCATTTGTTACTATTTTCACCTATGTTGTTGTTCAAGTTAGATACAACTCCCGACGAACACTGCGACGAAATATGCCCAAACTGGTTGCACCTAAAGCATTTTACCCCTTGCTGTCTGTGTGGACATCCATTAGATAAATGATTATTCCCTCCACAGCTGTAGCACTTCCTATTAGGTACATTATCAGCTGATCTTTGTCGGTTCCTTGTCTCATTATACCGATTGGACTGAGCAGGTTTCATTTTGTCTTTTATGGCCTCGTAGATTTTAAGTTTTTCTTTCAGCTCGGGATATGAAGTTACTCCGTACAGCATCATTTTGTTAGTCTCCACGTCCTGAATCCCATCGACAATATACTTCACAGCGACGTAATCTGGCATCTTGCCTCGCTTACCCAAATCCCTCATAGTAAGTAGGTAATCAAGACAACTTTCGTCTTTCTTCTTTTTCCTCGCCGTCATGATCTCATGTACCGTTTTGCTGTCAAGAGTATCCGGAAACTCTTTGTGTAGAGCTTGTTTTAAAGTCTTCCAAGACCTGTAAGGACGCTCAGCTCTAAGCCACAACGCTGCGGTGCCTGTCAGACTGCGTCTTGCAACAATAAGCTTCTGTACCTCGGTCCATTGATATATTTCTGAATTGTCGTCTATGTCTTGAGTGAACTTCGAAATCGAATATGCTTCATCTTGGCCACTGAACTTCTGTATAACGTCGTCCATGTACATCATATTGTTAAATTGTACTGCCACCGGTTCGTGATAGTCGTCCTCCGATTCGCCTGACATCTGCTCGTCTTTATAATAATCGTCGTCTAAAACCCGTCGTCGTTCGTCGTTATCGTCGTTATATCGAAATTCACGCAGCAATCGGTGACCACCTCGTCACCCATGCGCCGATACGTAACCGTCGTTCACCATAAATATCCCGGACGAGCCCCCAAATATAGTGTTTAAAAATAAACCCAGCTTAAATCTTCACATTTTTTATTAAGCTTCTTTTACAACAGAGAAAAAATCTAATGCTTTTCGGCCCTCGTCCGCCATACTTCCCTATCTTTTTCACTCTTTTTCATAAAACAAAAACGCATCAGTCCCACTCAGCCTGCCTTATTTATTCGATCATCATTCGACCTTCTTCGTTCATAAAACATTTACACATGCACCCCTACATACATAACATTAAAATAATGCTAAATCATTCCCAAATTTTAAACAAAAACCTATCTAAGATAGGTTGTACGGTCGACGCCAAAAATACGTTTACACTTTTGCACCTTATTCCGTTGCAATACGGCGAATAGTGTAAACGTATTTTTGGCGTCGACCGTACAACAATCTATCTTAGATAGGTTTTTGTTTAAAATTTGGGAATGATTTAGCAATACTTTAATGTTATGTATGCATGACTAAGCAATTTGAACTGTGCCTTTCAAGTCTTTCAATTCAACTCAGTGAAACTATTTGTATTGAAAGTTTCATTTCCTAAAGGAAATGAAACTTTCAATACAAATAGTTTACAGTGATACACTTTTGGCAAGGCTTGAAAATAAATACTTAGACCTACCTAATCAATATATTTTTGTATTTGAAAAATTGTACGGTCGACGCCAAAAATAAGTTTACACTATTCGCCTTATTGGAATGGAATAAGGTGAAAAAGTGTAAACGTATTTTTGGCGTCGACTGGACATCTATCGTTGAAAAATTTAATAGGATATGTCTTAAATCAACTGACCATAACTGACTGTATCAAATTTTTGTTTTTTTGACACGGACAAGGTTGCTCGCAGAGTAAAAGTTGTTTCGTGGATGGATTACTCAGAAATCTGAAACCGTTGAACTGCAGTCTAGCTGACGTCTTTTGTGATATTGTTTATTTTGATTTAGGGAAAGGTGTGTTTGTGTGACCTTCGAGCTCAATCTTATGCCCATTTTGCTGGTGTTGATGCTGTAAAACCCCTTTCGTATCGTACGGCTTTACTACTAGTCCAGGCAATGAACTGACAACTTGTAGGGAAAAAATTTAAAAATTGGAATTAACTTATAATAGCAGATTTTTTAATGTAACGGATATATTATCAATTAAATAGTTACCTAGAGGCAAAATCCAACAAAAAATCAGACATCAAAAAATTAATAACTTAATTAGCTGATGAAAAATCGGAATCAATATTAATAAATGTTTTAATCTTTATTTTGGTTCATTAACATTTTGCTTTAAAGTATTCAATATAAATCAAACAAAAAAGACAGTGAATGCTTAATTTAAATCTATATAATTACTTCCGGGTGGAAAATTGGTTGGATTCTTGATTAAAGCATCTTAGAATAACGTTTAAAAAAAAACAAACAAAAAAAAACGCTATTATAAATTAATGTTTCTCGAAACCGTATTTTGCATGGAGTATACCTGCTGGGAGCCACTCAGTTGAACAGTAGTAAGCCTATAGTAGTAAATTATTACTAGGTATGGGTGGAAAGCTAAACAATTGTACATACTCATAGTTAAGAGTCTTAATCTAATCTACGATTTTACTTTTCTTAACATTTCGTAACGACAATTACCCATACATTTTATATCGGTAATTGCTGTTACGAAACTGAAAAAAGTTAAATCGCAGATTAGATTAAGGTTCTAACTATGTATGTACAATTTTTTTGCTTTCCACCCGTATGTAATAACATTTTTTTATTACGATGAGGTGTTAAATGAAAATATAAGATTATTCATCTGGGCATTTTTATTGAATTGTAGCTAAAGCAATACAAACTATGAAAAACTTGAACATAACTTGTACTATTATCTATTCTGTGACATAACTTAAAAGGCGCAGACACTTGTGAAATGTCCGGGAACCTTTGAAATGTCACCGTGTCGCTTTCACGCATAGAGAGAGGATAGATTAGAGATACACACATACACACATGTGTGACAAAGATGTAAACATACAACACCACAAATAGGAACGAGATACAATGTCAAATCTCCTATCCCTCAGCACGTATTTAAAGGCTTTTTTGTTTGTCACCAGCTTGTTTGTCATGGCCTGTCCAAAACTTGTACTGGAACTGACGTCACGTATATAGGTACCTAGGCATGAGATGTATTCTGAGATTATTAAATTTAGATATGATAAAATTGCCATACTTAAGTTTAGCGATTCGGATTAGGTATAACTTAAGTGGCAGTGGGCGGGGCACATTGCACGTAGAACCGATGGCCGTTGGGGCGGAAAGGTTCTCGAGTGGCGACCACGTACCGAAAGGCGCAGCGTGGGTAGGCCCCCCACAAGGTGGACTGATGACCTGGTAAAGGTCGCTGGAGTCCGCTGGATGCGGGTGGCGCAGGACCGGTCATTGTGGCACTCTTTGAGGGAGGCCTATGTCCAGCAGTGGACGTCTTTCGGCTGATATGATGATGATGATGATGATGAAACTGCCATACGAAGTTGTCAAACAGGTGGAAGTGACAAGCTAAGTACCAAGGTGTTCAGGCAATGATGTAATATAAAAAGAGGTAGATAGGTTATATGCGCTCGAAAAATGGCAGACTAAAATCGAATCAATTGGCACAACTTGCCTCAGTTTCGAGTTGTCAATGGAAACGTTAGCTGTCAGATTTGGTGGGCATTTTTAAACACGGAATTTCGTATAGACAACATATCTACCTTTTTTATATTACATCATTGTGTTCAGGTACCTACTTATGAGTTCGATGGTACATGTTAACAGTTACAGTCGAATTCTCCGATATCTGTACAGACAATCTTTCAAAAATTTCTGCACATGCGTCTTTTGTCAGTAACAATAAAGACTGTATGTAGATATTCTTGAAATGTTGTCTGTATAGTTATTGGAGAAACTCGACTGTACATTAATCTACAACTATATGTTCGTAATAAGCGGATAGCAATATCACACGCTTACGCCTTTTTAGATTTCTTACTCTGCTTATTCGTCTTCGCTTTTCTTAAACAGAACAGTGTCTTCACTACGTAGAACAAACTGTAGAGTATCAATGTAAATATGACTAAAACATCTAGATTAAAGTATTTGTAGAAAGGTACATCGGCTGCTGGTGAACGGAAGTTAAAGTTCTTGTTTCTGACTGCGTATTCTATCCAGTAGATGGCGCTGTCCATTGCAGACATTGGTCTGTCATGCCAAGCCTTGGAGATAAGTTTTACTTTGCGTCTGAACCTGAAATGTAAAAACAACCCATTGGCATATTTTTTCAACATGATTTTCTCTTTACGTTTACTTTTATTCATTTATTTAACATCATTAATGGATGTACTCGTTATTATGATGCCGCAGACAATAGGAAATGGTTGGTACGAGTAGGTTAGGTTAGATTAATAAACTGATTAATTAAAAAACAAAAATCCCGACTGCGTAAAATATAAAAAAGTTGCCGCTAAGTAGTAGTAAAACAGCTAGGATTAGGTATGTTAAGTAATACTGAGAAAATATGCCATAGAAATAATATTATGCTCGTGTAACACAGAAGTAAAGTAGTGAACTCGTAAGTAGGTAGGTATGGTCAAGGACTTTAATTGTTGAGCCATGTCGTTGGGACGGATGCTTGTGTGGGACGCTACAATGTGTAGACACACTGGCACCGTCTCACCTCCAACGGACTACTTCTAAAGCGGGTGCAGCGGCGGAAAACGCCGAAAATCTGAAATGTAATAAATATAGAGGCCTCAGCAGAGAGTACGACGGTGCGCATAAGTTATTTGCAGAAATCGCGAAACGTCTGGTCGATGTAACTGGTGACCGAAGAGCTGGCGGCTTTCTCGCGCAACGCATCAGCATTGCAATTCAGCGAGGAAATGCCGCCAGCATCCTCGGTACAATGCCTCGAGGGCCTTTTTTAGATTTAACTTAGTTTTAATTTATCTTAGTTAATGTTAATTATAATCTTGTATTCCCCCCTGAGCCATTTAGGTGTCAACTAATTTGGGTTTTTATATGATGCTATAAAGTGTCCAGTATAAAGTGAGCTCCAAATGGCTCAACAATAAAAGTCCGTGACTGCAGATACCTATTTCAACTGTAGGTAAGTAGGTAATTTGTCAGTTTATTGTGTATACGAGTAAAATACTTTAACAATGGTGAAATCACGCAGAAATCGCCATTGTGATTTCTCTAATGTCTTAATTTCCGATGGATTGCATACGTCCTTGCGTTATGAATACTGAATACCGTAGTAGCGAGCGTAGCGATAATTAAATATTAGTTAAACTATATGCTTAATTTTCGCATGGAATAAAAACTCTGGCCAACACTTTAGAAAAATAAATAAGTGTGAAATTGGAGGATTCAAAATCCAAAAAAGTGAGAAGCTAGGTTTCATTGAACATAAATAATTTGTAAGAACTAGACTGAGAAGAGAACCAATCTTGCTTTGGATTTAGAGCAGCCGTACGCTGCTGCGTTCGACGGCTGGCCTTCCAAGATTGGCATACACGGCACTGGAACACCGCTTCTGTTATGGCTTGATCACACGTGCCGAGAGTTAGAGAGTGCTCTCGGCCGACCAAAGTGGCGAGCGAGTAACAAGGTCCGAGTGACTCGCTCGGAAGTCTCTCGCCACTATACTCGGTACGTGTGATCAAGGCATTGCGCCCGGTACCTAAGTAGCAGACCGATCATTTCGGAAGAAACTGATGAAAGATGGTAATACATACTCTGGATCTAGAACAATCCGCAACTTGCTCAACAACTCCTCCTTTGTCAGCGTGCTGAGGTCAATTCTCACGCCAAGACCACTCTCCTCTACAGCTGCTGCGTTCGACGGCTGGTCCCCGAAGATTGGCATGCCCAGCACTGGTACACCGTGGTGGATGGCCTCTGTTACACCCAACAGGCCGCAGTGGGCGTAGAAGGCTATTACGTTGGGGTGAGCTGAAAAGAAACGATGACATATAGAAAAGTTGTACCTTTACGGTTCCATACGAAAAGGTGATGCAACACAGCTATTGAATATAAACAAAATCGTATTGCCATTATTCGGGAGTATGCGGACGTGGGGGCGGGGTATCAAAAGGATGCCAAGCAGCGGTTAACAGCGCAATGCGCACACATGGGCATATCGGGTTTTGGGCACGTGTTTTGGTAGAAATTTGTAGGGAGTTCGCCTTCTATGGTTTTTTCGTTCGCTGTATTTAATATTTATGTGTATATTTTAATTTTACGTTCAACAATTATCATCATCATGGTACCTGAATTAAATTGTATCTCACATTAAATTAAATTATAATATATATACCTTACTAAAATAGCTTAAGTCTTATGTAATTAATTAACTAATAATCATATGGATCTAGTCCGAAATAAACAAATTTTATTTTTATTTTATTGAGCTAGAGTATTAGAATAGAAATAAAGTGAACTTCTTTTATTCGAAATTAACAATATTGAATGTACATTTAATTATGAAAATTATTACTAAAACTATTATTAAATTAAAATAACTAAATCTTAAACTTAGAAAAAATAAATAAAATAACTAATTAGATAAAAGACCTGTGCCTCTTGGCAGGGTGCCCATCACGCAGGCAGCATTCCCGCGCTGAACAGCGATTGCGATTCTTTGCGCGAGAAAGCTGCCGGCGCGAGGGTCGCCTGTTGCCTCCCTTAACCTTTTTAGCCCGGGTCCACGCTTTTATTTATTTATTTTATTTATTATCATTATATCATAGGCCACAAAAAATGTTCAAAAATGTAAAACAAAAAAAAATTGCACAAATGTTAGTTACCTCTTTACAAACCACTTTTATGAAATATCAATTTTTTTTTAATCTTAAGATTTGCTCTACTGGTCTCGTTTTAATACTTAATTAGGTATGATGATGGAAATATCTATAACTAGCTTCCTTCCGCAACTTCGTCTGCGTGGACCCGGGCTAAAAACTATCCTATATTTTAATCCAGGCTATAAACTATCTTCGTGCAAAATTTCATCCTAATCGGTTGAGCTGTTTAAGCGTGATTGAGTAACAAATAAACATTCAAACATCTAAATATCCAAACTTTCGCATTTATAATATTAGTAGAACAGTCTCGGTGCGCGTTTCACAATGTAAATGATATTGATAATGTACCGCGAATATCCGAGGCATGACCAAATTAATAAAATCGATTAAAATATTTCTGTACCTACAGACCAATAGTTTAATATTACTTCATACCCCAGTTCTAGATAATGAATTGGAGTATTAAGTAGGCTTGTAATTTTTAAGTTGTGTGATTAAAATAAAATAAGCCATTAATGAGATAATTTTAAGTAGTAAGTTTTATCTCGGCCTATCAGAACGTGATTGATAATTTTAATCGTGGTCTATCATCATCATCATTATCATCCTGTAATCGTCCACTGCTGGGCATAGCCTCTCTTCGAGTACTTTGGACTATCATACCTAACAAAAATATAAATCTAATCGAGTATTTTAATCTCGCTAGTCTGAATCCATACTTTTCATACTTAATATTATAAATGCGAAAGTAACTCTTTCTGTCTGTCTATCTGTTACCTTTTCACGCTTAAACGACTGAACCGATTAATATGAAAATAGGCGAGGGGATAGTTTGAATCCCGGGCAAGGGAAACAGCCGGCTGAAACCCAAGGGGGTGAAATGCGGGGCGGAAGTTTGTATGGAAAGTACGATAAAAAAAAAGAGTTCCACGTGGATGAGGTCGTGGGCGGAGGCTTACCTACTATACTACTATACAGGGTGGAAAGTTAAAACGGGGCAGTAAGGGCAGCTACTAGATCCCTTGCCGCCACGCAAAAATGGCATTAGGATTTCATTCCTAACTTTTTAAGTGATGGCAATCTACATTCACAGATTTTTGAAAAAAAGTACAGTCAGCGAGAAAATCATCAATTTTGACGATATTTTTTTTTAATGCCATTCGATCCCAGAATAAAGCTGGCCGTCATTAAATAAAACCAGAATTGGCATAAAAAACTACATGAGCAAAATTAGCTTTGGGATTCTCATACTCACTGTATAGAAAAAGTTTTCTTTGATTTCTGGGCGTTCTAGTAGTCAAACCTTAGTCGGTCCCAAAGAGTATTTTGATCCTTAATAGAAATGGGATCGAATGGCATTAAAAAAAATATCGTCAAAATTGATGATTTTCTCGCTGACTGTACTTTTTTTCAAAAATCTGTGAACGTTGCCATCACTTAAAAAGTTAAGAATGAAATCCTAATGCCATTTTTGCGTGGCGGCAAGGGATCTAGTAGCTGCCCTTACTGCCCCGTTTTAACTTTCCAACCTGTATAACTGTTGCAACCAAAAAGTGTTTAACAGTTTTAATAAAATCGCAATTCTATTTGAAAACAATACGATTTCAGTGTCAAAATTGCAGGCAGTTAGGCAGTTACTTTCTACCGATAGAATTAAATACGAGTGGTCAACACCAGTCGAGCGCTCGAGAGTCAAAAATCGGTCCCCAGCTCGGTACAATGTCTCGAAGGCCTTTTTAGGGTTCCGATACCTCAAAAGGAAAAAACGGAACCCTTATAGGATCACTCGGTTGTCTGTCTGTCCGTCTGTCACAGCCGATTTGCTCCGAAACTACTGGACCGATTGAGTTGAAATTTGGTACACATATGTAAACTGGTGACCCAAAGATGGACGCGTAAAGTAAATTAATGAATTCTGAACTGGCCCCCTTGTTCAGAATTCATTAATTTACTTTACGCTTTTGGGGGTTAAACTGGAAAATTAAAAAAAAAAGTTTCGCAAACTGTATTGTGTGACATATCAAATGAAAGGGGTTATTGTAGGCATGTCAGATATTTTTTTTTATAATTTTAGCAAAAACAGATTTGAAGTAATTAAGGAAAAAAGACGAAAATTGACCCTTATCTCCGAAACGACTAGGATTTAAATTCTGAAAAAAATATGGAAAATAGTTCCTTGCATAAAGATTACAGGAAAACCTATAAGAAGTTTGAGTATTCAAAAACACTTATGAAATTTAGATTATATACGGAACCCTCACCACGCGAGTTGAACTCGCACTTGTCCGGTTTTTAGATTTAAGTTAGTTTGAATATATTTATTCATTTTTTTTAAATTTAGTTAGTGGAAATTATCTACTTGTACCTATATAGATCAAAATAGTTAATAACAAAAATAAATATTTACCTAATATGTCGTTCTGGGGGAGCCAGTTAGACACGAAGATGTTGCTCGGGTTCCCTGGAAGATTGGGTTCCTCCCACTTGAAGATGACCCGCTGCGGCAACTCCGAGACAGCCGCTATAATGGCTTCCAGCTTATCTCGGGGAGTGGAGGACGCCCGCAGCATTGAGCCGAAGCTGATGTAGAGCACACCATGCTCCGCATCGTCTATGAACTTCTTGAGATCCTGGAATAGGGTTAATTTGTTATTTTACGTCACCCCTAGGCGGGGACTGCATAACCGAAAAAAACATTTATATTTGGTTACCGAAATGACGTCATATAGGTTGCAAAATAGGGGTCTCGATCGGAACCTTTATATTCCGATATGGAAATATAAAGGTAACCTTTATTTGTTCCGGTAACCTCTATTTATTTCGATTGGCGTCGTTGCCAAACCGCCGGCGCTGCCGTTTTGTCCCCCCCTCCGACTCAATCATCTCCTAATTGACATAAATACTACTTGAAATTTAAATTAAAAAATGTCTTAAGTATTATATTTATAAATTAGCAGTACATATCAAAAAATATGCCAAAAAATATCCTATGTCGAAATAATAATTATCTATTAATTTCATGCCACGCTACTGATACGACTGATACGAGTAACTAGAGCAGAATTGGGAATCGATGAACATTTTAGAAGTGCCTGTGTATTTTTTTGCTGATAGGAATAACCTTCCTTAGCACCAGCAAAAGTTTCAGATTTTTCAGCCGCGTCAATTAGTTTTGAAAAATATAAACAGTTTCCTCACTTACGTTTTGGGGTTTTGGGTACTGGTGCAAAAAAAAAGTTAAGGTTAGGTGAAGGTTATTCCTATCACTTCTGATATTTTCATCCATTCCCCATTATTAAAAATAAATATGTATCATCATATACTCACATGATCATAACATAATTTATCGTCAAAGTTCATGATCCACTGTTATCTATCACTAGTGTCATCGTGTGCGTGGGTAAAAATTAAATATTTAAACTGTAGTAATAGTTTTTTCCTCACATGTAATTTTTGTATATTTACTATTTTCGCGTGATACGCCTTCAAGTACCTAACTAGTTAGATAGAAACATGCATAATAACATAATAAGTCAAAGTCTACTAGTTAATAGGTATATTTTAAATCGCCTACCTTGATGTGACCTAGGGTTGCCTATAACTTGTCATTTCCTGCTGAGCTATTTAAAATCATCTTAGATTTACTTATTTCAAAGTTCAAACTACCCATATTAACACGGTGTTGCCAGCTGGAATCAACAAAGACTACCATATTAAGGTGTGAATGAAGATCTAATATTGTGATGAAGATCTTTTATTGTATGTATGACTCAATGGGCGTGTACACCGTCAGTAAAGATTATCGTTCCTTGATAGGAAAAATTGGGACACTCTTATCTTTGCAAATGTATAACTAACCCGGTTGTAAGTACCTATTATTTGAGTTAAATTAATTCGTGTCGACATTAGTGTACCTACGAAATCTAGCTATAATAGGTACTATGTTAAACAAAGTTGGTTAGGTACACGATCTATAAACTCAAGAACGGCTGGACCAATCTTAATGATATAAAGCAGGATAGCTATAAAAAAACCGGACAAGTGCGGGTTCAACTCGCGTGGTGAGGGTTCCGTAAATTATTGAGAATTTTCCCGTTACTTTGAATACTCAAACTTCTTATAGGTATTCCTGTAATCTTTAGGCAAGGAACTATTTTCCATACTTTTTTCAGAATTCTAAGCCTTGTAGTTTCAGAGATAAGGGGGGGGGGGGGGTTGGTCAGTTTTCGTCTTTTTTCCTAAATTACTTCAAATCTGTTTTTGCTAAAATTATTTAAAAAAAAACCGAGATGCTTACAACAACCCCTTTCATTTCATATGTCACACAATACAGTTTGCGTAACTTTTTTTAATTTTTTCCGGTTTACCCCCAAAAGTTGCCTCCTTGTTCAGAACTCATTAATTTACTTTAGGAATGGAACCCTAAAAATGGAAAAATTTACAAAAGAATCTAATTATGTACCTATACTTATATAATTTTTTTCTTCGCGGGCTCAGCTAGTTATTTAATAAACGATATACTGCTCTGCTTAAAGTAGAAGCAGAGTTCTGATTTAACCTATTTTCGAAAGGATGATTCAGTGCACCGTTCCGTAGCATACGGTCACGGTCACCAAGTTTTCCATACATTCACCCGTGCGCCGGCCGGCAAAAGGAGACACCCGTCACAATCGCGTAGATAACAGTTTTTACAAGCTTTTATTTAGTTTCACCTGTCCCGGTGTCTGTAATGAAATCTTGCAAGTTAAATTTGACCCACTTCCCGGTTTTCGATAGAGCTGAAATGTTGGGTAGGTATAGTTTGGATGACAAGTATAGTAGTATAGTAAGTAATAGTAGTAAGTGAGATATAGTAAATTAATAATCGAGTAGCATAGCGCTACTCGATTACTAATTTACTATATCTTGGCTTTTCTTGGAAAGCAATGACGCGTAACGAAGACTACAAAATACAAATCTAAGACCATCTAAACGGACCAGCAGGGACCATCTAAACGGCCGTACGCCGTAACATATTTATAACCCTACTATATAAATAAAGTGGGATCTCAAGTAAAAAAGTCGGATCTGCAAAGCAGCCACATTGAAGGAGAAGCCGTTAGTTTCAAACAAATGTTTATGTATGAAATTCTCAATTTAAACTTACAAATAGTTTATTTTGCAAGAAAAAGGGTTGAAAAACCATAAGGTCTTATTACAAAATATTCAACACCTTCTTAAACAGCCATTACATATGGCATGCAAAATATTAACACTTTATTAAATATTCCATTGCATAAATTATTACATTAAGGTTAGTCAGGTTCATCTTAAGTCAATAGTTATCACATTATATTAGTTGTTATTGTCTATCAAAAAATCATTAAATTTATAAAATGTTTACTTACTATAAAACAGGTTGTTTACTGTCAGCCGTTATTTATCACTTAAAAAAAACCAAAACAGATATTTTTTAACCTAGTAGAAGCAAAATTTGCCAGAAGTGTTACATAAGTACGAAATTTTTGTTAGGACTTGGTAGGTATTAGGTACACTATAATATGTCGGATGTGCCACGAAATTTTATTCAGAAAATTATGGGCAGAAACGCCTATATTTATAAAGAGAAAATAGACTTGATAGATAACTGAAATAAACTGTAAATAAATACATGGTGTAAGCGACAAACCGAAACCGGACGGCGTGTTGCACTCACTGTGTCCCGTCAATAAAGTCTGTACTGTCACAACCAACGTTTTTCAAACCTATTGGTTCTAAGATCCGTCATTTTTATTTTGGTTGTCTCGTAAAACATTGGAAAAAATTATTAATAATTTTGGCATTTTTAAGCACTTTCACGTTGCAAACAAAAAATTACTATAAGTATAGCAGATCAGACTCTTTTACTTTGTACCGCCGAAGACATTGACATTGACATGACCCTATGGGATGTTGATGGGTGCCACCGTTTGCTGGCCGGCATCCGGACGTGTGTATTAAGGTAGCCTGGGAAAATCCAAGGAAATCCTCCGCCATTCACGACCATGCAGACGGTTTTCATAAGAATACTCTATAAAACGAGTAGGTACGTTCCAGTGAGATTGGTTGAGGAGGTTTCAACCAGCGAAAGTTTCGTTGGCTGTTTTCAATTGAATCGGCCCAACTAGCACGATAGGTTCTAGGGTCAAATTTAACAGCCCAAAACGTCACGTAAAACAGGACCATAAAACCTATCATGCTAAGTGCCCTGGATTGTGTGTAATTGAGCTACTGGGAGTGCTCTTATCGGAACGAGTGCTTGCGATAACACCAAACCTATTTTATTTAGGTAATTTTAATTCAATATTTTAAGTTCTTATCGTACTTTTTCATTTCATATGTTCTCTTTTGGGTTCCGTACTTTAAAAGGAAAAAAAAACGGAACCCTTATAGGATCACTAGTACTGTCCGTCTGTCACAGCCGATTTGCTCCGAAACTACTTGACCGATTGAGTTGAAATTTGGTACACATAAGTAAATGGTGACCCAAAGAGGGACGCATAAAGTAAATTCTCGCGTAAAAAAAATGTAAGCATCTCAGATATATAAATTTTTATAATTTTAGAAAAAACAGATTTGAAGTAGGTAATTTAGGTAAAAATACGAATTTTGACCACCCCCCCTTATCTCCGAAACTACTAGGCTTAAAATTCTGAAAAAATATGGAAAATAGTTCCTTGCCTAAAGATTGCAGGAAAACCCATAACAAGTTTTTAGTATTCAAAGTAACGGGAAAATTCTTAATATTTTACGGAACCCTCACCACGCGAGTTGAACTCGCACTTGTCCGGTTTTTTTGTGTAACTATAATAATTATAATAGGAAAAGTCTGTGTGATTGTAAGTTTGTTTGTATGAAGGAATTGTAGAAGGGTGTAATCTCCGGAACTGTTCATCCGGTTTCAAAAATCCTTTTGCCTATGTATACAAAGGAAATTCTGGATGGTCACAGGCTATATTCTATCCTGCGGGTTTGCCTGTAACTTTAAAATCAGCTAAGATTGTATAAATATTTCAAGGCATCTCTTAAATATAAAATAAAGTTTAACGATCACTTTAATGTCTTTTTGGTTGTTGGTTTTAAGTTATGATTACGATCAGAAACCAAAATTAGTAATGACAAGAACTTTAATTAGCTTAGGTAGGTATAATTAAAAACTGGCAATACCTATGCTAATATTCTTAGCCGGGCGGTAACATATAAATTCTAATCAGTGATTGTCAGTATCTATCCAATAATACAATAATGCTTTAAGTATATCCGCGTGATTGGATAAATAAACTAGCCTTGATGCCGAATGATTCAGCAATTTTTTAACAATGTTGTGACTTAAGTAATCTTTCAGCCACCTCATTGACACTTTAAGTAAGTATCCAGCCGTCGCCAGAGGGTCAAGGGTACGACTTGTGCTGCGTACATTATATGTATAGAGAAGAAGTGGCTTCAATCTTTAGAACTAGTGATGATCATTATTCACTATTCGATTTCCAGCCTTGTAAACGTATAGTATAGGGTCGTCTTTTGCCTGTCCATTTAAGATGGGATTTGAAGCAGTATATTGCAAATTGCGATTCATGAAGCGTAATATCAAGGCTATTTATCTATATAGTTCTGTTCGCTTAAAAGCAAAAGTACTTACAATATATCTTAGTTCAGTTTAGCTTATAATCTAATGGACACTTTAAATACTTACCCTAGGTAATGGCTTTGGCGTCGCAACATGATAACCGCCCACCTCTTTAACATTTTCAGGTATCAACGACGGCCCGAACAAAATGGGGTTCTTATACGTAAGGTAAAACTTCATCTCTCTTCCCAACTCTTCGAGCGGAGGTACATCATCAAAATATTCCGCCAAAGTATTCTGGTCGATTCTCTGAGCGTACCATTTGTATATAGCACTGAAGTAAGCGTTGAAAAGGAATGCTTCTATACGTTGGTACAAGGTTGGTTTAGATCCTCCTTCGAAAAACATAAATGGAACGTATGAGGGGTTGTGTGGCATGCCGAGGCGGTCGAAATGCCATGGCATCGGCGCGTGTGAAGTCAGTCCGATAACAGGCGCCCCCAACTTGTGGGCAAGACCCAAGGAACAATCACTTTGGAACTGCTCAACTAACACAACATCAAACTTTGCTTGCGATTTCCACAAATTCTGTACTTCTTTATTGTCTAACAAATCTCCACAATTATCTGTACCACTGGTAACCAAAAATATGCTGATCATGACTACGGTGGCATATGACTTTTCAATGGGGAATACATCTTCCAAAATTTTCACTGAGCCAGCTAAAGAGATGTCGGTGAAGTTTTTGACTGGCTGTTTCTGAGGAAAATACGATATCGACGTGACATGGTGCCCTCTTTTAGCCAATTCAAGTAGTAACGGTTGAAACACAAAATAATGACTCTTTCCTTGATATGGATTCACTGCTAATATGTTCAAAGAATTCACATCACTGACAGTTAAACTGCACACTAGAATCGCTAACAAAACAGTCACTATTCTCATTTTATTAGTGGCCTGTACCATGGCTGGAGACGAACTGAGCGCCGACCAACTACAGTTCTATATATAGGTACAATGATTTTGTTTTTGTGTCTCATGAATTCATGATAAGTTGCACGTGTGTGTAAATATTTATTTTATCGGCCACTATAGATATTGTCTATCACCTTACAGTATGTCCTATGTTCTCCTTGTCTAAGCTTCGATTCAAAGTGTTTGCTTCAGCGTAAAGTATGTTTGGAAATCATGATGAGTTGATCTATTGGAAGTAGACTAGTGATTAGCTTAAAACCATTTTCGATTAATTAATCGAATTTACAATTAAGTTTGTTATGAAATAAAATGATCTTAACTGATTTTATCGCATGTATCTAACTAGCTTCGCACGCGTATAAATTATAGCTTATATTATACTTACCCTCAACTAAACTGACGACTGAGGCCATAAACCATACGCTCGCGTTATCTCTTTTGCATTGTCTTTCATTGTCTTTCTTTATGGCTTCAGTCGTCACTTTGGTTGAGGGCAAGTATAGAGACTATTTGAGTTGGCCGAATTGCATCAAAGTAGGTATAGTCCATTCAAAGCGAAACTCTACGGATCAAGGCAATTTCAATGCCCATGACAGTTTTACAATAAAGTCGACATTAAATAATCTCAACCATACATGTTATTTTTATGTAAAAGCCATACTACTGGAACATTTGTAAATAATTAATGATGTATAATTTCCATAGTTTATGCGTATAATAGTGGCTCCTCGCTTGGGGATGCGTGTTCGCGTTGCATCGTTGCCTCTCTTTCATTTGCCGTAGGAAGGAAAAAAATGCAACATGAATATTTGGGCAAATACTGCCAAGTGTGGTGCCACCATAACGGTTTAAATTCTCTTCAAATCACACACCCTCACAAACATCATCGTCAATAACGTACACCTACTTATAGTGCAAAAGCCGGACTTAATGCCTCTATAGGCATTTTCTGTCACAACCTTAAGGCAAAGGAAATAATATCTGGTGGGAAGTAGAATTTTCTTGAAAGTAATCAAGTTTACTACTTGTCTTAACATAGGGTACGAGTAGAAACGACTCATGACTCTATCTCAGTTTTGAAATCGCTGAAAACAGTTCGCTTTTATCTTTACATAGAGTCTATTTACGAAGTTTTAAGGCGGAGAGTTGAAGTCGGAGGACATGTTAGCTACCTACAATACTTAAACAGTAGGTAATACTTATTCCAGATAAAGATAGAGCACCTAGGTAAATTTACTCGTAGGTACATACTTTGAATTCTCATGGAAACAATTATTTACTTGAACCACTTGTTTCTTTATTCCTAGGCTGCTTTTGTCAACGGTATTAATTTTTTATGTTTCCCATGTATGCCCATAAAAAAAAGAATTATTAAGATTGCTTCCACAATTTAATTTTTCTACGTAAAACACTTTTTATCGTGTGTATCCTGTATTATTTTTCAGGGTGTAAGTGCGGAGCGTTAATAATCAAGCCAAGAGTTTGACTGATATTGGAGAGGAGTTTCAGTGGTTATCCCGTGGTGTCCTGAAAGCGAAACCTGAGGGCCAAAATAGAGAAGATGAGCGGCGAGGCAAGCAAAGCCGGGCCAAAAGCTCAAGACTTTCGATCCTCTACAGCTTTACCTATTATACGTATAGTTACGCGAGTAGGTATTTAAAAAAATGCTATCTGTTTCACACCGCTCTGCCTCCCTCCTGTATCGTGCGATAGAGAGAGTTGCAAGTCCTGCAGGCAATTGCCTACATTTCCTTGTTGAAATATTGTTTCGGGTGATAACTTTTTTACCCCCGTAAACCTTTATGAAATGAAACAGTTTTGGTATTATTCGATTTAGTACACTTTAAACTATGTCTGTACGTTTCCTTTTTAAATAAATCAGTTTAGATTAATAAAAAAAAAATTGACAAAGTTTTTAAATCAAAAATATAGATTTTTAGGTGCTAATAACTTTTAATGTAAGCAATATTTCCTAAAAATCAAAACATACAGACCTAGTTTTTCATTATATCTACAACACATCTAAAAATTATAAAAATCGAACTATGTTTACGGGGTGAAAAACGTTATCGCTTTTTGTATGCAAATTTACAGGTTCACAATCCTCTTAAATACATACTGACGTTTCTAGCACTTTCCAGAGCTCGTGATCAAAGGATAGACTGAGAAAAATATCTATTACGTCAATCGAATTACGGTGCACATCATTTCTAAATAAAAACGAAGGGTAAGTTAGCAACATACACATGTCCACAAATACAAATTCTAATGCTAACAGAATAATTTATGAACATTAGTACCACATTAATTACACATAATTTGCATACCGATGTACACTAAGCGCAGATTTTTATACTACGTGCCCCAAAAGTCAACGTCAAGCCGAAAACGGCACATAATGATGGCCAAGTCAGAACCATAACAGTTATCAAAATCCTACTATTTCATCCTCCTACTTATTATAAATGCGAAAGTTTGGATATTTACATGTTTAGATGTTTGGATGTTTGTTAATCAATCACACTTAAATGGCTCAACCGATTTGGATGAAATTTTGCACGAAGATAGTTTATAGCCTGGATTAAAATATAGGATATTTTATCCCGGGTCCACGCAGTCGAAGTAGCAGTACAAAAATTACAGGCACTCAAAAAAAATTACATTCTGTAATGAATGATTACCTACATTCTTTACTTGCCTTCAGTATTTTCATTGTCATTATGTAACCATAAATATCTGTAAATTAAATATTTAAGATGTTACAATACAATACAATACAAATACTCTTTATTGCACACCTCACACAAACAAAGCAGTTACATAGAGAAACAATACAATAACATGTAGGTAGAGGTAGACAACAGGCGGTCTTATCGCTGAAGAGCGATCTCTTCCAGACAACCTGACTGACTGAGACTGTTATGTTTGAGTTTGAGTTAAGTTAAAGTTAAAACACAAAAGCCTCCATTTTAAATAAATTAACACCTTTTTTTCCAAACATGTAATTAAACTCTGAGGCCGAGGCAATAGGCCGAGTCAGTGATTAGTTACGGGTAAAAAACTAGAACACAAGGGCATCCGGGGCTTACCTTTGCAACTTCTACATGATTATCTCCACAATAGAAAACAGGCCATTAGGGTGTCAGATCAACTCAGTGCCGAAGAAAATATTGACTATGACGTGCCCCAAGGCAGTGTAATCGGACCAACGCTTTTTCTCGTTTATATAGATGATCTCGCCCAAATTGTAACTTTTGTCGATGATACTGTACTATTGTTTCATGAAAATTCATGGACTGAGGTTAATAATATTGCACAAAAGGGATTTAATTCAGTCACCGAATGGCTAAGCAAAAACTTATTGACACTTAACTTAAGTAAAACAAACCTAATAACATTTAGCATACGAAACAAAACTCAACCGCTAGATGGAACTATTACAATCAAAGCACACACTTGTCAAAGGCGAGGAGATTGTGACTGTCACATAATTACGGAAACCCCATCTATCAGGTACTTAGGAGTTATGGTCGATAATAACCTAAACTGGCAAGAACATATTAGTGGTCTTACAGGAAGAGTCAGAAATATGATCTACATATTTAAAACACTCCGACATGTTTGCGACAAAAAACTAATGATATCTATTTATTACGCGTTGTGTCAGTCAATTACTACATACTGCATTGTTATCTGGGGAGGTGCATCAAAAACAACAATGCTCAAACTCGAGAGAGCGCAAAGGGCATTTTACTCAAAGTTATGACATTTAAAAATGATTTGTATAATGAAACCTCTGTGTTAACAGTAAGGCAACAATTTGTGAAACAATTGATTCTCGATCAACATTGAAATTTGCCTGATTTTTTAGCATCTCGAAGAAGAAACGATATCGTTTATTCCACACACAACAAAAACAAAGTTTGCAAAAGATTTGCAAGGGTACTTGGACCAGTTATATATAATAAACATCAAATCTATAACTTTAAGGACACTTACCTAGTATTCATGTAAAACCAAACTTGAAGAATATCTTAAACTGTTAAACTACGAAAATAAATAAAATAAATAAATAAATATTTGCGGAAAATCTTACACAAATCTACCTAGTCCCAAACTAAGCAAAGATTGTACTATAGGTACTAGACGACGATATACATACTTATATAGATAAATACATACTTAAATACATAGAAAACATCCATGACTCAGGAACAAATATTTGTGCTCATCACACAAATAAATGCCCATACCGGGATTCGAACCCAGGACCTCTTGCTTCGTAGGCAGGGTCACTACCAACTAGGCTAAAGCGGTCGTCAAATAATACCTACTGAACATTTAGTAATTTAAGTAAATGGCATACATACATACATACTTATATTTATACAACACACACGCACACACACATTTATACATATACATACATACTTCATTGTAATAAAAATAAAAACCCTAAACATAAATAGGTACCTACATATGATAAAACACATAAAAAATTGTCATAATTATCTCTTAAATATTTCTAATTATATAAGTATAAGTAAAACTACACCTAAAAATACTTAATATAGTTTCACTTCTATGTGTGATAAGTAAACTAATTACTGGATTTAGATAAGCTAATATTCATCTGTCAACTTTGCATATACTAGATGTTTACGCTTTAACTGCAGCAAGCAACGGAATGTTATCTTTTCTCAACCGACCCACTAGTTTAAAGATTAGTAACACTTCAATTTTAACCAAAAAATTATAACTTTGGTATCTTTTAAGAGCAGGAATTATGCAATAAATAGGGTGGTGAATCCTGTTTCCACCGTGATACAGTTTAATACTAGTACGGGGAGCAGAAGACGCTTACTCTCATTCGGAAATCAGTTAGTACTCGTATTCTGTTGTTAACGATGTACCTGTGCTGACCATTTAGTGAACCTTATGGCGACGACATAGGGTCTACTGTTGGTCGGCTAGGTGCTTTGTTGCTGGAATGTAAAATGTACCTACATAGAATATAATTAGATCATGTAAGCATAAGCAGCACTGTAACATTACTCAATAAAGTATTTTTTTTTCGAATTATTCCTGACATGGCCGCACTTATGTTCATGTTTTATTTTTTTCCTTTTATTTTTATTACTAAAGTTTCAGTGTAATTCTTAGATTGAATCTGATATTGGTCATCATTCGCTTGTCCTTAACCCATTTACTTGGGGTCGGCGCAGCATGTTTTTTTCTTCCATACCTCTCTATCGCCCGTCAGCTCATCACACACACTGAATCTGATATTGGTATTTTTTATTATGTTCTTATATTGTATTTGTATGCATTTAATTATGTTTTCACTGCAAATAAATGGTTTATTGCATTGATTGAATGAACACGTTTAATACTTACGCCATATAATGGCTTCGGGGTTGCAACATGATAACCGCCCACCTCTTTAACATTTTCAGGTATCAACGACGGCCCGAATAAAATGGGGTTCTTATACGTAAGGTAAAACTTCATCTCTCTTCCCAACTCTTCAAGCGGAGGTACATCATCAAAATATTCCGCCAAAGTATTCTGGTCGATTCTTTGAGCGTACCATTTGTATATAGCACTAAAGAAAGCGTTAAAAAGGAATGCTTCCATACGTTGGTACAATGTTGGTTTAGTTCCTCCTTCGAAAACCATAAATGGAACATATGAGGGATTGTGTGGCATACCGAGGCGATTGAAATGCCATGGCATCGGCGTGTTTGAAGTCAGTCCGATAACAGGCGCCCCCAACTTGTGGGCAAGACCCAAGGAACAATCACTTTGGAATTGCTCAACTAACACAACATCAAACTTTGCCTGCGATTTCCACAAATTCTGTACTTCTTTATCCTCCAACAAAACTCGACAATTATCTGTACCAATGGTAACCAAGAATATGCTGATCATGACTACGGTGGCATATGACTTTTCAATGGGGAATACATCTTCCAAAATTTTCACTGAGCCAGCTAAAGAGATGTCGGTGAAGTTTTTGACTGGCTGTTTCTGAGGAAAATACGATATCGACGTGACATAGTGCCCTCTTTTAGCCAATTCAAGTAGTAACGGTTGAAACACAAAATAATGACTCTTTCCTTGATAAGGATTCACTGCTAATATGTTCAAAGAGTTCACATCACTGACAGTCAAACTACACACTAGAATCACTGACAAAACCGTCGCTATTCTCATTTTTTTAGTAGCCTGTACCACGGCAGAGGTTTCGATTCAACTGTTTGCTGTAGCGTAAGGTATATTTGGAAAACACGATGTGTTGATATATTTGTAACTTGACTAGTGTAGTGATTAGCTTAAAACCATTTTCAATTAAGTAATTAAATTAACAATTAAGTTTGCTAATTCAATTACCTAATTGTGTGAAACCTTGGTTCATTTTGATGCAATTGCAGAAAATATGCCATTACTTCGGTACAAAAAACAAACACCCGAATAACACAGGAATGTACAATTCA
Source organism: Epinotia nisella (assembly GCA_932294315.1). NCBI lineage: Eukaryota > Metazoa > Arthropoda > Insecta > Lepidoptera > Tortricidae > Epinotia > Epinotia nisella. The sequence goes on along the minus strand of OW028687.1, from coordinate 13,919,137 downwards.
AAATAAAAAAAGTGGTATTTTACACATGGAACAGTATAAAAATATTTGAAAAGATAGACCTGAATAATGTCAAAAACAAAACAATTGCAAAATTTAGCAATAAAACACATAGTTCGTAACTTCAGAATAAATTCCTTACACACTGTATAAATTTAATTTCAGACTGCGAGAGGTACACCCTACACCGTGTATAACTAAATTTTTCGTAATGGACGAAAACAATAATAATCTGCGTTTGCGAAGCAGACCGCCCGATTTGCATCCTGGGCTATTCTTCGTGGACCGTTGAACCTTGGTAGACGTCAAAAGTGAAAATTGGCATGCACTCCTTACTTGACTCCAGCCCTACGCTAGCTACCTACGCTACCTACGCTTAGCTACTACGCACCGCGCAGTGTCAAGAACTCAAGATATATTTGTGGGTGAGCGTTGAGGTGAGCTTAAAACAGCGTCACCTAACGAAACTAGACCTCTACCTACGCTTAGCTACTACGCACAGCAGTGTCAAGATATATTTGTGGGTGAGCGTTGAGGTGAACTTAAAACAAGTTACAGAATAGGGGGGCTGCTGATGCTCGAGCAGTGGGCGACGCACGGCGCGGTGTTTGTACAAACACCGGGAACCGTCGGCGTCGTGCCGCGAAGCAGGCTCACCTCAGTCCAATTCCAAACTAACCGGCTGACTGAAACGAAGCGGGTCACCAATTTTGGGAGCGCGATTCTTGTCGCCCCCGTGATTATCGAGATTTATCCCGAGACGTGTTCTAGCCGGTAGGAGTAGAATTAAAAGCTGGTTCCACTAAACGAACGTGTATTAGAATTTTATTTACAAATTACATGAAATTAAGCATGTTATTCTGTGACAACTTGTCAATCTGAACTCTAAACAACTGCAGCTCATAGGTGATAGAAAAGTTAATAATAACGAAGGAGTTTTGATGCGCGACAAAACGCCACACCGCCTTTTCGGCGAAATATGTTTCGCCAAATTTCACTTCGCAACCAACTTTTCGCAGAAGTTTAATTTTGCAGACCAATCGTTGGCATAACTTTACAACGCACTTGTCTTATTCGGCAACATATTTATAATGCAAAATTTAACTTCAAAAAACTTTTATGTAGCAAATAATTATGAAGCAAATGATTTGCTTAGGCAAAACACAAATTGTAAAATATCATTTAGGCGAAAAGAAACTGCACAATTATTTAATGCATACTGCTTGTGTTTGGGTGCGTAACGATGCCTATAAATTTTTTAAAGAGGAAAGATCATCTGTAGATGCTTAAGATTTCTAGGTATTGCATCCGTTCTTAAGATGGCACAAGCAAATTGGAAGGTCTGAAACCAGTTGGCTCATGGCTATTTATTATACTTTAAAAAGCCTATCTTTAACTGCTGATAAGGAAACGGTGAACTTTGGGGTAATTGCACAAACAAAATGTGCCCTTAAAGCAAAAAAAATCCCTGCGATTGCTTACAGGATGTTTCTGTGTACCCGTAACACAAATCTATATTCATAGATTGCAAAATACTAACAGTTGTTTCTGGTATCTGAATCTGTACAGCATTCATCATCATCATATCAGCCTTAAGACGTCCACTGCTGGGCATAGACCTCCCCCAAAGAGTGCCAAAGTGACGGTCCTGCGCCACCCGCATCCAGCAGACTCCTGGCCATCGGTTCTACGTGCAATGTGCCCCGCACATTTGCCACTTAAGTTTAGCAATTCGGAGGGCTATCTTGGTTACCTTGGTTCGGCTGGGGATTGGGGATAGCCTCATTACAGCATTTATCTAAGATGTACCTATATTTAAAAATAAAAATCAACTCAGACTAACCCTAACCTGAACCCTAACATGAAAAAGTACGCGTATTTTTTAATTAGGACTGGTTATTTTATTTTATAAAAGCCTAACTAATACTGACATAGTGGCGTGTATAAGCTGTATGAGTCAATAAAAAAATGGAATATGTTTTTCGAAATATTTTTGACATGGCCAGACTACTATATATTTATGTTCAAGTTTTATTTTTTTCCTTTTATTGTTAAGTATTATTAAACTTTCAGTTTTATTCTTATATTTAATCTGGTATCGGTATTTTTTATTATGTTCGTATATTGTATTTAATTATGTTTTACTGCAAATAAATGGTTTATTGCATTGATTGAATGAACAAGTTTAATACTTACGTCAGATAATGGGCTATTTATCTATATAGTTCTGTTCGCTTAGGTGCAAAATTACTTACACTATATCTTAGTTCAGTTAGCCTATAATCTAATGGACATTTTAAATACTTACGCTAGGTAATGGCTTTGGCGTCGCAACATGATAACCGCCCACCTCTTTAACATTTTCAGGTATCAACGACGGCCCGAACAAAATGGGGTTCTTATACGTAAGGTAAAACTTCATCTCTCTTCCCAACTCTTCGAGCGGAGGTACATCATCAAAATATTCCGCCAAAGTATTCTGGTCGATTCTCTGAGCGTACCATTTGTATATAGCATCGAAGTAAGCGTTGAAAAGAAATGCTTCGATACGTTGGTACAATGTTGGTTTAGTTCCTCCTTCGAAAAACATACATGGAACGTATGATGGGTTGCGTGGCATGCCGAGGCGATAGAAATGCCATGGATTCGGCGCGTTTGAAGTCAGTCCGATTACAGGCGCCCCCAACTTATGGGCAAGACCCAAGGAACAATCACTTTGGAACTGCTCAACTAACACAACATCAAACTTTGCTTGCGATTTCCACAAATTCTGTACTTCTTTATTCTCCAACAAAACTCGACAATTATCTGTACCACTGGTAACCAAGAATATGCCTATCATGACTACGGCGGCATATGACTTTTTAATGGGGAATACATCTTCCAAAATTTTCACTGAGCCAGCTAAAGAGATGTCGGTGAAGTTTTTGACTGGTTGTTGTTGAGGAAAATACGATATCGACGTGACATGGTGCCCTCTTTTGGCCAATTCAAGTAATAACGGTTGAAACACAAAATAATGACTCTTTCCTTGATACGGATTCACTGCTAATATGTTCAAAGAGTTCACATCACAAAAAGTTAAACTGCACACTACAATTGTTAACAAAACAGTCACTATTCTCATTTTATTAGTGGCTTGTACGACGGCAGGAGACTGACTGAGTGCAGCCAAACTTCTATATGAATACAATGACTGAGTTGTACCTATCTTATGATAAGAAGCATATCTGAGTATTATTATACTTGTAGGTACAAATATTTAAAGGCAAATTTTAGTACATTACATACCCGACGCTGGAAAGGAGAAATGGGATAAGCGACAATTTTGGAGATATTGAGTTATATACATCATTGGAATCGGCAGATTTTTCTGCATCGAATGGGCTAGGTCTCGTTTCCGTCTGACAACTTTGGTGTCGCTTATCCCATAGGTGATTTAGAGGATGACTGACATGTTTTTTTTACGAACCGACTGGGTATATGACTCTTTTGTGGAAAATGGAGATTAGATAAAATGTTATATTACTTAATGAAACTTAGATTTTTTTACTTATTTGTCAGAACAGATTAAACTTAACTTGGATAGTTTTACTTCATTACAACTTACCTTTCACTTGTTGGTTATCTTTTTTTACCCGCCCGTATAAAATGTTTTAATGTCATTTGAGACATTTTACCTATATCTATATATAAAAATGTATGTGGTTAGATAAAATTACTTGGTTGTCATATCTAATATATTGGCGTTTATCCACATTTACCTAATTGCAAATATAAAACTATTGTCGCTTATCCACTTTTACTTCAAACAACTTTGAAATACGACTGTCGTTTATCCCAAATTGCTTAAATGAAATTCCAGTCAATTTCTCGTTTATCCCAAATTGCTTTTACACACATTTGTCGTTTAGAATGAACTAAAAACACAGATCTGTTTTACAATTTGGTTGTTAGATAACTTTACCTTTTATGCTTTCTAAAATATAGCTTATTTAGTACTAACTTATTATATTTATAAAGGTGGTTAATACCACACACAGTGTAAAAAAGTGTCGCTTACGCATTACTTTCGGGCATGCCTGTTGCATCCAAATGCGGCAAACGCCATCTAACTTGAGCAGTGCCCTACGAGACTTGCCCTAGGTTTATGTTGATCTCAATTACAAGATTTAGAGTTTTTTTTTCTGTTTGGGCTCGAAGTATGAGTTTTTTATATACAATATGTGTCAATTGTATTGTATGTCTACTCCTTTGTCTTTGTGTGTCTTTTGTGTAGTGAATAAATGTCTTCTTTTCTTTTTTCTTTTTTTTTTTTTTTTACTTTAATATTGAGTATGTTGTACTTTTAAGTTGATTTCCTTTATCATTTCCTTAAATATCTATTTAAGTAAGTATGAAAGTGAATACAAGATTACAATTAACATTAACTAAGATAAATTAAAACTAAGTTAAATCTAAAAAAGGCCCTCGAGGCATTGTACCGAGGATGCTGGCGGCATTTCCTCGCTGAATTGCAATGCTGATGCGTTGCGCGAGAAATACGTTGAACTATATATTGTGATGAAAATAAAATGAAAAATACCTAAAGGTATAAATAAGCATTTATTATCACAAATACAAACGTAATAAATTAAATTAAGTTGACACCATCCATCCATATTTATATTGGAAACACAATCCGGCAAAAAAATCGACTCCTAAAATAAAGGATCAATTTGCCCTACAACGCCGAAACAAATTGACGTTTGAGGATTCGGAAGTAGGTTAGAGGTTGGGTCACTTATTAAAGTTAGACTACCTACGCCTAAAACTTTTCACCTTTTTTCGAAGTCACAAATGTAAACGGTCCTATACCTCAAAAAGAGTTATTTATACCTAACTATAGTCCAGTTGATCATTTCACAACAATTATTATGAAGGTAAGCTTATCACGGAACAAGCAAATTCGACCCTAATTGGTCGCTGCAAAGTAATTTTCCGCCGCTTGTATATAGTGACGTCATATTAGTTCTTCCTTACTTTCAAATATTAACAATTGTATTGACAATCCATAAAAAATAGCTGAGTTGAGCAGTCTGTTAAGTACAGTAATAATAACAAAAAGTACTCTGTGGTACAGGATTTCCTTCTATCCTGCCAATTTTCCTCCAACTTTGCTTTATTCAAATTTCACCCGTTTAGTTCTTCTTTCCTCCACCTCGGCGCTGATCGTCTCGGTATTAGAGCAGCAACAACAGCAGAGCGCCCCAACGAGTTTGCTTAGAACGTAGAACATTATGTAGGCTACTAAAGCTATGAACGCCAAGACGTCCAACTGTAGTTGCTGGTACCAGGGTTTGTTCACAGATGTCGCTAGTAGGTTCGGCGAGCCGTTGTATCGAGCGACATACTCTGTCCAGTATACTGCGGTTTCTAGAGGCGACATGGGACGGTCGTGCCACACTTTTGACATGAACTTAGCTTGCTGCTGCGTTCTGTAAAGTACAATATAATTCATTAATTATCATTAAACAGAAAACTCACTTCTTTCATGTCGACTTTACCGGATGAATCTTTTCAAGAGTAAGTACCTATGTGGCCGACTTTTTATGAAACTGTAATTGGAATTGGAATCTTCTAATTTGGTTGGTACTTTTTGAAGGGACTACTTTAATTCGGCTAACTCAAATAATCTGGACGAATAGAAACCTCTGTTATTGGAATATTTAGAAAACGTACCTACGAACTTCAGGGGCTATCAAAATCAGTAATTAATCTTAGAAGGTCGATATTTTATCGATAAAATTATGGATTCGTCGCCGTTGCCCTACAAAAACGTAAACAGATTCGCAATATCAAAATCGGATACACCTAGAAGTTAAACGTTAATTTATTTTGAAGGCTGTAAAAATCTTTAAAGTAGGTACCTAAGTATTAAAAATTAGGTAGCATTAATAGCACTAACTTAAATAAACTATTATGGAGTGAATGTACACAAATTTTCTAATTTACATTAATGGGTAAATATTCTGCAAAGCATGACCTCGTCTGCCATTGAGGAAGGTTACAATTAGTTTCCTTTCATCTCGAATTTCAAATCTACTTAGGATCATTATGAGAAATTCAATCCCTGAAGATCTAATTGCGATCAAGTCAATGTTAACTAGAAAACGGATGAGTACGAAATCAAAGTACTTAGTGACTTTAGTATTTGTGACACTGTTTCTTACGATGATCGTAGGTAATTGACTTGTGGATAGGTATACCTATAGTACGAGTATACTATAGATAGATAGACCGCTCAACTTAGTCCTCGTGAACACTGCACTCGCGGGTAGTACCTAATATACAAGTTGCAGAACATTCTCAAAATATCAGAGAAGTTCTCAGAAATTTCCGGAAACTTACATGAGAATTTAACAAGTGAAATTAAAATAATTTTCGAAAAATCCGACTGCCTTTTGACAAATATTATAGCCTATGTTACTCCCACGATTAAGAGGAATCCAACGACACCTCATACATCAAAATCCATCAAGCTGTGTAGGCTACAGGAGGCCACAAAGAAACAGACATACATACATACATACATACATACATACTTACATACACTCGAAAAACATTGCCGTCCTCCTTTCACAGTCGGGTAAAAATAAGTTTACTTTAGAAAGTTTCTGCTGGTAATTTTTCATGGATGTATCATTAATTACATTATACTCTATTATTCTTTAAGCAGGCAATTTAAATAGCTGGTAATGTATGTATCCAGAGGGTTTTTGACATGTTTTCAGTGTTTATAAAATTTAAGTTCTGATAACTTTCCTTTTTAGAATTTTCGCAAATTTGGATACTTCTTTGCGGTGCATTGCTACTCGCGGGTGAAATGACTGACTGGTGGACCAGGGATCAGAACCGGTTTTTTCAAAAATCCCCCAAGTTTTGGATTATTTTAGGCTTTTAATGTAGGACTATCGTGTATTTAGGTAAAATATTCGTATTATTAGACTGTCCGATCAAAAATGATATTATAACCAAAAAACGAAATAATACCGGTTTAATTTGTATGGAGAAAATACCGGTATCCGATCCCTGCCTTGGACTTTGTTTCGGCGTTTCTTCTTAACAGTGGCCTTCTTTTTCAGAAACGCTAGTAGAATTTTGACTTGTAAATATGCCATTGCGGACTAGTCACTTGCAGAATAAAATTATTGTATTTTATTTATTATTTCACGTCAAAATACAAAATACCGCATACCGATTCCGCCCACCGAGTCAGAAAGTCGCCTACGAGTAAGGGAACTTATAACTAGCATTATGGCATTAACACATTAAATTTCCTTTACACTAAATACTAGTTCACCTATTACGACTTACTTCGGATCCAGAACTTCGTTCACAGCGTTCAAGAGGTACTTCTTCTTCAGATCCTGGTATGAGACGATGGTAGCGACGCCAGCGTCCTGGAGGGCTGCTGCGTTGCCATACTGGTCGCCAAACAACGGGACAGCCACCACTGGTATTCCGGCGTCTATCGCTTCTATTGTGCTGAGGATGCCGGCGTGAGAGATGAAGGCTTTGACGTTTTCGTGTTCTGGAAAGCAACGAAAAATATTTAAAGAAAAATTTGTGTTTAACTTTTTCAAAAAAAAAATACTCATTGTTAAACTTCTTAACAATTCATTAGTGCAATTTTATTCGTTCAACTACGTAACGGAAATTATCTATACATTACGTAGGTATGGGTAACTTTCGTGACGTAGTGACTGGATGATTAGTCACATCATATCAGCATTGGCTGATTTTAGATGTAGGTACGAAGCCATTTAAGAAACCATTTTTATTTCTGGTAAGAATTGGATAAGGATCTAAGTAGATATCCAATTCAATTCTGACGAAAAATAAAACTCGGACAACTCTTATTTTGATCTATTGCATTTTGTTTGTGCTAATGTTAGAATAAATTACTTTAAACTGTTCAAACATACTATACAATAGCTTATTCGGTGAATATATACTATAATTATGTGAATTAATTATAGTTCATGCTCTCGAAGGACACTTCTATGAAGGACACAGATTAAATTAACATAACGTAATCTAATGAGGTGGCATAACATTGTTAATTAGTGACAATTGACGTACGTATTTAGGCATAAGTAGTGTGTAAGTCAAGAAAACGATCTGCCAGTTTTGAAGCTTAAAACACAAGTAACAGAATCGAAAAGTGGTAGACCACTTTCTTGGCGTACTCTACCAATGGCCTATATTACTTCCAGACGTCTAGTTTAAACACCACCAAATACGCGTTCGTTATCAAGGATCACTTTTAATGAACCACCAAATACCTAATTGTTATTTCCTAACTTATTAAAATAAGTTAGGAAATAACTGGTTTGTAAAGTCACTCATCAGCACGAGAAGTCATTTGAAACGTACCTTCACTCCTACAGACATTTAAAGTGAATTCTGCAATTTTCGACTAAGAAGTGAATCGAACGATTTTTGTAGGAAGCAAGCGAGCTTAATAGATGATGACTTGATTAGTGTAAAAAATCGTATTAAAAGCTGATAATTATATATTTAGAATTGTGTTCTTTGTGTTTTTCTGTAGTAGAATAATAGCCATTCGTGAGTAAGAAAGAGTAGGTACAGGTACAATAGATTATGTAGATAAAATACGGGGATTATAACTAGCGGATTGGTGCCACCAACTTTAAATAAATCCAAGAACGAAAATAAATACGTGTTTCCGGAGCGCAATAAAATTGCTTTCAACAAGTTGATATTTTTCATCAATAACGTCATGTCGGCAAATACAATTCTATTTGAAGACACGTGCCTGGAAGTCAATGTTTTTTGATTTCAATATGTTTCACGCGTTCTTTGAAGAGCAATGTTGCAGCATTTTGGGTCATAGGTAATAAAGCCCGATAAGCTGCTATTTGACCCGGAAATAGTCTCGCTGTGTACCTGGCTAGGGTCAAATATAAACTTGTCGGTCTGTACAAAATTTGCCTTTCCTGTGGTCAATATTTAAGAGCTTACGTGCACATAAATGGGTCAATCAAGTTTTTCTTGTTGTTATTCTGTCCCGGTAAGCCAAGAGACAACAGTGACAGAGTTTCTTAGAAAAAATAGTATAAATTGGGCTCCTATCAGGTAAGGAATTGCCCCACCATGGAATGGGTTTCCCGGACGTAACCAATACCATGGCAACGAGCAACAAAAAATAGTTGACTGGCCCAAATAATGTTTTCATCGCATAATAATATTCAAGAGGAGGCGCCGTTTATGCGGATTAAGAGTCCAACTAAAAATTAGGCCTTGTAGCCCGTAACTTTGACAATGTCCACAGCAAAGACGCGCGCGCAAAGCTGTGTATGTCGCTTTTAATAATTAGTCCGCGATTTTCACAGGTCACCATAAAACAAAAACTTAAATACTAATAAGCGACTCACTTAAAATGTCGTATTGCGGAAACCATCTCATAGTCATCACGTTTCTTGGCAAATTTTCAATACTGCCTCCGTCCCATTTCCAGAGTACTCTCAAAGGCAATTTATTGAATGTTGATAAGAGTTCACTTAGTTTTTCAGCTGGCAACGTCGAGTCCTTGGTCGTGGAGCCCAAGTTAACGTATATAACGCCGTGCTCCGCTTCGTTTATGAACCGTTCAATTTCCTGGAAGATAGAGAATCGTTTTAATTTACGTCAGCTGTGACGTGCGTGAGATTCCGATGAAGATATTGAACGCTAATGACATGTTATGTTGTCGGTCTTATATCTCGTTCCATATACCTATAGATTCCTAATTCCATATAACATTAAAATGTATAAATATTATATATAGAATCATCATCATCATCATCATCATCATATCAGCCGAAAGACGTCCACTGCTGGACATATGCCTCCCCTAGAGAGTGCCAAATTGACCGGTCCAAAGCCACCCGCATCCAGCGGACTCCCGCGACCTTTACCAAGAATACCATTATATAGAATACCAAGTAACTATTTTAGTCGTGTGTCCACCAAATACAATAAGATAAATTAATAACAATAAACTTCAGACTAGCTTAACCCTAGTCAAAAAGTCCCCCTCGAGTCGTCCCTGGCGCACACTATTAGCCGTGTTACCACGTTGAATGGTGACGGACAACCTTTGCACCAGGTAAGACCCCACTCGGGCGTCAGATCCCCTCTCCCTAATTCAGCGTCCCACTTCCCTAATGAAGGCAATAGCCTCCGACCCCCAGCACCCAGCACGTTTTCGTTTCTTCGTCTATTTAGGATATCAAAGAGAACGGCTATACAAGTTTTACTTATTTCATTCAATCATTATATTTCCAAAATAACACATTTTTTTACGTTTCATAATATATTTCCTTGAAACAGCACGATTTTTCTAATCCTTTATGTCAGCGGTCGGCAACAGGCGGCTTGAGGGCCGCATGTGGCCCGCGTGACACTTGCTTGCGGCCGGCGAGCCTCCCTCGCTGTTTTGTATGTAAAGGTCATTGAATTCAGAATTTTGGAATTGCCTCATACTGTCACAAATAATTAAGAAGTGCGGCCCGCGTAATTTTTGTTAGCTTCTTTGTGGCCCTTGGTTGCTAGAAGGTTGCCGACCCCTGCTTTATGTAATAAGGTCTAGGCAGAGCGATAGCTTCAATATTAGATGCTATAGAAATTTAGTGATAGGTTGCTATTAGCTATCGCTCATGACTCACTTTAACACTATTGGCATATTCGACTTCTTACAAACTCATATAGGAAAAACTACGGGGGTATAGTTCCATCCCAACAACACGGGTGTTATGTTACAATAATGTTATACATTTTATATACTTACCGTCGGCAATGCTTTTGGAGGATTCACGTGAATACCCCCAATGTCAATAACGTTATCAGCCCTGGCAACCCCGCCAAACACTGATTGGTGCGTGTTTACAAACACCAAACTAGCGTTCGCCGCGATCCTCTCCAAACTCGACAAATCATCACCCAAATACTTGTACAAATAAACGTGGTCTGTCACTTGGGAGCCAACATAGTATACCCAGTTGCTGATGTGATACAAAACATAGCTCTTCAGTCTGTCGAAGTACCAAGGGTCCTTGCCATACGGAAGCCCAGCTAAGGGCACGGAAGCGGAATTGAAATTGATTCCCAGCCTGTTGTACTGCCACGGTTGAACGGGCTGAGGATTGAACGCTATAAACGGAGCGCTCAGATTGGCTGCCAATGCGATGCCGCAGTCGCTGTTATACGACTCCACCAAAACGACATCAAACCGAGGTCGCGTCCTGAGCATGTGTAGCACTTGATTGTTGCTCATTAGCTTTTTACAATCATCGTTGCCATTCTTAGTCGACACTAGCGTCTCGAACGGTACACGCGACACTTCATTCACGATCACAGACTCAAAGGATAAACCTTTATACACTTTTTGGTCACTTAACAACACTTCTTGATACGTAGCCGGCGGATTAGGGAGTTGGAAATGGGTAATCAGAGTCACTTCATGCTCTCGCTTAGCTAACTCTCTAAACAAGCCACGGTAAGCCAGATAGTTATTCCGATCCAACGATGGAAATACACCGAGAATTCTGTAACAGTCCGCAACGAATAGGGTCGCGAGGAAATAGCAGAGAACGTATTTTCTCATTTTTGCGGACGCGTTCGTTTTGTTGCGCGAGGAGTTGGTTACTAGGGCGTGAATTGCTGACTTACGTAGTTCTAATAATAGGTAGGTATGAGGTAATCGGTGATGACGTGATAATTTCGTAACGAACAAAAATACTTGGTGACGGCGTTAATGGTTTGATCGTGACCTCGAGTGTCTATAAAAACGGTAAGACGTGATGCCATGCCGCCGGCGCGGCGGAGACTGTTTGAATATAATGATTTAGAAAGCTATGCGTATGAGTGGCTTCTGTTATTCTGCAGTTTGGTAGTTATGCTGATGTTGTTTTGATAACGGTATCTGCAGGGCAATGCTTGGACTATGACACCTTACCTACACTGTTTTCGAGTTATTTATGTACTTACCTACTTAATTAGTAGACTATTAACTTACTGTTGCGTGAGCATGAACAACATTGAATGTTTGTTAGACGACCGGTTAGCCTAGTGGGTAGTGACGCTGCGTACGTAGCTGAAGGTCCTGGGTTCGAATCCCGATAAGGGCAAATATTTGTGTCATCATCATAATCATATCAGCCGAAAGACGTCCACTGCTGGACATAGGCCTCCCCCAGAGAGTTCCAAATTGACCGGTCCTGCGCCACCCGCATCCAGCGGACTCCCGCGACCTTTACCAGGTCATCAGTCCACCTTGTGGGGGGCCTACCCACGCCGCGCCTTCCGGTACGTGGTCGCCACTCGAGAACCTTTCCGCCCCAACGGCCATCGGTTCTACGTGCAATGTGCCCCGCCCACTGTGCATCACACAATATTTGTGTGATGAGCGTGAATATTTGTTTCTGAGTCTTGGATGTTTTCTATGTATTTATATCTATTAAATATATCGTCTTCTAGTACCCATTACACAAGCCTTATTGAGCTTACTATGGGACTAGTTCGATTTGTGTAAGATTGTACACTAAAATTTATTTGTTTATTATATTTATTTATTTATTTCTTCTTTGCAGATGTACTTAGCAAGAGTACGCGGAGAACGTTTCCATTCAACTTCCGAATATCCACACTTTAGGGAATGAGTTCCGAAAATAGTCTGTGTCCTTTCTCGGGACTTAAACGTGAATCAAGCTTGAAAAGTTAACGAATATACCTACAGACAAGTTTACAATAAAATACAATATAAATACACTTTATTGCAACCCTCAAAAAAATAACAAAGTAGTTATACCTACCTAAAGCATGAAGCTTAAATTAGAGGTCTTATCGTTACTGGATTTCTCTCAGACAACCTTTGGGTAGCAGAGACAATGCATATTCATCAATATATATTTGTAATACGCGGATTTTCCCGCGTAGGTATTTCAAAGAATGCAGGCAAAACCGCGCGAATATATATAGACTATGTCCATCCAGAAAGTTAATTCTTATATGGAATTAGCTTTCTGAAATCGGATTAGGGGTTCCGGAGATTACTTACTACAAACAAAGTAACAATGCTAACTATCTCACAGACTTTGTAAAAATAGCAAGTACCTATAAATGAGAGTATTATAATAGATAGGTCTCAGTTTATTTAATGTGACTGTTTACTAAGGCCTTGTACGCACTAAGCGGCTAGCCGCGTGCGGTTGCGGCCAACCGCTTAGTGCGTAGAGGTTTTGCGTTTGCGGTTTCATATGTTTTGTCCAACCGCACGGCAAGCCGCACGCGGCTAGCCGCTTAGTGCGTACAAGGCCTAAGGCCTTTGTCGCCACAACCGACCGAGCGGAAGCGTTCCGGCGGAGCGACCGTGACGTCACAAAACAATGCCCACTGCTAGCATTACCATTCTGATTAAGATTCATGACTAATTAACGTACTGGCGGGTCTTCGGCCTTTGTCCTTCGTACGCGAAGTAACATTTCGAAATTGGCTGTAATAATATTGTTATCTATCCATCAACATCATCAGACAATCGAAAAATATTATGAAATAAAAGTTGTAGTAATTTTATTAAATTAAAATACTAACTTAGATTAATCTATAGAACTGATCAACGTATAGGTACTAAAATTAATATAAAATGAAACTAACATACTTATAAGTTAATATAATCCCATTGTCGCGAATCATGATATGGAGATGATATCGCGATGACTTTAACTCGTGGTCGGATCGTGTAGTGCCGCCTTAAGAGATTATTTGCACTGGCAAGGTTATGATATATTTGTGACTATGGGTAGACTAAGGTTGTAGTCTTGGAATATTTAAGCGTGTCCGTTGGAGGAGCCTCATTTGATGGTCTACCGTTGGCGAGTGTCGAAGAAGTAGTCTGAGGTGTTCTCGCCAAGGAGCTGGAGGCGGAGGACTACGCAGCCGGTGTCAGAAAGCTAAGTGTCTCAGTTTCTCAGCACTTTATTATTTCTTCTATTTGCTTTATTGTTCTACGATAAATGTGTTCTATAATTTACGTATTATACCTAGACGGTTCATATCATGAGAGTCATGATTTCTGCGTAATGATACTGATCTATGTCGCATGCTAACTGAGTGTCTCAATATCCTGATATCTCGTCTGTTCTTAATGTCTCAATTACGCTCATACTTACAGTAACTTTATAACTCGCTACCCAAGTGAAACTACCCTGTTTTGCCACCATGGATGTTGGATTAGGTAACGACCTCTCTTAATGGTACTCTTTGACATTGATAGATACTAGCTCCCATAGCTTTGTCCCTGATGGTCTCACCTAGGAAAGTAGAGGTGGGACCCCACCATACACCGTGGAGGCACGGCCCGCGTTGTATGGTGGTTAGAAGGAGGGATTCCTGGTCTCAGCCGTGTAAGATGGTGCGAGACGCTACCGTACTATTGCTTGATAGGTGGAGGCATTGGCCCGCCTTCCATAGCTATGATGCATGGTCGTCGCATAGTACGGTGGTAGTGGAGCTGTAGTCGGTGGGGTCGTTCTGAATCTGATACCTCCCTGGGACTCGGCCCGGAGGTGCATAGGGAGTGCTGTAAGACCTGTTAAGCAGGCAGTAAGGTGCGCTAACGTTAGTGGCTGGCCACGCCAAGGTGCCTCATAGGTCTGGTAAGGAGGACAACTCGAATGTAGAGGCAGCCTTAGCAGGCACCGCTAGATTCGTGGAGAATCGCTTAAGGGGAACTCAGTGGGCTTATTAATACCTAATAACTTGACTGACTGACTTACTTATCGAGCCCATAAGGATGACCTCTTTACTGTGATGACGTAATATATTCTAGTTGCTAATATGAAGTCATCTCAGACTGCTACTTGAGACTACTTGTATATAATCCTTTGTTTGTGAGAGCGAGTTCAGTATAAGAGGAGGCTCATAGTTGCTCGGCCGATAGGCGAGAACATGAGGAAGTATAAAGCACACACATGGTGTGTGGCTAACCTCCTAAATATAGCACAAGGACTTAGTATCATGTAATTGAGACTGGTAGGGTGATTAATCTAATCACATGAAATTACTCAACTCCATTTTGCTTGGTAGTTGGAACCCGCAGGTGCTGAGTTCTAAGACCTAAGCGACAGTAGTGTCATAAAATACTTCTAACCCACAGGTGGGGCATGCGAGACTCGTCGTGTTGGATAGCGAAGCAGATATACGTAGACTGCGTTGGATGATAAAGGTAGGATTCAAATTATCCCTCCTTTGATCATATTTGAACTTTCGCGCCGCCCTCTAGTTTTGCGCAGTCTAACCAGAGTATGTCATATACTGTAATATCACATATAGTGTGATGTGTTACATTCCTATATAAAGAGGGGCGGTCGCGACACCCATGTAAAATGAGTAACATGTAATTTTATCAATAAATATCTCATTCTCATTCTCTCATCCTGGCCAATTTCGAAAATGGCGACTGGAAAAAAAAAGAAAATAATTCTGGCTAACTGGAGCGTCGTTCATGAGCTCTCAGGTGACTGACGTAGCCTATCTTTGCATAGAATGTGCGACCACATTCCCCTCCGACAAAATTGTAGTGGATGCCCGCAGGTGTCTATCCATCCATACTAATATCATAAATGCCAAATTGTGTCTGTCTGTCTGTGTGATACACGCTTAAGCCGCTGAACCGTTTGAGATGAAATTTGGTATGGAGATAGTTTGACTCCCGGGGGAGGAAAAAGGGTAGTTTTTATCCCGGAAATCATCCCCTAAGGAGGTGAAAGTTTGTATGGAGCTACGATATAAACGAGTTCCACGCGGACGGAGTCGCGGGCAGAAGCTAGTACTCTATACTAATAATAAAAAAGAAAGGTTGTAGCTTTGTAAGTTGATATTTTTGTAAGTTTGTATGTAATGGGTTACCTCTGGAACCGCTTAACTGATTTCATTTTTTTTTTCACTTGCGTGTATTTGTAGAATGTAATTTCTGGATAGTTATAGGCTATACATAATCCCGCTGGTTTGTCTGCGTTCTGTGCAATACGCGGGCGAAGCCGCGCGGACAGCTAATAGTCTGAAATATATTGAATGCTGGTAATTAAATTAAATTACATTTTAATTGAATACAAGATGATGATTAACATTAACTAAATTAAATGAAAACTAAGTTTAATTTAAAAAAGGCGCTCGAAGCATTGTTCCGAGGATGCTGGCGGCATTTCCTCGCTGAATTGCAATGCTGATGCGTTGAGCGAGAAAGCCGCCAGCCATTGAATTGATTATACATATGAAATATTATGACAATGGGTGTTCAGTATCCAGCCGAACCGATAGACCTCAATGATAACGGAAGTATAGTTGGCTGGCAATAACCGAAGACACAATATGTCAGTGTCAGTGTCGTCAACGGCTGAGAAGAAATTATTACGCAAACAGCATCTTATTTAAAAGTGAATTATTTAAATTAAGTGAATAAAATGATGTGACTGGTGACTGGTGATGTAGCTGGCTGCAATTCAGCGAGGAAAGGCCGTCCACGGTAGGTACAATGCCTCGAGAGCCCTTTTTAGATTTAACTTATAGTTTTAATTTAATTTAGTTATGGTGATTAACATCAACATCATGTTGTTGATCAATCATCTTTTAAAGAAAAGAAAAAAGAAAAGAAGACATTTATTCACTACACAAAAGATCACATAATTTAGAAAATAAAAATATTGAATAAATCCATCAAAAAAGTGCACTGGTAGCTGACGAGGAGCGCTCCTCCAACGTTGCGGCGATGGACGGTACTTAATGGAGTATTGGGGTGTATGATGTGCAGAAACCGGAATTTTCGTGGCATTATTATCAAACCAGCATCTATTCTTAATATCCCAACTGTAGGTACGCACATAGTCGTATGACCCGTCCGTTCTACTCTTGCCATTCATGAACTGCCTTATAACACATTGTTGGTCTACGCACTGTTTAGCAAAATCTATTCTCATCACAAACATACATACACACACACACACACACACACACACACACACACACACACACACACACACACACACACACACACACACACACACACACACACACATACACACACACACACACACACACACAACACACTACTATACTCGTTCTTTACTACAGTCTCTCTTTAGAAACTTATGCAATAATTATAAAAAAACCTAAATGCCTTAAAATAAGTATTATTATAGTAATGATATTTGTAGGTAAATACTTATATATACAGGGTGGAAAGTTAAAACGGGGCAGTAAGGGCAGCTACTAGATCCCTTGCCGCCACGCAAAAATGGCATTAGGATTTCATTCCTAACTTTTTAAGTGATGGCAATCTACATTCACAGATTTTTGAAAAAAAGTACAGTCAGCGAGAAAATCATCAATTTTGACGATATTTTTTTTTTATGCCATTCGATCCCATTTCTATTAAGGATCAAAATACTCTTTGGGACGAAGAACGCCCAGAAATCAAAGAAAACTTTTTCCATACAGTGACTATGGGAATCCCTCATCTTGCTAACGTTTATCACGATTGCATCCTGAAGGAGCCTGGGCCCGCCGAGTTCGCACCTGGCAATCTGACGAATCACTAACACACGAAAAAATATTCGTAAAAATGTTCACATTTTATTTCGTGAATATCGATATAACAAAGTCGATGAATTTATTTATTTATCATATGGCATCTTATCTTATCTTATCTAGTTGAGGGCCCTTTCGGATACACTTCGACCCAGTGGGATCTTTTGTGCATTTGCCCTCCCCTTAATAGCTACTCCAAAGCTCGCTTCATCGCTGCCATCAGCAGCAAGATGATGCAGCTCAGCTGGAGCACCTTGAATTCCTTTGGTTGCGGAAAGCCGTTACCAAAGTGATTCATTCTTAGTCTGGCAAGGGTATATCGTATGGCATAGGTACAAATTTCTCTACTTAAATTTTAAATGAATGAGAACTCACTATGACCGCTAAAAATGATGTGTATGGGGTGCAGCATCAGAATTAGAACCTAGTCAATCCACTTCAGTCAGTTACTTAATAGAAGATACTTTCTTTACCTATAAAAGATCCCTAAGAAAAGGAAATATATTTGTTCAAAGTCTAGACATATTTGCTCGAGTTGTAAAATCGCAATAACATTGTGGGTGGGTATGTCGTTGTGACCTTTGAATAGACATTACATGGGTATTAAGGTTAACACAAACAAAACAAAAGTCTATTCGAACAGGTGCTTGAGTTTTTTTACCTATGGTACATCTAATATCTTGACGACCGCTTTAGCCTAGTTGGTAGTGACCCTGCTTATGAAGCAAGAGGTCCTGGGTTCGAATCCCGGTATGTCCCGTAATTCCCGAGTCATGGATGTTTTCTATGTATTTAAGTATGTATCTATCTATATAAGTATGTTTATCGTCGTCTAGTACCCATAGTACAAGCTTTGCTTAGTTTGGGACTAGGTCGATTTGTGTAGGATTGTCCGCAAAATATTTATTTTTATTTTATATTTAGGTAATATCGGTCGATTTCTGATCTTTCTCAAGTTAAAAACTGTACACGATAAAATCTGGGCACACCTGATCTAGTATATTTTCCTATCAACTGCTTATTAAGAAACAGCACTTTTTTTTAATAATCCATAGATATGACACTATAAAATAAAAGTACTATCATATTAAAATATTTGAGCATGTGTGAGGTTTTTCGTTATATATTCCGACATACTTATTATTTTTTATCCAGCAAATTCTGTGTCTTTTGGTAGGTTCTGCCTTTAAATTATTGATATATTAGGTTTTTGTAAGTGTTCAACGTACTATTCTATGCTTTATTAAATTGTCTTTTCACAATAACTTACATTTTTTAAATTGACTTCTGTTTGGGGAAGTTAGGAGATATTTACCACATCAGTCTATTTTCGTTTTGGCTGATATATGTTAAATAATTGGCTTCCATATAAAAACTACTTTCAGTGCTTGAAGTGGACAGTCTTGCTGGCTACCCCAAGTAGAAACCAGTCAACTAATGTAACTTTTGGTGAAATGATATTCTAAAAAGTGTAAAACACCTTGTTATAATGTAAATACGATAATGGTATTGTTGTAGAAAGTGAATGACCATTGTCAAATAATGATGGACAAAAAATTATAAATGTTGGAATGTGTAACGCAAAAACTCATACATGCTCATATATTTTGATATGATTGTATTTTTATTTTATAGTATTATATCTATGGGTTATTTACCAAAAGTGCTGTTGCTTAATAAGCAGTTGGTAGAAAAATATACTAGATCAGGTGTGCCCAGATTTTATCGTGTACAGTCTTTATGTACTCTGGTTGTAAGATGTAATCTACTAATGAGAGTTTAGATCTCTATGAGATGTAATTTTAAACTGCATTTCACAAAATAAACTATCGCAAACCTACATAAACATAATTAACTTATCATTACTTATTTATATTTGAATGAAAACAAGTGCCTGTCGAAGTGTTCAGAGCGTTGATCTTCTACCGACGATATTTGCTACAATGTTACAAGAAACGAAAAATTGGAGTGGAGGTCTACTTGGCTCGACGTATTGATGATATTGGTTTGAAAATTGGGAATGGATGAAGATTTTAGAATTGCCTGATTATTTTTTTGGTGACAGGAATAACCTTCCTTAGCACTAGGAATAGTTTATTTAAGATATTTTTTGTAATATGAGACGGATCAAGCAAAGTGTTTATTGACCGTCCTTAGCCCAAAACGTAAGTGAGAAAACTGTTTAGATTTTTCAAAATAATTAAAGCTGCTGAAAAATTGGAAACTTTTTTCTGGTGCTAAGGAAGGTTATTAATTCAAAAAAATAATCAGGCACTTCTGATATTTTCATCCATTCCCCATTGTTTCGCAGTTGTTCTGACATGTTTTGCTGCGCGTGTAATACTCAGGCACAAATTATGACACAAATTATATCACAACGATACGTCAAATTAAATAGAAGCACCCGGGTAAGTTTATACTTATTACTTACCCGGGTGCTCTATCTATCCGCCTTATAGCGGCAGGTTTAAGTTTAAACTCCAATTAGATCTATTGTTGTACAGCATCAAAAGTAGAGGCAAACGAAGACGTCAAAAGTCTTTATTAAAAGGGAATAAGAACTTTTGACGCATTCGATTGCGTAACTACTTTTGATGCTGACTGTACAAATCTCAAGTTAGGTATACAAGGCGCATGTGAAGTTAGGTTGGTCGATACCTATACGGTTGTAAATCGCATATTAGTAGCCACGTATTCGAGTCATAGTAACAAGCAAGCACCTTCATTTACAATATTTTGATGTGTAATCCCGATTTTGCGAGGGATATATACCCATAAATTACATACTATGTGCACATTGTATATTTATACGTAATTAATGCTGTCAAATATTATACAGTTAATAACCCCCAGGTGCGCTTCCGGGGTTAATTAACCAGTCAGAAGCAGAAGGTTGGTTCTTTTGACGGTGCAAGCTTAGGCGATATTGAAATTATTTAAACACGCATACAGATTCTTTGCTTTGGGCCTGTTTCAAGCAAACTGTAATAATAGAAAAAAAGCGATTAGAGACTGTATGAAATCGGGTGTTCTGCCTTTTCTCCGAACTTTTTTTGTCCGAATTTCATTTGCCAACCAACATTTCGCCGATGGTTCACTTTGACAACCAACTATTAGCAAATGTTTGTATGACAACGTTCCATTTGGCAGAATTATTATAAAGCGGATTATTGTAATGACTCAATACTTTTGGCATACTGATCATTTGTCAAATCTTTCACTAGGCCTAACAACTATTAAACGAATAATGTTTCGTCAGTGTAACAGTGCCCTTTTCATATATGAGGCAGCGTTTTACTTAAACGAAGTAAAAGATACTCACTAAAACCGGATCTTTAAAACTATGACTGCTCTTGTATACTTGCCTTAGACAAATATGAAGCTCATTTGGTGAAAAAAAAAATAGTACTAGCTATCGTTAAAAAAAACATTTCACAGAGTCCAGTTAGGTGCGACGACGAGCGAAGCGAGGAGGAGTGTTAGGTTCAACTGCGTCCCTACAGCGCGCGAGCCGAGCGAGCGAAGCGAGCGTGCCGCGGCAGCGGCCGGCGAAGCGCCAGAACCGACTGTTTTTTTTATTCCCAGGCATCGCGGCCGTCATCGGTCAAAAGTCGATTCTATGAAACCTCACTTATTGCTTAGAATCGACTTTTTATTGTTCATAAATATTAATAAAAAGACCTGTGTAAGCTCTGTAATTAAAAAACAAAAACCTACCTGTATAAAATTTGCCCTAAGTGAAAGTTACATCCTTGTATAGTAATTCCTTCAAAATTCGCTCGAATACTCTGTATGGCAGCTTTTTCAAAGTCTAACACGCATACTTTTGGCACCAGATTAATACCATGTTCATTTCCATACTCGATCAACAACTCAAACATTGCATCCTAAAAACGTTTGTCTTTGTTGGTAATAAACAAAAACATAGCGGAAACGTCTTCGTCGTCAAAAAACACATTTGGTAATTATTAATTAACTAAATGTATATTATACCGACTAAACCATAAACCACATGAAAATATGTATTTCAAAAAATTCCTATTAAAAACCGAGCCCAAAGATAGAATTGCCAAAGATTTAGTTGGGAAATGAAACAATTCCATAAAATTCAATTGGAATATGATCATTCGGCGAAATGACATTATGCGAAAAATTGGTTGCGATGTGATATTCGTACATAAAATTTTCGGAGATGATTTAGAGAACCATGAAATCGTTCTACTGACTAAATTTTTTCTCTGTTTTAATTTAAAGAAAAGAAAAAAAAGAAAAGAAGACATTTATTCACTACACAAAAGACACACAGCAATTCCAATTCAATTCAATTTCAATTTCTAGCAATGTTACTAATTATAAACTAATTCCCGACCTAGATATGGCGGATCTCATTGTGTATACAATGTTTCATGTCATTCTAGTATGTCGTTTTAAAATTAGATCCAAACTACGTTTGTATGGAGAGTTGGAGTTCGGGCGACCATTAAGAAGGTCGTGTATAAAAAAAAACCGGACAAGTGCGAGTTCAACTCGCTTGGTGAGGGTTGAGAGTGATGACACTTCTTATAGGTTTTCCTGTAATCTTTAGGCAAGGAACTATTTTCCATATTTTTTTCAGAATTTTAAGCCTAGTAGTTTAAGATAAGGGGGAATGATCAATTTTCGTCCTTTTCCCTAAATTACTTCAAATCTGTTTTTATTTTCCAGTTTACCTCCCAAAAGAGGCACCCTTGTTCAGAATTCATTAATTTGCTTTACGCGTCCATCTTTGGGTCACCAATTTACATTATGTTTACCAAATTTCAACTCAAGCGGTCCAGTATTTTCGGAGAAAATCGGCTGTGACAGACGGACAGACAGACGCACGAGCGATCCTATAAGGATTCCATTTTTTTCCTTTTAAGGTACGGAACCCTAAAGAGCGATTAGAGACTATGAAATCGTTCTACTGACTCAATTTTTTCTCTGTTTTAATTTTTAACAATATAAACTAATTCCCGACCTAAGATATGGCGGATCTCATTGTGTATACAATGTTTCATGTTATTCTAGTATGTCGTTTTAAAATTAGATCCAAATTACGTTTCTATGGAGAGTTGGAGTCCGGGCGACCATTAAGAAGGTCGTGTATAAAAAAATGGGTATAACTTAGAACATTCTATTGAAATATATGATATGTATTGACTTTTGCAACACTAAAAGTATTCTTACGCCAAATTATAAACGAAATAAAATAAAAGGAGTGGCAAGTGTAGCATTTCGCCCCGTCGTTAACCGCGACGAGACACCGTCATACGGCTTCACAATTAGGGTTGTCACTTTAGGTTGGCGAGTACTCGGCTGAACGTTGCTGACGCACGGTCATACATTTTGAATGAACGCATATATACGTACTGGTCATTCGCAGGCGAGAATTTTGGGATTTCTAAGCCAATATTTTAGATTTTTGCGGTTATATTAGATATATACGTTATTCTTTTTTGGGATTAATATTATGTAGCTCTATATTAGCTCACAAAACAATTTTCGGCATAATAAGATGATATAAAAAATATATTTCAAAACTCGTTTCAGCGCCGCCTTTGAAATTGGGAACAAAATCATTTGTAACTTTTTTACTATTAACGATATTTTTTTAGGGTTCCGATACCTCAAAAGGAAAAAACGGAACCCTTATAGAATCACTCGGTTGTCTGTCTGTCCGTCTGTCACAACCGATTTGCTCCGAAACTACTGGACCGACTGAGTTGAAATTTGGTACACATATGTAAATTGGTGACCCAAAGATGAACGCGTAAAGTAAATTAATGAATTCTGAGCAAGGGGGCCACTTTTGGGGGTTAAACTGGATTTTTTTAAAAAGTTTCGCAAACTGTATTGTGTGACATATCAAATGAAAGGGGTTGTTGTAAGCATGTCAGACATTTTTTTAAATAATTTTAGCAATAACAGATCTGAAGTAATTTAGGAAAAAAGACGAAAATTGACCATTCCCTCCCCCTTATCTCCGAAACTACTAGGACTAAAATTTTGAAAAAAATATGGAAAATAGTTCCTTGCCTAAATATTACAGGAAAACCTTATAAGAAGTTTGAGTATTCAAAAACACTTATGAAATTTAGATTATATACGGAACAGTTCAACTCGCGTGGCTCACCACGCGAGTTGAACTGTTCCGTATATAATCTAAACTCTTGAACTCGCACTTGTCCGGTTTTTTCTAGATCTTTCTTCCATAGAGCTCGTTTAGTCAGAAGTAGCTGACAGTTATCACCTCATTGAACGGATTATAACTGACAGTTTTAAAGTGTCCGTGAGTAAAGTGTGTTGACTGGTTTGGGCTGGCATTTTCAATATAATTTAGAAAGTTTCCTTCCTCAAAGTTGACTAATCAGTGTGAAAACTGCCTCCTATAAAACTGATCGCAGTATTCAGATTGAGATGTCCTGACTTAAAAATTGCCTAGAATAAAAATTAAGTATTAACTCAATTTACACCATGGAAAGTGCCAACCCTATTAATTTGATGTCATATCCAGACTGTTGGATTACTCGGAATTATGGTTGTTGTTTACGTGTAACTTAGCCTTTTGCTCTTTTCCAGTCTTCACAGTTTTTACTTTCATCATTAAACCAATTAATTTACGATAAATCAATGTGTAGTTTTCATAATCTAGCTCAGAGGTGTGTTATTAAAAAGTAGGTATGCATAGTGTCTCGCCTTTTATTTTTTTCAATACTTTATAATACGCTGTTGATTCTTTCACCTTTTATCGTGCTATAACTATAAGTGACATTTGTCTCACGAGAAATGTTCTCAATAAATAATCATAATAAAATGCCTAGCTCAAACAAGCACCGATATAAGGTAGAAGTACTAGTGCCCGACGCGGTACTAGTACTCGACGAATATAATTTAACTAGCGAATAATGAACTAAGATTGATCACGACATCATTTTTAAGTTACTAAATGTTAGTGACTTCAATATTTCTTATCACAATTTCAAGACAAATAACTTATTTATAATGATATGATATATTGTATACTGTTTTGAAAAAATGACACCTCGCCGAGTTTTTTACGCCGGTTCTTCTCGAGGCAGAGGTTTACTTTCCGAACCGGTGGTAGTTTATTGACATTCATAGGTGCATGTAATATGCCTAAATTGAAGAAAAAATCACTTTGACTTTGACTTTATGAACATATTTGTTAAAACCAGCTGCCATCAATTGGGACAATGAGTTAAACCTTCAAGTCCCAATAATGTCAGTCTGTCATTCATGACATTTGTACTGAAATGACATCTATTGGGACTGTCAGCATAACCGCCTGCCATTTACTCGTACATTCGGATTGATTACCTAATTCTTATACTATCAGGATTTTTTATAAGATCTCCATATGAAACGAATTCCATATCAGTAACTTGAGTAAACCTCGTCTCCCAAACCGTATGAAACTGTTTAATACATCTTAAATGAGCATAATATCGTGATTCAAATAAGTATTTTCTGTTGACATGTCGGGCACTAGTACTTCTACCTTACTTACGTCTTTTCAAAATGTGTTGCCAAAATACTGCAAGGAATACTTTTGACTGTTACTGAAACCGTCAGTTTCATCCTAATCCAAATTAGTTTTTATCAAAAAGTTACGTGGATGTGTTATGGCTAGCCATGAGTCACGAAATATTTTACAACAACACAACAAACACTGACAAAATATGCCCATTTTTTAGGTAGGTTAAATCCAGACATAAAATAAAGGTTTCATTATAATATACACGTTTCTAAAAACAGAACAAACAAAATCAACCCACATTCAAAGTAAAATTTATTACAAGACAACAAAACGACACGTTCAATAATAAAATGTAAACATTTATACGAAGAAAAATCTTAACAGAGGCTGAATAAGATCTCAACCCAGCCTCGGTCCATTATATTCGTATTTGTAAGGGGCATTAGCAACCCCGGGCCCTACAACATAAAAATGTAATTACAACGAAGTTCTCGAGGCACTTAAATATAGATTTACCCTTTGAAGAGCGATTTGATGGGGCAGGAGAGGTGTGAGATCCATCATATCTCGATTGTGCGCGTTCTCAATTATTCCCTTCTCCGGTTTGATAACTTCATTCATTTTTCAAGCGGCTGACGGGTGCATTTTGTACGCTTAGGGGAGGTGCGGTAAGTTTGACGCGGTTTAATTAGGATATCCGGATATGCGGATGTTGTCCGGACTAATGATGACGTGTTTTCTGATTGTTAATTGTGTTTGATGATTTTACTTGAAAGTAGAGTCTCAGCTGGGGTTTATTTATAGGTAGGTTGAGTGAGAGAGAGTGAGACTGATTGAGTTTTCGTTTGATTGTAATCTTTAATGAAATATTGATAACTAATGACCAAAGGTAATAGTTTCATGGATATAAGGTAAATATTGCAATATTGAGTAAACATTCGTGCAATTCCTATGTGAAATATTCGTTGAGGCATTTAACTATATGAATCTGGATCCTTGACGGTCTTTAAGCAATTAAAAAAAGTTACCCAACGGTAAATAGCTGTAGGAGTAGGTATATTATTTTTAACGGATCCTAATACTGTGGATAGGATTTTTTATTGGTTGGACTTGGTCATAAAAAACATCATTCTCAGGATAATTTATTTACATGGAAAACCAACAGCGCAACATGTTTATATAAACAATAGTAAAACCATATAGCCAATTACAGGTTCTCACTTATAGAAATAAAGTAAAACGAAGAAATCTATAGCCAAACTTAAACTTGGCGTTCATTACGCACAGTAACCTATCGCGCACTAATGGCTTTCAAGTACAAGGTAGTTAATAAATTGAACGCCAAATAAATATAAATTGATCTTCATAACACAAATGAATGCCCGTACCGGTATTCGAATTTCATGGGCAGGGTCATCAATCTAGAAAGTGTTTATTATAAATGTTCCGTTATCCAATCTAAGAAATGTGATACTCGGCCGTATGCCGACGGGTAAGATGCCGTACACAGCTCTGCTCCGAAGGATGTTATGCCAATCTGTAAAAAGAAAAATAATCATGAGACTTGCAGCAAGACAAAAGACAATCATAGAAATAAAAATATGAAGACAAACTGAGAACCTCCTTCCTTTTACTGAAAAAGTAAATGAGAAAGTAAGTTAGCGTGGAACGAGTGATTTTCCAGAAACGAGACGAGATATTGCAGCGGCATGTTGCTAGCATATCTCCTATAACCTATAACACACCTTAATACGTCACACGCGGGAAGATAGGGAGTGGCGCTATTCTAACGCGACACCAAACGGGAACTCATGATTTTAAAAGAAAGCAGTGGCTGAGAAGTCCACAATCCAAGATCAACACTCATTAGCGTAACAAGATTACGTACCAAAACGGTCTTGGAGCTAAGATCCACCACGAGAGGACTCCCGGAGTCACCGCCGCAAGTGCCCCGAGCCACTTCGCCGCTGGTGCAGATGTGCTGGTTCTGGACGAAGTCTCCGTATACAGCCTTGCATTCCGCGTTGCTGATCACAGGAACTGTCACGGAACTGACAGTTTGCAGCGACGTGACATCTTCATCTAAAATCAGAATGATATTATACGAGACAGTTAGAAGTTTCGATAGTTTTCCATGTTTAAGGGTTTAATTTTAATGTATGTAAATGTAATTATGGATTTTTATCTCAAATAAATGATTATTATTATTATGTCTTTCCCGCTCACGGGACATGATGTCCCGGGAGGCGTGCGTGGGGCTAGGTATGTACCTACAAAGTACAAACTGAGCCACACACTTAGAGGCCCTTTTGACAATTTAATGGAATGCAAGGAGTACACCGATAAAACTAAGATTTAAATTTTCAAATTAAAAATGTTTTTTTATAACAAAATAACAATAAAAACAAAAACAAAATAATTACAGAATATATATCGTATGTTATCTATATATATAATACGCGAGCCCGATTTTTGTACATGCCATCAGATCTACAGTTATGGTCCGATTTTGATAAATGATATGTCGTTCGATTCGTCTCATGCTGGAGATTTGCAATAAGGTCCCCGATTTTAAATTTTTTATTGAAAAAGTACTAAAATTTTAATTTAAAGAATCTACCGTGCGCTGACCACGTGACCTTGGCTGTGTGACGTCACGTGACGTACCTAACTCCTGTTTTGACTTGAGATGACAATGTAAAATAAATAAACAAGAATTGAACTCAAACCTGTAGTAAGTTCTTCAGCATAAGAAATGATAAATGTTGAGTCGGCCACATATGGATACAACACTAAGAAAAATAAGTAAATAGAAAATAAACGATCTTTTACAATGTTTACAAAAACTGACAGACGTATTGTGTTAACTGTGGATTTTTTTTTAGTGACATAGAGTTGTCAATATTATTTGCCATGTTTATATTTATTTCAAAAAGTTTATGTACTAACTTATTTTCCCATATTCGAGATGTTAGGAGAAGAATGAGGTTTAAACCCATTAATTGTCGTGGACCCCATATAGGCTTTATTTACCTTACTTAGCACAATGCCGTAGGCACCGATAGGCTTCAAATTTGAAGTAAAGATGTAGAAAACGAACCTCGATTAAGTACTATTTTTTTTTTTAGGTTACCGGGGACTCCCATTGGCAACTTTATTCACCTGACTTGAATATCATCCAAATTATTTCAGGTTCAGATAATTATATTTCGATTACAGGTAGGTATAAATTGTAATTTGTCAAACCGATATGACTTAATACTGGAAAACATAAACCAGTATTAAACTATTTAGCGGTAGAAATAATCAAATGCAACTATAACCGGTAAAATATTATTTTAAACCATTAACGGTCCCCGATACAGTATTCTTTGATCTGTGCTGATACTAATAATAAACAGGTGTAATGTCTGTGAAATGTAAGTTTGTATGGTGGGGATAGTCTCAGAAACTATACCCATCGTATTCTAAAAATCCTTTCTTCAGTACCTATGTTATATATGTAGAATGGACCTACGGGATTATGTGCTATAATATTTTATCCCGTCGCTCCGCCTAGGTTCTTTGTATACGCGGCGGAGCCGCGCGGGCAGCAAGTATTATATATTCGTATTTCGGTAAAAACTAAAAATACTTTGATCATTTTATTTTGATAGACGAAAATACCCTATTCTGACGTTTGAGCATTATGGCAAGAGGACATTTTAGCATCAGGGCCCTATTTTACCATCTTAAAAATTGTCACCTGACAATGGCAATTCCACGTACATTGCTGGGTCAATAAGCTGTCCAGCAACCACGTTAACCTGTCGACGCAGCCATGTAAGTTGAATTCTCATTGTCAGGCGACAATTGTCGATTTGGTGAAATAGGGGCCTAGACATTCTAGCTATTGGACCAAAACAACTCGGAGGGTTGTGAACTTTTTGTTTTTATGACGCAAAAATAAGGAAATTATAAAAGTTGAGGAGCGTTCATTCACGGCGAATCACCATTCGCAAAGATAATTGGCTAACAACTTTATTATTTATACGTTAATTGGTTCAGCTATCGGAAAGTTACAGTAAAATTAATTACTAACCATCGCTTGTCATGCCGAACCCTGAGGCGACCGCCTGGTATCCAGTGAAATCCATATTACCTACTTCGCCTGAAGGAAGGACAACCGGTTGAATCTGCGCTGAAAATTCAAAGTTTTAGTATTAAAAGTTCGTGTTTATTTTTCGAAATGTTTTAACGTTTAAAACAACGGAAAAAGTATATTCTGAATTTTGTTGACAAGGTTGGTCGGTTCGAAAACCGAAAACATTTCTCTAAAGAAAACATTTACTTATATTTTTCTTTATCATTATTATGTAAAAATATTTTATTCATAACGGACAATTCTCAAAACAATATTTTTTTTTAAATGAAAAAGAGTAACCATCCAGGGTTGGAGTTTATTCAATCAGAATCTTAAACGACGCGTACTGGTTTTTAAATTTGTTTCACCAAATTGGTCATACCGTTTACCAATAATGCTTCAAAACTAAAAAAAGGTAACAACAATAACAATAAGCAACTTACAAGTAAATGTAACACTGGGCACTCGTATAACAGCGATATCATTCTCCGCTGTACTGGGATCGAAACCAGCGTGCGCCACTACATCCGTTGTCTGAATCCTTGTGCCTCCAGAAAAGAGGAGACTAGATCCCAAAACAACCGTGATGTAGTCGGCTGTTGAGGACCCATCGGAGTAGCAATGCGCGGCGGTCAGGATTCTAGTGTTGGATACAATGGAGCCACCACATACTGAAATGTTGTCACCGAGTGTGATGAGAAGACCAGCCTAAAAAAACATTTCAGTGAAATTCGAGAGCAATCTTCGTACTATTGCTATTTTAAACTGATTCTGACAACCCTTGCCGAAAGTTCAGAAATAAAGCTAAATAGGTAGACCCGTTTAAAACAATAATTTAAATATTTGTACACAGCGCGAGAGTTTAAAGTTATTATGATTCTGATCTGATGACTTCAGTTGCATTACCCACTACCACCCGTTAGAATCTCAGTTTTCTTCCACCAAAACTTTTCAGCTTGATGCAGTGAAATAAAATCCGTTCCTTTTATATTTGTCATTACACTTGCCAACCTTAATTTAATATGGGGGGCTGGTGGGATGAAAGGGGGGTGAACCGGGAGAGGGGATGAACCGTGGGGGGCTGAAAGGTGCAAGGTGAAGGGGGGTAGGTTCCCCCCTTTCTTCCCCATTTTGACGGACCGTTTTTAAGGAAATTATATACTAAATGTGTTGGATGTGGCGCTGCATTTCCCGGCAGGACGTCTGCCGGATTCGCTAGTATGTATATATATATAAATCAAGCAAACAACCAAGTATTCTGAAAATGTTGACAAATTTCTTTCCGAATTTAACCGTTAATGCAAGAATGAACCGTAATTGCAAATTGGTTTGACAAATATCAAACCAATTTCAATTCAGCACGGCCTAACAGAGCCCGACATTTCATGAACTGGCTGGCGGTCTGTTATAACCAATAATTAATGACACAAGACTCGAATAATCACCCAAATTGTCACTACCAAACCAACTAAAGCATTAAATCGTCTACCCAGAGTTGGTTCCTTTGGAATCTAGACATTTATGTTCATGGGCAGAACAAGCTTACCAAACCCTTAATAAGGCAGTGGTGATATATTTACCACTTAGCTCTGGAGGACACAGATTAAAAACTATTTGACATAAACGTCATTCCGTTAGGTTTATGAACGCATACATAATCTGTCTATCATAAAAAAAATACGTTGGCAACACTGTGAAGTGTCAAAACATAGGTCTGTGGCTGGTTATCAGGAAATTTAAATTTTGATCAATTTTGTCGTGTGCGATAAATACTTGTTGCCGACTTGTTCAAGCAAGATTCCGGTAGGTGGTTTTTGTTGTTTTACGTAGTAATACACTATATTACCAAGTTATTTACGTGTTAGCCGTTTAGAATATCTATTCGCACCTATTGGAACGACAGTTCATGGTTGGTGGTAAATATTTTACCATTGCCCGGTACCGTCAAAAAAGGACGGATCGATTTAAAAAAAATATTTTCTATTTTCTTGTTTTCTGGATTCACGACCAAAAAGAAACTCTCTGCAGCAGCTGCGTATATAAACAAAACCGGACAAGTGCGAGTTAAACTCGCGTAGAGAGGGTTCCGTACATAATACGCAAAAATATTGAGAATTTTCCCGTTGCTTTGAATACTCAAACTTCTTATAGGTTTTCCTGTAATCTAGAGACAAGGAACTATTTTCCATATTTTTTTTCAGAATTTTAAACCTAGTAGTTTCGGAGATAAGTGGGGGGGGGGGGATGGTCAATTATTGTCTTTTTTCCTAAATTACTTCAAATCTGTTTTTGCTAAAATTATAAAAAATATATATGCTTACAACAACCGCTTTTATCTGATATGTCACACAATATAGTTGGCGAATTTTTTTTTTTAATTTTCCAGTTAACCCCCTGGCGACTTCTTCAGAATTCATTAGGTTACTTTACGCGTCCATCTTTGGGTCACCAATTTATATATGTTTACCAAATTTCAACTCAATCGGTCTAGTAGTTTCGGAGCAAATCGGCTGTGACATACGGACAGATAGACGCACGAGTGATCTTATAAGGGTTCCGTTTTTTTCGTTTTGAGGTACGGAACCCTAAAAAAGGAGGAATATTTGGAGTACCGGATGAAATCCGCCTAAATACATTACCACACTATCCCGAGGACCAAAAAAATTCTCAAGGTGCCGTTTCTGCAGCACGAAAAAAAAACAAAATCGATCGCGAGTACGGTGTGACGAATGCAAAGTATCTCTACGTGTCACGCCGTGCTTTAAAAGCTTTCATTGTGCATCTACAGACGGTATGTCCACACATCATTAATCTGCGGATAGTATTGCCTCAAGCAGCATGATGGGGCGGCGGTAAAATAGTTACCACGTGCTACATGCTATTATGAGGCAATGCTCAAATATTTACCACCCTGTTTTTCAGGGAAAATGATTTCCTGAAAAAAATTTTTTTGATAGTATGTTGATTATGGCTACAGTAAATGTCTAAAAAAGTTGCTTAATTTCTTTTTTTCAGAAATTAATACCTCTGCCCTATTAAAGCTACCTACTTCACTTACAAAATAAAAATATATATTTTACCTGCTTTTGAATCTGATTGATTATATTTATTTTATGTATTTCCTTAAGCAATTAATAACAAGATGACAAGTTAAAACATAGCAGCGTGATATTCTACTTAAAAATATCCAACTACTTAATTACGTTACTCAAGTAGCCTTAGTCTTCAAACAAAAATTTACTCAGTGTCAGTTTTGTGACGACAATTAAGTATTCATTACGTATAAGAATTAACTTTTTCCTCTAATTTTATAAATGATTTGCATAAACGCGTTATTTAATTGTGAAACAAATTAATTTTCACATAATTTGTATGCTTAATTTTCGTCTCAAAACTGACACTGAGTTTTTTTTTCACAACTCACGCTACACAAATTTTTGAAAATGGTTTGTTACCTGATATGGGACTGCATCGATTTCAGTCGCTAATCCGCCAGCGATCCGCTGCTTTCTTTCACTTTCATACTTTTTTATCTGCTTAGCTTGAGGTATACCGATTATTCGATGATAATCATAAACATCATTCATGATTGTTGATACTGAATTGTCTTTTATCACAAACGCATTGATTACTACTGTCACTGACATGATTAAAAATACACATTTCATGATGAAATTTTTTCGGGAGCAAAATACTCGTACTTTGTAGACGCCAAGAACGTGATCTGCTGAAAATATTTTATCGTGGTGTTTGTTTTAGATAAGTGTATCTTCGATTGAGATTAAATTGATGAAGTTTTGTAGGGTATCTAGATCTGGGAAGTCGTACGATTAAGTAATTGACACTATCAATGAGATTGTCGTCTTATTTGTAAATTTTAGATACTAAACGCAGTATAAATGACAACCTGCAGAGTGATTTCGTAACTTGTCGAACGGGCTAAGGAGAGATCTAATGTAATTTATCGCTTTAAAATCTTTCAAATACTTTTTATACTTTCGGGAAAAACCGGGATCTTGCAAACCCTGGGAAACATTGTAATAAAGAGAAATATTTTGTTGCAAACATTTATTATGTATAAAGGTTAAACAGAATTGATCCAGGACACGAATGATGTCACTCTTGAGAAACCGGAGGGCAAGCCCCTTTGGCAACCGTCGTTTGCGAAGAATGAACTGATTCCAATCTGAAACATCATAAACATAAAACACTATTTAACCAAAAACAATCTCAAACAAAAAAAAATAAAGTTCAAATAATTTAAACAGATCTTTTCCGAATCGTTATAGAACACGCTCTACACAAATTAAATTACACAGAGTAAATTGCCAAGATTGGGCTCCAGTAAATATAAATAAATAAATATTTGCGGACAATCTTACACAAATCGACCTAGTCCCAAACTAAGCAAAGCTTGTACTATGGGTAGTAGACGACGATAAACATACTTATATAGATAAATACATACTTAAATACATAGAAAACAACAATGACTCAGGAACAAATATTCGTGCTCATCACACAAATAAATGCCCTTACCGGGATTTGAACCCAGGACCTCTTGCTTCGTAGGCAGGGTCACTACCAACAAGGCTAAAGCGGTCGTCCAGTATCATTACATTTTAGAAGCACAATCAACTTCTTTATATTTCTTTAAGATGTTAATAAAATTATAACAAATCAGATACCAAAACTCTCCTCCAGTTGTTAATGACTACTAAAGGTCCGCCGGTGTCACCGCCGCACGCACCACGGCCGCCCGACCCGTCGGTACACAGATGGTGGTTCTGGATGAAGTTCCCTTGATAGGTGTTGGAGCAAACGTTGTTGGTGATGACTGGCACCGTTACTGAGGATAATCCTTGCAGCAGCCCGACGCTGTCACCTTGGAAATGAAGGCATTGTGTGTAGATGAACTTGAAAGTAGTAAACCTATAACTAGCAACAACGCGAGGCTCTCTTTTTTTAAATAAAATTTTCCAAAAACTGATTCGACAAATAAATTACGTATAATAATTGAACCTGCCCACAAAAATTCACGAGAATCGGTTGAGAAATACGACCTGTAGAGGAGAGCAGCTGGATAGCCGACATATAAGAGCATTTTGGACCAAGCTGGAGCGGAGAACTTCCTTCGCTTCGCTCGCTCGTACAATAATTTATATACTGGCAATTGTTTAAGTTATTTTAATTTCTTGCAGCTAATTATCGGGAGTATTGGGACTAAAAATTTTACAGAGGTATATCATTTTTATTTTTTATTACAAGATGTTTTTATTAATTTGAGAACAGTACCTCATTATAAGTTCTAGAGATAATTTCTGATCCATAAAAGAAGGCCTGTAATAGCTTGATGATGATAAAAGCTTCCAGACATCGTTAATTACCCTTAAAGAACGTTTTGCAACTTCCACTTAATTTCTTCCATGTTTGAACTTTAACTAAGTAGGTACAAACATTTGTCTTCTGGTTTTGACCATATTTTCCTCATATATTGTTGTATTAACACATTCAGTGCCCAGAATCGCTACGCGCTACGCTCGTAGCCGATCCCGTGGTTTTCCTCGTATGTAGCGGAAAGCGATTACGGCGTAGGGACGCATACGTGTCGTCACGGGCCGGGAATGGGATAGGAATCGTATTTTGTACTGACCATCTCGTGTGACGCCGTAACCAGAGAGCGTGGCCTGGAAATTGTTGAAGTTCAGAAACAATTCCGTTCCAGAAGGTAAGGCGATAGGCTGGATGAGAACTGCAAAATATATGAAACTTCTTAATACTTTCTCCCGTTGTGTTGTAATTTAATTATGCGTATACTCTAGAGCATTGTTTTTAACCGTACGTTACCTTATTTTTCATAATTCAGTTTTTTTGGGTTCTTCTTATTCAGAAACTTTGATACTAACGACCCGGAATTATATATACATATACATATAAAGAAGTATCACAAAATAATCTATTTCTGAGTCGTGGAATTGTTGTATAGCATTTTTTTGTGTGGACGCGACGCACTGTAAAAAATCATGTTTCTTTTTCATGTATCGTTAGTATCAAAGATTTTGCATAAAAGGATCATAATTAATTTTGAAATCAAACAGTACACACATACACAGTACCTACGGTCATTCTCCAGATTTGTTGTTTGCGGTTGTGTCTAATTAACGTGACGCTTTCCGTACATTTTATATGAAGTCGCGTCAATTAGACGCAGTCATAAATCTAGAGAATGAATTTTTCCCAATTCTACAGATGTCTAATTCTACAGATTCCCAATTCTACAGATTCACATGTCTACAGATTCCCAATTCTACAGATTCTCAAATCTACAGATTCCCGATCCTACAGATTCTCAGGTCTACAGATTCCCAATTCTACAGATTCTCATGTCTACAGATTCCCAATTCTACAGATTTTCATATCTACAGATTCCCAATTCTACAGATTTTCATGTCTACAGATTCCCGATTCTACAGATTCACACCTTAAGGGTCTTCTACGGCAATCGAGGGTCGGGAATGTAAGGGAATTATATAAAAAACGACGTTCCACAACCTTGAAAAAATCACACTTGTATGTGTCTATATTTTGCGATAGTTATACTAGAATTGGGAATCCGTAGAATTGGAAATCTGTAGAATTGGGAATCTGTAGAATTGGGAATCTGTAGAATTGGTAATCTGTAGAGTTGGTAATCTGTAGAATTGGGAATCTGTAGAATTGGTAATCTGTAGAATTGGGAATCTGTAGAATCAGAAATATGTAGAATTGGGAATATGTAGAATTGGGAATCCGTAGAATTGGGAATCTGTAGAATTGGAAATCTGTAGAATTGCAAATCTGTTATAGAAATCTGTAGAATTGGGAATAATTCTAGAGAATGACCGTGTTACAGTTTCTTTAAACGTTCTTTATTTTGCTTCGTACTATACTTTACTTACTCGAAAAAGCTATTCGCGGGGTCCTAATCACGGCTATATCATTTGCGACAATGTTCGGGTTATATCCAGGGTTCAATACCACGTCGGTGGTATCAAATCTAGTGCCGCCAGAGAAGAGCAGACTGGTGCCAAGGACTACGGTCATGCTTTGAGCAGTATTGGCACCATCGGTTTGGCAATGAGCTGCAGTGAGAATACGAGTGTCAGATATCACTGCGCCACCGCAAACAGCTTGGAAGATCCACAGAAAATTAATGATGAGGCCTGCCTGAAAATGTGGATCCAATTCAGTGTTCTATTCGTACTACATTTAAGTATAGTAGGGTCATTTCGACGTAACCAAGTTTGAAATTTAATCATAGGAACATGATTGGAGGTCATTGTTTAATTAGGTAATATAATTATTGGATTTTTCAGTAACATTGGCAACATGAGCAAATTACCCGTTTTGGTGTGTATCGTTTTTAGGGTTCCGTAGCCAAAATGGCAAAAACGGAACCCTTATAGTTTCGTTATGTCTTAGGTATTTTACTCAAAAACTATAAATACTCAATAACTATAAAATTTTGAGAATAGGTGAATTTTTTAGGCGCTACATAGTTTTGTAATTAAAATGAATAAAAAAAAATTTTTAGGGATGCACTTCATACATAAAATTGAAAGTCAAATCTTTTTTTCATTGTAAGCCTACATGTGGCACATCAATCGATAGACCTTTCAAAATAAATATAAGGTTTCTCAACAATTTCGGAAATAATCGCCCCGAAAGTCACTAAAATTCCGTTCCCCCCTTTTATTTTGAACGGTGTATTTTAAAAATATGGAAAAAATCATGGACATAGGCTTATTAAATTTTTTCACCGAAAATTATTTTGAACAGGAACGGTTCAAAGGTTTTCGAGATATTGCTGAAAAACTGCCTTCATTAAATTTTTAATAGGCACGGAACCCTTCGTTTTACGTTTATTAATTGTCTATTTTGGTATTATTTACTCTCTTACTTCGATATTAATTCATCAAAAGCTTCCGGCCGCGACTTCATCT
Organism: Epinotia nisella; assembly: GCA_932294315.1. Taxonomy (NCBI): domain Eukaryota; kingdom Metazoa; phylum Arthropoda; class Insecta; order Lepidoptera; family Tortricidae; genus Epinotia; species Epinotia nisella. Next base: position 13,881,888 of record OW028687.1, on the reverse strand, counting down.
GCGTGGACACGGGATAAAAATATCCTATATTTTTATCCAGGCTATAAGTTATCTTCGTGCAAAATTTCATTCAAAACGTTTGAGCCGTTTAAGCGTGATTAAGTATCAAACATCCAAACACCGGTAATGTTTTACAAAATAATGTCATTATTGAATTTATTTTTTGCCACAATGATTAAACCTTACCTGATAGGGCACAGCTGCTATGGCTGAAGATCCACCCCCCGCGACTCTTCCTTGATTTTCAGCCAGTTCATTTTCGTAAGCCTTAATCTTCTGTGCTAATGGCAATCCGACCCTTCTAAGGTAATCGTAAACTCCATTTTCTAGTGGAGAGTCCAGAGCACTTACAAGCGCCAAGGAAAATAAGAAAATTGCTACTGGAAGCGATCGGAACTTCATCCTGCTAAACTTCAACTGATGTAAATACGAGTATCTCGAAAAAAATATATACTTTTGCATCGATCAAATTAACAGATTAACACTATCAATTAAGCATTGATAATGTATAAATTCCATTGTATAATCACCCACTTTATGCATTGCCATGGAAACAAGGTAGGTGGTGGATAAATGGTTGATTAATTCTCAGATACACGTTGCTAATATAAAGTCAATGTTACACTTGTGTCACATCTTCTGCTTATCTTTTTGTCGGGGATATAGCATGTGCACACGCACTAAAATACTTGCTAGTAAAGAACGAATGCTTTGTGTGCGATATAAACGCGATCATGCTAGCAGGGCTGATAAACATTTATCCACAGTCTAAAATAATTCGTTCACAAGAAAAAGGGACCATAGTGTAGTTGGTGCTCATATTATTAATGCATTTGTGCTAGCGCATCTTTAATCTAAATATATAAAAGAAGAAACTGACTGATTGACTGACTGACATATCAACGCACAGCATAACTAGCTGGTTCTAGAGATTCAAAATTTAATATAATTTAATATTTCATTCGAAACTTTACAGCCAGTATTCCTAACAATAATAGAGTACCAAAAACACGTGTTTCAGGGTTTTTGAAAATTCAACCCCTAAAAGGGGGAAATGTGGTGACAATGTCTGAAAATCAACATGAGTATTGTTTCTATGGTTTATCGGGTCGCTGATTACGAAAACAATAAAGATTTTAAAATCGAACGTGGCGGACGTGAAATACCATCTCCCCTGTTGGGGTGCGAAGGGGTTGAAATGTCTAAATATCAATATGGGTGTCGTTTTTATGGTTTTTAGGGGCGATCATTAAGAAAATGGCATCAATTTTGAAATTTAATGTTGTGGATATGAAAATTCTTAAAAGTACAGGGTGGACCATAACTCTTTTTACATTTCAAACTAAAATAAAATGAAAACTAATTATATCAGATGAAAACCGTTTATTAATTATGAAAACACATGAATAGGTATTTTTTTTGTAAATTACGTCATCCATATGTGATCCTTCATTATTTTGGCATTGCCGTAACCTGGAGCGAAAATTTTCAGTGACGGCCTGACAAGTGTTCCGAGAAATGTGGACCAAAAGTCCGTTAACTTTTGAATCGGTAGGTGAAGGACACCATGGCACTAAATTCCCATTGGCCGCTCTTGCATTTCGTAACCCCGCCGCCTTACCCCGCCACCGCTCCCCGACGCAGCTACCGATTCAAAAGTTAACGGACTTTTGGTCCACATTTCTCGGAACACTTGTCAGGCCGTCACTGAAAATTTTCGCTCCAGGTTACGGCAATGCCAAAATAATGAAGGATCACATATGGATGACGTAATTTTTAAAAAATAAAATCCCTATTCATGTGTTTTCATAATTAATAAACGGTTTTCATCTGATATAATTAGTTTTCATTTTATTTTAGTTTGGAATGTAAAAAGAGTTATGGTCCACCCTGTATTTGTGCCAAATTGCAATTCAATTTGAACAAACGAGTCAAACTGAGATCCTCCTTTTTTGTAGACAGTTAAAATTACTTTTAGTACGCGGGCGAAGCTGCGGGCAAAAGCTAGTAACGTCATAAGTGCCAATGATTATAAGGTCCCTTTTCACTGAGAATGATACAAATAGGTACCTAAATTTGCTACGTGAGGCATCACGTTGCGTTCCGACTACCAGGCATGTTCACTAATGTGCTACTTCCTCTATGCAGCAGGAACTGATAACTTCTCTAGTGCCCCATAAAGGCACTCAAACCTGTAACCGCAGTGCACTTAGCGACGGAACAGACACGTGAGCTTAATTACCTAATATTCCCCTTCCTTGTGCAAATGGACGTATTATAGTCGAAAATCATCTGAGTTGCAACCTTCCGTACCTGGATAGCAATACTGATTTTCTTTCGCAAACTCTTATATTATTTGGTAGTATTCTCAAAAACGACTCTGTATTGTGCAGGATAAAGTGCATATTTCAAAATGATGTGAGTATAGATGTGCGGTTTGGATGGTAAGTTGAAGATTTATTGTACTAATGGCACATGGAAAGTGGAACATTTGTAATTTTCAAGCTGTTCGCTCATTACAGTTCCAGATGTATATCATTAATTAAATTAATTACCATTGATGAAACATTAAAATGTTTTCGATGTGCGCAATGAGCAGTAATATGGAATTGAATTAAATGCCTGTTTAAACTTATCAATATCAGCCTAATTAGTTTTAACAATCATAAAGATATTTTTATAGCAACTTAATGTTAATTTTGACAAAAACAGCGGTATTTAATAGAAAATTCTCCGAACGAAAAAGGTCTACTACTATTAATGCGATCCCAAATATCTTGACAAGTCACACAGGTATTATGTAGGAGGAGTAAAGCCATTTTTGGGGTACGTATTTGAAGATCGAAAATTGATATATCGACAGTGAAAATATCGAAAATCAAAATATCGAACGATCGAAATGTCTAATGTTAATATATCGACGTCTAATTTTGTCTACAATACAAATGCCGAACGATTAAAATATCGAAAGTACAAAATATCAACAATTATGCAGGCGATATATTAAAATTTCGAATGACATTAAGTCGACCATTGATATATTTAGGCTGGAAACAGTGCTCGACCGACGGTCAGCGCGTATGCTCGGTCGGGCGTAGCTATCACTGTAGAAAGCATACTGTGCGTTCACACCGATGCACGTTGGTCGAGCACTGTTTCCAGCATTAGCAACGCCCAAATAATCGAAAAGTAAAACGACAAGATCTCATATTATAGCTTATTAAGAAGACGTTACAGTGCTCACTAGGCACTGGTAAATATTTCAGATTATTTAAATTTAATGATAGATATTTAAAAAAGGACGCCACTATTCCCTGTATTTTGTCTTTAAGTACCTTGTGAATACATCAAACTAGTTTTTATGTTGCTGGATTCGTCGATCTATGAACTCAAAAGAAAAACGGGCGTTTTAACTTTGGACGCATAGATTGACGAATCCAGCAACATAAAAACTAGTTCGATGTATTCACAAGGTACTTACATACAAAGTACAGGATGTAGTGGCCTCTTTTTAAAATATCTATCGTTAAAATTAAATAATCACAATTATTTACCAGTGGCGCTAGTGTACACCGCAACGCCCTCTTAATAAAAACCGGACAAGTGCGAGCGCAACTCGCGTGGTGAGGGTCCCGTAAATTTCCTATTCTCTAAGCATTAGACGCTCCATACAAAATACACAAAAATAGTGAGAATTTTCCCGTTACTTTAAATATACAAACTTCTTATAGGTTTTCCTGTAATCTTTAGGCAAGGAACTATTTGCTAAAATTATAAAAAAAAAAATCTGAGATGCTTACAACAACCCCTTTCATTTGGTATGTCACACAATACAGTTTGCGAACTTTTTTTTAATTTTCCAGTTTATCCCCCAACAGTGGCCCGCCTTGTTCAGAATTCATTAATTTACTTTACGCGTCCATCTTTGGAGAAATCTTACAAAAAGGCCAGGTCAAAAGTACCCTAAACCGACGAGCATGTATGAGAAATGTTATGAAGGTGAGTGAAGCGAAAGTGGTTTGTCAGGATCGTAGCAAATGGAGATCCGTTATCTCTGCCTACCCCTCTGGGAAAGAGGCGTGATTATATTCATATTCATATTATCTTTATTGCAAGATAAGAGCGTCGTCTCCTTCTATCGAACGGTGTCAGCCAGTGACGCACGCTCTATCCTATCACCTATCGCGTGACAAGGCCAACCATGCTACGGGGCCTGGTAGGGCCCATGTGACACTGTATTACACTGTATTACACGGTATATGTATGTATGTATGTAATAGATATACGTAGATAATATAGGCAACGTCACAAAACTCGTCAACAGAAGACGTTCGCGCCTTCCTCCATCAAGAGCGAGTCGACCCACTTCCAAGTGCACTTCGCACACATGCATAAGTGTCAGTGTACCTACACGTTCCTTCATCAGCGGCGGAATTAGGACGTAACCTCGTTTTTGCGTTGCATAGATCTTGAGTTAAGACAGTATCTTATCGAGGTAAAAGTTATCAAACAATACTAGAGTCTGGCCAGGGAAAGATGAACCCAGAAAAGAGCGGCAAATTAAAAAAAAACAGCGTTTATTTATTGCACATTTATTATTTTTCTTCAATTCACACAATGCAACTGACCAAGCAGAAGGAAGTAAAGTTATATGAAATAAAACTCTTTAACTTTATTCTATTATATTAGATACATATTTAACGCTATATACAGGTAAATGTCATGTTAATTATTGAATGTATTATTTTATGCACAATAGGTATGTAATTCCATCTAGTGAATAGTTTGTCTTTAAGTTATGAATCTTTTTGTGCACACACTGTTTAGAATTATAGTCCAGATCTAGACACTAAGCTTCTTATGCTACTGTATGTATGACTATAATTTGTTGTGTGAGCCTAATAAATAAATAAAATAAAATATTTAAGAATTCCTCTTCAATATTTCAATTTGACGAGACATAATAATTTAACTTTTTATGATATTCTTCAATGTGAATATTAGCAGTAAGCTACCCTTTAATTCTCTTAAAAAGCAAAACAGTCCAATTTATTATGGAATAGCTACTTTGTTAGTTACCATATCAAGTATCAAGATTAGGACATCATACTATTTAAGACGTTTGACACATTTGACAAGGATATTTTTGTTGCCATATAAAAAAAGGGTTCATCTTTCCCTGGCCAGACTCTAGTCTGTGTGTGCGGGCGGATATATTGCAATAGAAAAATTATAAACTTTGTTACTTTTTCACGCATAAATAGACCATTAAACTGATTACTTGTGATGTTAGTACGGTAAACGTCCTGGTACTCGACCTTGCATCAGTGTATGGCATGGCCACTTTATTTCAAAGTAATATGGGTTAAATTCGAAGTAAGAGGTTTTTTTTCATTCAAATTTAAGCCATGTTACTTTGACATAAAGTGTCCATGTCATACCTAGTGCAACGTCGAGCACAAGGACGTTTACCTGACCGACGGTTTGAGACAACTTTAAAACATATTCCATAGAATTCAAGTACGTGTAGAATATACTTAGCTTACTACTAATAAATCATAACTTAACAATCTGTAAACAAGGTCAGTATCTCAACAAACTTGTAATAAACAACCTTTAGTCCATACAATTGAAAACTATGTAGCGATCAGACTAAACTTGAGATACAAAACGAACTCTCACCTCAAGGACCGAGGGGTCCTTCGGGTTCACCCGCTTGCAGTAATTATTATCATAATAGGATTTTATAGTACATAATCTGCTTCGGGTGGAAACTTTAATCCCGGCTGTATTCACATCGAGTTCGCAACTTTATCTACCGCCACTCTAATGAACCCCCTTTGATTTCCATCTCTTTGTATGCACAATTCACTAACTCACTTACAGGATTAGCGCTAAAATTACAGTTTTAAAATATGCTCTCCATGTGAGTTTATTGTTTTAACGTCAGTCAGGGCGCGCGTGTTGTAAACTAACAGTATGTTTTTATTATTTTTACTAAACGGGATTAACTCTTTCACTGCTAAGCTACGCTCGGAGCGCTACGCGGTAGTCTGTAACAGCTTAACACATTCACTGTCAGGAATTGCTACGCTTGTAGCCGATCCCATTGGTTTTTCCGCTAAGTAGTGGACAGCGGCTACGTCGTAGGCGCCCGCTAGGCGGCAGAAGTGACAATGAAAGAATTAACTTAAAAATACACCTGAATTGAGAACCACTTCCTCTTTTTTAAATCGGTTAACACGTTCACGGACACAGCACCATTCTGAAAATTGTGTGATGTGGCACATAAAAAATTCATACATTTTTTTGTCTGGCCATGGACGTATTGCCACATCACTGTTTAGGCAAATATTGTGCCGCCGCCGTTTCGTCCAGGTATGTATGTAATTTATTACAAACTCAAACTCTCCTCTTGTGGCAGGACGGCCACAGCCGTATGTCTACAGACGTATTGTGTCACAGCACGCGTCATTCCCCTCATGTAAAATTGAGGTGGCCCTTTAAGCTCTTGCTGCGGCACTAGGAAAAATCGTAATGTACCTAAAGCGGCACAACATGTCAGCCTTCATTATAATCCTATGAAAATTTATCGCCCGTAGACGGAGTGGCAGATTTGTCGCGTTGAAGATCACCGGCCACAGCCGTAGTACCGTATCACGAGGGTCTCAATTTACGCCTGTGGACGTACTGTCTGTGAACGTGATAAAAAGAGGAGGTTTTCAATTTAATTGAATTTTTTTTATCATTATTTTTATACGATATGGTACAGAGAACAAATATAATGGGAAAATAAACCATCATCGTCGCAAGTTCGAGACAAGGGTTGCCCAGGACAAGACGCGAACTTGTGCCCTCAATATCGCCCGTACAGCGCTCTCCCTCTGACTGAGCTGCCCAGACAGCTGATGAATCTTTCCATCACGTTCGTCGCCGCTAACAGCGACCTCTCTATTCCCTTGAAAGGCTTTTAGGCCACTCTAATGGGTAAGCTATGCGCTCGTCCCAATTCTAATCGAGCCTCATCAGGCGGCGAGTCCGAGTCGCACTTGTCCGGTTTTTTAGGTGTAGTCCAGGCAATGAACTGACAACTTGTATGGAAAAAATGACAGATTTGGAAATAATTTATAATAGCTATTTTTTTTAATGTAACGGATATATTATCAATTAAATAGTTACCTAGAGGCAAAATCCAACAAAAAATCAGACATCAAAAAAATCAATATTTAATTAGCTCCTAAAAAGTCCGGATAAATATTAATATATTTTTTTATCTTTATTTAGGTTCATTTACATTTGCTTTAAAATATTCAATATAAATAAAATATAAAAGACAATGCATGTTTAATTTAAATCTATATAATTACTTCCGGGTGGAAAGTTTGTTGGATTCTTGAATAAAGCATCTTAGAATAACGTTTTAGAATGAAATAAACAAAAAAAACGCTATTATAAATTAATGTTTTTCGAAACAGTATTTTGCCTGGAGTAGTGAGCCGCCACTCGTAAACGTGGTAGATTATGATAGATCTATTAAAAACAAACATACTTTACTCCTATTGGATAAAAAAAAAAACATATTTTACGTAATCCATGAGGATTTTGATAATTTTTTTGTTATTTACAACTTTGATAATTGTATGGTTCACTATCCATAAAGTACTCTTTGGGGGAGGCCTATGTCCAGCAGTAGACGTCTTTCGGCTGATATGATGATGATGATCCATAAAGTATTCGTACCTTTTATAAATGTTAACGCGAGGCTACTACCTAATTGTATGCAAGTTGGCTTCTCCCCAGTGGAGAAAGAACACTATACATAAATGGTATTATAAAAACACCCGCGCACAACGGGAAAAATGTGACAACGCTTTTTAACATTAATTGCGAATTCTTTTCGCATTATAAGCCGGGTGCTGGAGAGTGTAAAATAGGAAAACATGCGAGTTTTCCCTTTGTTTTTGCGGAAGAAATAGGTGGATATAATAAAATGGTACCGGGCGCCGTGCTTAAGATGCGATAAGCTATGCGGGTGTGGAACCGAGGGTAGCGCACGTTGGTGCTAACAGTACTGCAATCTTCTTACGAAACCAGTCCTGCTAGCACCACTTGACTCTCTACTCTACTCGCGCGCGTGATAGACTATCTGTCACTTTTTGACAGCATTAACCAGAAAGTGACGGACAGTCTATCTCGCGGGCGAGTAGAGTCGAGAGTCAAGTTATGCTAGCAGGGCAGTATTGGATCGAGCGAGCGATGCGAATTAACAAATTCTTTCGTATGTCCGGATGCCCGGCTTATTTCTTCTGGGTATAGGTCGCATTTCTCAACCGATTCTCTTTCAGTCAACCTTTGGGTATCGGAGAAAGAGATAAAACTAGATTATGCAGTAGGTGGTGCAGAGATTATTGCCTCTCCAACAAGCAACATTAAAATGGTTGTGGATTCGCAATTTTTTGATGTATTAGAATGGGATTTTCAACATTAGTCATATATTTTTGCCTTCTTGGCGAGTAGTAATAATTTTCGAGTCAACAATCCTATCACTAGTGACTCTGTGAGCTGTAGAACTCGCCAGCCTGTGTTTTTTTTCCAAATAAATAAAATTTTGTTATTTCAAACTTCTTTTACAACAAAAATATTTTATATAATTTTTGAACATGTTCACAAAGTTTCACGAGAATTGGTTGAGTAAATGCGTCCTGTAGAGTAGAACAGCCGGACAGACGCCGGAAATACGAAATAATTTCGTTCGCTAGCTCGTTCGATAAATTCATAAGCAAAATAAATAAACATTTCATTAAAAGAAATCATCGTTTATAACACGTGACGTGACTGTGTGACGGGCTAAAGTAAAATAGCCAATGAAGTATACATATACTATTTATGTGTTTAAAAAAATAACAATTCGAGTAAAATACATATATATATATATATATAAGTTTCACGAAAGTCTGTGATTAATCTTAATAAAATTATTTGCCTAAAATGCGGCAAATAATTTTATTAAGATTAATCACATTAGTTGACGCGATATCAAAAGAATCAAATCTTTATTAATGAAATGCACATCTAATCTAGCACATTTTATTATATGAAACCTATAATACTAACTATAATGTAATGACATCCCCATTCAAATAGCAGACACTAAATAAAATAACCAATAATGTTGTATATTCTCGAAAATGGATAAAAAAAGTAGTCAAATGGAGAAAAAAGCAACACAAAAGGGTTCAATAATCACAAAGTTATAAGTGTCCATCGTTTTAAGAGCGGGTATGTTCTGTACGCTTACCATGAGTGGCTATCGAAAACATACAATAGTAAACGTCTCTCGATATCGAGCAAACGCGCTTCGTATAGATTTCGATTCTCGCAAGTTCGAGCTGTCAAATGCGTCGTACTCATGGTGCCGATATACTCCGAAAACAACTACAAAACGTTACTCGCTAGCGTCTAGTTTTGGATGCGTAATCTAAACTTTCGATTCGTACGACCAATTCGTACCATGAGACACAAATTTGACATTTCGAATCGAAAAATACCGTAGCGTCTGTAGTTTACTATTTCACTTGCAAAATGGCGCGTGATAACGTATTATTCCGTCATGATTTGCCCTAGATCCGATCGATACCTATCTCAAATTAAAGAACTTATAAAAATAAGGGTTTTGAATCGACAACTTATATCCGCAAAATTCAGATTGTCGCGTATTTTCTATTTAAAAATGCAAATAATTGGCACACGTTCCGCCATATTGGGTCGACTGATTCAGTGGACTGAATCGGCGCACTGTTAAAGTTATACTTAATGTCGTTAAGCTTAAGGTATAAATTCCTCTAAAGTCTTAAAACTTTGGCGTTGGGGAATTTTTCGACGTTGGCCATGCGCGTATTCTATAATGTCATTACCGACAAACGCTAGCATTTAAATTGAAACTATAAATGCTTGTGATTTAAGGCTGAATATTGAAAAATCGATTAAACTATACGAACAATCGAGTTAACTGTTGCGAGAAAAGTATACTTATAAGGGACTCGGGGTACTGATTAGATTTTTAGTTCTGTGAGTGACCGCCAGGGGCGGTGTATAGAGTTTTCATACAAATCTTTAACTTTTGTCGATAGTCGCTAACGTATTCCGACTCACTGTAAAGTCACACTAGAGCTACTGTCCCTTTTCCGCAAAACGCACGTTCATATGAAACGATTGTTATTTACTATGACGCTCGAGTGTCGTGACGTCACGATCTACGAGCGTTTTGCCTCTCTAACTAGCACTATTAAAATGATTGTAGCTTCGTAATTTTTTGAGATAATTGAATGGGTTTCTCGTCGTTAGGTATATGTTTTTGGCTTCTTTCTTTTGAAGTTATAATAAATTTAGAGTCTACACCCCTATTAAAATAAAATGTAAATATATATTTATCACGAATGTTAGGTACCTACTTAGTAATTGTATGGATGCATGTTAGCTATAAGATTATATTGCTGTGCCCTAACAGGGTTCATTGTATTTGATTCTAATGTATTGATAAGACCTTTGTTAACAATATGATGCAAGAAATAAATGAATAATTTTAGTAGGTACTTGCTACGTGCCTAATTAAGTTAAAAAAAAAAAAAAAAAGTAAAAAGTTTAGTAGTTTCACGTACTTATTATCCTTGCTAAAGTTAGGTACAGGTAAGACTGACCTGACTAAATTATGAAAGGAACACCTTACACAATGGTATGACATTGTTTTACTGTTTACTTACGTGTAGTGTGTTCTATGGGCACGGAGACGTCCGTAGAGACGTGTGTGTAAACTCTGTTTAACCATTCGCTAATCCAGTTGTATGTTCTTGAAGAAAAGTCGGATATGGAGATTCTGTTTATTTAAGTTTAAAAACCAACCTTGTGTAACGATATATATATACGACTAAGAACTATAAACAAATGTAATGTGCATCTCAATTAAACTGTTATTGGATAATAAAGCTATTTAAAAATTAACTGGCGCATATTTATATATTTATTTTAATCGAAAGATCTGGAAAGCGTATCGACGCGGCAGGTGACCAGAAGGCTGGTGCGTACCTTGCACAGCGCGTCAGTATCGCCATCCAGTGCGGCAATGCTGGCTGCTGCCAACCTTCTGGCCACCCTGCCCAGGGTTGAAGCATTTTATTATTTGTAAATATATTTTATTTCGTTTAATCTTAGTAGGTATGCGTGTTTGTTTTTTTTTTGTATCACTGTAAATAAATAGTTTCTTTTCTATCAAAAAAGCATTGAACACTACTAAGCATTTTATTATTTGTTATTTAAGTAGTTTTATCTTAGTAGGCGTGTATGTTTTTTATTGGTATTACTTTAAATTAATATTGTATTTTCTATCAAAAAAAGCATTAAACACTACTGCACACCACCCCTGTTCTCACTAACAGGTCAAGTTTAAAGGAGGTAGCACTAAATTTTCGACTCCAGCGACAAATCTACAACGAAATAGTGGGGCACTATTGTAGGTATTGTTTTAACAAGGGTACCTAGAGCTGGCATAGCAAAAGCATTATTGTACCTACAGTCTGATTATTTCCGTTCTTCTTTTACGAGCTAGGGGATCTATCGATACGTCTACGTTAGATTGTGAACATCCTCAGTTTATAATCTTACTCGCGATATTGTAAACTGTAGAAAAAATGAGAATTGCCAAAACCATTCACAATTTAACGCAGTATCTTATAAGTTACTGAATAAACTATTTTTCATTTTTCGTTTTTGTAAAATATAACGAGTATGATTATAAACTGACAGTGTTCATAATCTGACGGTAGGAGATATATTCATATAAATTATTTAGTTCGATGATGGAGTTTTGGGTAAAGGGTCCTAAAAATATTCCCCATATTTAAAAAAAAAAAAAAAAGAAAGAAAAAAACATTTATTCGTGACAAAACACATAAAAACAAACTGCACAACAACATAACAACATTTCTTTCTTTATAACAGAGAAAATACTGAGAAAACGATTTTTTCCAGAAATGTAACCTAGCTAGATCGATTTTTTACTCCTATATAACCCTACATACATTCCAAGTTTCATCGAAATCGTTACATGGAGCCGTTTTCGAAAACGTGAATACAAATATATACAAGTCTATAATAATAGTATAGGATCCTTAGTTTTTCTGTTACTCCCTGTACTTTGTTTCAGCAAAAACTGTCACGAACTGGATTTAACGAATTATAAGGCAGCGCGAATAGTTTTAATTTCACTTTGATACGGAAAACTCTGCAACTTTTCTTTTGACAACTTCATGGCGCTTTTTTAGCGATTCGAAAGTTAGGAGTGCGAGTTTGTTAATGGATTTTACAAGAGTTCTGTAATATGAGCTATAATAACCTTTGAACCGATCTTGTTCAAAATATTTTTCGGTGAAAGATTTTAATAAGCCCACGCTTTACGGTATGTCAACGATTTGTTTCATATTTTTTTAAATATACTGTTCAAAAATGAGAGGAGGGGGGGAGACACAATTTTAGTGACTTTCGGTGCGATTATCTCCGACTCTATTCACTTAATCAAAAAAATTGCTGAGAAACCTTATATTTATTTTGAAAAGCCTATCGATTGTTATGCCACACGTGGACACACAATGATATTATTATTTTTAACTTGCAGTTAATGTGTATGGAGTGCACCCCAAAAAATATGTTTTAGTCATTTCATTACATAAGTATGTAGCGGCTAACAAAATACACCTATCCTCAAATTTTTATTCAAATACACCTTATAGATTACGATACGATTAATAATGATTAATAATGTATAGTATTAGTATGAATCAACAATATTATGTTATAAATTTTAATGAAATCCATCAATCTGACATCCTCATGCAATTCCAATCAAAATTCTTATTATGTTAATGTTATTTTCTAGGGCTAATACGTGAATTAGTTAGGTAATTTATTAATTTAATATGTTATAGTATAAATAATCTTCACACACATTTAATTATATTATGAATCTAGATGTAAGAACCACAAATATTGAGTGCCCTTTACAGGGTGTCATGTACCTACCACCCTATACTTGTAACACCTCAAGTACTATGAACATGACTACAATATAATAAAGAATAACAATAAGAATAGTTTTCGAGTAATATGCCTACGACATACGGACAGACGGACATAAGGACAGACGGACGTGACGAAACTATAAGGGTTCCGTTTTTGCCATTTTGGCTACGAAACCCTAAAAAGAGAATACTTACGAATATCGCCACTAAGAACGTACGCAGCTGCTGTAAGTACAGTGTATCTTAATAAACTCATAAACCTTTACTGCATGCATTATGATACATAAGAAATAGCATCATTTTATAACTCGAAAGAATACCATTCTGCGGTAGGTAGTACTTCTATCTACGTATACGTGCGGCTACGTAGTTTAACATAATTAGCTTAGTGTAAATAACATTGTTCACATTACAAATTGTCTTAAAAGATACGGCCAAATACCTCGCACTGTATTTCCATGAAACATGCGACCACATTTTATAAACGCTGGCAATTCACAACCTGTCTCCACTTATCTCACTGAACGTCTCTAATTTATTTTAACCCCGAGATTTGTAACAATGGCTCTGGTTTTCTAGTTATTTTCACAACTCGAATCCACTGTCTGGTGGTAGTGTAGAGTCGATATGTAGAGTCAGTATCTAGAGTCGATATGTAGAGTCGGTATGTAGAATTGGTATCTAGAGTCGATATGTAGAGTCGATATGTAGAGTCGATAAGTACAGTCGATATGTAGAGTCGGTATGTAGAGTCGGTATGTAGAGTCAATATGTAGAGTCGATAATTATATAAAAAAAGAAACTGACTGACTGACATATCACCGCACAGCCCAAACCGTTGGATCTAGAGATTCCAAATTTGGCACATGGGTTCCTTATAAGTTCGGGTGCACTAAGAAATGATTTTTAAAAATTCACCCCCTAAGCGGATGAAATGGGGGTCCAAAGTTTGTTTGCTGGTCGTTGATTACGAAAACAACAACGATTTTAAAATCCAACGTGGCGGACGTGAAATACCATCTCCCCTGTTGGAGTGCGATGGGGTTAAAATGTCTAAATATGGGTGTCGTTTTTATGGTTTTTTGGGAAGTTAATTACGAAAATGGCATCGATTTTGAAATTTAACATTGTGAACATGAAAATTCTTGAAAGTATTTGTACCAAATTGCAATTCAATTGGAACATACAGGTCAAACTGAGATGCAACTTTTTGTAGGTAAACGGTTAACATTATTTTTAGTACGCGGGCGAAGCCGCGGGCACAAGCTAGTCTGCTATAATTGTTACCTATTAAGTAAAGACACCACAAAAGACAAAAATGTGAATCAAAATCAGAACATCAGTAGCGTTGACTGAAAACGGCTCGGTTGTTTCAGATCTTCAGTAATCATATGTTGCGTCCATTAAACTCTGTTTGCATGTAAAGTTTGATAAATCTCTATAAGATGACAGCTGGCCGGCACCATATTTAAAACTTCTGGCCAATAAAGTGTGGTAGATGCAACCTGCCTTCAGCTATTTTTAACCGACTTCAAAAAAGGAGGTTTCTTTTTATTTTAATTTATTTGAAAGAATATAAATGCTCCTGAAATGGTCTCATTATCACCAATTCAGGATCTGATGATGAGATTCCAGGTAAATTGAAGGCAACCTTAAAATTTTACAGGCACGCGTTTAGTGAATTTCGTATTTTCTATTATAACTAGTGTATCCCTCGGAAATAGCAACTTAGCTGAAGTGGAACTGATGATGAAGACAACTGATGACTAATGGAACTCCTCAATGATCTTAGTACCTACGTCAAAGATTCTGATATGATTCCGTTGAAGAAGCAATTAATAAAGTACTAGTGATCAAGGTTATCTGGAGCCGTAGCAGGGTTGACCTTGCCACGCGATAGGTGATAGGATAGAGCGTGCGTCACTGGCTGACACCGTTCAATAGAACGAGACGACGCTCTTATCTTGTCACTTGTCACGTGATAAGGCTAACCATGCTACGGCTCCTGAGATCCTTGAGGAATCGATGGAACTCCTCAAATATTATCGGCCCACATGTAGCCATTTGGTTTTTTTTCTGTGTTAATCAACGCAATTGATGTCGGAAAGCAGTTCATGTGGTAAAGTGGAAAATAAATGTTCATTTAAGTTGCTTGGCTAAGTACCTACTGAATTGAAGTCGGTTAAAACTCTGTTAAAGTAAATTATTATCTCTTTGATGGTCGGTATTACAAGAGTTATGATATGCACGTCTGAATGTTAATTTATTCTCATCTCTGAATAAATGTAAAACTGCACGGTGGCACCGTGTTATCTTAATTGAAATCAGTTTCGGTGCATTATGCCCTGGATTAATTTATTTCTTTCACAGATATTTCGAATTTATTACTGGTTTCAAACCAGAAGGTACTTGGGACGCATTGAATAACAATTTACAACTTATGATACAAGCTAAAGTCTCTTTTATCTTTCTAATAAAAGGAGTTGTAAAGACTAGAGGTTTCTGCTTGTAATAGGTATATTAATTGATTCGCATTAAAGTCAAAGCAGATCGTACAGATTTGATTTTAGGGCGAGCTGATAGGTACCTACTTATTTATGCAAAATGTTGGTTTTTAAAGCGTTAAGCTGAAGCTAGAAGGTACTTAAATTATTAAATTTCTATTATTAGGGGCTCTATGAACTAGAACCCGCGAGCCTGTCTTTTTTTAAGTATACACACACACACACAAACATACTGTACTTGGATTTATAATACAATAAAAATAAAATTACATAGTTAATATGTTCAACACTCTAAATTAAAAAGTTTAGTTTAGTATAGCTTAAGTTATATTTGTACCTACCCTAATCTCTAAACCAGATAGTAGTTTATTATGGGTTAAAATTACCACTTCTTGTTTTTGCAAGAGCGGTGTCTCCTGACACAAGCAAAATTAATTGCTTAATAGGAGGCTCCAACCTTAGCTATTTGTAAAAATCCTTTTTATAACCAAATAAACTTTTTTCATTTTTAATTTTCATACATTTTTTGAATTTAGAAAAGTGAATCGACGAATAAATCCTATCCTACTAATCCTACTAATATTATAAATGCGAAAGTTTGGATGTTTGGATGATTAGATGTTTGGATATTTGCTACTTAATCACGCAAAAACGGCTAAACGGATTAAGATGAATTTTGGTATAATAGTGTATAGCCTGGATTAACATATAGAATACTTTTTATCCCGGGAATCATCCCCTAAAGGAGTGAAATGGGAGGCGAAAGTTTGTATGGAGCTACGATATAAACGAGTTCCACGCGGACGAAGTCGCGGGTAGAAGCTAGTTATATATAATTAACAAACCTGCTCACAAATTTTCACGAGAATCAGTTGAGAAATGCGACCTGTAGATATGAACAGCCGGACAGCGGAACGTTGGGACATCCGGACACGAACGAATGCTGGCCCAAACTGAAGCATACGGAAAATGACGGTATTTTACCACCATAAATTTTGATATTTATCGATATTTGTCCAAAAATGCCATTTCTGAAGTGTTGCATCTTGTTGTCTCGTACGCGGAAGAATAACTTCCTTTTGTTGCTAACTTCTTCCGGATTTATGTTTTATCGTATCAGCGGTGACAGTCGACTGCACAAGTTTTATGACACGTAAAATAGTAATTTTATGCTCGATCTGTATAATTTTCCCAACGGCCATTATTATTCACGAGCTAGAAGAGAAATTATTGCTCTATAAATTTGCCTCGCTAATCTTCCCCATTTTATTTACTGTAGCGATTATTCAATGGATTTTATTGCGAATTTCTGTGTGTACGTTGAATGTTTTAATTATAATATTTAACGAACAACAAAATGTATGGATGACCGAGCGAAGCGAGTGACGTTCTCCGTTTCAGCAAAATTCTTTCGCATGCCCGGATGTCCGGCTGTTCTCCTCCTCGTCGCATTTCTCAACTGTTTGTCGTAAAATTTTGTGAGCAAGTTATAATTACCTACGCTGATTTTTTTGTCGATACAGTTTTCCGAAATATTAAAAATAAATTTTGATGGAAAGACGGGCTTGCGACTTTTACAGCTCACAACTCACAAAATATTCATATTTCGTGTTGATACAATCAAAGTCAAAGTCAAAGTGATTTATTCTTCAATTTAGGCATATTACATGCACCTATGAATACTAATAATAAACTAAGTACCACCGGTTCGGAAAGTAAACCTCTGCCTCGAGAAGAACCGGCGTAAAAAACTCGGCGAGGTGTCATTTTTTCAATGATAAACAAGCTTCGACCTTCAGGGTCGATATAAGCTAATTTATTCTCGCGGCTCCACCTGATTTCTCAGTCAAACGCAACCGGAGCCCCGGGCAGCTAGCATTTCGCATCGAATGTGCACCTGTCAACTACTTTAATTACGTTACGTCTGCTATTCGTCGTAGGGCAGGCGTTTTGGACGTTGAAGGATAGGACTTCGCACATTATCCGGTACGTTGCCGAGCAATACGTACACCTAACGTAGCCACTACGCCTTTGTAATAAGATTCATTTAAAAGCACGGTTAATGAGGAAATAGGGAGGGAGCAAAGTAATCACTCCCTATTTGCGGATTCCCTTCGTATTTGTATTTGTCTGTTTTGAAAGCGCATTTGGGGAATTTGAGGATTTTTGTGTTGAAAATACACTCGTAATGTAATTATGAGCGTGAATTTCGTTGTTGAACGGTATGGGAGATATATTTTGTCTTTTGTACCCATAAGTACTTTTGAAATTTTACTAACCCAGAATAAAATAAATAAAAAACGTGAGGAAATGTTCACTGGAAAGCCGAGAGCGCAGTATACAAATTTGTTATATCAGCCAATTTGTAGATCTGATATCTACACGAAAAACGCATACAACATGTGTATAGTCCTATTTAACAAACTCCCAAATGAGTTGAGGACCTTGCATGCGAAAATTTTGAAGACAAAATTAACCAAATGACTACAAGATCATTGTTTCTATAATGTTAAGGACTACTTAGATTTTAATACACAGTAAATTGAATTTGACATCATTCATCATTACTTCCATCATGTTATAATAATTCTGAGCATAAATTAATATCTGTAACTATATTTTGCATGTTGACTTTAAGTTGACTGAATACTGATTCTGTAACGTATTCTAGCAAATAAATATTTCATTCATTCATTCATTTATTAAAGAGTACCTATAAATAATAATCACTAAAATATTTTATTTTATAGTTTGTATACATACCATTTTATGGTTATACCTGATATAGGTACCTATTCAAAATGTTATTAACTTTTCTTGCATTTTTGTAAAAAAGCAGTACCTATACGTAATAATGCTTCGGCGGGAGTGGTAATCCGTAGATAGGGATATATCGACCTCCTAGTATAGTATAGTATGACTAAAATATTTTATTTTATAGTTTGTATACATACCAATTTATGGTTATACCTGATTAGGTACCTATTTAAATTTTTTGGAAAAAAGCAGGACCTTAGACGTAATAATGCTTCGGCGGGATTGGTAATCCGTAGATAGGGATATATCTACCTCAATGCTTTTTCTCGGCATCTGCACACTTAACCATTTTTCCTATACGGTATAGTAGATGGGAATGGATTTCGGGCCAATATTCCCACACACGTGCAAGAATGAGATTCATGTCAATTAAAATTTCACCTTTTATGTATATATTTTTATTTCCTCGCATGATGCATTGTAAAATGTTATATGTGGCGTAATATTACTTTCCGTACTTGTATCATAAATAACTATTTATTGCACACCATGAAATAAATACAGGACATAAAAAACTAGAACACACAAACTTATACAAACCTAATAAAACCTTGCAATCGTGGTGCAAACAAGTGAGGAAAGTTATCTATATGCACGTGTGAACATTTACAATAAACGTCACGTGAGGAAATAAAAATAAATTGAAAATTTAATTATAAAAAGTGACATTTAATTATAAAAACACACATTCGCCCGAATTCCATTCCCGCACGGCTCTGCCCCACCGTGCGGGAATAGAGTACTTGTTTATGTTGACATATAAATATAAAGGCACACTTTCACAGCGCGTTGTAAAAACTACTTAAGTATTAGGTATAAACACCTCAATAGTACAGAAACAGTACAAAACGCAGCGAATTTTTACAATAAATAAACAGTAGGCGGGAAAGATATTCTAGTTTGAAGTCGGACGAATATATGGAAATTGCGAAAACACGACACTGTCCAAACCATAATCGTGAGGTATTTCTGAATACCGGCGCTAAGCGCATACGTCCGCCTATTAGTCATTCGGTGATCAGCAAAATCCCTGCCGCCTGAATGGACCCAAATTAATGCCAGTGTGCGCGCACCCTAACAAGCCCGAGTAAATTACTCCCTATTTTCAAATGGGCGTTCCTGCTTTGTTTATCCTAATGACTGTCACATTAAAGAAAATAATTTCCCTTTAAAGCTAAGTGCACATATACCTAGTCGTTTAGAGGTTTGCACGTGTGCCGCGAATTCAACAACCGTGTAATGACCCTTCACGTATTATAAGGTCTTTTTACCGCTTTTTGCGGAAGAAAATATTTTCTTTCACGTCCGCGCTCGAAACCTGGTTTTTAATCATCTATTTTTTAATTATTCAGTAATGTTGCTAGCTTAATTATGGCGGAAGATGTTTAAATGGTTACGTATTCTTCAATTCACTGTGGAGTCAAATACAACGAATTTATTGTTACACTTTAATTTTGCATTCTGAATACTCGTGCACAAAGAATGTTAACATAAAGCAACATTTGAGATTCCTCACAACCTCTCTATGGGTCTAGATGCCAACATGAAACTCTTTCACATTTCAGAACTACAGAGCGGAAATACACCAGCTTTATCTTATTCAATGTTGGAAAATGTATACGCGGGTTGCCACGAAAAGTCTCGTATGCTTAATTCCTCAAGTATGTACGTCGCTCCGAATATAAAAACGGTGAAGGATAAAAGTTTCCGTTTGAGGCCACAGCCAGCGTAATCCGACAGTTTCCCGATGTACACCCCTGTCTATGCCGAATAGTGGGAACAGGAGTGCTGTAGAGTAGACACTTTGTTCAGGGATTGGAACCGGTTTATTCAAAAGTCCCCGAAGTAGTCTAATATTTTGAATTATTTTAGGCTGTTAATTTAGGACTCTATTATTTAGGTAACATTTTCGTATTATTAGACAGCCTGATCAAAAATGATATTATAAACCAAAGAACGAAATTGAACGAAATAAAACCGGTATTTTTGTATGGTGAAAATACCGGTATCCGATCCCTGGTTTGTTCCATGTCAACATTTTGTTATAAAAGCACCTGCCTCGTTTTACTTGTTTTTGTTATAATGTTTTACTTGTGTAGAAAGATATATACATGCATAAAGCACATTTGTGCAGTAAGTAAATTAGTGGCCCAGTGAGTTTAAACCTCACAAGCCTCTTATTTTTTTTTTCAAAATGCTAATCATTCAAATCCATAACGCAATTCTCTGTTTCACCTGCAAATTTTTACGGCGGCGTAAAGGTGAGCTGAGAACGGAATTCCGAAACCTGGTCGTAATTTTGTAAGCTAAAATTGTACCTACCTATTATAACTACACAAACTTTTTGCAAGCGTAAAATTTTGCGCAATATAAGGCAGGCTCGCGAGTTCTACAGTTTTTAATCAGCAGTAGGTAAATTATTCACGAAAAGTGTCAAGGAATAATATGTTTGTATAAATTATTGTATCATATAACGACTCCACAGAACCGTTGCGCCGAAGAAAGACTTAAGGCGGGTGAACACTGAATTTTCTACTTTTGTAACAAATCCACGTCAGGCCACTGGCGATAATCCAAGAATTTGCGACCTACTCCGCATGCCCCATGCATATAATAATATATTATTTATACTTATCGGCAGGAAGGGTATCTTTTGGTAAAATAATCAGACTAATAGGCTACATTGTTAGCTTTGTGTGAGGTAAAAAAAATCATTTGTAACCTTACAGTTATACCACTTACCTATATCACATCCATCACATTAAAAAAAAAACATATTATTTTTAGGGTACGTTGCGAATACATTTTGAAATAGGTAAATGCCGATCTTAATTTAAAGTAAAATGCGTATGAAAGCGTATCGTATTTAAATAAAAAATAAAAAATAAAGAAACCAAGTTATATGAACACTTACTCACCTATGACCTATAATGATACTGCTTGGCCAATGCAACGTGGTAATGCCGCCGGTGTTTTTGGCACGTTTGGTCCAGGTGAGTATCTGAGTGGGGTGTGAACGTGAACAGTGTTAAAAATAGTTGAAGAAACCTGTGGTGGATTTATGATTTGTAAATGATTGACAATGCATGTTGCGGATTTTTGCTGTTTTTTTTTATAAAGGGTAATATATGAGTTTGCATGATAAATTGAATTGAAAATGAATAACAATGATACTGCTTTAACTCAAATAAATATGTCAAATAATTAAAAGGGGCAGGTACAATTAACAGCAAGGATGTATAGATTAGTCGCCTTATTACAAACAAATAAGGTGCTATAGTGTATACATATTTGTACTTAGAGCGTGCCTCAAATTACTAGCCCTCTCTTGACTTGACACGGCTACAACGGCTCTATAATTACGTATGTTTGCTCTCCCCGCCCTTGAAACTGAGCACGATATTATTCCAAACATTCATGTTTTACCCCCATTTATAAGTTAACAACACGATAGCGTTGTATTTCGACAATAATGCTACATAAATCAGTGCTTTTTGTGTCCACTGCCTTGTCCGGCGGAATAACAAAAGGATAACACGAAATGTGATTACTCAGCCACTGGGTAGTTGCGTTTGCATGCCATGGAGCTAGCGAACGGGGCTACAGTAGGTTCGGTATGTGATGTAAGTATTGGTTAATTTACGTTTATTTCGTATATTATGAAATCGCTCTTAGCCGGGCCGAATAAAAATCATTTTATTAAGAAGTGTGTAACTTTAAAAGCGAAGCTAGCGTCATCAGGGGGGTAATCACGTAATTTTCCGAACGCGCGTCGGGTAGATCCAACCAACTGTCATTTTTAGGGTTCCGTAGCCAAAATGGCAAAAACGGAACCCTTATAGTTTCGTCATGTCCGTCTGTCCGTCTGTCCGTCTGTCCGTCTGTCCGTATGTCACAGGCATTTTACTCGAAAACTATAAGGTGTATTTGAATAAAATTTTGAGGATAGGTGTATTTTGTTAGCCGCTACATAGTTTTGTAATTAAAATGACAAAAAAAAATTTTTTTAGGGGAGCACTCCATACATAAAACTAAAAGTCAAAATTTTTTTTTTCATTGTGACCCCCCGTGTGGCACCTCAATCGATAGGCCTTTCAAAATAAATATAAGGTTTCTTAGCATTTTTTTTGATTAAGTGAATAGGGTCGGAGATAATCGCCCCGAAAGTCACTAAAATTCTGTCCCCCCCCCTCTAATTTTTGAACGGTGTATTTTAAAAATATGGAAAAATTCATGGACATAGGGCTTATTAATTTCATTCACCGAAAATTGTTTTGAACAAGATCGGTTCAGAGGTTTTCGAGATATTGCTGAAAAACTGCCTTCCTCAAAGAAAAGGACGTAAGTGCCGTAAAATTTCTGTGACGATACGACCTTTTTAATAGGCGCGGAACCCTTCGTTTTGCGTGGTCCGACACGCACTTGGCCGGTTTTTTTTCCATATAAAAATTGAAATTTAGATCTACCTGACGCGCATGGCGTTACGTGATCGACCAACAGGACAACATGCAATGGAACGAAGCAAGGGCTTCGGAAAAGGTGACAGAATTAGAAATTCGGACATAAGAGTAAAAACAAAATTCACTGATATTTTAGAAAGAACAGACCAGCCATAAAATGGAAGTGGACTGGCCACATGATGCGCTCTAAAGATGAGAGGTGGAGTAAATAGTAACAAAATGGTATACCAGAGGTTCAATTAGAAGCAGAGGTAGACAGTATTGTAGATGGGAAGACGAAATAAAAATAACAGCGGGACCTTTTTGGAGAAGAGTCACTATGGACAGATTTCAGTGGACAGAGTTGGAGAAGGCCTTTGCCAAGAGGCAAACTGAGATAAGAGACATTTTATATAAGTTAAGAGACATTATTAAAGTAAAGTGAATAACAGATTGAACATGATTAACATATTTCTGAATTAGTGATTAGTACCTAATGAATTCGTTTTAAGTTGTTCCTTAGCGTAAAATCACAAACAGGAAAAATAATAGATTCTTATTCTGTGTACTCTTACTTAAGGAAAAAACCTATTTTTTCTTATAACTTTAATAGCTGCGTTATGAACCTGACGTTATATTTTGACCTGCGTAGATACCCATGTTTCATCGTATCAAATAATGTAATCGTACGTGTATTTATTTATTTAAACTTTATTGCACAAACAAAAAGTACAAAAGGCGGACTTAATGCCTTAAGGCATTCTCTACCAGGCAGGGCTAAACAAAAAAGCTTATAGGTGCAGGCGGTTGGCAAAAAAAAACATACAAAAGGATAGGTAGATCTAGCTAATGAAAATACATTTCCTAATATAATATATAAATGTAATATACATACATACATATTACTTTGCGTACCCAGTGCAAAAGATTACGCCGTTAAACTAACCGGAGATATCGTCGAGAAAATGCTTGCGCAACATGCGCTTGAAGGTGAGTTTTGCTTGTGCTTGTCTGATAGGAAGAGCATTCCAAAGCCGAATGGCCTGGACAGTGAAGGCATTACTCATAAAGCCAGTGCGATGAGAGAGGTCTACGAGCTTCATGCGTTTATCATATTTAGGATATGCGGTATAATTGTCTACCTTCATGGATTAATTTATTTTGTACTTGCGTCCCTGGCATAGTCAGGGGTAGCTGCATACTGGGCAAAACACCTCGGATCTGACCTGCTCGCATTTGACGAAATTTTATTAAATCTCCTGCTGTGTGTTTTGCTAACTGCCCCGCGGTATAGTGAATTACTGGACACGGTCGCAGTGCCCCGTTTTTTCAGGTGTGTCCCAACAAAAGTGGGCAAAAACCGTGCTCCGGCACGTTCGGACGAGCGATGCCGTTACCATTCGGACCTTGTTAACACACCATAACATGTTTGCCATGTAACATGTTCTTTTTGGAAATAAAGTGTTTCGGCTGACAGGGCGCGAAATATTTTGCAAACTGCTAGCCAAAGTGATGCGTGCAGGTCAGTTTACGCACGAAGAAATGCAGCGACGCCATGTTGATAAATAAATATTAAAATGCTTGTACTGGCGCAAAAATTGGACGATCATGGATGTAGAATTGTCGGTTGTTCAAATCCAGCGCACCTGTACCTGACATCGCTGAATAATTTGCTATACTACGACAGTGGGTGAAATTAAAAGTTACACATCCTTGCACCAGTTGATCGATTGCATAACGGTCCGCACGTAACGTCAAGTAGATCTAAACTATATTTTTTGTATGGGAACAACATAATGGAAACAGTTGATTTCCTTTTTACCTCTGGAAAGTTACGTTATTCATTTTCAAAGTTACCAGCATAATTGAAGATGTTTTAAGCAGTGTCTGTGTTATGGCCTACACACAGTCGACTTCAAAGATATTTAACCTGTTAACTGCTCTGAGTTCTGCTTTTCCTGCTACCCAAAGGTTGTCTGGAAGAGATTGCTCTTTAGCGATAAGACCGCCTGTTGTTGCCTAGTATTAATGTTTTATGTTTTGTTTATAGTTTTTTTCTCTCTGTGGTGCAAAATAAAGTATAATATTATTATTATTATCTCCGATTTAAATTCACGGGGCGAACCCCGGTCATATGGAAGGCGGGCTTCTTATTATTATTATGTTTACAATTTTGCATCTTATTATATCGTAATACGGTGAAAAATGTATGGGCAACACCTAAGACCGCACACTGACGTAAATGTTGTATACGGTGATTAAGGACGGACAGCAGCATGCTGGTGTCTCAGTTCACACAAGATAAATTCAACTACAACTTAGAAAAGTTGAAAAACCCCCGATTTTTTTCATTTCAAAGCTCAATATCTCAAAAACGGCTGAACCGATTTTGATGAAACATGGCTAAGAACACTCGAGTTAAAATTATCTATGATACAAAAAAACCGCATTCTAATCGGTCCATCTTTTTGGGAGCTACGACACCACAGACAGATACACAGATACACAGACACATTAAACTTATAACATCCCTCTCTTTGCGTCGGGGGTTAAAATCAATCAATCAAAATCAATTATTTATTCTGCAAACAAAGGCACTTTTACAAGTCAAACAGTAATCCATATGTATCCATGTCCGTCTGCCACCTCTTCACGCTTAAACCTCTAAACCGATTGAGATGAAATTTGCTATGGAGATAAGTTGAATCCCGGGGAAGGACATAGGATAGTTTTTATCCCGGAAATCATCCCCTAAGCGGCTGTAATAGAGTGAATTCACAAAGCATTGCTCGTAATATGTTACAAGAGTACTATGTAAATAAATAATGTTATAATATAACATTAATAGTTATTTACGATACAAGTGCAGAAAATAGGAAAAGCGCAACGAGTCGACACGAGGAAAATCGACACGAGCTGCGAATTACCTATTCGCACGTGTATCGTACAACGTTTTACAGTACATATGACTCTTTAAAGTTTCAACATATGCACGGAAAGTGCTCATTTTCGCACTCGTGCGGAAAAGTAACACCATGTGTTAATAGTTATTTACGATACAAGTGCAGAAAATAGGAAATTCGCAACGAGTGGCGATAAATTAAAACACGACCGAAGGGAGTGTTTTAAATCGACACGAGATGCGAATTACCTATTCGCACGTCTATCGTACAACGTTTTACAGTACATATGGCTCTTTAAAGTTTCAACATATGCACGGAAAGTGCTCGTTTCCGCACTAGTGCGGGAAAGTAACACCATGTGTACTTTAAATATAGTTATATTATTGTCTCAGGTTCAATGCCTTTAAAAATAGTTGTAAGTGTGGATGATAAATAAGTAAATGTTATCCCTTTCATATTGGTAGCAGCTTGACTGGAGTACCTTCGTACAGAAGACGGTAGCCGTAAGGACACTATTACTTGCACTGCAGGCGTGTAGTGATGTGTTCCTGGCGGCGAGGGAGCGCCCGAGCCTCGAGGATGTGCTGTAGGTTGGGAGTGAGGGACCTGTCTGACAAATACTTTCATTGTCGGCACAGCGATTCCTAAAATCATTTGGAATTTCACTCCAGCTCTGCTAGCATAACTTGACTCTCGACTCTACTCGCGCACGAGATAGACTTTCCGTCACATTCTGATTAATGCTGTCAAAAAGTGACAGATAGTCTATCACGCGCGCGAGTAGAGTAGAGAGTCAAGTTATGCTAGCAGCACGGCTATCACAAGACGGTGCGCGAGCTCTCTCGATTTTTCTCGCACTATCCGTCTCTCTTTTATTAGAAGACTCAGAAAGAGAGGTATAGTGCGAGAAAAATCGAGAAAGCTCGCGCGCCGTCTTGTGATAGCCGTGCTGGGCTGTAACAGTTCTGTCACTTGTTTTAAGCTCACTTCAACGCTCACCCACAAATATATTTTGACTAGTGTTGAAAATTTCGGAAAAAATCAAATGATTTTCTCGGGAATTTATGAAATTTTCGTTTCTTTCCGTTTTTTTGCGTTTTGTTCGGATTTTTAACGAAAAAAACCATTAAGCGTAATGACACAACTTTGACAACTGAACTGAACTGACACCGATGTCAATGGCAAAGTAAGTCTATAGTCATTCACCTATCCACCAGTATTAATAAAAATAACCGATTGAGACCTGTTTAAATCGTTTTTTTTCGGAAAAATTTTAGTGGAAAATTTCATTGTTTTTTTTTCCGTAAAAATCCGAAAAAAACGAGCCGTTTGGAAAGAAACGGGATATTTTCCTGAAATTTTCAACGCTAATCTTGACGCCGCGATTCGTAGTAACTAAGCGTAGGTAGAGGTCTAGTTTCGTTAGGCGTGAGGGGTGGGGTGAGACGCATATGCGCCTAAAGAATAACAACCCTGCACTGCTATTCTGTAACTTGTTTTAAACTTACCTCACCGTTCACCCACAAATATATCTTGACGCCGCGATTCGTAGTAACTAAGCGTAATCAGCGAGTCGATCACGTAACGCATTGTACGCGCGTCAGGTAGGTCTAAATGTCACTTTTTATATGGAAAAATGACAGATCTACCTAACGCGTTCAAAACGTTACGTGACTACCCCCCTGAGGTCTAGTTTTGTTGAGCGTGACGGAGGTGAGGCACATTAGTGCGTTCCGAATAACAGCCATGGAGTTGCAGGCGACCATAGACTACGGTGACCGGCACACGAGTTGCATCATCATCAAAATATGTACTGTTTTAAAATAAATGATCGGCATCTGGATTAGAAGTGTGCGCCGATGGCAAAATCATCGGCGGCGGCGTCCGATGGGATTTTGATCGGCGGCGGCGGCGTGATCGGCGTGAAATCGGCGTGGTGCTTTTTTTTCGGTATATGGTAAAATAACCATAAAGCGTAAATTCTCATTGTAAAATAAATTAGTTTTAACATTTTCTGAAATATAATTGCACCGAAAAAAAAAAAGATATATCAATTAGGAATCTTGAGATTTCTTCTTCTTTGTCGGTTCCTCAAGAATGAGGGTCGTGAATACCAAGAGCGCAGTTCTTAAAAAAACATTATCCAAACCCTTCTACTTTGGGCTAGTCGTATTACGCCTTGGATATTGACGCCCGTGGCATCTTGGATTCCATCAATCTATCGTATGGGTGCTCTGTCTCTACTCTTTTCCTTCAAAGCAGCAAACCATTATCATCTTCTCCAAGCTGGACTAGTCTTGGCCGGCCACGTGCCCAAATAATGTCATCATTATCTGAAAGCATGCAGTTGAAAGTCGGATGTTGATACAGAGCTCCTTGAGTACTCCACATTAGTGCGCCATTGTATAACTACATGAGATGACCAACATTCTACGCAAGCGCCACATTTCAAATTGCTTGCTCGCTTGAGAGCAAAAATATATATTTTTGCTCTCAAGCGTGGCTTCCAAGTCCATGTTTCAGAGGCATAAAGAAAAATGGAGAAGATAAAGGTGCGCATAAGTCTGACTGGTGTTGCGGTAGATGTTCCTGTTCCGCCATATATTTTCTAAGCGCTTTACTGCTGTTCAGGCAATTTTCGATCTTTGATAACCTCTTTCATACAGTGTCTGATATGTGAGCCTAAAGTAGACAACGTTTTCTACTAAGTTCAGGTCATCTGCATCAACCCAGCTAAGAACATTAGCTTCGTTTTTTCCCGATTGCGTGGAGGCCGTACTGTACACTGATCAATTCGACTTTCTTTAGAAGTGTAGCTAGCTAGTTCAGTCTCATATGCAACTATGTATTAGGGTCATGTCATCAGTGATTTACAAATTGTTATTCACCAACTCGTATGCCGCCCTGCCAGCTCTCAAGCACTCTGCGCAGTGCGCGCATTATGTGTTCGCTGACCTAGACGAATAATTGCCGGGACAGTATGCAACCCTGCCTCGATTGGTCTTAAAGTATTTGGACTCCATTTATTCCAGACAGACACGAGATTTGCCGTCCATGTATAGGTTTTTCACCAAAAAAGACTGATGTTCAGGTATAATAAGAGAGATAAGTAGTTCGATAGTGTCACATTTACGGGTAGAGCATTTCTTATGTAGTGGGACATCCATGGAATCTGCCCTTTGTGGTATACCCAGGCCCGACCAGAGGTATTAGGAAACAGATTTCTTCATGGAATGAGTTAAAAAAACTTTTAATTACTGGAATATGCCCCAGTTGATTATGATTATAGATATCGTTCCTCTAATCCTTGAGCACAAAAAAAACGAAAGTCGCAAACTTTTTAATTCTATTTGATCCAATTTTACAGGAGACACAAAAAAACCTATTTAATTTACATCAAGGTTACATCACAATAAAAGTAATGAAATACGTAAAGATTTGCAGCAGTAGTACTTATAAATATCATTACAAGATTGTTTTTTTATGCTTTTATTTTTTTAATACATTACTTGTTCTTGGGTCTCTATTGGTTCCCATAAAATTTAAGTTCCGATTTTTTCAGTCCATACCGTTACCCAACATAATTGTTATAAGTCATATTGTCGAAAGTCATAATATTATACAATATAAATTGGAGTTCCGATTTTTGCAAGTCATCATTATTGTTAGTCATAAAATTGGTTAGTCATAACATTCAATGTCCAGATGGTATGCCATTTCATATTATTGAAGGCAATAAACTTGCTTATTATAATTGTTGTAAAGTCTTTTTTCGCAGGTCATAATGATGGATAGTCACGTGGTTAGTTAGTCATAACATTTAATGTGAGGGTCGTGTCAGACTTCATAATATTACAGTCAATAAAAACACTCGCAATAATTATAATAAGGTATAAAATTCTTGTTCTAAATAAATTGTTGTTCTTGAACTAAAGAACCTATCCAAGTGGTTGTACGAGTCAGTATAGATTTTTTAAAAATATTAATCCATAAATATTGCAATGACATACGATTTATATCCCAATTTAAGTAGTGCGTAGGATAAAAATTACAATGATTGTGTTGCAAAATTAGAATATTTTTTTACAAACAAGTGCTTCCGCTCTTTTATAAAAAAAATAACCTCGAAGACGAAAGCGGGAGCACAGCTCCCGCTTCCGTCTTCTAACCTATCCGCGATCCGAGTCGGTTTTGCCACTAAGTCCCTGTACCTGTTGCTCTTTGAAAAACTTGAACTTTATACACCACTATCTTGGCATTGGTTGATCTCAGAGAAAAGTTTATTTGATGTTTTATGCTTATTTTGATAGGTTCTACATTTTGATAGGTTTGATAGTAGTTTTATTATGTCTAGAAATGTTTCTGAGTAATTATCTATATACCTATGGATGTTATAGATTTGGTTTCTTAGACATAATTAACTTTAGGCATTAATACGATATGAATAACAACCATTAGTACGTTGAAATAAATGCCTTCCAACATTTCTGAATAATTATCTATAGACCTTTAAACATTATAGTCATCAATTTTATGACTTTTGAGATTATAGGATTTAATATTATAGGTCATTGATATTAGAACTAGTAAGCGTTATACTTAACAAAAATTATGACTACTGATATGTATGTCTATAAATTTTATGGATATCAACTTCTGACCATCGAAATTCGGAACAACAAAATTATGGGAAACAAAGGGCACCCCTTGTTCTTATTTTCTACCTTTTTCATGACGTTGACGTCTCTAATGACATGTTGTATAACAGTGCCAAATATGATGAATTAAGAGGTTTGTGACTTCAGTTCAGTTGACGATATCTGCCATGGCGTGTATGTTCGCAAGAATTTTATAATCATGCATGTATACATCAACTGCAGAATTGCCGATTTATATTTTATTGCGAAGCGAATTAAAGCAAACTCTTTAATATAGAAAATTAGAGAGTTGACATTTGCTGTAAAGACCCTTCATTAGGCATTGAAATTAAAATTACTTAAATAATTTGCATTGAATAATTAACACTGTTCCGAAAAAAACGCAATTATGCCACGCCGATTTCACGCCGGTCAAATTCATCGGCGGCGGCGGCGTGGAAAAATCATCGGCGGCGGCGGCGCGGCGGCGCGGCGCACACGTCTAAATTCTGGATACGCAGATTCTACGTCCCTGGCGTTGGAAACGTTAATAGAAAAAATGTTCAAAAATAAACTTAAAAGGCAAAAATCGCTGCGCAAAAGCTAGTGCTCCGTATTTCTGCAAGGATATCCACACAAGTTACTGTCGGGATAGGGGCGGCCCTAAATTGCTTTGCCAACAAATCTTCGGGTCTGCGATAGCGCGCTTTATTTGGGTCAGGTTCGGAGTAAAGTACGCCCTCCTCGATAAGTGTCACTTCTAGAGGTACGAGGACTACGAGGAGTTTGTGTTTTAGCACTAACAATGATTTAGGCACTTTGCTGGATATCAGTAAATGTTTTCATGAAGGTGGGTATAACGCTTGCAAAAAATTGGAGTAGATTTAAAAATGCATACAATTTACGTAGTGGTAGCATGGACTAGCCAATTTCAATTAATTATATTTCAGTATTTTGCACTAGCGTCCGCCCGCAACTTCGCTTGTGTGGAACCGGGATAAAAACTATATTATAGCCTATTAAATAATATCAATTAGAATTTTGGTCAAGTGCGAGTAGGATTTTAGTTTTCCCATACATTTTGAGACCCAGCGCCTGATGAAGGCAACGAGCAAACATATTTGGTCTCTATACAAAGTTTCATCCCCTTTTTCATCCCAAAAAGGGATGAAATTTTACATAAATTATAGCTATTCTGATATATAAGGTATATAACTGGAAAATTTCATATAAGTTCGTTCAGTAGTTTTTGAGATTAAGTGGAAAATACATCCATCCATAAATCCAAACTTTCACGTAGTAGGATATACAGGGTGGAAAGTTAAAACGGGGCAGTAAGGGCACCTACTAGATCCCTTGCCGCCACGCAAAAATGGCATTAGGATTTCATTCCTAACTTTTTAAGTGATGGCAATCTACATTCACAGATTTTTGAAAAAAAGTACAGTCAGCGAGAAAATCATCAATTTTGACGATATTTTTTTTAATGCCATTCGATCCCATTTCTATTAAGGATCAAAATACTCTTTGGGACCGACTAAGGTTTGACTACTAGAACGCCCAGAAATCAAAGAAAACTTTTTCCATACAGTGAGTATGGGAATCCCAAAGCTAATTTTGCTCATGTAGTTTTTTATGCCAATTCTGGTTTTATTTAATGACGGCCAGCTTTATTCTGTAAAAAGTTTGTAAAAAGAATACTAACATCCGTATTCAGAAATTCTGTTCGAAACTTAAAATTTACTAAGGCAAGGGTTTTACAGCACCTGTCCGCTCGTGAGTACTGTACACATAGTAACGTTTCTGAATACGGGAATGCGTTTGTTTTTTTTTAACAATGGAATGAATTCTCTCATTTCTAATCTAAATGAAATTCTCCGTCTCCATACAATTTGATGATCGTCTAACTAAAGGACTACTTGCACTTTGGGATTCCCATTGTATTGAAAAAGTTTTCTTTGATTTCTGGGCGTTCTAGTTGTCAAACCTTAGTCGGTCCCAAAGAGTATTTTGATCCTTAATAGGAATGGGATCGAATGGCATTAAAAAAAATATCGTCAAAATTGATGATTTTCTCGCTGACTGTACTTTTTTTCAAAAATCTGTGAATGTAGATTGCCATCACTTAAAAAGTTAGGAATGAAATCCTAATGCCATTTTTGCGTGGCGGCAAGGGATCTAGTAGCTGCCCTTACTGCCCCGTTTTAACTTTCCACCCTGTATATCTAAAGTTAATGTAGTCACATTTTTCAAGAGCGTTCGAGCGAATATAACAGCTGCTGGTCGATCACGTAACGCATTGTACGCGCATCAGGTAGATCTAAATGACACTTTTTATATGGAAAAATTACAGTTATATTGTCCTAACGCGCGTTTGAAACATTATAACGTGATTACCCCTCTGATATGTCTAACGCGGCGCGGGGTCTAATGGTTATGTACGGAATAACCCTGCTGATTTACCACTGATTTGATCAGCTGGTCAGGTAAGGCAGTAAAAGGGTGGATGTGAAAATACCTAATTGAATTGTTTCATGAAATAGATTGTTGTGTCTGATCAGCCGGTCGATTTTATAACGCTTTGTACATACGTACGAGGACGATGTAGAGATCTAAATGTAATTTCATGATTTGTCATACTGCACGCTCGAAACGTCACTTAATTATGCATCAGGTTCTTCAGAGACGTGATAAAATTGTCCATAAATGATTTATTTGATTTGTGCTATGAGAATTCCGGCTTTGTATATCACCACTGTCATCATATATTTTACATATCAAGAATTCAGACGTAAGTAGTTATAATTAGTGCTTTGGATAAGTATATAATTTGATTTCGAAACTGTATTTTTTTAAATTGTGATAAATATTTTTGAACTGTTTCAATAAACTAGGAAGTACTGGATGAATGTGCCCCGTGAATGCGGCGAGGGGAGTGTTGTACGAGCCTTTAATTTTGACAAATGTTCATACTTCGGTCTTTAGCTACAGGCCAGGAACAAAACGTCCAAGAGTCGAAACAAAATTAAAGACTTTTTTAATACCTAACTTGAAATATAATAATTAATGTGTAATATTACGAACATGCTCATTTCATTGACTTACTAATTATTCTGAAAACATGTTAAATTTACAGTTGCCACTTTGATTAGGTATTTGAAAAAAAGATGTAGAATGTCATGTCACTGATTTCTTTTTATACCTGTCTCTAAACGTAAAAATACTATACGATGTCATTCGAGCAGCCAGAAGACGCATCAAAACTGGAGACGCCAATCCGTAATGACGCCATTCCGTAATGACAACCTCAACAAAACTGGAGACGCCATTCCGTAATGACAACCTCAACAAAACTGGAGACGCCATTCCGTAATGACAACCTCAACAAAACTGGAGACGCCATTCCGTAATGACAACCTCAACAAAACTGGAGACGCCATTCCGTAATGACAACCTCAACAAAACTGGAGACGCGATTCCGTAATGACAACCTCAACAAAACTGGAGACGCCATTCCGTAATGACAACCTCAACAAAACTGGAGACGCCGTTCCGTAATGACAACCTCAACAAAACTGGAGACGCCATTCCGTAATGACAACCTCAACAAAACTGGAGACGCGATTCCGTAATGACAACCTCAACAAAACTAGAGACGCCATTCCGTAATGACAACCTCAACAAAACTAGAGACGCCATTCCGTAATGACAACCTCAACAAAACTAGAGACGCCGTTCCGTAATAACAACCTCAACAAAACTGGAGACGCCATTCCGTAATGACAACCTCAACAAAACTGGAGACGCCATTCCGTAATGACAACCTCAACAAAACTGGAGACGCCATTCCGTATTGACAACCTCAACAAAACTGGAGACGCCATTCCGTAATGACAACCTCAACAAAACTGGAGACGCGATTCCGTAATGACAACCTCAACAAAACTAGAGACGCCATTCCGTAATGACAACCTCAACAAAACTAGAGACGCCATTCCGTAATGACAACCTCAACAAAACTAGAGACGCCATTCCGTAATGACAACCTCAACAAAACTAGAGACGCCATTCCGTAATGACAACCTCAACAAAACTAGAGATGTCATTCCATAAAGACGACATCACAGTGAATCGGCTGTCTTATTTTGATGTGGTGAGAAGTGAAAATAAATGTAACTTCAGGTAGCAAAGCATTTCATTTTCACAATGACAAACAACAAGCAGATTGAACTCGGGTCATTATCTATCACCTAAAGAGTCCCCAGCACAGTCGATTCAAGTCAACTCCCCATACAAAGTGTTTTGGTTCTCATTTTAAAACGACATACTGAAACTAGTTTCCGACCTAGATATGGGGGATCCCATAGTGTATACAAAGATTCGTGTTATTCTAGGATGTCGTTTTAAAATGAGAACCAAACTACGTTTGTATGGAGAGTCGAGCGTCCTGGCGACCCTTACTAAAATGTTGAGTCATTAAAAATAATGGTTGTCTGTAAAGTCAAATACGGACGATAATTTTACGTGATACGTCATAAGAGAACATCGATGAAAAATTTCATAACACGTATTTAGTCATTTATCGCTAGGAATACTCCTGAGAAGTTTCGAATAAAATAGTCGATCTAATCTCCTTTCCCCATACAAACTTTGGACCCCCTTAGAGGACGAATTTTGAAAAATCCTTTCTTAGTGCACCCCTAGACCTTATAAGGAACCTATTGTCAAATTTGGAATCTCTAGAACCAGCGGTTTGGGCTGTGCGTTGATATGTCAGTCAACGGAACGGGACATTGAGTCACACCTTTTCGTGCGTGCAGCCGGCGTTTATCGATTTATAAGACGTTATCACGTCAAAAGTATATATCTATCACAAGAAGTAATACATATTATATTATTCTCCAGGTGAACCTGACCCTAAAATGCTATAATGTACTTATTTTATTAAATACCTATCATATATTGCATTTATCCGTATTAAATTATCATAAATTGTGCCCACGTCTTTTGTAAACGAAGACTACTTCAATTATTCCATGATCCAAATCGGCAGCGGGAGATATGGCGAAGTTGAACTAAAAGTTAAGATTTAAATTGGGCTGTGGCCCGCTTGGGGGAGCCCTCAATTTGAGGGCTGTAAATCAGAGTAATACGTTCCTAGTCAATTAAACTGGTTCCGTTTGAACTTGCTGTTGAATTTGTCATAAAATGATGTTAAACAATATCATTATTTCTTTTTTGCCGAAGGTCCTGGGTTCAAATACCGGTAAAGGCAAATATATGCGTGATAAGCATGAATATTTGTTTCCGAGTCTTGGATGTTTTCTATTTATTTAAGTAGGTATTTATATCTGTTAAATATGTCTTCGTCTAGTACCCATAACACAAGCATTATTGAGCTTAGTTACTATCGATTTTGAAAGATTGTCCCTTTATATTTTGTTTATTTATTTATTTTTAGGACTTATTCATACTTACAACTTAACCTTTGTTACTTAAACATGTTTCGTGTCTTTCTTACACATATGAATATCGATAAAATGGGTTTGGAGGACTTTTATCACATTTTACACTCACATACTTGTTGGTAAGACCGAATGCTTTCCGTCCGATATTTAAACGCGATCATGCCAGCTAGGCTATTTCTTACATCATAAATTACATTTACTCTAACATCTTATCTTATCTTATCTTATCTAGTTGAGGGCCCTTTTGGATACACTTCGACCCAGTGGAATCTTTTGTGCATTTGCCCTTCCATTTATAGCTACTCCCAAGCTCGCTCCATCATTTCCACAAAGCGGATGATGCAGCTTTGTGGGAGCACCTTGAATTCCTTTGGTTGCGGGTAGCCGTTACCAAAGTGATGCATTCTTTGTCTGGCAAGGGCATGACATTCACGCAGTTTTCCATTAGTCTCATCCTCCTCGCCACACATTCTACAGTCTGTACTGTTCGATAGTCCCATCTTGGCCAAGAGATCCTTGACGCCGAAGTGACTTGTGAACACCCCACATATAATCCTGACACTCTAACATCATAAATGACATTTACTCTAACATCATAAATGACATAACGTACGAAACGTTACGCAATGGACCAGCAGAACAACTTGTTAGCAAATTATTATTTTTCACATAATGTTATTCAAACTAGCCACGTTTAAAATAGATACAACTTAAATAAGTGTGCATAAATTGACCTGGAAGATGCGATTATATTGCTAAATACAAACGTGCACAAAGCTACGGATGAAGTTAATAAATAAAAGGCTTTTAAAGATAACAAAAGCCCTGTAAGAATCACGTCAAAAAGATTACTAAGTAAAAAGTATTGTCATTTATTAATACATGAAGCGGAGAGCTGGGCTGTTATTCGCTACGCGCAAATGCGGCTCACCCCGCCGGTCACCCGTTACAAAACTAGACCTCTACCTACGCTTAGTTACTACGCATCGCGGTGTCAAGATATATATGTGGGTGAGCGTTGAGGTGAGCTTAAACAAGTTACAGAATAGGGGGGCTGGTAAGATTGCCCCAGTTTGCCGGGCGCAGTACTCATCTTGCAATCGCTGTTGCATTTTATTACTTTTCCATTTCCACTGGGGTTTCAATTTCCTTTCTCATAATTAATAGCCTTTCCACGGTGTACTGGCGTTTTCTATTACCGCACTGCTGTTATAAAAGGGCTTATCGGAGTAAATAACTCGAGTGCTTTACGTCTTTGTGTTTGAGTGTATAATTCCCGTGCCGCAGAAACTTTGCCGTGCAATTTGCGTTCCATCCTCTGACTTATTACCTTTGGTATTATTTTTCATGCGGTACTTTAGTTTTGAAATCGATTAGCAGTCGAAATGACACGGTTTGATAACCATTTTAGTGTAGGTACCGTACCGAAATTGGTCCAGCGGAACACTTATGCGATCACTCGTTTTGCCCGTTTGTCAGAAGAAGTTCTTTATTGTCACGAATGCGGTAATGGTTGACGTTTGTATGCATTATGACGACTTTAGCCCCTCAAAATATTGTTTCATTGGCTCGCTGATTTATCTCGATTTATGGTTTGCGCCGCGCATGGACCATTTGCGTAATTTTATAAAAAAAATCTAAAAAACTAATATTTAACTCAATATAAGAAAAAAGAAAAGAAAAGAAAAGAAGACAATCAAACATTCTGATTTTAGATTGAATAAAATAACTACTAATCTGTTTTTAGAAAATATCAGTCTCATTTAAAATTGAAAACAGCCTCATTTCAAAATGTTTGAAACCAATACAAAAACAAATTAATTTAATTAAATAATTATGTACGCCTTGTTTTTTGCGTTTGATGCTACATCGTTTTGTACAGTTACGAACTACAATTTGGGATCCATTTCCTTGCAATGTTGTTATAACATTCACAATGCAATAAGGTCGAAAACTTCAGTTCAATATTAGTGTTAAAGTGTCAAGATAAGACAATTAAATGTCTTCTTGAAGGGCTCTTGAATTGATAACCTCTTTGCCAAAAGCTATCATAACGGTTTTCTAATTACGAACATGTTACAAACTTACAGTCTCGTCTGATTGAAAACTGTAATTTTCACGAAATATAATTTGCAAATAACAAATATGGCTAGAGTCTTAGGGCCAAAAAAACGAGTGACAATTAGTCAGCAAAAATCGGAAATGATCGTTTGACTCGTTTCGCCTGGTTGACGTTACTGAGCGGTTGTCCCTAGACACGTATAATATGGATATATAAACATAAGTTGTCTATGGCAAACTTTATGACACTCCATTAAAATATTAGCTCTAAATGTAGGTATTCAGTTTATTATACGATATTCAACCTTAGGAGGATTGAAAATTAAATTTCGTGACGGTACCTCTAAACTAATTGCATTGGTAACATGCGTCTAACGCAACTGTTGCCGAATAACAACCGCGCATTGGGCTGTTATTCACTATACGCGCTCATGCACCTCACCCCACGCGTCACGCCTAACGAAACTAGACCTCTACCTACGCTTATTAGTACGAATCGCGGTGTCATGATATATTTGTGGGCGAGCGTTGAGGTGAGCTAAAAACAAGTTACAGAATAGGGGGGCCTGTTACTAGTGCCTCAGCTGCTTGATTTTGTTCTAATACGTTCAAAAGTATGCCTTCTTATCCTCCAATAAAAAAAACCTAATCTCATTTCGGGTAACGGCATAAGAAAGACAATGAAATTTCACAGAAGGTACACTTATTTGAAAATTTATGGCTCGTAAACATGTCGTCACTTTACGGTCGTGACGCAAAACATGGAATACTTTATACATTTTTTACGACCACCTTAGTCGTCATTGCAAATGCCTTATATAAGAAAATTACAATATGCACGTGGACGCCGGAAGGTTTTCTTTATTAAGAGTTCCGTGGGAGCGTGGTAAGCGTAGCTAATATAGGGTGAGAGGAAGCGGTGGATATGAGCGAGTGAAAGACGAGGTGACGTGGAAATGTGCGGAGAATTCTATTTCCTACCTTGGGCATCCTGCTACCTACTGAATTTGCAGCTCGATTACAAGATTCCATGGAAATAATTTCTGCCGTCATCGGCTTTGTTTTGTACTGGCTCGACTTGCATATGAGATGAAGGATGGATATGTCCAATACAAGACTTGTAGCTCTTGTAGGATTGAGTACATGCACTCCCTTTCCCCAGCGTTAGAATATTCTACAGGTATCGATTAGTATAGATCGTGTTCGTTAAACAATAGAAGTTAGTTTTTGAATTTTTAATTATTTAGTCTTGGCAGGATTTTTTTTGCCAGCCCATCGTCGACATATTTTGTCTTTTTATCTTTTATTATCTTCGTAACTCCATTCTAAACATAAACGAGGTTTCAGGTAATAACTAAAGCGTCTATCGACACTCGTTTTAAAATTAATGAATGCTTCCTGAATAGCGCGGGATGCGCGGAAGCGGGGTGGTACGTAAAATACTGAGAGTAGATATACCAACAAGTAGCTACGGAAATCTGGACGACAATAAAATTGTAAAGAACAAAATACCTCATACCGATTCCGCTCCACCAAACGTGGAAGTGGCTTTAGTCATGCAAAATTAGTGTACTACGTAGAACCGTGGTCGTATTTTTGCCGTGTTTAAATTATCCCACGGTGACTATCAACTATGCATAGTAGGTAGTTAATCTGTTGGGAATTCAGCGTGGCAACGCTGCCAGTGTCATGAGAACGTTTGAGCCTGCGACAATCCGACCTTTTAACTAGGCATAATTGGTGTTTAGGTTGGATTTCATCATTGGGTCGGGTCGTATGTGACGAAACCTGAGGGGTGATCACGTAACTTTTCGAACACACGTTAAGACTACTCAGCTGTCATTTTCCCATACAAAAAGTGACATTTGGATCTACCTAAATAAATAAATAATAAATAAATATTAGGGGACATTCTTACACAAATCGAACTAGGCCTATAGTAAGCTCAATAAGGCTTGTGTTATAGGTACTAGACGACGATATATATAATAGATATAAATACTTAAAGACATAGGAAACATCCAAGACTTTATATATTTGCCCTTACCGGGATTCGAACCCAGGACCTTCAGCTAGGCTAGGCTAACCGGTCGTCAAAAAAAACCTAAGATACGTACAATGCGTTACGTGAGCGACCAGTGGTAATCATGTCATAATAGATTATTTGTATAATTAACGTAATTATGGATATTTAATCTAAACGCACATGGCATGTGGATGGCACGGAGGTTGACGCATATATAGCATAAGTACCTACCATGCGTGGGCAAAGGCATAATATGCTGTCACAGCAGTTTGGAGGTCTGTAGTATTTCCTGAGTATTTTTGGAGGTCCGTGGTAGGTATGTGAAGTCCCCAATCCGCACTGGGCCAGCGTAGGGACTACTGCCCGTTCCCTCTGATGAGAGGAGCCCTGTGTCCAGCATTACGTATATACAGAGTGTTTTTTTAAATGGGACAGTATGGGGAAATCCGAATCTAAAGGAGATAGAGGAAAAGTGTCCAAGGAGACATTAGGTGTTTTTTTATGTAAACAAATTTGGCTCATTAAAATTTTTGGTCAAGCGTGAGTTGTTCTTAAAAAATGATAAAGTTGGTCAATTTTTTTTTGACGCGGGTCGACTCTGTTTCATGTAAGGATTATTTCATTGTATGGAAAGAAAAAAATCTGAACAGCAGAAGTTGGTCAAATTTAATGAAAACTAATCTTCATACAATTGCAGTATTCGCCTTTTAATATTGTTACAAGTGCCTAGGCGTATAAAAAAATATTTAAAATGATTCCATTTTTAAATTTCGATAATCCATAAGAGCTCCAGATGATTCAAGAGAAGAACATTTTTTTAAATCTTCGTAAACAGCATGGCACGCGATAGTCTTGAAATTATAAAAAAAAAGAATTCAAATTTGGAACGAGTGGCCCCCACGATCGCACGACTTAACGCCATTAGATTTTTTCTTATGGGGTTACCTTAAGGGTCGAATTTATGAATCCCGATACAACTCCGTACAAGAATTAAAAGATGCTGTTTACAACACTTTAAACACAATTCACCATAAGTCTCTGTTGAATGCAACTAGAAGTGTCTTGAAGCGTGCTCGTACCTGCATAAGTATATCCATCTCTTTTTGTGGCCGGTATGGTCGGACTGGAGACTCTCCATTTCAGACGTAAATTGCACCTCGCAGTCCACTATAGTCTTTTACTTAGGGGGCAAATCGACAATCCAGTGGCATTGGAAGGCATCCGTCTATTCGTCCCAGAGCAGTATGTACGCGCGGGGCGCCGCCGCCGCCCGCTGTTCGCCGCGCCGGCGGCGGCGGGGCCGCGCACGCGTCGCGCGAGTAACGCGCCCGGCGTTCGTGCGTCCGCGCTGCTCAATGAGCTTGTGCTGAGGCAGGATGCCGACGTGTTTGCAGATAATTGGCAGAGCCTACTTACCAAAATAAGTGCTTTGTGTGATATGTATTGTTAGTGCTATTTTTTATGTGTTTGTATATGTTTAAGTCCTAACATTATAGGCTCTTTGGTCTTACTGTAAGCCTATTATGTAAATTATTGAATAAATAAATAAATAAATAAATAAGACAAGACGGCGGCCACATCGAACATTTACTCAAGTAATAAACCAACTGTATGAAGATTAGTTTTCATTAAATTTGACCAACTTCTGCTGTTCAGATTTTTTTCTTTCCATACAATGAAATAATCCTTACATGAAACAGAGTCGACCCGCGTCAAAAAAAAAATTGACCAACTTTATCATTTTTTAAGAACAACTCACGCTTGACCAAAAATTTTAATGAGCCAAATTTGTTTACATAAAAAAACACCTAATGTCTCCTTGGACACTTTTCCTCTATCTCCTTTAGATTCGGATTTCCCCATACTGTCCCATTAAAAAAAAACACTCTGTATACAGGGTGAAATAGGGGTCGTGGAGAAAGAAGACCAAAAGCGAATAAGATGGTCATACTGAACAACTTTTCCCATGGGACCAACCACGAAATCGCAAAAAAATAAGAGCCAATTAAGAGTTAACTGTGAGTTAACTGTGAGTTAATTGAGAGTTAATGTATGGAACAGCTGATTTTTTTTGCGATTTCGGGCTCGGTCCCATGGGAAAAGTAGTTCAGTATGACCATCTTATTCTCTTTTGGTCTTCTTGCTCCACGACCCCGATTTCACCCTGTATATGCTGGGCTGACGATGGTGATAAATATCCTGTTTCCATTTCTGGGTTTCAAACTATCTGCATACCAAATATCACAATCATTTCAACGGTTAAGCGTAAAAAGGACAGACTGTTACTTTCGCCTTTATAAAATAAGCATGGATGTGTAGTTCAGCTATGCCGAAGGCGGCATTCGCTACGGAATGTGATCGCTTTTCATATCAACGCGCTGGCGCGGATGTTCTCACACACCACCGCCCCCGACTGCCGGCAGGTATTTTAGGGATCCGTTCTTGGAATAGAATAACGAAAACCCTTATACAGCCTTGGGCAAATGTATTCAACACCCCAATTTTTCCTTTGTAACTCATTATATAAAGTATTATTTACAATTTGAAACACGAAGACGTAGAATA
The DNA here is from genome assembly GCA_932294315.1 of Epinotia nisella. Classification (NCBI taxonomy): domain Eukaryota; kingdom Metazoa; phylum Arthropoda; class Insecta; order Lepidoptera; family Tortricidae; genus Epinotia; species Epinotia nisella. The sequence continues at coordinate 13,839,398 of OW028687.1, read as the reverse complement.
TAATAAGTGTTTGAACATGTGTACATAAATCATTAAAAGATATCCTTTTGAAATAGCTATTTGCGTGTGAAAACTGAAGCTAGAAAAAGTCTGGTTTTACAATAAAGGATTAATTGTAATTTTTTCACGGAATTTCCCGTCATCATCGTCATATCAGCCGAAAGACGTCCACTGCTGGACATAGGCCTCCTCAAAGTACCTGAGTTTATTTTCTTTCAGTTTTATTACGTACGATTTTAGCGCGAGCGAGAATGTATATTATACTCGTATTAATATGATAGATTTTATATTAATATTTTTTTCATCACACTTGCTCGAAAATGGTGTTATTATACGCAAGCGTACTGAGCTGTAATGGGCTATATTACGCCCATGGGCGTTATGGTTTTTTTTTTAAATAATAGAACCCTCTGATTGGCTTAAGCAAATCTGGTTGCTGTGTGATTGGTTGAATAAAAAAATCTAGTTGGTCACGACGCCCCGCCCCGCAAGAATACTGCTCTGTGATTGGTTGAAATATTGAACTGCGCGCTCTACTAGCACTGATCTGGAAGTGAAGTTGTCAATTTTTGATTGGTGCTGCTGTATGAAACATACATTTTTCTGTCTTTTGTTGTTATTTATTTCCTCGCAAATGTGATGAAAAACATTGTGTATAACACGGGCGTAAGAATATTGCAAACTCGAGTCATCAAAAGCCCTCCGCCTTCGGCGTCGGGCTTCTGATACACTCTCGTTAGCAATATTCCACTTACGGCCCTCGTTAAACAATGTACTATTGTGCAAACTTTGCTTAGTTTGGGACTTGTTTCATTTCTCTAACATAGGGACATTCGAAAAACTTCTTCAATTTCGTTAAAAGTTACATTAAGGTCGCAGTCTATATTAAGATTGATTTACTTTCCAAAAATACCTTTATAAGGTATCAGGCCCCCCCAAGGTGGACTCATGACCTGGTAAAGGTCGCGGGAGTCCGCTGGATGCGGGTGGCGCAGGACCGGTCACTTTGGCACTCTTTGTGGGAGGCCTACGTCCAGCAGTGGACGTCTTTCGGCTGATATGATGATGATGATGAAGGTATCAGACGGGGAGCAGTACCATTATTCATGTTTAATATTGCTATGTTTGTCGGATAGTTGGCAAGGCTTCTGGTATATAGTTAAATAAAAAGTAATGGGGTCGTTCTTCTTTTTTACCGACAATGAACCGAGGTTTTTCTGTTTTTTTGGTTTTTGAACTATCGAAAATTGTGGTTTTGAAGTGCGATTTAAAAAAAAAATGCATAGGTTTCTTCATTAGAACTAATTAAAGTTTCCTTTCTGGCCAATATAAATATTTATTTACGGTTGGTTTCTAAAAAAAAACATGTGACAAAGTGGACTCTTTCAGTGGGGACAACATTTTATTTTACCACTCTGTCACGGCATTCTACGGAAAAAGAAACATTAAAAAAAATGCTAGATAGAGAAAATGAAATATTAAATATCACTAATTAATAAAATAATATGGACGTTCATTCGAACATTATAAAACCGTAAACATCATTACTCAAATGAGATGCCGTAATAAGACGAAGGACAGGCTATTGTCGGTCGAAAAGAAGAACGACCCAATGTATAATAATATAAATCATATTTGATTATTGCGGGTATGTCTGTATAATGGTGTATATTTGACTAATAAACCATTAATTGGTTGTGAACTTGACTGTTTCCGGTGGCACTGCTGTCGGCGCACTACTTTCGCGCCGTTACGACTGTTGACGGCGTGATCGGAGTAGGGACCTAGGGACGGATTGGCATGGCATTGGGTTGGCCGAGAGCGGTTCTGTCTTGAGAAATAATTTATTGTAATAAGGTGTATGTTTGTATTTAGCTGCATAAGAAATCCAAGTGTAAAATAATGTGGGAAGAATAAATGAATATTGAGAGCTATTGGTTTTCATCGTTTAATCCCGTCGAACCCAATAATATATACCGAAACAATTTAGACGATTCCTTCAGTAGACTGGTAGTATCTGAATGGTATAGCAATAGTATTATATTATTACCATACATACACTATTACGAATTAGTATGATATGAATAAGAAACCTCTTAGAGGATCTTGGAACCTAAATGATCGCGCACACGTTCCAAAAGAAATTTCTTCCCGCGAACAATTCGAGGGACTACAGTATGGGGCTCTTCAAGAAAGAAGTGTATATATATATTCGATTCAATGTCCACGTTTCCCTTAGATCTTAAAGTGAATAGATAACTAGTTAGACAAGCTTGTTCCACCAGTGACCTCATCAACACTTTGCATAAGGGAATCCGGGTCACGCAACTTCTTTACAATGCACACGTAGATATCTATACACTCTACAGCCAAGAGCCACGACGCAAGCACAGTAGATAACAAGCAGTAAAACAAATCCGTACAAAAAGCCAAAGCCACGCATCGACATAGTAAACTTAAGTCCAAGTCGGGGTAGTCAGCGGTACATCAGTCCGCGTGCCGCCTGTGCGCCTCGTAGAACTGGTTTTAAAAAGAGCGCAGGTGTTGAAGGTCTTAAACAACACCGCTTTAGCGGAGGGGTCATCACGTAACCATTAACGTTTCGAACGCGCGTTAGGACATTTTAACTGTCATTTTTCCATATAAAAAGTGACATTTTATTTAGATACTAGCTTGTGCCCGCGGCTTCGCCCGCGTACTAAAAGAAATGTTAACCGTTTACCTACAAAAAGTTGCATCTCATTTTGACCTGTATGTTCCAATTGAATTGCAATTTGGCACAAATACTTTCAAGAATTTTCATGTTAACAATGTTAAATTTCAAAATCGATGCCATTTTCGTAATTAACTTCCCAAAAAACCATAAAAACGATACTTATATTTAGACACTAGCTTGTGCCCGCGGCTTCGCCCGCGTACTAAAAGAAATGTTAACCGTTTACCTACAAAAAGTTGCATCTCAGTTTGACCTGTATGTTCCAATTGAATTGCAATTTGGCACAAATACTTTCAAGAATTTTCATGTTAACAATGTTAAATTTCAAAATCGATGCCATTTTCGTAATTAACTTCCCAAAAAACCATAAAAACGATACTTATATTTAGACATTTCAACCCCATCGCACTCCAACAGGGGAGATGGTATTTCACGTCCGCCACGTTGGATTAATCGTTGTTGTTTTCGTAATCAGCGACCAGCAAACAAACTTTGGACCCCCATTTCATCCGCTTAGGGGGTGAATTTTTAAAAATCATTTCTTAGTGCACCCGAACTTATAAGGAACCCATGTGCCAAATTTGGAATCTCTAGATCCAACGGTTTGGGCTGTGCGGTGATATGTCAGTCAGTCAGTTTCTTCTTTTATATAATTATCGACCCTACATATCAACTCTACATATTGACTCTACATACCGACTCTACATACCAACTCTACATACCGACTCTACATATCGACTACATACCGACTCTACACATTGACTACATATCGACTCTACATATCGACTCTAGATACTGACTCTACATATCGACTCTACATATCGACTCTACATATTGACTATACATATTGACTCTACATATCGACTCTACATATCGACTCTACATATCGACTCTACATATCGACTCTACATATCGACTCTACATATCGACTCTACATATCGACTCTACATATCGACTCTACATATCGACTCTACATATCGACTCTACATATCGACTCTACATATCGACTCTACATATCGACTCTAGATACTGACTCTACATATCGACTCTACATATCGACTCTACGTACTGAAACTACATAGTTAGGGGCTGGGGGAAAATTAACAAAAAAAAGGCAGGTATTTTTCGTTGGTAACAGAGTCTGTGTACCGATTTTTAGCTTCCTACCTTGAAAACTGCGAAAAGTCCCATATAAAATTTCACCCCCTCTTGTAAGGGGTTGGGTACAGATTTCCAAAAAAAAAAGAGATGCACGATTTTTTTGTTAGTCACAAATATTCCGCATACCAATTTTTAGCTTTCTACCTTGAAAATTGCGGAATGCTCTATACAAACTTCCACCCCCCATTTTAGGGAAGTGGGGGGTTAGAATGAGACAAAAAGTAGCCTATGTCACTCTCCATCCCTTCAACTATCTCCACTTAAAAAATCACGTCAATTCGTCGCCCCGTTTTGCCGTGAAAGACGGACAAACAAACAAACAAACAAACAAACAAACAAACAAACAAACACATACACTTTCTCATTTATAATATTAGTATGGATATGGATATGGATTTCAACCCCATCGCACTCCAACAGGGGAGATGGTATTTCACGTCCGCCACGTTGGATTAATCGTTGTTGTTTTCGTAATCAGCGACCAGCAAACAAACTTTGGACCCCCATTTCATCCGCTTAGGGGGTGAATTTTTAAAAATCATTTCTTAGTGCACCCGAACTTATAAGGAACCCATGTGCCAAATTTGGAATCTCTAGATCCAACGGTTTGGGCTGTGCGGTGATATGTCAGTCAGTCAGTTTCTTCTTTTATATAATTATCGACCCTACATATCAACTCTACATATTGACTCTACATACCGACTCTACATACCAACTCTACATACCGACTCTACATATCGACTACATACCGACTCTACACATTGACTACATATCGACTCTACATATCGACTCTAGATACTGACTCTACATATCGACTCTACATATCGACTCTACATATTGACTATACATATTGACTCTACATATCGACTCTACATATCGACTCTACATATCGACTCTACATATCGACTCTACATATCGACTCTACATATCGACTCTACATATCGACTCTACATATCGACTCTACATATCGACTCTACATATCGACTCTACATATCGACTCTACATATCGACTCTAGATACTGACTCTACATATCGACTCTACATATCGACTCTACGTACTGAAACTACATAGTTAGGGGCTGGGGGAAAATTAACAAAAAAAAGGCAGGTATTTTTCGTTGGTAACAGAGTCTGTGTACCGATTTTTAGCTTCCTACCTTGAAAACTGCGAAAAGTCCCATATAAAATTTCACCCCCTCTTGTAAGGGGTTGGGTACAGATTTCCAAAAAAAAAAGAGATGCACGATTTTTTTGTTAGTCACAAATATTCCGCATACCAATTTTTAGCTTTCTACCTTGAAAATTGCGGAATGCTCTATACAAACTTCCACCCCCCATTTTAGGGAAGTGGGGGGTTAGAATGAGACAAAAAGTAGCCTATGTCACTCTCCATCCCTTCAACTATCTCCACTTAAAAAATCACGTCAATTCGTCGCCCCGTTTTGCCGTGAAAGACGGACAAACAAACAAACAAACAAACAAACAAACAAACAAACACATACACTTTCTCATTTATAATATTAGTATGGATACCTGACGCGCGTACGTGATCGACCCGCAGATGTATTTACCGTAACGCAAGGCCATTTTATTTTCACTCATCATCATCATCATATCAGCCGAAAGACGTCCACTGCTGGACATAGGCCTCCCCCAAAGAGTGCCACAATGACTTATTTGAATTATCAATTATTTTCACTGCTAATCATTAATTGATATTGCCTTCGTTTAACCCAATTATTACTCATAGAATTCATTTTAACGGATTTTCTCGCGTATTGTAATTACAAAATACATAGGTACCTACATATCGACATTTAGAGCCCTTTGTAACGCTCGTGGTCAAACGGGCTGATTTAATACTTAAGAAAATAGATACGAATTTCTCCTTGCTTGTATACATAAATAGCCGTGTCATATACACTCAAGAGCAAAAGTTCCGGGTACACTTTGTATAGAATTTCAGTACAAACTATACCCAGAACTTTTGCTCTTGAGTGTAATTTGTATACCTATTTAAAATCAATCTCTCATAGTGTTATCTTGTTCTGTAAAACGATGTGTTCACCTGTAATTAAGGTACATAAGCCCCAACACATTCTATGCCAAAGACAACTGTTACCTTATCTTATGTACTCTGTTGGTGTCCCGTGTAATGAATAAAATAAAAATAAAATAAATACCTCTCCTCGCTTGACCTACCGCGAGGTCTACTTTGTTTACAAAACAACGCGATATAATTTACATTAAAAACAGAGTTTTAATTTTTAACCGACTACAATTTAGTACTCCGCCAAGCCAAATGAAAATTTCCACATTTCCTCTCGACTTTACCCCATGGACTGCTTTCCGAGAATAAATACGTTGATTATTACAAACGAAAACCATATCACTGTATGTGGGCCGATAATATTTAAGGAGTTCCGTCGATTTGGCACACTTGACATTTAGGACTGCATTGGTTGCTATTTCAACGGAGTCATATCAGAATCAGTACCTACTAGTTCCATAAGTCATCTGTGGTCTTCGTCATCAGTTCCACTTCACCAAATTTGTGATTTCCGGATGTAAATACACTAGTTATAATACAAAGCACCGAAATTACTACATGCGTGCATTCTAAATTTGAGGAGTTCCCTCAATTCCTCATGGTTCCCATCATCCAACTGAAGTTTGGATAACAATGGGACCAATCTGGAAGTATATACTTTCAAATAAAAAAAAATGTAGGAATCGGTTCATAAATGACTGAGTTCTGAGGTAACAAACATAAAAAAATAACAAAAATACAACCGAATTTCGATTCGAAAGTCGGTTAACAAAGTACACTGAAAGGTGAGTCTCTGCAAAAATGTTATGCTTTTTTATACAGAGAGGCCAAACTTTAGATAATAATGATTATATATTAGCCTTCATGTCAAAAATAATGTACATAAATAGGTTTTATTAATCTATGGAATTATTGGTTTGACCTGAGTTTGTGAGAAGGATACCAGCACGGCTATCACAAGACGCGCGCGAGCTCTCTAGATTTTTTCGCTCTATACCTCTCTTTCTAAGCTTTCTAATAAGAGACAGACGGATAGTGCGAGAAAAATTGAGAGAGCTCGCGCGCCGTCCTGTGATAGCCGTGCAGTAATAGAATCTAAAATCATCTCGACAATATCTCAACATAAAAAGTATTAAAAGATCAAGGAAGTTTCCCGTCGTGTCGTTGTAGGGTTAGAATATCTCCATCCCCTTTCTTTCTATGCCTGTCGTAAGAGTCGATGGGATATAGTTTCAGTGTCCGATAGGTAACTGTCGAAATTGTCGTCAGGTATTCAATTGAAACTGCATTTCATTATGTAAACAGCGTATTAAATAGGTACACACTTTCAGGAAACCGCTGTTTCAATCGATAGCCTCGCGACATTTTTTTCTATATCCGCCCCCCCCCCGTCCATGTTAATTGGCTCAGTTCGGGTTGCACAGGGCGGTTCCACAACACTTCGGGAGCTCAAATACCGCGAGCCATCCGGTTGCCTCTTGGACATTGCACCTGCGCGTCATTGCTGTGATTTGTGCATTGGGTTGAAGTTTGTTGCGGGCGATCGGATAGCAACCTATCGCTGCAACATCACAATTTCTTCATTCCATTCTTTACCCCTTTAACAGTACAGACGTGTGTATAAATGTATGCAAAAAGTTAACCTGTCGTATGCGGTAATATAAATCAGCGCCTTTGTAAACGTACATTTTAAATACTGACGTAACTTATCAATAATGGCAACAACTCCGCTGAAAATTGAACGTCAACTTCTTAATGAGGCCAAGAAAATTCGTGCATGCGAGTGGTGGAACTTAAGCCGTGTAAACTTCCATTCGTCGTCATTAAAAGTTTGAACGGAAGATTTGTGCCAGAGCTAATTACCCGGACACTTAGAGGAAAAATGTGTATCGAGTTTTCGTTTGTGTTTGCTCAGGCGGTGACTGTTTTGTTTGAATGTTTTAGAGAGGTAGGGTTCATTATTTTCATTAAGGAGCGCTTGTAGACGGGCTTTGACTGTTGCCCCGCTATTCTGTAACTTGTTTTTCATCACACTTGCTCGTAAAGGGCTTCATAATGCGCAGAGATACAGAGCTGTAATAGCCTTTATTACGCCCATGGGTGTATTGGGTTTTTTCTTAAATTGTATCTGTCACTCTTACGTCAGTTTATAGCAGCAAGGAGGTTTTAACTCAAACACGAAATGTTTGAAAACGTATTTATAATTAAATTTAAACGTAAAAACACGAATAAAATAGGATTAACAGAATTATTTAAAGATTTAAAAACTTAAATGTAGCAATTTAGTGTCCGTGTTAATTTTTTTAACTGTGATTTTAAATCGTGGTGATATACCTACAGAAGGGTCTTTGGTCTAAGCGCCTCACGTTCAATTCAACAAAATGGACGACTGACATTTTGTAGTTTTTATTACGATTAATAACAATTTATTTAAAAATGTATTGGTTTCCTCGCAAATGTGATGAAAAACATTGTATGCGACACGTACGGTACGGTAAGATTGTTACAAACTCGAGTCATCAAAGCCCACCGCCTTCGGCGTTGGGCTTCTAATAGACTCTCGTTCGTAATTCATATCTTACCGTACTTGTAACACAATGTACTATTAAGCTCTCCTCAACGCTCGCCCACAAAAAATATCATGACGCCGCGATTCGTAGTAACTAAACGTACGTAGAGGTCTAGTTTCGTCAGGCGTGGGGTGAGGCGCATGAGCGCGTAGAATAACAGCCTTGTGGACGTGGATGCTTTATACGGTAAAGTTGTGTTTGCGTTATTACATTGCTTTATACGGTAAAGTTGTGTTTGCGTTATTACATATAATTATTATTGTCTATCTATATCTTTTAAACAGGTAAAGTTAGTTTGTTAGTGTGCAGATTTGTAAAATTGAAGCTTTGTAAATTTGTATGTATAAGTAGGTATGTTTATTTCAGCATCCTAACGTAGGTATTCAGAAATAACTTCATAATCATTTATTTCGGTGAAGGATATTTAAATGTAATAAATAATCTTTAAATAGTACAGTATTAAAACTACTTCAATTAAAATTAGAAATGTACAAATTTATAATTGTATTAACGTGGTGCGATTTCTCGTTCCGAATTAAACAGTTCGGATAAAAAAAAACTGATTGCTGTATATGAGTAAGGGTGTAGATGTAGCATATTAATTTGAACTACTGTCTGTATTACTTACTTTAATAAACATTATTTTTCAGAATGACTTCGTAAACTAATTTGCTAAGTAGAACTTGAGATTCATGAGTTACACTATAAGTTGCATAACTAGAACATCGCATAATTGCGAAGTTTCGGCGTTGAAAATCATTAAATTTATAAGTTCAGGGCACCTGCCAAACTTAGTCTAAGTGGGCAGGCTGCTTGAGTTAAGTTTACAATTTTGGGCTCCGATTGAAAATGGGAGTAAGGACCTTAAATGCAATTATTTAACGAGCGAGCTAGTCCAGGCAATGAACTGACAACTTGTATGGAAAAAATGTCAAATTAGGAAATAATTTATAATAGCTAATTTTTTTAATGTAACGGATATATTATCAATTCAATAGTTACCTAGAGGCGAAATCCAACAAAAAAATCATACATAAAAAAATATTTAATTAGCTCCTAAAAATCCGGATAAATATTAATATTTTTTTTATCTTTATTTAGGTTCATTCACATTTTCATTTCAATATTCATTATATATAAAATCAAAAAGACAATTAATGTTTAATTTAAATCTATATAATTAATTCCAGGTGGAAAGTTTGTTGGATTCTTGAATAAAGCATCTTAGAATAACGTTTTAGAATGAAATAAACAAAAAAAACGCTATTATAAATTAATGTTTTTCGAAACCGTATTTTGCCTGGAGTAAGCGAAGAATCCGTTTCAGCTTGGGCCATCGTATGTCCGGATGTCCGGATGTCTGACTGTCTGGCTGTTCTCCTCTACAGGTTGAATGTGTCAACCGATACCGAACCGAGAAATGTTTTTTTTATTTTGTACAGTCGAGCGTAAAAATATGGGTGCATACAACTTACTCATAAATATGTCCCATCGTTCTTACGTCAGCGGATTAAGGTTTCGGTATATATTTATGAGAGGCCTACTGGCGCCAAGAAATTACACACATTTGATACAATTTAATAGTAGATTATACACCAAGGGGATAAAGCACTGTTTTATGTCACGGGAGCGAATTGAATCCCGAACGTAACGAAGGACTCATAATTTAACTCCTGAGCGTAGCGAGGGAGTTATAAGTTAATTCCTGAGCGAAGCGAGGGAATTAAGACTGAGTCCTGAGTGCAGTGAGGGGTTCAACCGCCCAAGACTAAAACAGTCTTATCCCCAAGGTGTATACTCTACTTTTCACACCTTATGCGAGACAAAAAAACAGGCTCTGTAGATAAATAATGTTTATTTATCAAATTAAAAGTACATAGTAACATTAGACACGTTAGTCCAATTATGGAAAGATAAGGTAATGTTTTTATTTGGTACGTTTATTGAGGTTGAGTTGGAGTTTATTTGAGTTGCGTTCATAGCTTCGGATACTTGCGTCTGAGGGTCGAGATGTACCGTAAAGGTTGGGGAAGGTGGATTTTCAGGCAGTGAGCTTGATGTGGATGGGATGTGTTTTGAGGAAGATGGCTGTGGTGGCAGAGGTGTCCAAGGATCATCAATCATCATGTATTAATTTGTATGTCATGTTTGACACTTATTGTTGCCCTCAGCATCGAATATATACACCACCGGCTACTTGGCTTCTTTGTAGCTGACAAATATTCAAAATAGACCAGAAGCACTGATTCAGACACAGACTTTACGCCTTTTACAGCTTTCCATTTGTCAAAATCGTTGTAGGCTTTTAGGTATTTTTCCTTTGACTTCTCTGGCAGCAGATTGTTGACAATGCCTATGGCATCTAATTTGATAAACTCAGGAGTCAAAACACTTTCATCACTCGACATTTTCAATATTATTTTTGAAATTAAATCTTCTATAGGCACCTACAAGAACTCGATTTGTTCGTCACGCGTGAACAAAAGAAGGCGCGCGACGTTCCAAATTCGAAAGCACAAGCCGTGGTCCTAGATTCGAAATTCGAATTTCGAACACCGCGCTCCTCCGGACCGGGGTTCACACGGAGGCAAACTTCATTTATTTTGTCAAATCAAGTAGGCCATGGCCTAGGACAAATTGTGTTTAGCAAAATTAAACTTTATGCATATAGTAATAAGAATTATGAAAAGTGAAATCATATTATTAACCAACGGGTTATAATGAAATTCAGTACAACATTATAACCCGGCTAATACCAAGGGATTTAATGTCTTGCTTTCGGTAGGGTTTACATGACCTATAATTCGGCATTGTCGAGCATGTGGTTTGAAAAATAACTAAGTGCCAACTGCCTCAACATGAATAAGAATCGTTAACGCATTGCGATATGAGTCTAATCTCCGTACCTGTGTAAAAGAGACAACAGCTCAACTTTTTGCAAGCTTACACGTGCGCAATATAATAATTTGGACTTTACACAACGAGTAATAAAGGTTATTTTATTATGGCTTCCGTATGGGCGGTGTGTCACGATTGGCTCATAATTCTAGGACGTGATAGGGATGCTCTAGTCTAGGATACGGGGACAAAAAGTTTAATTGTGCCCGGATGGCGCGAACGTGAGTTAGCACAGGGGACAGTTATAAATTATTTTTCCTCTGAAATATTTCGTATGCCATGGAAATTTTACTTGTGTTTAATCATATAGTAAGATGTCCAAATTAAGTGGAATAGACGGTGTTTCTGATTTTAACGTTTGTGAACCCTAAAAGCTTTTCATACTGTCTCTTTTGATTAAAGTTCGACCTTAACGACAAAATACGATGCGAATCGAATGCAGGGTCCTATTTCACCATCTTGACAACTATCACATGACAATGACAATCCCACGTACATTGCTGGGTCAATAAGCTGTCCAGCAACCACGTTAACTTGTCGACGTAGCCATGTAAGTTGAATTGTCATTGCCAGGCGACAATTGTCGATTTGGTGAAATAGGGGCCAGATTGACAAAATTGTCAATCCGCATCGTGTTCAAGGGATGTCAAAAAGAGTTATGTACTTTTACGTCCGTCTATTTTGTACCTACTCATGTAAAGGGTAGTTTTTATGGGCAATCAGCGTCCATTTTTAATGTTTATGGCTTTAAAAATATTCTATTTCGCCGTTGTCAAATATCGTAGGTATTTTGAAAAAAAATATAATCGGCACTGACAGTAGAATACAGTACTGCCGTGTCAATCCTATCTCATGTATCTTGAGATACATGAGTTACGCGTAACAGGTTTAAATCTGTTTATTTTCATGCTTTTATCGCTACATACTCAGTTTTTTAATTTAACTTACCAATTCCTTATACGAGCCTGTTACGTAACTCATGTAACTCTGTTTTTACCATAGCAAATCATGGCTAAATACTGTACAAAAAAAAACTTCAAACGGCGTTTTCTCAAAACTATGCTTTTTGAGATACATGAAATAGGCTTGACACGGCAGAGTAATGCCCCACAATTAATACTCCCCCAGCTCAGTAGCCCCTTTTTAAATCGTTTTTAATTCCACCTGACCAAATATTTCTTCATATAAAGATGAATCCAACAACAAGCATCGACGTTAATTACCATTTTTAAATCGTTTTTAATTCCACCTGACCAAATATTTCTTCATATAAAGATGAATCCAACAACAAGCATCGACGTTAATTACCATACGGAGACATATTAACGTGTTTCTAACGAGCACCGTGCTCCGTCCAAAATACCGCAAGAAAACAATTTAGCAGGCGTCCGCGGTAATGGCGGGAGGTGCAAAAACGCTGGGAATGCGACAGCTGACCCGCAGTGTACAGGGCCGAAGTCGGGAATCTTGACAGGGACCGGAACCGGTTACCTTAACCCGGGTTTTTCATAGGCTTATTTTCAAGGTGGTTTTAAAAACCCTATCAATAAGGTTACCTTATTATACGGTAACCTTATTGATAGGGTTAACCCTATTGATGCAGTTAACTCAATTAACCCAGGTTACTACTAACCGAAATGAAAACCCCATCAATAAGGTTACCCTAACCCGGGTTTTTGCGTTGGGGTTTTCACCAGTTTAAGGAATATGATTTTAACGCACACTTAAATACGACTTATTATTGAATAACCGCCCTTGGCTCGCCTGGGCTGTCCCAAGCTTGCTGTGGATCCCAATGCAAACCGGTTTTATTTGCCGTAAACGCGCTTCTTGGTAACTCAAAATTCAAACAGTGTTTCTGTGTTATTAGTTTTCGCTTTCTTAGTTTGTAATTTTACTGTTTGTTTTTTATTTGATTTAGGTATATAAATTTATTACACTAAGTTTTATTGTAAACTTTTAGTATAATTTTGAGGCAATAAATAATATTCTCTTTTATATCGTCCTTGCCTTCGGCTCAGGCATCAAATAATTGCGATCTCTGGCATTCTTTGTTTTACCGCCCTAGGTAAGTAATGTATGTCATACCTGGCCATAAAGTAGCTATTACCGAACGCTAGGAAAATCATACTTTCTGGCCCGAGACTCCCGAGACGTAAAATTGTGTACTTACCACGGGCGGTAATAAAAAAAGCCTCAGATATTATATTTATCGCCCTTGCCTTCAGCTCGGGCGTCAAATGCCGGCGAACTGAGACATTCTTTGTTTTACCGCCCTAGGTAAGTAATGTACTATTACGTCATACCTGGCCATAAAGTAGCAATCACCGCACGCTAGGAAAATCCCACTTTCTCGCTAGGGAGAGACATAAAATGGTGTACTCCCCACAGGCGGTAATAAAGAAAGCCTCAGATCGCATATTTATCGCCCTTGCCTTCAGCTCGGACGTCAAATGCCGGCGATCTGAGACTTTCTTTGTTTTACCTCCCTAGGTAAGTAATGTACCTACTATTACGTCATACCTGGCCATAAAGTAGCAATTACCGCACGCTAGGAAAATCCCACTTTCTGGCCAGGGAGAGACGTAAAATGCCGTACTCACCACGGGTGGTAATAAAGAAAGCCTCAGATTGCATATTTATCGCCCTTGCCTTGCCATCAGCTCGGGCGTCAAATGCCAGCGATCTGAGATATTCTTTGTTTTACCGCCCTAGGTAAGTAATGTACTATTACGTCATACTTGGCCATAAAGTAGCAATTACCGCACGCTAGGAAAATCTAACTTTCTCGCTAGGGAGAGACATAAAATGGTGTACTCCCCACAGGCGGTAATAAAGAAAGCCTCAGATCGCATATTTATCGCCCTTGCCTTCAGCTTTTACGTCAAATGCCGGCGATCTGAGACTTTCTTTGTTTTACCGCCCTAGGTAAGTAATGTACTATTACGTCATACCTGGACATAAAGTAGCAATTACCGCACGCTAGGAAAATCCAACTTTCTGGCCAGGGAGAGACGTAAAATGTTGTACTCACCACGGGTGGTAATAAAGAAAGCCTCAGATTGCATATTTATCGCCCTTGCCTTGCCATCAGCTCGGGCGTCAAATGCCAGCGATCTGAGACATTCTTTGTTTTACCGCCCTAGGTAAGTAATGTACTATTACGTCATACCTGGCCATAAAGTAGCAATTATCGCACGCTAGGAAAATTCCACTTTCTGGCCAGAGAGACATAAAATGTTGTACTCATCACGGGCAGTAATAAAGAAAGCCTCAGATCGCATATTTATCGCCCTTGCCTTGAGCTTAGGCGTCAAATGAATAAATGAATGATGATAATTTATTTGAAACATACAGCACATCAACATTACAACTTGCTTTAAAGTAGAGAAAAAAATAAGTAATACATTGTTGAGGTTAGCCAAATGCCAGCAATCTGAGACATTCTTTGTTTTACCGCCCTAGGTAAGTAATGTACTATTACGTCATACCTGGCCATAAAGTAGCAATCACCGCACGCTAGGAAAATCCCACTTTCTGGCTAGGGAGAGACGTAAAATTGTGTACTCACCACAGGCGGTAATAAAGAAAGCCTCAGATCGCATATTTATCGCCCTTGCCTTCAGCTCGGGCGTCAAATGCCGGCGATCTGAGACATTCTTTGTTTTACCGCGCTAGTTATCTTATTCCCATCGGAGACTGATCCCATGAAACAGCAACGCGAGTACGATACGCTATACTGTATAACATGTTTAAATATACTACAAAAATCACAATAAGCAGCTGATGATAAGGTTAACCATAACCCAATGAAAACCCTAAACAAAAACCCTATCCCAATAGGGTTTGAGGTTAACTCAGTTAGTAGTTACGGTTAACACTTCCGATACGGTTACCGTAACAAGCGGTTAACCGTATGATGGGTTAACCCTATACTAAGGTAACCTCATTGATTCGGTTACCGCTTCGATGCGGTTAACCGTAAAGGGGGGTTTTCCGGTCCCTGATCTTGACCAATCAAAATGTTTGCTTCGATTGATTCGATGGCCTGCAAGGCGATACCGGAACTGGCAGCGATTTATTGAGTCAATTTGACGGTAGGCGTACGGTTTAAATTCAATAGGTACCTTGTACTGAGGGGTAGTTACGTAACTTTTCGAACGAGCGTTATGGCGAATTAAGAGGGCGTTACAGTGCACACTAGCGCCACTGGTAAATAAATAAATAAATAAATGTAGTGGGACAATTCACACCAGTTGATCTAGTCCGAAAATAGGCATAGCCTGTACTATGGGTATGTACAACGGACAAACATACTTATATAGACAAATAAATACTTAAATAGATATTAAACATCCAAGACTCGAGAACAAACATAATAATTGTGATTATTTAAATTTAACGATAGAAATTAAAAAAGGAGGCCACTACATCCTGTATTTTGTATTTTAATACCTTGTGAATACATCAAGCTAGTTTTTATATTGCTGGATTTGTCGATATAGGAACTCGAAAGAAAAACGCCCGTTTTAACCTTGGACGCATAGATTGACGAATCCAGCTATATAAAAAATTGTTTGATGTATTCACAAGGTACTTAAATACAAAATACATGATGTAGTGGCCTCCTTTTTTACATATCTATCGTTAAATTTAAATAATCACAATTATTTACCAGTGGCGCTAGTGTGCACTGTAGCCCTCAAACGACATTATGGTAGTATGGGAGTACCAAAAATGACATTTAGATCTACATGACGTATGCACCTACGGAGCGGTACACAATCTTCCAGCTGGTCCATAAAATAGCATGGAAAGCAATCGTGAGCTAATCGTGTTTACACGAGGCTTCACGAGCCACACGAGCATCTAAATACCCGGGTATTTAGTCGCTCGTGTGTTGTTCCCGGAAACATCGACAATATCGGAACCCGCAGACTCCGGCTCTGCAGCAGTCGACGGGGATTAATGGCTGGAGCAATTAAAGTAGTAAACAGCAGGTGCAGTGAGGCGCCGGCACCCTCTCGAACAAACAAAATAGTGTGGCGAACCCGAAGAGATGTGTTGTACGGGGGTGGACGATGTAGGACTAGGAAATGTGAAGAAACTCAACCTTGGGGTTCATTTTCCAATACATCATGTCTTGGAAAATGAACCCATTTAACACTAGCTATTCCGCTACCAGCCAACCAGCGCCCAATCCCAACACTTTTCCCTCTCAGTCGCCTTCTTGAAACAAGTGCCTACGCCGACCGGGAAAAATTAATATGATGATGGTTTTTCGACTCTCTTTTGGTACGTGTGTCTGTAGTATTTGGTTAAGTCTCGTCAGTCTCATTAACCCCAACATCCAGATATTGACTACATAGAATTACAATTTGCAGAGTATTTCCGGATCGATACAAACCATAGTGCAACCAAGCGAACATGAGGAATAGTATTCGAAAAAAATATTTATTTTAAGTACCTCAACTTAATGTTAAAATTAAGTTTAAGTGTCTTTCATTCTTACAGCCCGTGTGCCACAAGTATAAGAAAGTTAAATGAGTAAACGGAACTAGCGGGTAATTCCGCAGGGCTTCTCAGTTGCTCCCGTAATGCGATACCGTTGCGAACGAAATAATCTGTTTACGGACAAACACACATGCATTCCAGCGCTTTACAGACTGCAGCGCAAATAAATATCGCGATGGAGTCTGCTACACAAATAACGTATGAAAATATGCATGACTGGGTTTACTTCAAACGCTTCGGGTTGGCTATATTATAATATGGTGACAAACGACGACCGCTTTGGCCCAGTGATGTTGCCGCCGGTTTTGAACCGGCGGACCGGGCTCGAATCCCGGTAAGGGCACTTATTTGAGTATTTAGTTTGATATTTTGTTCCCGAGTCTAAAATGTTTTCTACGTATTTAAGTATTTACTTATTTATTTATTATGTATATCGTAGCACCCATAGGACGAACTTTGCTTATTTTGCATTTATGTAGGTAGGTCGATTTGTTTAAGATTGTCTTCTAATATTTATTTATTTGTTTGCAGGTGAGCGTGACCATTTAAACTACTTTCAAAACGCGGATGTGCCGGATGGTAACCGTACGCATCAGTTTTCTTCGATATCTTAATAAATAACTGTTCACGATAAGTCATAAAGCAGCACTATATACGAGTCTCATATATGATTAATGAGGAGGTCAGCTAAATTTCAGTAAGTAGAACACAACTATAAGTTGCACAATATTGTACATGACTGGTACACTAAGTAGCCTGTTAGTATAACATTTTTAGGAAATATAGACTAGTGACGTCACAGGTAAAAATCTTTAAATAAATCGCCTTAATAAAAGGTTGGGAGGGGGGAGGGCCGGGGAGGGGACCCCCTCCAACTTTCCCCCCGCGGAGATGCTTGGTTTCTGAATTATTCATGGTTATAATTTGAGGTTATAACAGTACCAAAGATTGTAATGCAGAGAGGGAGGGGAAGAATGAGGTGGACTCCGTGGTGGCTCCGGCGCTGCGGGAAGCGCAGCCCCGCCGCCCTGGCGTAAGAAAGTGCGGCACCAACGCTCGCCTCCGGGCTTTTATATACACTCCAGGGGTAGGGACCACAAACACCACGTGGGGTCGGGGTTGATAAATTCGGTTCCGTGACAGAACTTTAAAACAAAAAATATGCTCGGCTCGGGATAGCCTCTGATTCGATTTTTGGTATGTACCTATTTGTTTCACGTAATATTCAATAAAATTAAAAAAAACTTACCTCCGGCGGCTAAAATTGCTTCAAAACATTTAAAAACAACCCAAAAAAGCCTCTCCCCCCAGCGTCAGTTATCCTCAAACAAGGCTACTTATTTTAAGATCCGACCCACATCACATTTTTAGGGTTCCGTAGCCAAAATGGCAAAAACGGAACCCTTATAGTTTCGTCATGTCCGTCTGTCCGTCTGTCCGTCTGTCCGTCTGTCCGTCTGTCCGTATGTCACAGGCATTTTACTCGAAAACTATAAGGTGTATTTGAATAAAATTTTGAGGATAGGTGTATTTTGTTAGCCGCTACAAAGTTTTGTAATTAAAATTACTAAAAAAATTTTTTTTAGGGGTGTACTCCATACATAAAACTAAAAGTCAAAAAAAAAAATTTCATTGTGAGCCCACGTGTGGCACATGAATCGATAGGCCTTTCAAAATAAATACAATGTTTCTCAGGAATTTTTTTGATTAAGTGAATACAGTCAGAGATAATCGCCCCGAAAGTCACTAAAATTCTGTCCCCCCCCCTCTAATTTTTGAACGGTGTATTTTAAAAATATGAAAAAATTCATGGACACAGCGCTTATTAAGTTCATTCACCGAAAATTGTTTTGAACAAGATCGGATGAAAGGTTTCCGAGATATTGCTGAAAAACTGCCTTCCTCAAAGAAAAGGACGTAAGTGCCGTAAGATTTCTATGACGATACGACCTTTTTAATAGGCACGGAACCCTTCGTTTTGCGTGGTCCGACACGCACTTGGCCGGTTTTTTTATGGTATAACAGCGTCTGTGAGCTCTTGGTAAAGTAGGTACCTGCAGAATACTGCCAAATTCAGAAGTGGTCCTTGATACTAATTGTAAGATTGTTTATCTCCTTGTTAAAATATTTAAAGTAGAACAGATAGAAAAAAAAAATAAGTTTAAGAACTTAAATAGGGGCAAATTTCCGTGTAGCCCCGTGCTAACCATAACAGCGATCTTTGTAGACACCTCATCGGATGAACGGATTCCGACAAGGTATCATTGGATTCGTCCCGGCATTGGGTCATAATGTCATTAAAAAAAAACAAATACCGGATTTTAGACGGCAAAGTAAAGGCCTTCGAAAAAACCTTTAAACAAATCAAATCTGGTATCAAAATAAAGAGTTTTATAAGGTGATTACAAAAATATTCCAATTATACAATTTATACCTACAAGTTAAAAGAAGTCGTTTTTTTTAAATCTCTTTTAATTTGGCATGCTTGATAAATTGACGATTATTTTGAGTTCGAGTGATTATTTATTGGCAAAAATTAATAAAACGGAAAGCCCACTAGAGCGCTAATATCCGAGTAATCCGGTACTCGCCCGCGGCCTGGATATGTCGGGCACCAGCAATCTTCAACGACACCCCGCGGTGTCTGTGTAGCACGGAAATTGTGTCTTTTCATTTTTATTTTATTTTGAATTAGTGAAAAATACCGTAATATTTATAGATTGATTAGTTTAAGTTTAGCATAGTTGTGTAGATATAGATAATTTAACTCATATTTGCGCGTGGCTGTAGATATGTGTGCGTGCACTGTGTGGCTGTGAGGTATATTCTAAATTTCATCGAAATCGTTAGAGTTGTTTCCGAAAACGTGATTGCAAGTACATATATATAGGAATATACAAATATTGCTCGTTTAATAGTATATAATAATAGTATAGGAATATTTGAGTAAAATTTCGGCAGATAGGCCATTTTAAATTTCACACAGAAAAACAGTGGGTAAGTAAATTCAGTGTTACATTGTTTGACGTTGAAGGGGAGCTCATAGCGGTTACCCGGAACGACCAGGGTGACGGCACATCCCATCACGGACAGGATATAAATCCACAAGCACGTGCCTTATCGTACGAAAAAACACTTCCATCTGTGTCCTGTTTTTATTGCGCGCAATAATGCAGTTTAAGAGTTTGTCCTGACTTTTTTGTGGTTACTCGGGAATTAGTTAAGTTTTTATCGTTTGGAGCAATGAAAGAGGCTATTTAAAGGCTTTGGGAGTGAAGTGAGATTTGTACTTTTTTAACAGTTTTTTTAACGAAATAGCTCAAAGTTTGAAGTTTATCCCGATAAGCTAAGGTCTCTTTATTGATACCATTGCATATATTTATACTTTTAAATGTAATTTATTGTGTACTAAAGCTGCCCACGCGGCTTCGCCTGCGTTTTGCAAAGAACGCAGGCAAAATATAGCCTACTTATAACCATTCATTCAACACAACACACATGCATGTAATATGCCTAAATTGAAGAAATGTAATAAATATAGAGGCCTCGGCAGAGAGTACGATTTTGTACCCTTTGGCGTCGAGACCCTCGGTCCGTGGGGTCCCAGTGCGCATAGGTTATTTGCAGAAATCGCGAAACGTCTGGTCGATGTAACTGGTGACCGAAGAGCTGGCGGCTTCCTCGCGCAACGCATCAGCATTGCAATTCAGTGAGGAAATGCCGCCAGCATCCTCGGTGCAATGCCTCGAGGGCCTTTTTTAGATTTAACTTAGTTTTAATTTATCTTAGTAATGTTAATCATAATCTTGTATTTACTTTCAATAAATTAAACAAAAATATCATAATTAAAGATTGTTTTAGTATATATAAAAATCTTATTAAATATAACACGCAATATGTGTACAAAGTTCCTAAGAGACTCTAGGTAAGATATTGCTTTAGCTAATACTTAATTATATTTACTGTGATAATACCATATCAATCATCATCATCATCATTATATCAGCTGAAAGACGTCCACTGCTGGACATAGGCCTCCCCTAAAGAGTGCCAAATTGACCGGTCCTGTGTCACCCGCATCCAGCGGACTCCCGCGACCTTTACCAGGTCATCAGCCTACCCACGCCGCGCCTTCCGGTACGTGGTCGCCACTCGAGAACCTTTCCGCCCCAACGGCCATCAGTTCTACGTGCAATGTGCCCCGCCCACTGCCACTTAAGTTTAGCAATTCGGTGGGCTATATCGGTTACCTTGGTTCTGCTGCGGATAGACTCATTTCTGATGCGATCACGCAGAGAAACTCCTAACATAGCCGTCTCCATTGCCCTTTGGGTGACTTTGAGCCTTCTTATGAGGCCCATAGTAAGCGACCAAGTTTCAGTGCCATATGTCATCACTGGCAACACACACTGGTCAAAGACTCTCGTCTTGAGACACTGCGGAATATACCATATCAGTAACAAGCAAATATTAGTGTTAATATGGCGTGGTCCTTTGATGATAGGTAATATGATGAAATCTAATTTATTACATTAATTATTTATTTATTATGTGTCTACTTACTTTTTATCTAATAGTATGCTGTGTTGCGTTCCGTGGGTCACTTACGGTGCTGTCTGAAAACCAGCGCTGTAGGTGTCTGTCTGACACCTCGGCACAATGCTGAGACAGCGACCGTTTCACTGCCGCGAAGACACACAATGTGTCAATTGTATTGTATGTCTACTCCCTTTATCTCTGTGTGTCTTTTGTGTAGTGAATAAATATCTTC
The DNA here is from genome assembly GCA_932294315.1 of Epinotia nisella. Classification (NCBI taxonomy): domain Eukaryota; kingdom Metazoa; phylum Arthropoda; class Insecta; order Lepidoptera; family Tortricidae; genus Epinotia; species Epinotia nisella. The sequence goes on along the minus strand of OW028687.1, from coordinate 13,817,718 downwards.
TTTTCTTTTATTTATTTAGATACTCATCTTAAAGCGTACTTTTAATGCCATAATAGTAGTACCATTATGTGACTGTACATAATGAGAGGCTTTAAATCTCGAGCGTGATTTTATGAAACGAGCGTCAGCGAACTTCATAATAGCACACGAGTGACACATAAGTTATTTTTATAAATCTTATTGATATAACGCTGGTCATTACTGCCAGTTTCTGAACGCATTTTAGCGGGTTTATAGTATGTGTCTAGATTAAATGCGTTTTTCTACTCCTGTACTTTTATCTGTCATTTACATAGTCACGAACACTAATATAAAGACATACAAAATGAGTTTGCAGAAAAGTCTATACTCTATTCCCCATAACAGTACGGCACAACCGTGCTGTTATGTCGCCAAAACGATACGCTTAGCAGCCATACGCTTCTAAACCTATACATTAGGTACTACCAACTTAACAAACCACTGAATGTTTTTACTTTTTAGAAATTTTTGAACTAAAGGCATTGCTGCTAACTTAGGAAAAACCTTCATTCTTAATATGGCAGTACTGACAAGTATACGACAAAGTTTAAGAAAAAATTATTCTTTGTTTAATTTTGCATTTTATTCCATAGTAGCTAGTCGTAGAAAAAGTATTGTATGCAACGTTGTATAACTAAGTCAAAAAACGCTCGTGGCGTCTTTCTTTACAATGTTCGCCTTCGGCTCACATTGTAACCCACGCCACTCGCCTTTTTTGACCTCTCTTATACAACTGTTGCATAAAATACTATAACTGTACGAACGTATATTATACTTTCAACTTTATATTTGTAGGTAAAGACAAGTGGAGCGAGTTGCTAAGGAAAATTGAATAACGAGTATAACGACAAAAGTTTTTCGCTTTATTTTGATGAAGGAGAGTCGTAGGAATAACATTTTCTAAAGTATGGTACAAATGTGCGTCCATTAGGTATTTATTTTAAAATATTGCTATAGCGTTTTAAATACTTATAGAAAAAGTTATCAACTTACATTTTACTTGACTGCCTCAGGAAAAGGGTAAATGTTTTTTTTACACTTTTCATTCGGAAAAGTAATTATATAACTAAATAGCGGCTAACAAAATACACGTATACTCCAAATTTCATTCAAATACACCTTATAGTTTTCGAGTAAAATGCCTGTGACATACAGACAGACGGACATGACGAAAGTATAAGGGTTCCGTTTTTGCCATTTCGGCTACGGAACCCTAAAAAAAGCAGGGTACCAACCTAGGTTATTGATAAGCTAACTTCACGTCAATTGTCTGCTGTCTGATTGTAAATCTTCTTCTTCTTCTTCTTTCGTGACCTTCTCCCATCTCTATTTGGGGTCGGCCCTTCTGGTCATCCTTCTGTAGATGGGTCTGTTTAGCGCTGTGGCTTCAGTCAGGTTATGATTGTTCAGATCCTTGCGGATCTTCGTCGACCAAGTAGTTGGGGGTCTTCCGGGTCCTTTCTTTTTGGTGTCTAGGCCTAACGCCACCTTGACCATGTGCGTGTCTGATTATAAATGATTTTTATAAAAAATAATGTAAAAAAATATATCGACGGTAAATAAAACTTGGCCTAAAATATACACGAAATCGAACCGGTGTCCAGCGAATGACATTTGAACAGTTAGAAAAATACAACGTAACGGACAAACGGTATAAATAGTGTAACTTTAAATAAACATTTTGCACCGAAAACAAAACACGCTAGATTTAATCCCGCAGTCAGCGAACGTCAACTTTATTTAGAATCTCTTGATACAAAACTGCGTTTTCGGAATTGATTCGATTTATTATGCCTTGATATATATTGGACTTCGTTATATCACTATTTATCGGTGTTGCATTATTTGAAATATATGATGGTAGCCTTATTATCAAACAATTATTTTGAATTGACCGTTTTGAAACATTGTTGTTTCGTAATTAAATGTGGAAAATATATACACCTTGTTGTGTGGAGGTAATTTACACAATATTATTTAAAGCGAAACACTTTTCAAAAATAGACTGTTAAAAGATTGACCCATTAATCATAAACGATAAATTCTGCAGCATACTTAAGGATACAGGTATATTTATTTATTTTATCTCTATCGCACAAAAAAAGAATTTATCGTTCAAAAGGCGGACTTAATGTCGCAGTCACTCTCAGCTCTCTGCCAGCCAACCTTTGGGCAAAGCCGGCAGATTGTGGACGCGGTGTACGTACAAAGTTACAAACATGTATACGCAGCTGACCGATAATCCAAAAACACCAGGTTTGATTCCCGGTCTGCTCCGCTGGTGTGGGCGTGTCGATTTTTCTTTGCGCTTTGATCTTTGTATCAATAAGTAGACTTATTAATTGGTCACTAAATACTACCATTCATGTAGGTACACTACCATTCATGTAGGTAATATATGCGGATCGTACAGTTGCTATATTCAGAATAGCCCCATGACATAGTCCTGAAAATACAATTTCTCCGTATGCCCTACAGAATGGAAGTAGCCTCTCGAAACTTTACCTGCCTATTTTCAAACTACTCCGTCCCATTTATACTACACTCGAAACGTGCATACTTACTCCAAACGATACGACTCCGATCTTCGACACGACGTAAATTGACGTGGGGTCACCATTGGTTCATGGAACGACCCCTAAGTATATTTAATCCCATTGGCTCCACCTAGGTAGACTATACTAATCTATATTTCTTTATTAATATTGAAGAGGAAAAGTCCGTGAGGTTGTAAGTTTGTATGTAAGGAGTCATTTCGATAACTACCTACACATCCAATTTCATAAACTCTTTCACAAATAGGTGTATAGAACGAAATGGAAATAGGCTATATTTGATCCTGCGTTATTTGTTGCTAGCTTCTGCCCACGACTTCGTCCGCGTGGAACTCGTTTATATCGTAGCTCCATACATACTTTCGCCCCCCATTTCGGCCCCTTAGGAGATGATTCCCGGGATAAAAAGTATTCTATATATTAATCGAGTCTATACACTATATGTGTACCAAAATTCATTTTAATCCGCTTAGCCGTTTTTGCGTGATTGAGTAACAAACATCCAAACATCTAACCATCCAAATTATAATATTAGTAGGAGTAGGATACGCGGACGGATCCGCGCGGACAGGTAGGTGTTGATAGACCTGAGCATTGACATGTAACAGAACATCGAGCATTCGACGTTTTTAAATTTGTCGAACTGAACAACGAACAGAGCCAATGATAAAGCCAAACATCGTTACGAACACTTTCAAGATCATTCAGCGAACGCTCTAGTAAACGGCGTACGGGAGAGCGCGGGGAGGGACGGCAAAACAAAATTGTTCGGTTCGGCAAAAAGCTCGAAGCAAAATGAATGTTCGGTAGAATGCTCATTATAAGTGACTCCTCAAGTCTATGAGCAGCTTTATAAAGCCGTTGAATGTACGATTTCAAAGAAATTTGGCAGTTACAAATGCGCGCACACATACAGTCCTGCGCAAAGGTGAGTTGGACATGAGTTCAACTATCTATAACGATCCTTTACACAATATTGTACACTGTCGTGTCGCAACTTGTTATGTAGTTGTACCTAGTACACCCATGTAGCAATTTATGAACAAAATGCTGCAACCGAAGTGCCCCATAATGAAGTTAGGCAGTTACGCAGGTTACGGCCCAGGCGTTTACGGCCTCTTAACTTGACTCCGGTTAACGACTGCTAAACGGTTCCGAGTAACCCGCGTCTAATGCAGTTTGAGAAAAGTTTACTCCTGTTTTATTGTTGGGTAGTTGAGCGCTTTGCCTACTCAAGCATGAAAAACAAAATGCAAGAAATTGAACTCATAAATACATAGTACACGCATATATGAGTAAGACTATGCTTATATTTTTAAGAAAGTTGGAAGGTTTCAACTGTTATACGTGCTTGGTTGAAAACACTCGATATCAACTCGTTCTGACTCTGACTGTGCAACGGAACATGTCGAGCCAAATTGACTTCGCCGTCTTAAAATATATTATGCATATATTTTTATTCAAATTCGATTTGCGTTTTAAATAACGTTTATTGCCTGGACCTACGGTCTGGACCCTGGATATAGTTTGCCAAGTGTTTATTTCTCAAAAACCTTTACCTTATTTTTCGTACGATTTCACTGAAAGACTGTTTGTTTATTAAATGACGCAACTATTCCTGTTTCTGTAAACTTTGTAGTAAACAAACAACTTCCACAAAATCGTCAATTGAACTAAACTCGACGTCCCAGCGGAATAAAACGCCAGCCAATCTAATATTAAAGAAGAAAAGCAGCGATAAATTCATCTTTTTATCGATCTAAACACTAACATCTCCGGTACATTACTATTCCAGTGGAAAACCGCTCGGGTCCCCTGGGAGGACGGGAAATGCATGCCCCTTACTGGACACACGATACCGCCAGAGTACTTAAATATATTAGCAAAAGCAGTATCTCAACTCAGTATCTGGCCTCCTGCCACCAAACTACGTTGGTAACATGGCAATCACAACTTTCCATCTTTTGTCGAAGATCCAGGGCCAGACCCAGAACGAGATGAAAAGACGTAGTGCTAATACCCGATAACCATAATTAAATTCCATCAAATCTACCAAAAAATGTCACTAGTGAAATCCTCCGAGTCCTCCGACGTCTCATCCATGAGCGGGTTAATGCGTTTGAAACTGAGCGCCGTAACGAGCTTGACGTAAGCGACAGGAGCTCAAGGCTCGTCCACCAGCAGCCATCCGTTACAATTATGTCGGCGGGGTGTTAACCTGCTCAAGGTGTGCCAGTACCTTTATAAGATAGATAGGGCACGCAAGTTACCTGAGAGCGCATTAGAGAGTAGAACAGCAGCAATCCAGTAACTCATAATTATTACAAAAGATACCCAATCCAGATAACTGTATACAGTCGCTGAGGTCGAAATCAGCCAGGATGACATCATCACTCATTTCCCCGCCAGGCGAGATGGCACTTTTATAGAGAGTTCACACGTCCCTTAAAGTAGGTGAACTCTTCTTCTTCTTCTTCTTTTTTTTGGCGTTCTGGCCAACTGTGTCGGCTCAAATTTGCCAGTATCAAGTAACAGGAGAGCTGCTCATGATCTGTGAACAAACGGACAACACAAACCGGTGAACTCTTTTACTCAGTTGCATTGTTTACCGGGGTGGGTTAGTATGGTCATCATTCCTCGAGAGATGGCGTTTTACCTATACCAGTATCTATCTATTCTGATATACTTAATATACGTTTATTTAGACAATGTTTTTAAATTGAAGCTTTAAAATTACTAATAAATTAATTACTTCCGAGCATTTTTTCGCCAAGCGTAAATTTACTATAGATGGACTGTTTCATTTTAATGGCAACACAGTGGCATTTGATGGAATTGGTCCGGGTATATTAGGCTTTACGCCGAACTACGCGTTTGTTTATTGTAGCGACGCGTGACTCTGTGTGTGTGTCACATTGAACGTGTGTACGGATTTGTTTTACTGCTTTAAGCTATATCAGTACTGTGATACCGTCTTGTACTCGTACCTACAATACCTATATGCACAGCTATAGGTACCTACAGTGCAAGAGTTACTGCTGTAGGTACGTCAGGGATAAATTAGATTTTCTTACAGCGTACGGTGTGGAAAATAAATATTTGCTAAACTTAATTGTTGTGCAAGTTGTATTGTTATTGAATCTGTTTACTTTTGAGTTTTTACGTCTGCCTTTCGAAGGAGCGAAGAGATGGTTAAAATTTTACACTTTACAAATAGTAGTAAAGTAAGTAACAGTTGAAGGAGACCACTATTAATAAAGACACTGAAACAAACTCAACAGTCAGTAATTTTAAGATCAAATTATACTTCCTGCAATTATATTACTGAACCTACTTAAAATAAGTAAATTAGATATAAAAAAAATCGGTCAAGTGCGAGTTCGACTAGCGTGGTGAGGGTTCCGTAAAATATTGACAATTTTCCCGTTACTTTGAATACTCAAACTTCTTATAGGTTTTCCTGTAATCTTCTTGGGGGGGATGGTCAATTTTCGTCTTTTTTCATAAATTACTTCAAATCTGTTTTTTCCAAAATTATAAAGAAAATATCTGAGATGCTTACAACAACCCCTTTCATTTGATATGTCACACAATACAGTTTGTGAAACTTTTCTTTTTAATTTTCCAGCTTGCCCCCCAAAAGTAGCCCCCTTGTTCAGAATTCATTAATTTACTTTACGCGTCCATCTCACCAATTTACATATGTTCACCTAATTTCAACTCAATCGGTCCAGTACTTTCGGAGCAAATCGGCTGTGACAGACGGACAGACAGACGCACGAGTGATCCTATAAGGGTTCCGTTTTTTTTCCTTTTGAGGTACGGAACCCTAAAAATATTTGCGTAGTTGTACAGCCAAACGTGTGAAATACGTAGCTACCTACCTCGCCATTTTTTACCAAACTGCGGCAGAATAAGGATTAAAATAATTTTCAAACCAAGATTTCAATATAAACTGGCCAAAACAAAAATCCGAGCGTTGCCAATTGGTGTATGTTTGTCGTATTGGTGCAGGGAATCTGCACTTCGTGAGCTGAAGTCGAATGCATCGGAAAGGATGCACAATGCATACAAAGTGAACCGAACATCCAGTCAGCCGTGATTTTTCCTTCGCTCAGATATGTAGGTAGACTGCGACTGCGACAAAGACTGATTACATATAGCAAAGAGTTAAGTATAATAAGTATATTGTACTGTACATTTACTACGATTCGAACATACGTGCGGCCAGTTTTGGACGTTCAAATTATATAGCAAAGTTATAATAAAAATGACTGACAAACGTTTTTTGTTGACTGATTTCTATTACAGGAGAATACAATTAATATGGCGTTAAAAAGGACATGACCGAGAGACTATTATTGCTTAATCCGCGCGCCTTAAATATTGATTGGAATATTTGAGGTGCCAATTTCTGGGATTTGAAATCCAAACGTCCGAATACAGACGAAATCATATTTTGCATTAAAGTAAGATGCTCCCTGCACTTTAAATAGGTACTCCTATTTTAAAAACACAGTTTTTTGAAGTGGATACTTCTTTGCTCGCGTTCTTGTGGGGTTCAAAATGTATCATGTGACTTCCGGAACGCCTTTTTTGTAGAGAAGCCTAATCTGATTTCAAATAATTGTTTGTTACATGTTTTAATCCTTCTTTATTTGACATTAGTTGTTAATCACACAATGTTATTTAGTTTATGTGGCGGACATGAAAATAATGCTGAAGTCAGTCAATGTTGCCATATATACCGATTTATCTGTACTTATACTGATTTTAGTGAATTGATTCAGATATATATTTTACGGGTACCTACACCATAATAGCAGATTCCTTTAAATAATCAAAACAAACTGTACGGATCCCTCGGTACGCGAGTCAGACTCGCACTTGGTCGGTTTTTTTATTAGGGTTAACATAGCCAACAAAGAAGTATCCACTTAAACTTACTTGTATCTCCGACACAACCCGCTTCTTTTTTTACAATAACAAGTGAATTTTATAGAGAGAAGTGTTTTATTTTCAAAACTCGTCTAATATAAAATTATAATAAAATCACCATCCTCCTAGCATTTTTTCGGCTGCAGGTACCTCTAAGGGATCCCTTTGGCACGTAATCCAAGTATTAAAATATATATTTATAACAAAATCATTCTAAAAATGATCAAATTATTTAGATATAGTATAAATTCTGTACATCGCGTTGTTAAACACTTTTGATAAATACAAATAGTAGGTAGGTAACTATGAAAGTAAATATCTTTAACAACACGAATGAGCGACTCACAATAATGGCAATAAAAGTCTGCAAAAGCCATTTACAATCTTTAAAAGTGAATTCAGAGAAGTTATTAATTAAAGGAAAGGAGGTATTCTTTGTAAACCTCTTTGCTCAATTAAATGGGAACTTAAGGCTCCCTTTGTCAACTCCTCATTATTTAATTGACGCAGTAGAATACGTAGGCAGGTATTTACATTTTTCTTTCAGTCCAATTCTTTTTCAGAACAACTAAGCTGTCGCATTGTTATCAAAAAGCCCACGCTCCGATTATATTTTGTTATAAACAAATTTTATTTTGTTTTTTTTTATGTTGTCGCTTAAGTAGGTACTGAGTGTAATGATTTATAAATACAGATTCATAGTGGGCTACCGTAATGTATTTTCTAAGCTAGTGAATAAAGGTCTATGTGAACTATACCATTTAATAGTAAAATGGGTATTACAGAGATCTTGATGCTAATTTGCCTTTTTTGTTTCTTATAATTGAAAAAAAAAACAGGAACACTTAGATGTCCACAATTTCTAGATGCCAAAATTAGACAAAACACTAGGACTATGAAATAACCTTGTATTGTGACAGGACGCACACAAATTGCGCAATACAATACCTAAGTATTCCGTTGTACCAAATTTGGTACGGAACACTAAAAAGACCCAATACGTAGAATATCTTGCAGACGATGATATATATTTTCCAAAACTCTGATAGAATCAGACTTGTAATCTTGTGTGACCTACTTTTATTAGTGTAAAGGTTTGAAGGAAGGTTCTAAGGATGCAATTTTCACCTTCTGTACCAGGTTCTATTACTTATTTTGTGGTTCTAGGTAAAATCCAAAGGAAATGCTTCTTTTCGTTTCCCCCGCGATAAAACAATTATTGGGTAATATAAAAATTATTCCAGAACCACGCTAAAACTGTGTATAAAAAGCGATTGCGATGGGACTTCCTAAGTTCCTGTTAAGAAAAATAAATTTAAAGCTGCACTAGTTAGCTGCCAGTTACCAATGACTTATTAGTTTACCGTAGGTACTTTACTTCGTTCTGATTTCACTGCACCTATTACGCTGAAGGGGCATTTAGATTCTGATTTCCGTTTATAATTTGCAGCAAGGCGGGGTTTCTTGCAGCTTTTGAAGAGTTTCTTCGCTTCGGCTCCGATTGATTTGCTAACATGATTTTATCTGCTTTTAAACTGGGCATCTCTTGACCCAGAAGTTTAATTTCATTTTTAAAAGGAACATTTTTTGATTTCACTGTACAGTTGGCCGGGGATTGGTACGATAGAGGATTACTTCCAAATAAGCTGAATGTGGGGTGAAATGTCTTTAATATTAGTAACTATTCAAACTTAGCATACTATATAACATAATGAAATAACTGATGTTTTTGATCCGTGTTTATTTAACGTGAAAATTATAGGTATCATTAGCCAAGGCAGAGATAAAAACAATACATAATACTCTGGACTCAAACCTGCGTCCTTCCCATTTCCAGGATAACAGTATTATCTTTACAACACATGATTAAAACTTATCAACTACGAGTATGTGGCCACCTCAGTTTGCAACTACGTAGAAAATGTAGTCGAATTGAAGCATACATTTGCCGAAAAGCTATGTCTATAATTCGTAACATCCGAAATGTCGACGAATGTTCCTCTCTAAAATATTTTCCAACGTCCACATTGTCGAGTAGTACCGGTAATGGAGTGGCAACCGGTAATACAATTGTCAGTTAGTCTGACATAGAAAAAAGTGGACTATATTGAATATAGAAAATACCTGCAACCGAGGAGTGGGCATCCAAACATCCAAACTTTCGCATTTATTATAATACTAGCTTCTGCCCGCGACTTCGTCCGCGTAGAACTCCTAAAAGGATGACATAAATTATAGCCTATTAAATAATATCAATTAGACTTTTGATCAAGTGCGAGTCGGATTTTAATTTTTCCCATACATTTTGAGACCCAGCGCTTGATGAAGGTAACGAGTTAAAATATTTGAACACCATACAAAGTTTCATCCCCTTTTTCGTCCCTAAAAGGGATAAAATTTGACATAAATTATACCCTATGTCCTATTCTGATACTGAACTGGAAAGTTGTAGATGTTTAGATGTTTAGTTGTGTAGACGTTTAGATGATTACATGTTTAGATGTTTGTCACTCAATCACGCTTAAACGGCTCAACCGATTTCGATGAAATTTTGCACGATGGTAGTATAGCCTGGATTAAAAATATGGGAGAGTTTTTATCTCGGGTTCAAGCAGCGAAGTCGCGGGCGGAAGCTAGTGGGCATATGAAGTTAAAGATGCAACTTGGGAAGCAGGCGTCTATTAGCTAGACTGATGTTTTTAAATTCATCGCATAATATTGAATTTGAGACCAACCGAGATCGAATAAGTACGTCTTGCGTTCAGTTTCCTGATTCACTTTAGATGCATCAACAAATTATTTAGCGAACATATGTACTTCTTGGTTTTAACGCTTCATCGCCTTCTTGACTTGTGAACTAAGCGAAACATTTGAATAATCATGTGTGTAATAACTTTCGACGAACATTTATTTGCTTACCAAAGATACTTAGGGCTAATCATTTCTGAGTTTAGAACAAGAAACAATCCTCCTCATCGTTTGTTAGTAGTCTTTTGTGTTTATTTTTAATAATGAAGCCCCTTTTTTGCCTGATCAATCGCACTTTTACTGCAGTTAGGAGGGATCCTTAAAACTGCTCAATTATTGCTAATATTATATTCTATGCATGCATTATTTACCTACTCAATTTTCTGCAATGTGTCATTAATTTGCAATTCAAAATTTATTTGAGAGCACAAGTGGGTAAACTATGAGTGGGCACTGTATGGACTCTACATGCTTTATACCCAATTATCTATAATTGATGATACTTACGCAACGTCTCAAGAGGTCTCTCCAAGAATCCTGACTGTGTTGTATTTTTGTTTAAGATGCATTGTTTAGCAATAATACCTACTCTTTCTTCTATCAACTCATCACCAATTTTTTTTTAACTATGTTGGTGGCCAAAAAGCTACAAGTCTGTCTGATCGTAACTAGAATCCTGTATGATTGTTGGCCACCTGAAGAATCACAAGCGCATTCCAGACCCTTTATTAGGGTTCCGTACCTCAAAAGGAAAAAAAACGGAACCCTTATAGGATCACTCGTGCGTCTGTCTGTCCGTTTGTCACAGCCGATTTGCTCCGAAACCGACCGACTGAGATGACCGACCGATGACCGATTGATTTGAAATTTGGTACACACATGTAAATTGGTGACCCAAAAATGGACGCGTACAGTAAATTAATGAATTATGAATAAGGGGGCCACTTTTGGGGGATAAACTGGAAAATTAAAAAAAAAAGTTTCACAAACTGAATCGTGTGACGTATCAAATGAAAGGGGTTGTTGTAAGCATCTCAGATATATTTTTTTAATAATTTTAGCAGAAATAGATTTGAAGTAATTTAGGAAATAAGACGAAAATTTACCTTTTCCTACCTTATCTCCGAAGCTACTAGGCTTAAAATTCTGTAAAAAAGATGGAAAATAGTTCCCCGCCTAAAAATTACAGGAAAACCTATAAGAACTTTATGTATTCAAAGTAACGGGAAAATTATAAATATTTTTGTGTATTTCGTATGGAACGCCTAATGCTTAGAGTTGAACTCGCACTTGTCCGGTTTTTGCTTTGAAGATTCATTGTGTTCAGACAACAGAAGCACATCCTCGAGAGACTATCATGATTAAATCATGCTTAAACTGTTGATCAACTGCCATGACGTATTCCTTAGGCTGCTTGTGCTCCTCAAAAAATAAAAGTAGGCCAAACACAATAGGTAGCTTATTAGATAAAATTAGTGTCTCCTGCTCCTAAGAGTCAAAGACACTAGAATTTAATTTTGGGTTATAAAGTGATTCATCCCGATAAATAGACCGCCCTCAAGTCCAAAAAAGGATAAGTTAACATTTTATGCTTTTATTCTAAACTATTTTTACTAAAATTAGTTTTTCTTTATCTGTCACTTTGACGTGTTTGTTTGTCAGAAACGGACTAACCACATTTTAGTTAGGTAACAGGGATTGTTAATTTTTATGAATTTAGGGGATAAATATCTACAAATATGATGATAACCCAGTAAAGATTTGATGATCACTTTAGCTTAGTTAGTTATCTTGTCTTCGAAGTTGGTGGTCCACTGGTTCAGATCCCGGAATGGACATTTATTTCTGTGATGACTACAATGAGCAAACATATTTGTTCCTGGGTCAAGGAATGTTTTCTATGTATTAAAATATTTATTTATCTATATAAGTATGTAGAGTTGTATATCGCAGGACCGTTCACTTTGGCACTCTTTGGGGAGGCCTATCTCCAGCAGTAGACGTGTTTTGGTTGATATGATGATGTATATCGTCGTCTAGTAGCCATAGTAGGTACTTAGTTTTCGACTAGGTCGATTTAAGGATGACCCCAGTATTTGGGATTCCCTTGATTGGCCTAATAACTTTTTGCGTAAATTCAGTTTGTCTAATAACTTTTACTACTATAATTAATTGTTTATTTAAAGTCAAGTTGTATAATTTCATTGTTCATAATAATTGTTTGTTCGAAATATGTGTACCCTAAAAATACGGTAAATTCAAATTATAGGCAAAAGATAATTAGGTGAAATGAATAATATACAAAATTGTTTTCACTCAAATAAAAATTAGGCAAAATGAGCTATTATGCCAAACAATTTTAGTTAAATAAAAATAGGCAAGCCGAAATTAGGTAAAAAGTTGATAGGCCAAACATAGGTAACCCCAATTATTTATCACGGAAAAAGAACACGTTAGCAACATGTAACCCTAGTAACAATGGCCCCGGGACTAACAGCGGATTAAGCAACACGCTGTGTTGTACAAATCGATCTATTACCGTTAAACCAAGTAAGACAATCACATGTCGAAACGCACAATAACATCATTGCGTCATCGATTTTCTTATTGCTTTACAAAACAATAACAGCGGCCGCGTTGCAAAATGTGAACTTTTGTTTGGTCGTGGATAGATAATAAACAGGAGGCGGCAAGACCCTTGATCTCGGGAACGTGACGAGGTATCGAGTTGAAATTAAAACCATATACTAGTCTACAGTCCATTGAAGCTGTGAAAAAAATCTAACTTCTAAGTTGACGTAAAAAAAAGATACGGCCGTTTGTGCCGCAAAAAACGTATATTTTGACACTCTCAAGGGAATCAAAATGTATAGGGTACGTTACGTTGACCTAGAACTGAAATTTGGCAAGTACGAGTAATACCGTCATATACTACAAGTACCTACAGGGAAAAATCTGAAAACTATACATTTGTAATTTTGTTCGGAACCCTCGAAAGAACTATCTAAATTTGAACCCTTTGGCAGGGTACCCATCACGCAGGCAGCATTCCCGCGTTGAATTGCGATTGCAAGTCTTTGTGCGAGAAAGCTGCCCGCGCGAGGGTATTTATATATTCGAATTCGGCACTGCCGTAGTCGGGCAGAAAAACCGCGCAGTACTAAAACTTGCGTATTATTTATTATACACTATGTTAAGCACAAATCGCAAAGAACGAAGCTGTAAAACATAAATAAATAGTAACCATGCATCCAAATCGAATCTTCATTCCAATTCAAAAATAATTGGTTAAAATCATATTTAAGGAGTGTCAGAGGCTTACACTCTGATACGAAAAGGTCAGGTTAAAATGGAGAACCGTATCTTTGCTATCGCAGTTATTTCACCCGACCTCCATTCGGGTAGCAGATAAAATTTATAATTACAATAGTTCGTTGTGAGTTTTATCGTTGCTCGTGACCCAATACCGGCAGGTAAATGGAAAGCTAGGCGTGGTCAGGACCGGTTCGCTAAATATCCTTGTGTTGAGTAAGGTGATCTAGTTGGCCCTGTATAGTCCGCTAACACAGTAGATAGAAAGCTTAGAGCAGGTAAACAAATGCGTAAAAATGTCCGATGTGAAGCACTCACACAGACACTCGTCATTACAATAAACTTAACCCTTTATAAGGCAGAGACGATTTGGAAACCACTTAGTTAATAAACATTTACGGAGAAGAACATCCTCTTTTTTATTTAACTATAATGGTATTATATTGAGGATATATCAAGCTTTTTTTACTCATTCATACTTTTTCGGTTAATATTTAATTTTAGTGTAATTAATTAATCTATAGTATCAGAATCAGAATCAGAATCAGAATCAGATTTATTTGTGAAACATAGGTAATACAAAAAGTGGTCTTACATAAGAAGTATACATGAGTCTCTATGTTTTGCCGATTGGCATACAAATTTCAATTTAAAGTAAATTACAAATTAATACAATAATCACTAAACACGAGCATATAAATAAGTACTTTACAATGTCAACAAAATTACAAATTAATAAAAGAATCATTAAATACGAGCATAATAAGAATTTTAACAATGTCCATTAAATTATAAATTATAGATCTGTGTCATTCATAAAATCCTGAGTAGAGTAGTAACATAACAGTATGTGGTCAATTTATGCACTATGCATGTCAAGGGAAGCAAGCTATCGTCATTGTTTCCATTATACTATCAAAAATATACACGTCGCTGTATCTAATAATTTGAATAGCTCTTGCAATTCACGATGCCGAGTGGCGAGATGTTCGATTTATGTTTTATTTTGTCAATGAATAGGTGTATTGGAAACAGATCATCTGAAAACTCAAGTGCACTAACGGCTGAGTGCATATATTGACCACATGTTTTTCTTAATGATTGCGATTTTTTTTGCCGCAGATGTGTTCCCCAGTGCATTACAAACATGGTAGTGTATTTAACTTTCTCGTAGCATATCTGTATAACTGGAGCCTTATAAAGGGTTAAGCATAGTTCAGCGTACGTAATCGGCGGTACATCAGTCCGCGTGCCGCGCATGTACCACTGATTTTAAATGGAACACAAGTTTATAAAGTTGAGATAGCTGCTTTACCTAATACATTTACTGTGGCAGATCGTTAAGGCTACAGTAACGCCTGTCTTTAGTAAGACGGAGATAGAATGCAGTAAGGCAGCTATATCAATTGGTAAGTATGTAATATAGTCGTGCTTGCGTCATTTTGTGGGAGCAATGCGGACGCGGTCGCGCCCACCGAGCCTTGGGTATAAGGAAGTAAAAACTGGTTCAATTACCTGGTAAGATTTTAGTTCAGCCCGTTCCAAAATTAATTAAATCACTAGAAAAAGTGACAAAGAAGGCTGTTTAAAATCAATGTTTAATTTGTGTGGTTATTAACTAGAATGTATCCCAGTCAAGTGTTTAATCAAATCCGCGTTGTGAGTTTAGTAATTTTTTAAATTGTTTCAGCTCATTTTGTTTGCACCAGATTAAGATAGTAGTATATTATTTTTAAATTTTAGATAAATGTGTCATACACGGATTCAATTTCTTATTTTGTATTTTCTGTCGCTGACAATTTGTGCATTCCAAAAAGCCAGATCAATGCAAATATCATATGCGTATATTACTTTAAGCTTAAAATGAAGCTCAAGCTATTCGTTTTCAGGAGCAGAAGTAACTTAATATTATTCATAGGGGAAGAAGAAAAATCAGTTCTACTTAAGAAATCTACGTTTATTTACAAGTTCAGTGTTGAACAACTGACGCTCATTCCAATCAAACCCTCTTCCACATGTAACAACAACAATCAACATATTTATACCTGTCCATTAACACTCAATATCACAGCAGACAACAATTAAGAAATGCTTTCGAAGCGGCCGAGTGCGGGCCCTTCGATGACTCGGCGAGTTGCTAATTGATGCATGCTTTTTACGTGTCTCGGCCTTCACAAATCGCCGGAGCCCTTTATAATTTAGATTTATACTTTGTGGAAGGAGTACGTGTAGCCGTCAGGCGCTCTGTTGAGGCTGAACTTGCCGGGAGGGAAGAAGCGGCTGGGCTGAGGTGTCGTCTGCTCATAGTACTGTTGCGGAGCCTGTTGGGGCTGGGACTGATACTGTTGTGCTGGCTGGTACTGCTGGGCTGGCTGGTACTGCTGTGCTGGCTGGTAAGTTTGCGTGTTCAGACCACTGTACTGAGCTTGCTGCACTCCAGGATAGATGTTATTAGGTTGGTATTGAGACTGAGGCTGAGCCTGGTACTTGGGCTGGTATTGGGGTTGAGCTTGCGGCTGGTACTGAGGCTGCGGAGCCACGTAGTTCTCTTGTTCGTACAATTCCGGGTGGTATTGACCATCATCTTCATTGGGCTTGCCACCATAGTTACGCTGAGGAGCGGGAGCCGTGTATTGCTGGGGAGCACTATACTGGGGCGCTTTGTAATCCGGAGAGTTGTACCTGGGGTCGGGCTGGTAGGCTGGTGTAGGCGCGACAGGTAGAGGCGCGGTGGGAATGTGGTCTCCGCTGGCTTGGAAGCCGTTCTTGCCAGCGACGTAGTTCACTGTTTTCCTCTGACCACTGGGGTCGATGTATGAGTAGCTGCCTCTCCTGTTTCCGTCAGCGTCAGTTTCTTCTTTGAAGTCAATTCCATCTTCTTGCTGGTATGCCGCTCCGAACGCACCGTTGCCGCTGAGGTAGCGAGCTTCCTGAACGATGGCCGCTGTTTTCGGGTCTCCCGCGTATTTGGGAACACGTCTGCCTTGTTCCTGGCACGTCGCGATCGCGAGCACAAAGGCGAATGTAACGAGCCTGTACATTTTGCGTTCAAAATGTGCACTGCCCGCGTGAAAGTAACTTAGTATGTCATTGCGGGCGGGTGAACTCGTTTTATACGAACAGCGAAGGCCTTGACGCGTATTGGAAGGGCCTACGGGCGCGACCGCGAAAATCTCGCGCGTTCATAGCTCCCGCCCGCATCCGATGCATGCTTGGACACATCAGGGAAGTGACATTAAGGCGAAGATCACACGTGTTACCCTAGTGGGAAAAAACGACCTCCGCTAAATGTCAACGGGTTGATCTATTTTTCGAAGCGTGTAATTATTTGAAACGAAATACTGGTTCTTTTGTCTGGCAATATCCATCTTTTCCAACTTCTTAAAATAGTTTATAAACATTATTTCGATACAGTTTGTAAATATGGTTTATTAATCTAATTATCACGTTCTTTTGAAGAAGTTTTTGTGAATTAAAAATACAATACGCAAGTTCCCACATAGCGTCTTGTCGGGTTTGCGTAAAACTACTTAGTACGTTGATGCCGCGGTGTGTAATTATTAATAGTGCTTTGTTCTAGGTTAGCCAATCGCAGGTTACTGGAGCACGTAAAGAATTTAACTATATTGCGTTATTGCAAATTATTAGCTGTACAATTGTTTTTAATTTATAAACGGTATAATATTAAGACTGAATTGAGTTGAAACATGACTCACTGTTCATTCGGCGTAGGTATTTTTGGCGGCATTCATACTAAAAGGGAAACACCAAGCTAATTTAGATTCATTTATTTTTCACTTAAATTATTTTTCACATAATTTTACACATTACAATAAAGGTCATCACAATGAATTAAACAAGTGCATCTCACCTTATATTAATTCTGACTACACTATCTGTCACCACATTCGTCAACCTACTTTTTAGGAGAGGTTACCACTTCGACGTTCCAACAACGAATGGCTCCAAGTCTGTCTCCTAGCCCTAACGATCCTTACTACCCCCACTATTTTACAGTTATCCACTCTGCGTTCCCTGATTGGTGGTTATTCAGCCAATCAGGGGAAGTGGCCAATGATATGAAAGTTAGTGTTGCCAGTACAAGAAAACATCCTGCAAGAAGAAAACTACACCCGACTGATAAGGACAATAAAACAGATATTAATCCGCAAATGTTATTATTCTAATGACGATTTTTTTAAAGATGACCAATTTAAATCTATGTAGTTGTACAAACCTATGAAATTAAATAATTCATATTATTATTATAAATCTGACATGCCATAGTTATTCGCATAATTATTTTTTCTAATTATAGGTATGTTATTTGTATTCAATAATTGTAATTGAAATTGTTAATAATAATATAATAAATAAAGTGATATAGTATTTAGATAAAGATTGCTACACCCTAACTGGGTCCATGCTGTACTAGTACTAGGTATATATTTGTACAAGATTTTGTAATACCATGGTTGCATGAATGTAATAAATAAATAATGCACTTTCCTGGTAAATAATCATAATGATAATAATCAACTATATGACGCTAACAATACTGGTCTACTACACTTTTTACAAAATTATCATTTTTTTATATACTAAGTTCTTTAAAAACTGGCGGGTGATAACAGTTTTCGATATTCAATTCGGCAGACAAATCTGATTAAAACAAACCTAATTATCACGCTCTGATTTTCTCTATTTCACACACTATCAAGTTTGTATTTTTCTCTATTTGCATTATCTACAAAAGTCAATATCCTATCTTTATCATCACTAGAGCAGAACCTGTGAAGTAAAATGGGTATTTCTGTTTCAAACAACTTGTTTTCCCTGCTACCTTTAACAGAACAAGGATCTATTGCGTTGCAAAGGAAACCGAACAGACATTTCAACCCCGCTGAGCAATGGCTGCTTCGAAATAAACTCCACAGTTAACCGGACGCGACTACGCATAACAAATTACTTTTTACCCGCTCGCTGCTACCCACTTTTCTGCTGCAGTGAAGACCGTATCCTAACTGACAGAGCTGAAATGGAAAATTTGAACTACCGTGTGAGTGTTTTTTTGTTTCACAATCTTCACAGTTAATTGTTTGTTAGCTTGTTTGGGCGACTTTTCGACCACGTTGGTGGCAAGCAAAAGTTAAATACGGCCTCTCGGTGGACATGTTGACGATCAGGCGGATTAAATACCGCTGAATGAAAACCCGCTGGATGTCAACGGCTGGCCGCCGTTAGGTAAGACTACGAGCAAAGCAAGGAGGAGTGTTAATAATAAACAATAATACTGTCTGTACTCCTTGCATTCCATTAAATTGTCAAAAGGGCCTCTACGTGTTGACTCAGTTGGTACTTTGTAGGTACCTAGCCCCACGCACGCCTCCCAAAGGTCCGGGACATCATGTCCCGTGAGCGGGATAGACAACAATAATATAATCCGCCATTTTACATAACAGCTAACTGCCTTGAAAAACAGTGCTGTAATGTAATACGGCGCATTGTCGCTATAGGTACTTGTCCCACCGCCGGCGACGAGCGATGAGCTATCGGCAATTTTCTCGCCCAAGAAACGAACAAAAGATAATCGCTCCCGTGTAAATAAAAAAGAGATATAGTTCATCGCGGTCGGTGTGAACAGCCAGCGATGAACTATAAATATATATCTCTCTTATTATTATATATAATGCCAAATGGTACACTACTATTATACTATTGCGACGTATAATATTTGCCATTGAAATTAAAGATGAGTGCTTGTGTAATAAAAAAAAAAACCGGCCAAGTGCGTGTCGGACCACGCAAAACGAAGGGTTCCGTGCCTATTAAAAAGGTCGTATCGTCACAGAAATTTTACGGCACTTACGTCCTTTTCTTTGAGGAAGGCAGTTTTTCAGCAATATCTCGAAAACCTCTGAACCGATCTTGTTCAAAACAATTTTCGGTGAATGAAATTAATAAGTTCTATGTCCATGAATTTTTCCATATTTTTAAAATACACCGTTCAAAAATTAGAGGGGGGGGACAGAATTTTAGTGACTTTCGGGGCGATTATCTCCGACCCTATTCACTTAATCAAAAAAAAATGCAAAGGAACCTTATATTTATTTTGAAAGGCCTATCGATTGATGTGCCCCACGGGGGGTCACAATGAAAAAATTTTTTTTGACTTTTAGTTTTATGTATGGAGTGCACCCCTAAAAATTTTTTTTTTGTCGTTTTAATTACAAAACTATGTAGCGGCTAACAAAATACACCTATCCTCAAAATTTTATTCAAATACACCTTATAGCTTTCGAGTAAAATGCCTGTGACATACGGACAGACGGACAGACGGACAGACGGACAGACGGACAGACGGACAGACGGACATGACGAAACTATAAGGGTTCCGTTTTTGCCATTTTGGCTACGGAACCCTAAAAAATACACAACCCTTTCAATGCGCTTGTGATTTTTCTGTAATCGCAAGCGTCCATATTCTACGGAGTCTGCGGAAAACGGATCCAACCGACATAAGTCTCAATATCTTGAAAAGTAATGAAAAACTGCGTATTTAAGGTTCCGTACCTCGAAAGGAAAAACGGAATCCTTATAGGATCACTTTGTTGTCCGTCCGTCAGTCTGTCAAGACTCTTTTTGTCAGGAACGCGTGAAGGTATCAAGCTAAAATTTATATAAAATACTCAAGTTTACTGTCTCTTGGAGCTGTGAAAAAATCAAACTTCTCAGCCAACGCAATCAAAAGATACAGCCGTTTATGCCGCAAAATTCCGCAAATTTTCGAAACTCGCAAGGTAATCAAAACCTACAGGGCACTTTCCGTGAACTCAGAATCTTGAAATTTGGTACGAAGCAATGTCTTCTAGCACAGATAAAAGAAAAATTGCGAAAACCGTAAAATTTTAGTTACATCATATTATATTTTTTTGTTTTAATTTACTTATATACCTTCAGGTTTGTACGGAACCTTCGGTGCGCGAGTCCGACTCACACTTGGCCGGTTTTTTTATAAATACATAATAAAGAGAAACTTTTTCTGGTAATTTTCTCCATAGCATACTTTGTGTACAATCAATCTATCATGTTGAAATACTCCTTGAACTTCAAACGGCAAATACTCGAGTGCAAGTCACGGTGGATTGAAGCCTTTTCGTTTAACTACGTCCAATTGAACGGATATAGGAAATAAGGCAAAACTCTTAGCACGTGGTCGTTGACCTTGTCTGTAGCTGACTTGATACACAGTAGCTAATTATTTTTATACAGTTGGCGCCCAATTTAGCTTTCCATTTTAACACTGCCACTATTTGCCTAAGTATTTAACTTAACAATCCATCAATGGTTTTTTGTATAATATCAGTAAGCAGATACCGTGGCTAATGAACGCTTGTGAATATAGGTGAGTAATAAACGCGTTGCCGATCCTTAATTGGCTTGAGGATTCGTTGTTTGGCAGCTAGAGATAAAATGTAGATCGCCCTCTCGAGGCAGTGAAGCTCTGGTGAACTGGGGTAATTTCCCCATGCAAAAAAATATATTTAGTTCTACGTAACAGTAGGTACAAAACGTTCTGTAATCCACCAGTAGGAACACGACACTATACACATACAGAACAGGTATTATAAAATAGACTAACTTGTCAAACCCGCAGTTTGTAAAGTGACCCTTTTACATTGTGTGTCATAATTTTCTCGCAGTACTTACCCTGCTCTGCCCCGATTACGTAAGTGTTGCAAGAGTGCCCACATGGTAGACCAGTTTTTTAAATATATCCTATATTGCTAGGCCTATTGCAAATCGAAGTTTTCTCCAAGTCATTTCTTGCGGCCAATAGATACCATGCACTTGAAAGTTATTTTCACCTTTTGACAGCGAGGGTGCAAAACAAAACGGTGCCCAACTGTGGCCAAAACAAAACAATAGCCAGATAAAATATGAATAAAATGAAACTTCTGATAAATATTGTCATGTCAAAATGACAATATTTATCAATATTATCATGTGGCCGTCCGTGGCTTCAGTGGCACGAGTTTTCGTCCGCGTCCACAGCCGTCTTTAGCTCTCAAAGGGTTAAATAAAAACCGGACAAGTGCGAGTCATACTCGACCACCGAGGGTTCCGTACAAAATGACAAATGTATAGTTTTCAGATTTTTCCCTGTACTTGTAGTTTAAGAAGGTATTACTTGCCAAATGTATTATCTTATCTTATCTTAAATTTCATAGTTCTAGGTCAAGGGAAAGTACCCTTTAAAGTTTGATTCCCTTGAGTGTGTCGAAATGTACGTTTGCGGCATAAACGGCTGTCTTTTTTTACGTTAACTTAGAAGTTTGATTTTTTCACAGCTTCAAGGGACTGTAGACTTGAGTAAATGGTTTTTATTTCAACTCAATACCTCCACGCGGTCCCGAAATAAAGAGTCTTGACAGACAGACAGACAGACAGACGTATAACAAAGTGATCCTATAAGGGTTCCGTTTTTTCCTTTTGAGGCACGGAACCCTAAAAATTGACACTGTTTTTGCAGAATACGAGTCTAACAAAAATTGGCTTTATATACCTATAGGACTCTTAACGTTGGCTATATCCACAGGAAATATTGATGACCCGAACCGAAACGCATGATCCATTTATCAGTGCAGTCACGTCACATTTAGTTAAATAGGTCCTATTTGACTTAACGTACTGAATTTGAATTTGTTTGGTATTTTAGTCGCGAAATCTCTCTGACACGGTTAGTCTTGTTTGCGAGTTAAGCAAGCGCGCGCAAAAATACAGAATCGATTTTAAATTAATACGTTTAGCAAACAAACTTACCTATAGTTCCTCATAATTCATAATTAAAATCTGTTGCATATAAACCACATTAATTGATCGATCGGTCAACATTGAATAGGTGTATTTATCTGCAGCTGGACTGGAATCCCATAGGAAATAGTCAAGCTTCGCATTTAATCATACTTTAACAAAACTCAACGTTTTGAAACGACATTGTCCTGTCCGCAATGACAAAATGTAATATTTTGTTATAGGTACCTAATTAATGCGCACGTGTCGCGGCGTGGTTTCTTACTGATCTCGAAACGATTTGAGCGCATTTCTCATCGTTTTAGTTTTTTCATTAAATTGGAAAGCAGTGTTTTTTTAGCCGGAAGCAAAGCAAGAAGTAAAAGACAATAAAATAACTAAATGTAATTGCTTCTCTGTAGCTATACAAAATAATTAAAATAGTTTTACATTCATCACAGTCTCAGCGCAATAAAATTAATATATTAAGTAATCCATTATTCATAAAACTTAACTCAATATTATACGTTCAATAATATTTATTGTGTTTTGTCCCTATCTTGACTTTTTAACGGAATTTTAACCAAAATATGATTGACGGGCAAAAGGTAAGTATTTAATAAGACAAAGTAATGTTAAATTACTTATAAATGGATCGTGTATTTTGTAATTCTAAGATAATTTTACCAGTACCACTAATACCTACACACATATAGAGAAACATTTATTCGAAAAGCTCGTGGCATTTATTAACGTGGTCACAACATTCTCTACAAAAACTAATTAAGAAATAAGTACCTAATGCCGAAGTTGATAAATATGCAGGTAGGTATTTAGTGACACGCATATTTCTTGTGTAGCTAATGAGTAGGTACCATATTTGTACGTATACCTACATATATGTTATAACTTATAACGACGTATTCGCCGGGCAATTCCTATTAATATGCCCCATTTTGAATTTAAAAACGTAATGTAAAGGTCGGCGGTTGCCCGCGATCAAGGTCCCCCGGTCGGCACAGCCGCCAAAATTAAAAAGTGCAGTTTTGTATGAAGCTGAGAGCCTGTAACTGCTTTTTAATTCTGAAAGTTATTCGTTAGGTATGCAGCCGACAATTCCAATTCTGTCAACTTAAATCTTTTATTACTCGGATGTGATCGGAGTAGTTGTCATTAAATAGCTTAAAATCTGTGGTATTTTGGAAGTAAAAAATCGGTGTTCTTACCCGACTGCCAAAAGAGGAGGGTAATGTTTTTCGAGTGTATGTAAGTATGTATGTATGTATTTATGTATGTCTGTTTCTTTGTGGCCTCCTGCAGCCTAAACGGCTTGATGGATTTTGATGTATGAGGTGTCGTTGGATTCCTCTTAATCGTAGGAGTGACATAGGCTATAATATTTGTCAAAAAGCAGTCGGGTTTTTCGAAAATTCTTTTAATTTCACTTGTTTCCTTCATATCTTTGTATAACGAATCACCAGTAATAAGGGTACCTATTTCGTAGCTTAAACGAAACACAGGCTCCGTTTATCTTACTTCAGTACATTTTTAATCATCCAATTACGCCCTGTCTGAGCATATTCTTCCTAAATTCGTTTACTAACTTTTATAAACTCGTATTTCTTTGTGAGGTGTCTTGAAATACGAACATTATAGTAAACGAGTCAAGGTCGATTTTAAGTGAAATCCAATGGGCAAATATGAGAAAAAGAGAGTTAATACGCTGAATTACCTGGTCTATTTACCTTCTAGATCACAAAAGTAGAAAATAAGCGTACATTATTTATCTTCAGACCTCGTGTAACCGACAGTTACTTAAACAGAATGGTAAAATTAAATAATGTTTCTATAAATACTTATCTAAATAAAATAGAACCAATATCGAGAAATTTAACCTTGGATGGTTTAGACGGATAAAACCACCACCGTAGGAGACGACTTGATTATACCAATCTGTCTAGCTAGCAATAATCTGATAGTCTCTAGCCAAGAAAAATCATTTTCTCCGTGTGTTCACTTCAGAAGCCGAGCCTAGTTCGGGTTAGAGTATAGGAAAGGGAAGCCAATTTTGGGACTTAGAAAAATGTTAGTGGTAGTTTATCGACATTCATAGGTGCATGTAATATGCCTAAATTGAAGAATAAATAACTTTGACTTTGACTTTGTTGACATAATATTCGGTTCTGGCGCTTCGCCGGCCGCTGCCGAGGCACGCTCGGTTCGCTCGCTCGGCTCGCTGTTAGGTATCTAGCAGTTCAACCTAACACCCCTCCTCACTTAGATCGTCGTTATACCTAAAGGGTTATCTATACTTTTTTTTAGTTTTTTTCAGTTGATATTATTCTAAGTCCAAGGTGCTATAATCAAAGAGTGTCGAAATGCACACACTCCACCCTCCCTATCTCCGTGATGGTGGCTCGTAGAGAAACATGACTGTATACCTATGTGACATAATATGCCTTTCTTTGCGCATTCTTTACAATGACAAAGCAACAAAAGAAATGGTCTAAATTTTCTAAGTCCCTAAGTTTCCTATAGGTACTCCCTAACCTAGTTCGGTCTTTCGGGCACTGTAATAAAGTTTATGGTTAATTCTCATCAATTTAATTCTTAGAACTTAATCTCTAAATACGGTACTGTAGAAACTGCACGGCACGACGTACCTACTTAAAGTAAACAAACAACACTTTACCTGCTTAACCGTCCCGGAGTTTGCGAGTTACGCACGAAACACCGGGAAAGGCACCGCTAAAGTTACTCTCTTTGTTTTTTTCTTTCAGCCAAAGGAAACTAGGAATGGAGATTAATTTATTACGTCTCGGGGAAAACATGGAAACCGGTAGAGAGAAAGCTCTCTATTAAGTGGAGCGGGCGGGGAGCGAAACGATTAATTATGATTTCTTCTAATGCCCGTGGATGTGGCCGGCTCCGCGACATCCGATGCTATTACGTGACTTGATGGAGACTTATTGCCATGAAGGCGTTTATTCACTTTTAAACTGAAGCTGGGGCCAGTTAAATTGCTGGACAGTAAGAAATGCAGATAAAGTGACATGAGCTTTTCCTTGTCAGTCTTTATGACATTGACATAAGGCTTTTCACTAGCTGTACCTATGCTGTAGCGCCGGATGCCATATAAAATGTTCTACATACCTAATATGTATATTTTATATTGACCTTAACTTGAGCAGTTTGATTTTATATCTCTGAATTTATTTAATACTAGTTGCACTTGCACACCTGCGGCTGTGCCCGCGTATTAAAAGAACGAAGGCTAAGCCACGGCATAAACATATCGCCTTTGTTTCTCCTTTACCTCCATCTCTATACGAAATTAGAGGAAGAGATCCAGAGATTCCGGTTACATACAATCGTGCAAAGCCATAAACATTACCTTTTACATTATTATTATAGCTAATTAGAGTACTATAAAACAAATATACAAGGAAGATAGAACTCGTTCTCACAGTTAGAAATCTCTTGAGAAGTTTTAACGGGGGCGGAGCCGCCAGGCAGCACCTAGTTTAATCATCATCATATCAACCGAAAGACGTCCACTGCTGGACATAGACCTCCCCCAAAGAGTGCCACAATGACCGGGCCTGCGCCACGCGCATCAAGCGGACTCCAGCGACCTTTACCAGGTTATCAGTCCATCTTGTGGGCCTACCTACACTGCGCCTTCCAGCACGTGGTCACCACTCGAGAACCTTTCCGCCCCAAAGGCCATCGGTTCTACGTGCAATGTGCCCCGCCCACTGCCACTTAAGTTTAGCGATTCCGAGGGCTATATCGGTTACCTTGGTTCTGCTGCGGATAGCCTCATTTCTGATGCGATCAAGCAGAGATACTCACAGCATAGCCCTCTCCATTGCCCTTTGGATGATTTTGAGCCTTCTTATGAGGCTCATAGTAAGCGACCACGTTTCCGTGCCGTACGTAATCACTCTCTTTACTTAATCAAACCCTATATTTCTGTAGTTCCGTGAGTCGTCATTGTCATTTCTTGTAATTGCTTTTTTCTGCTCACAGAAGATTAATGTTAATATCCTACTTGTGTAATGTAGCGGTTAGTTAGCTATTAATTAGGAGATGCTTTTAAAAATAGGTTTCACTCAAACCGGGTCGAGATGCTGCGGAAATAGGTTACGCTTTAACTATAGCTCCTAATAGGTACTCTAGAGAACAGTCTGTTTAATCTTGAGCACATAATAATGTGATAGTATGTATTACTTGAGCTAGCTAAAGTTTTTAATTTTTCATACAAATAATCAGAGTTATAAATATTATAAAAGTCTCCAAAATGTCTGTAGGTCTGGCTGGTTTGGGGGCTGGTGTATGCTCTTTCCTTTGGGTACCTATACCACGTCGGTGGCAAATTAGAGTACGGCCTGCCATGGTACGCGGTTACCGCAACCTACGGAAGCTCTCAACTCAAACTGCAAACGCTTTTCAAGAAAAACCCTATTCCTCGGGTAAACCTTGGCAGCAACTCCTTAAATTCATCTCTCATAGCCGGAGCAAGGGAAGGAGTACTTCATAATGATTACTTATCATCATATCAGCCGAAAGACGTCCACTGCTGGACATAGGCCTTTTTTTTGTTTTTTTGTTTAGGGGGGGGAAGCGTTACGCATACCACCCGGGTGCAGGGGGTGACCCGAGTCGTTATGTGGGACTCCCGTATAAGCTGATGAGACTCAAGGTGTATCCACTAAAAAAGGGGATTACCTTACCTAACCTGACACCATGCTGCTTTTTCTATTAACTTAACGTACCTACGTATTAGTAAACCTCCACAATCACTAAAAGTTGCATTCATGTTGCTTACGGCCAAGCACTGGTGTTTTGAATATTTAGACTTACCCACAATAAGCGGTATTAAATTAAGTATTTACGTACTGTATATATCTGCCTAACCTTAGTTTTTGTGTTCTGTTTATAATTAAATGAATAAGTCTTAACGCAAAAAGTGCACCAAATACAATGGGTCTCATTAAATAAATACCCTTAGGTATAGTTTTTATACTTCGCATATATATACATATGTAACCAAAATCTTTTACTATCAATGCAACTAGCCTGTATAAAGTAGCTTTAATTTTAGTTTTTGTAAGTGTATGTGTTAGTGTACTTACATTGTACTTGTTTTTATGATAAATGAAGACCTTTTACAAACAAACTAAAAATGTAACATATTCTTTCAAGATTGGTTATTTGGTTAAATATAAATTAATTAATTTATATTAAAGACGAGTGATGAGGTCTCAAATTGATTTCATTCAAATATTTAGGTATGATCAAACTTAGACGATATTAGGAAGAACGCGGGTCACTACTGCATAAGAACAATAATGACACAAAACATTAATTACAACTCAAAATTAAAAATTCCAATATAAATAACACAGAAGATTAATTATAATTAAAAGGGCCCTATACAAATTCCCTATAATTACAAAATTCGTCCACACTTTAAAAAAAACACTATCCATTAAAGCGTGCTTCAATCTTTTTACATACAGCTCATAAGAAGGAGCTTCCTTGACGCCTTTAATAATATGAAACGCATAATTACCATACTCAGTATCTTAAATCTTAATAATTAACTGCAAGTGAAACATAAGTTAATACAGCCACCGAGTGCTAAGCTCTTGTCATTACTTACACGTCCTCTTTAATATTCAGTGAGTTTGCTACATTGTGGTGACCTCATTCCATCTTGGCATTCTTGAGAAAAGATAGTTCATTTAATAAATGGCCCGACTACGCCCCTCATCAGTCCCGACTTTGTGACGTGGATATTGTAAGGAAATATGGTTTTTATTGGGTGTCTTTAACGTTTGTCGTGCGTGAGGAGTGATGAGGTCTCAAATTGATTTCATTCAAAAATTTAGGTATAATCAAACTTAGACGATATTTATTTATTTATTAGGACCTTATTAATTACAGAAGGATCATGTATCAATTAACATTCAAATTAAAAAAAAAACCCGGCCAAGTGCGAGTCGGACTCGCGCACGAAGGGTTCCGTATCTATAAAAATGGCAAAAAAATCATGTCTGTTGTATGGGAGCCCCAGTCCGACTCACACTTGGCCGATTTTTTAGTATTTGTTGTTATAGCGGCAACAGAAATACATAAGCTTTCCCCCTTTGGGTACGGAAGCC
The DNA here is from genome assembly GCA_932294315.1 of Epinotia nisella. Lineage (NCBI taxonomy): Eukaryota > Metazoa > Arthropoda > Insecta > Lepidoptera > Tortricidae > Epinotia > Epinotia nisella. Next base: position 13,789,181 of record OW028687.1, on the reverse strand, counting down.
TAATAAAAACAGACTACAATTAGTTTAGAATTACTAATAAATACTAAGTATTGTCAGCAATCGTGGCTTTTATGAATCAATACAATTTTGATGTTTCTTATAAGCCGTAAACATCCGTGACAGGGGACAGTGGACAGTGGTACGACGAGTAGCTAAACTGAACAGTATTACATGTTCTAGGAATTATATTATAGTGTTACGTTACTCATAACAGCAGACATAACACACATACAATTAAAATGCGAGACAAATGTGATCGATCGTCAAGTTTTAGCCACAATTTCGATCGAAACAATACATCTATTAAGATATTTAAAGATAACGCTTATCAGGAATCAAAAACACTCTATGTAGGTATAATAGGCCTTTATTATGCTTTTACTAAGCATAATACGCAGACAACGCTCCATTGATTGAACCAATTTGCATAAGGAATAAAAACATTCAGTATAGCGTATTTTTATAACGCATCAGCATGTATTTTCTGATATGTTTCGTGTAAATTGGCGATGGCACGCGATTCCGCCTTTAGGTAAAACAATTTGTTCTACTTAAAATAGTGTTACGTGCTTCATATGTAGCATAAATAATTGAGGTAGCTCGTGCACGGGTTAGTTGGATTTATTTTAAGGTAATTTTAAACTGGAGATTTAACAGGTTTTTAGTAGAAAACCATTTTTAACAAAAGCACCTTTTCCCATGGGTGTCGATTATCGTAAAATTCGATCATAATTATAGGTTTGTCACTACATACTGCACAACACTCATTCTGATGAAGGACTCCCGAAGAGTTCGAAACGTGTTGCCCGTAATTAGAATTACATTGATGACCGAATAGCCTAATGGTTAGAGAACCTGACTATGAAGCTTAAGGTCCAGGGTTCGATCCCCGGTCGGGGCAGATATTTGTATGATAAATACGAATGCTTGTTCTCGAGTCTTGGATGTTTAATATCTATTTAAGTATGTATTTATCTATATAAGTTCTGTTTATCCGTTGTCTAGTACCCATAGTACATGCTTTATTTAGGTACAGGTTTTGCCTAGTTTGGGACTAGATCAATTGATGTGAATTGTCCCACGATATTTGTATTTATTTATTTAACAACTAAAGACCCTATAATTATCAGAATCACTTTAAGAATGCGGCCAATTACATTGTACATGTACACATTTTTTTTTTACCATGGAGGTAATAATTTTAATGTAGGATTGATAGTGGGTAATCTTCTAGTAGATACAATCCGTTAAAAAAAACATGTATGTATAATATAAATGGGCCCTCGGGATGGACGTATGTTATGTTTTCTCCCGTGGCGTTGATGTTACTAGCTCTGGGTGGAGCCGCGAGGGCTGCTAGTAAATAAATAATCTTTGGGCTTAAAACCACAAAATTTCATAATACCATGTTCACTAATACCCCTTATATTCAAATCACCATGGGCTCATAATACCTACATTTCAAATTGTCTCATTCATAAATGAACGAAATTCATTATGACTTTGACCTAAAACTTTATATTCTCTAAATATCTAAAGAGTGAAATTAACAATTCCTTCAAATAACGAATGACAGAAATGACAAAAGAAAAAGGAACATTCATCTTATGTAAAAATTGACATCTCTGTGTAATACAAATTAAGGTATTTAGACATTTGACAGTTGTTTTGCCATGGAAGTGTTTTAAAGTTTAGGCATTATAAGTTATAAGACTAAAGTTATTTTGAAATTTGGCTATATTAAGATTCCTATGTTTTAAGAAAAAAAATTAGACATTCTGCAATGAAGGTATTTTGAGACCAAGAAGTTTTGAGATCTGGGAATATTGATAAAGAGGTAAAATGCAATTTAGTAGTTACAAGCCCAATAAAGTGATTATAATATAACAATGATTGCTATCGTCTCGTCAGAAGATAGAATAGATTCAGAGATTAACCTTTAACGGGCCAAGTTAAAACAAATTCATAATTCAAGTCTCTTGCTATTTTATATACCTATCTAAGTATTCTGCACTATAAAAAAATCCAAAATGATGACCCTAACCAGATGGTCATTTTTGCCATGAAATATGGATTGTGCCCTATAAAAGGTTAAAGCAGCCATTTAGGTCGCACAGAAAAGAGCACAGGTTGTGTATATTAGTAGGCACTTACCTAATGTAGCTTGGCAACCTTTGAATACCTAACTACCTAATCTTAGAAAAACAATAATTTCTTTCAACTTATTGTTACTGTATAAATACTTACCTTTCACTTTACTATGATAGTTCTCGCAGGCACACATAATAATGGGATCAAAAGTATAGGTACTCTAACAATTTGTAAGCAATTTTGAACCTCATTCCTTAGATATATTTCAGTTTCTAAAGGGACTAAGATTAACCAGGGATTTGGTGATTCTTTCAGGTGATGTACTGGCAGGTCCTAAGAACACTCCATGCTTAGTATCAGTCCTCGATCTTCTTTTGTTTTCGAGTAATTTAGCATAATATCAAAATTAACTGTCCAAGATAGAGTAAGCAAACAAAATCATCATGAATAAAAATAGATTAGGCTACCAAATGCATATATTCAACCAACAAACTTCCTTAAAAAACAACTTTTATTTTTGTATTAATTTTTTTGACACCTTTCGCGGAGGTACACCTACCAAAAAAATATAGTAACAAGCCACCTAATGCCCACTACATACACATATAAAAATATTTTCAAAATCTTTGTGCGTCATGTCAAAAAAAAAACAATCGTCTAACAAATACATATTAACATATAATTAAAGTACCAGTGCAGTGTCTCAAGTAATAAAGTCGTGTACCAAGAAATACGCCAAAGTACGTAAAGTTTCAATTGTCTCCACAAATATGCGCAGCGCTTAAGACTGCGCGATAAAGATCCCATCAAATATTGATTTTCCTCCTCGATACAGAAATGGAATAAATTGGAATATTAATTTCGCATAACAATGGCTACAAACAAATTAAAGTGTCACAGATGTTCTGCTCAGATCCTTGCTGCTCCCATTTATTTTTAGCCTGAGCGCGCCCCGCGAGTTCCCTCGCTTAAGCCTCGTGAGGAATTGCTTTTTGGAAAATCTTAATTTACTTATAGGTTTGTAGAATCTCCATGCATCGACCATTCTCAACGGTTAGTCATAATTTCAGCTACATAGCTGAGAAGGATATAGTTCTTTTTGCAGTTTTAGTTTATATACGTTCTAATAAAAAACAAATTAGGTATACATTTTGCACATATGATTGAGCTAGATTAATTTCTAAATTGAAAATCATAATTTGTCTATCTCTGATCAGGAAGAAGATCTTTTTAGAGATCATGTACAGTACAGTACGGTACGGTACAGTTAAACTACATACGAATTAAAATATTAAAAAAAAACTTTACTATTAAACAGTAAAGTTCTACCATATAAGAATTGAGATAGAAGTACCATCTAGTAGTGTTGGTACTGTAGGTTGTTGTGGTAATCTAGGTGGTTCGAGAACTTAAAGATAAGGTCGAAAAGTGTATCCAACATGGCTATGATGTTGACTGTACCATTAAGTTGATCTAATGACAAGATCTACTTGACGTTACCAAATTATTGTATATTTAATTTGTTTTAAATCGATTTTACTAATGAGTGTTGAAAATTTACTTACTATAAGATTTATTTACATTGTTACATATACATACATACTACTTACTTACAGGTGAAATGATTGACAATGCTTGTTATACAAACAATTATATTATTACCTTACCAATTACCGCGAGCGCGATACAACCCCGTGCCTGTCATAAAACATTAATTAAACTCATGCAATAATCCCCAGGTAAACGAAACTGACAGGGTTAATTAAGTTCGCTGGATTTAATCAGACAAGTAGTTAAATAAAAACATAAAAGTCCTCTACCTCTATTTGATTTTGGCACACGTCGGAGGCTATTCTATAAAACTATAGTGTATCTTAAAACTGCAAATAGTTAGACGGAACACCTTCAATGATATCCCACTACCGGCGAGGTAGCGATTAGCTATCGACTATTTTCTTGCTCAAGAAACGAACAATAGATATAGATCCTGTGTCAGTAAAAGAGACACATATATTTATTGTTGATCGCTGGCTGTTCACACTGCTGGCGAGAACTATCTTTTCACTAGTTTGTTGCAGCGACAAGAGCTATCAAAGAGAAAACTACTAGCTTGTAAACGTACTCCCTCAGTGATGCTCGCTTGGCGCCGGCGGCTTGGCCGGCGTTCGAGCGAGTGGAGCGAGTAATCGCCCGTCGCAACCGAACACTCGCTTATTAGCCCAGGTATCTAGTTTCTAGCTCCAATCGCTTCTCGCTCATCGTCGGCTGTGGGAAGTGCCAACCGAGTTTTCACTATACTACACAGAAAACAGCTGCTACGGCGTAGCGCTACGAACGAAGCTTAGGCCACTCTACATTTGACGTTACGGGGTCAGCTTGGTACCAGTAACGCGTGATTCATACTGGCGCGGCCTGCGGTGGCGGTCAATAGTAAATTTGACTAGTTTACTATTGACCGCCGAGGCCAGGCCACGCCAATCTGTGAGAGGTCTTAGTCAAGTCAGTACAGATTCCTTACTACGACCCTACATTAAGAGTCCCCAGGAAGCGAGACACAAGTCGGCTCCTCATATAAACGTGGTTTGGCTCGATGATGAAGATGTAGCATGTTAAAGTTCCACGTAAGGTAACATTATGGTACACTTTTTAGCATAATGTGACATACGTCACCCGGAACTTTAACGGGCTATACCTTCGTATTTTTTTGTTTGATTGACAAAATAAAAAATACGTGTACAATTTTTTTAGATAATCTAACTGACGGACTAAATATAATTACATTTTTTTTACCCAGGAAAGTACCCAATTACATTATCTTAATGCGGACGTGTAACTAGAAATGTGTTTACACATGCGAGCGTCGCGTGTTTCGCCAGATTACAAGTGCGTGTACCTATATATCTAAAGTGTGTGTGTTCTGTGTTCTTTTATTACACGCTTTTATTTTACTTGCACTTTTCGTAAATAATAAAAGAAAATTGAACAGACGAGTGAAGTGAACGAAGTATTCCGTTTCAGGCTGGGCAAAAATTGCCTTCTTATGAGGCCCATAGTGTAAGCGACCACGTTTCCGTGCCATGCGTCATCACTGGCAACACACACTGGCAAAGACTCTCGTCTTGAGACACTGCGGGATATTGGATGAAAAGTTGTGCCGTAGCTTAGACGTAGAACCTTAAGTAGCAGTGGGCGGGGCACATTGCACGTAGAACCGATGGCCACAAGGTGGACTGATGACCTGGTAACGGTCGCTGGAGTCCGCTGGATGCGGGTGGCGCAAAACCGGTCATTGTGGCACTCTTTGGGGTAGGCCTATGTCCAGCAGTGGACATCTTTCGGCTGATATGATGAAATTCTTTTGTATGTCCAGCTGTCCGGCTGCTTTCCTCTATAGGTCGCATTTCTCAACCGATTTTGTAAGCAGGTTCAATAATTATACAGATTTTTTTGTCGATTGAGATTTTTTTTTTAATAAACTGACTCGAGAATTCTACAGTTCAGTACCCACTATTAATTATTACGGGACAATCTTGGTCTTAGTTGGGCGGGGTTCATTGCACGTAGAACCGATGGCCGTTTGGGCGGAAAGGTTCTCAAGTGGTGACCACGTAACGGAAGGCGCGGCGTGGTAGGTCAAAGAACCACGGTTGCCACGGGCGAATGTATTGGGAACTTGGTGACCCTTGGTATTGGGGTTTTTAATTTCGGCAATATAATAAAGTATTTTGGTTTCAGATAGCAAAATATGATGTCATATAAAATGTTATCTTTATATTATTGCTGTTACGTGCGTTATAAAAGATTATAGAGGTACCTATAAAAAGGTGCGTTCTGAGTTTATTGCTGTATGAATTAAGGTTAACATTTCGTGTTGTCATTTATACAATTTCCGACCTTTTATTTATTTTCATGACAGTTCCGTATTACAGTTTATTTATATTATAGTAAGCCATAGAGTCTATGATGTTTCGAGTTATTACAAGAAATAAGGACGTGAGAGCATTTGACATACTGAAAATCTGTGTAGGAACGTAGTTAAGCCTGGCGTGGTCTGCGGTGGCGGTCAATAGTACCTAAACTTGATAGTTTGACAGCAATATCAAGTCATACAGCATTATTGCAAAAAAGCATACTTGGAATGGCCCACAAGATTTTCAACAAACTACCACAGACCATTGTTGGAACTGTAGAAAGTGATGTTGATTTAAAACTATTAAAATAATTTCTAATAAGAAAGGCTTATTATTCAATACATGATTTTTTAACGGACCAATGCATTTAATTAATAACTAATTCATAAATTAATAATTTTGACTACATAATATCAGTTTTTAACGGACCTACGAACTTAAATGATTATATTTTTAATAATTTTGACTATAATATAATGTTAATTATTTGTAAAGCATGCTGCATGCAGGAGCATGTTACAAAAGTCATAACCATATTTGTATGCCGCAAGGCGCTACATAGTGATACTGAACAAAAATGTAATACCTAATAACTACCTATGTTGGTGAAATAAATCTTTGAATCTTTGAAATTTGAAACAGTTATTGTCAAATTGTATGTTGACCGCCACTGCAGGCCGCGCTGTGTGATTCAAACCTCATCATCTAACTTCGATTTAAATGGGATTGGAGCTGACAGTTGTAAAATATACATACGTCAAAGTTAACCCAGCTCCAATCGATTCTCGCTTGTCGTCGGCCGTATGACAAGTGCCTTAAACCGAGTTTTCACTACTATACAGAAAACAGCTGCTACGGCGTAGAGCTACGAACGAAGCTTAGGTGACTCTACATTTGGCGGTGCGGGGTTAACTTGGTATCAGTACGGCCTGAATCACGCGAGCGCGGCCTGCGGTCAATATTAAATAATAAAAAAAAAATTACAAGTTTACTATTGACCGCCACGGCCAGGCCGGGCCAGTCTGTGAGAGGCCTAAAATCCATTAAAGGCATTAATTAAGAATCCATATCACGCAAAGCAAGTTTCGTTCAATTTATTCGTAATTTAGAGCTTAAATTTGGTAGCGCATTTCTTAAGTAGATTTTCATACAAACGGTGTTTTTGGCGCGAGGCCTGGACGCGATGATTGCTCACCGCCGCGTGTGGCGTAACGCACTGGGAATATATATACAAGCCTCGGCAAAGGTATGCCACGTTAGGAAAAAATATCTCGTGTGCGTATAATTCGTTTCAATTTTCATAATTAAAATTTTGCGACAAAACGTTCAACTATTGGGTGGATCCATGCTTTGGTTCTACCACCCTAAATGCAAAAAAATATAGTGAATGAATGAATGAACAAACGAGCGAATGTGATTCAAGTGCAGGGTTCATAAAACTATTTTGAAGCTCTGCAATGAAGTTCGGCTTAAACAGCTCTAACACATCAAAGTTTTAAAAGTTTTGATTCAATATTCAATAGTTTCCGGCAGTATTCAGTTATGAACCAGCATCACTAAATCACTAACTAAAATTGCACATCACAACGGCAAATCCTTTGTTCTAATGAATAGTCCACCAGTTCAGTTCAGAGTGTGCCAGTTGGACCGCTGCCTACATTACTGGAGGCCAATCTAGTTCTACAATTCGTATAATAATATGGTATTAATGTGTTGCGGGAGCTCGCTTTCTCACGCTGTGTCCTACTGAGTCAGAGCGAGAGTGATACACATATAATATCATATTGGAATGCAATATGTCGGGACAAATTGACCTCTAGGCCTGGCCCAAGCCAAGATAATCTACTAAGCCGACACGCGTACCGACCTGACTATTTTTCTTCCTTGGGCGTGATTCTTGCCAATTTGACTGAATTGAAGTGGATTTATGTTTTGTTTCGGAAAGAGGCGAATTTCTGTGTTAAGACACTGATTAGGTACTAGCTAACACTTCATGTCAGTATTATAAATGCGAATGTAAATTTCTTTGTTCTCTTTTTAGGCATAATCTGTTTAGATATACCTATTTCTTTTTAAAGTGCAATTAGGTTATTCATTTGAAGTTAATTCATTCACACGAGCACAAAAGTCAAGAAGTTCAATAATAGGCACGTAAATAGAATTTCTGTTTTTGTTATCCACTGCAATATAAAATTTAATAAAACCTCACTTCTAAAACAACCAACTGGTTTCAGGACACATTTCAAAAGTCATTCACAGCTCGCAATACGCCGGAGCATTCTTTGAAATTATGACAGTGGATATTTTGCCTACACAATATTCACACGCGGGCGGCAAAAAATAAAGGGATATACCGGCATTCGGCGCGTCGGTGCATCCAATATCACATTTAACTTGCAAATTACTTCGCCTGGTATTGAGAATGCTCTTTTTGTACCTACTTGTGCACCGCTAATACTTTGCCTTTTAAAGATTTCCACTGTTAATGGAAAACGCAAAAAAAAACTCAGACTCTTGTTGTCAGTTTCATATTGCGTACAAAATTCATTTTCTAAGAAATAACTAGTAAGTATCGTCATAATATGTCTCTTTTAATAGGTATTTGTTATACAAGGGTGCAAAGCTGTATTTTGACCGCGAGTGAGGAATTGAAACACGAGCTAGCGAATGGATTCCTGAGCGAAGCGAGTGATACAAAAATAGAATCCTGAGCGTAGTGAGTGTTGCAACTCACGAGACGTAAAATACAACTTTGCACCCGTGGTCACAAATCTTTTCACCTCACTAAAGCGAGAAAAATACTACATAAGAAAAACAACGGAAATATGTACAAAGAAGAAAATAGAACAAAAAATAAAACAGAAAAAAATTCAAAAGGGAAAGAATAAAGAAAAAAAGTTAAAAAGAGAAGAAACAGACAAAGAAAAAATGTCCACACCACCTGAATTTAATCAGGTGGGCGAAAATTGTCCTGTCTGGACCGGCCTTTACATGTTATTACACTTATTACCTATGTTTAAAAATCTCTCTCGTGGATAAAATGCAGTTTTGCTATCTGTTTTTAAAGAATAAAAAAGGGCTTTCCGAGCTAGTGAGGTGAAAATATATTTTTACCACTACGGATACATTTTACAATATTATAGTCTTTATATTTTTAAGTCTGTAAAGGGTGTTTTAGAACAAAATAAGAACAGTTGTTAAATAAATCTACTCTCTCGCATTCCATTTAAAACTACATCTCGGCAAAGAGACAAGAATTCTCGAGATTCATATTTGAGTTTACCTGCACCGCTTAGCGACGCCGCGAGTCTCATGTGTGAGTTGACTTTGTTAATTAATATCGGCTCAACTTTACACACTTATCCATTAATTCCGAACTTATAGACTCAGTATCTAAAAGCGAGCGAACGAGCGCTCGACTTTTTCGCCTCGAAAACCTTCCCCGCACCCACCTGTCTACGGTATTTCGATTTTATCAATAGAAAAGGTTTAAGTTTGAATTTCCTCGCTGTCAAGTAAGGGGCGTCGTAGCACAATCGAAAATTTCTTATTCAGTTATTTCTTGAGAAGTGTTTGGGATTTCCTTTTGGGTGGGAAGTTTTAAGCCAGCAGTAAATTATTCCATCGACAGGTGAGGCCGTAAAGGCAAGATTTACGCTCAAGGGTACAGAGGCGAGCCTCCCTCCTGATAAGATGTATTACCTACCGAATTACGTTGTCTATAAGTATTCATCGGGGAGGAATTGTCTGACCTTCCCCCGCAAAGTTTAACGCCTGCGATGCAACTTAACGAAATGCTTGTGCAATAAATAAAGAACTTCGGATAGGTGCTGGGAAACAGGTACTTATCCGAAGAGGTTGGAATAGTGTTATTGGCGATACAACATTCACTCTCGAAAACATTTTTTATTGCGAGGGTCGTTCTTTAAGTGCGAGAGTTTAGCTAGCCAACTCAAGTAGGAAGAATCTTTTTTGAAAACTTGCTCATACGGAAACATAAAAATCAAGTTTGATACAACCATCTAAAATGAATTCATATACGTAGCCTATAAAGGTAATAACTGAGTTTAGTGGGTGTCTTTCTTTCAAATAAATATTTTGATCGGTTGCATAAGCATTCGTAAAAATTACGATTACGATAAAAACGTTGACAATACATGCAATTCGAAGCAACACATTGATTTGTTCGACAGGCCATCAAGTCAGAAGATGCCAGTGAAAATTTTCATCGGTGTTTTTGTGTAAGTACATCTATGCACCTAACCCTGTCGCAAATTATTCAAAAGAATAGCCTTGTGTATTCCCATGGGATATCTAGACTATTTGTTTCTTTAAACCGATTTGGCATTATTCATTTTGATATTGTGTCATGCTTGCGCGTAATTTGCACATTCCGAACGAACGTTGGGGCATATCAACTGCCGTATTCAATTCAAGACACAATTCGATATGATCCACGCGCGTTCGAAAAGTAACTCGATTACAACGCTGATTAATGTATGGAAATTTCACGTTTAACGAGACCTTTTTAACGAGACCGTGAGTAATATTTTCAGGATGATTTACACTGAATTCTTCGCATTTTCTTACTTTTATCTAACAGGGATGCGTCATTATCTCACTTAACACGCCTAACAGCCTCCCAGTGAAAAGAGGTTCCCACCGCGCATAATCGCATCAAAAGGCACCTTCCATGCTCAAATCAACACAGCATTTTAAACCCGTGCAACAATTTATTCCAGTATGCACGAAAGAATGCAGTATTAATGCATAATTAGGTTCGACAAAGGCTTTTAAAAGTCAACGATGCAAAACTGTTGGGTTGACGCATTTTGTTTTATTTCGCGGTCTCACAAAGCGTTGCATCTCTTTATGTAAAAGCTAGCACGCATTATTTACGCTTTATGATATGTGGCTGGCTGGAAAAATAGGTCAAACATTTCCCATTTTTGTGCCTTACTGTTACAGGGAAAAACACTTATAGAGCGTGGTTTGTCTATTTATTTACGGTTTTTTTCCTTCATGTTTGTGAAATATGAGATGTAGGGCTCGGCTATATGTCTGATGCGCAACGCCGCAAAAACTCACGTTGTGGCGCCGCAGAAATCCACGGCGCGATGCCGCAAAAATACACGGTGCGACGCCGCAGACATTCACGGCGCAGCGTCGCGAAACGCGGCCACGCACTTTCACGACGCGACGCTCTCCGCAAGGCATGTACGTTTTACCTAATCACTGTTTGTCTGTTTTTGAATATTCACAAATGTGCAAAATATATTTTTTTCAACGAATATTCACAAAGCTTTTTCCTATACGTGGCATTCAGTTTTTAAACGTTTTTGCTCAGAACGGTTTATTTTTATTTTACTTTCTTATTTGACAACTGGTTAAAGTCTAGTTTAATCTTAGGGAACATAGGGCTCAGCCACATGTCCGTGCCGCACCGTGAATTTCTGCGGTGTCGCGCCGTGGATTTCTGCGGTGTCGCGCCGTGGATTTCTGCGGCGCCGCGCCGCACTTCTTTGCGGCGGCGACGCCGCACCGCAGACATGTGGCGGAGCCCGTACAGTGACTTTCCGAAATTTATATTCCGAAAAATGTTAAAGTAACGAAGTATAGAATAATGGGACCGTCATAGGTGAACCACGGTATCGCAAACTTAAACACGAACCTACCAAGAAAAAAATAACAATATAAAACTAAATGATCGTAACATAGAAGTGATAATGATAAATATATTACAAGATTTTACACGTCTGTTTTCAAACGCGTTTAAGATTCACCATTCACTATTAACAAAGCAATTCAAACAATAGCTCATTCAAATGCAGTCGTTATCCATTCCTCAAATAACGCAACTGAATACGCCGTATATTACAGAAACTGCTATCTCTGGAGAAATTTAATAAGCACGCCTTGTAAAATACGCCAAAACTTTCAACAGAAGCTATTACAAAGCGAACTACCTACATTCTGATTCGGCGAGCAATAACGCTAACAATGATTAAGATTTCGCTGGCACGCCTCCCCTACTGAACGCTTTGAACCATCTCCAAGTTTTAAACGAATTTTATTGCGCAAAATAATAAAAACATACTGGCTGTCACACTCTCGCTCCACTTGCGGCATCAACATCCGATAATGTCCCGTATTTTATTCGACGAACATTTTTCTGTCACAATGTTCGAAATTTATGATCGCGTATTCAAAGTAATCTATTAGCTTTGAATTGAAACAATGGAATACAAATTAGCATTTGCATTGCAAACTAGCGCTTAAGATTTCGTTTGTGGGTTACGAAGTTTCGGCCTACAGTTAGCCTAGGTTAACGGATGGAATATTTATGATAGAAAACTAGTGCTTTACGCGAAAATCATGCGAATGATTCTAATAACATAAAAATTAGGGCAACATAGGGAAACGCAGGCCTATGTCCAGCATTGGGCGTCTTTCGGCTGATATGACGATGATGATGATGAAGGAATCCTACTGCTACTTAAGCAATTACAGATATAGTCGTAAGAGGACGTCGCGTCGTTTAGTGACTGATGTAGATATGCATATTCGATATACATCTTATTACAAGGGCCGTCAGCAACGCTTACAATTGGCGGTACATTAGCATAACGAGCGGCGTCCCGGCCGTCCTAATGAATGGCCTTGCAATTGAAACAATAGTGGATTAGCGCCAACTCCCTTATCTGCTTATGCAAATCAGACAGGCTTGCGGGCGAGTTCGGATCTACTGGTTCTTTCAAGACGCAACGAATTCCCGTAAACGCTTTAAATGGACATTTAGCTATTTAGAAGTTAATGTCGAGATTTATATTAAAATTCAAACAGACACGGGCGGCGATTTGTGACCTTTGAACGCAGTGAGGTTAACTAACCGGAAAATTACCTCAAAAGCTGTGAAAACGAAACAAACACAAAGTGGGTAATTTATTAGTAGTATAGTTCAAAGGATACTTTGTCAAAAGCGTACTCTCTATGTACGCGTCTTGGACACGGGCTGCTTTTATTACGGACGGAACGTCAACATAATTATTATTCCAATGAATACCCATTCTCGGACGCCTCCCGACTGCCCGGTGTCGGTAAGCAAACATAAAGTTAATCACGTCCTGCTAACCAAACATTTATTGCGACGTAAAGCCGATACGTTGCCGTAAAGTTGGCGTTCAGCTCCAAAACACTAAGGCTTAGTGTCATTAAAACATAGAAGCGTCTTTCTCGTTTGTTTATGGTAATCGAGTTGACAAGTTGCGAGGCTTTGATTTTGTAGAAGCAGACCCACGCTCGCCAGTTTATTTTGGGCGGAGCCTTTCGTAAAATTGTGCTTCCACGGGCGCCAGCCGATAGTTTTCTCGGAACCATTAGATGTAATTGGATACGTTTAAGGTGTGTCTAATTTCTGAATCTGACAGCGTTTTGAGGTCAATCTGCAGATATCTGGGCGTCGGTGCGGTTGGCTTCTAATTGACATCATGGTAACAGATGAATTAACCACAACTGTTTCTCTGAAGCGTGAAACCACAATCGGTAAATTAACTATGACGCCTTGTTACTAAATAGGATAACAAAATAATAATAATTAAACATAGGTAATTCATAGCAAAGTTTGTAGTGAGCCACGTTTATTTCCTAAAATTGTCTCCGTATATTTTTTATTGTGAAGCATATTTGCCTAGTTTAGTATGCATTATACACACAGGAACTTATAGTGGCTTGCGTGAAGTAATGTTGAAAATTTAATCGTGTGGGAGGCGGCTGCGGCCGCATTATTGGACGCGTCATATTGAGCTGACGCGGAGCGATTGGGGTCACTCAGTCCCTGCTCATATAGAAGGACTCTATCGGGCTTGTTACGATATTGTTTCTGTTATCGAGATACTCTTGATAAATCTGTTGGTGGTTGATGTGACACGATCGATTCAGAGCAGTGAATTTCACGGATTAATGGAAGACGTGCAGTTATTTATGTATAGAGAAATGGCTTAATATATCATCTTATATACTTTATGAGGAACAGCCCACATTTTGATATTAAACGTACTCAAAATGAATCTTTCGGTGATTGTTCTGCTACGAATCTTTATTTTTTTCTATCATGGAAGGAAAGTCGATAATGGAGCGACCTCGACTACTCTGTGAAATATTGTCCATCTGAGAAGAGAAAAGCACCGTCTTAACTACAATACGTCTTAATTTAACAGTTAATGTACCTATACAGGGTGTCCCAAGAAGTAGTGATATACTGAAGCTGGGAGTTAGAGGACCTAGAGGGCTATCTGAATCACCCCCATGTATGTTCCGCGATTTTGGTATTTTCGGAGTTATGACTTTTTTTTTAATTTTTCACCTATCGCCGAGTACGATGAGATTTTTATTTATGGTGACGTGAATTCAGAGATGGGCATTTCGTAATCGATTCCTGATTACACGATTACTTGATTTTACTTTGTAATCCGCTACTGGGTGTCAGATTACTTGTAATGTAATCCAGTGAAACGGTGAATTACCATTACATATTAAGGAATCAGGAATCGTGTATACAAATATTACAATTACTAGTAATTGGGAATCAATATCGGTTCCAAATTACTGGAATTGTTGACTGGATTACTTCCAGATTACTTTTATATATAGAAGTAATCTGGTAGTAATCAAGTCAGCAATAGATTTGGGCGGGAGTTGGGTCGGTCTGTCGGTCAGTCAATATCCGTGTCCACACCAGACGAACGCTCGCCCGAGCCAGTCCACATGCTCACCTGCGCGGCTAGCCTGAGCGTGTGGACTGGCTTGGGCGGGCGTGTGGACATGCCATGCCTGCGTCTGGTCTGGCTCGGTCGAATTTGAGCGTGTGTCTGAGCAAACACGCGCGCGGCTCGCCCGAGCCAGGTTGGCTCGGCCGAATACAATTTAGATAGAAGGAACACTGGCCAGCTGGACAGCATTTGGGGGGGGGGGGGGGTTGTAGGGTCAACGAAGGGGGAAGGGAATTTAGTCGGGGGGGGGGGGGGTGAGTCTGGGTGAATCGCTGGGGGGTGAATGGGGGGATCGCGGGGGGGTCGGGGGGGATCGGGAGGAGTCCGGGTGGAGATGGGGCGGGGGTGCCCCCCCCCCCTCCCCGACACCCCCCACCGTCCCCACCCCCTACCAAAATCCTGGATCCGCCGGGCTGGTAATGTGGGGACGACAACGCTGCGCTCGGGTGCCGTGCGGCCGAACAAAACAACCGTCCACATATACCACACCAAACGCCGTCAACGCTCGGCTCGGGCGAGCCGCGACTCACGGCTAATCCCTCATTCTGTCCGTTACCTTTTACGCTTAACCCTTTGACCGCCGTTCTCTGATATCCTATACTATTAAACAAGCAATATTTGTGTATATGTACAATCATGTTCTCGGAAACGGCTCTAACGATTTCGATGAAATTTGGAATATAGTGGTTTACGGGGGCGAGAAATCAATCTACCTAGGTCTCGTGTCGGGGAAAATTCGTTTTCTCCGTATTTTCACACGAGCAGAGCTCGGTCGCCCAGGGACTATCAAACAAAGTGACAATTTAAATGACATTTTCTTAGTTTATGACGTAATGACATGTAAACCGAAAAAAAGTTGATTTGAATGACATTGACAAAATTATAAAATAAGGTCTGCTAATGAAGTAGGTAATCTAGTCTGGAATTAGAGTAAAGTAATTCAGATTACTTAAGTACTTGATTACTGGGGAATCAAGATTACAGTAATGGTTTACAATACCGATTCCAAAGGAATGGATTACAAATGTAATCATAGTACTAGTATTACAGTAATTCTGATTACCCAAGTAATCGATTACTGAGGAATCACGATTACTGGAATGTAATGGTGTAATTAATTCCAAAAGTAATTGATTACGCCCATCTCTGCGTGAATTATTGCGGTAGATGCTTGATTTTTTTTGTGTGCTAAGCTGATAGATGGGCCAATTCAGTATGGTAACATTTACTATCGTTAGATCTTTGAATGGAATAAAAAAAATGCCAAGAATGATTTAATTTTTTTAAGTGCCCTTGAAGTTGTGAACATACTGGGTAATTTTATCTTTTATGGGTAATTTTACCTGTATTTAGCTAGCTGCCCGCGCGGCTTCATCCGCGTATTGCAAAGAACGCAGACAGAATTTATAAAACCGGCCAAGTGCGTGTCAGACCAAGTAAAACGAAGGGTTCCGTGCCTATTAAAAAGGACGTATCGTCATAGAAATCTTACGGCACTTACATCCTTTTCTTTGAGGAAGACAGTTTTTCAGCAATATCTCGGAAACCTTTCATCCGATCTTGTTCAAAACAATTTTCGGTGAATGCACTTAATAAGTCCTGTGTCCATTAATTTTTTCATATTTTTAAAATACACTGTTCAAAAATTAGAGCGGGGGGACAGAATTTTAGTGACTTTCGGGGCGATTATCTCTGACTGTATTCACTTAATCAAAAATATTATTTCACTTAATCAAAAACCTTATATTTATTTTGAAAGGCCTATCGATTCATGTACCACAGGTGGGCTCACGATGAAAAAAAAATGACTTTTAGTTTTATGTATGGAGTGCACCCCTAAATTATTATTTTTTGTAATTTTAATTACAAAACTGTAGCGGCTAACAAAATACACCTATCCTCAAAATTTTATTCAAATACACCTTATAGTTTTCGAGTAAAATGCCTGTGACATACGGACAGACGGACATGACGAAACTATAAGGGTTCCGTTTTTGCCATTTTGGCTACGGAACCCTAAAAACGATTGGTTCCGGTGATTACCCATTATTAGGAAATTAAATACAAACTTACAATCTCACAGACTTTTGTTCTTTAGAAAAATAGAATATCATCCTCATCATATCAGCCATAAGACGTCCACTGCTGGACATTGGCCTCCCCCAAAGAGTGCCAAAGTGACCAATCCTGCGCCACCCGCATCCAGCGGACTCCCGAGTAGAATATAATATGATTATTTGCTAGAATACTTATTTCTAGTTACAGGGTGTTCTTGTGAATAGTGGTACAGTATAATAACAATTATTATAATAAATCGTAGCATTCTTTATAAAATTAAGTATACCTAGTAATAATAAATAAATAATAAAATAAATAATAAATATTATGGGACATTCTTACACAAATCAAGCTAGGCCTATAAATACATAGTAGGGTCGTTCTTCTTTTTTACCGACAATGAATCGAGGTTTTTCTGTTTTTTTGGTTTTTGAACTATCGAAAATTGTGATTTGAAGTGCGATTTTTAAAAAAATGCATAGGTTTCTTCATTAGAACTAATTAAAGTTTACTTTATGGCCAATATAAATATTTATTTACGGTTGGTTTCTAAAAAGTAACATGTGACAAAGTGGACTAT
The DNA here is from genome assembly GCA_932294315.1 of Epinotia nisella. Taxonomy (NCBI): domain Eukaryota; kingdom Metazoa; phylum Arthropoda; class Insecta; order Lepidoptera; family Tortricidae; genus Epinotia; species Epinotia nisella. The sequence goes on along the minus strand of OW028687.1, from coordinate 13,771,773 downwards.
TTCAGTGGGGACAACATTTTGGTTTACCACTCTGTCACGGCATTCTACGAAAAAAACAAACATTTAAAAAAATGCTAGTTAGAGAAAGTGTAATATTAAATATCACTAATTAATAAAATAATATGGACGTTCATTCGAACATTATAAAACCGTAAACATCATTACTCAAATGAGATGCCGTAATAAGACGAAGGACAGGCTATTTTCGGTCGAAAAGAAGAACGACCCAGTAATAGAAGTATAGATGAAAAGCAACTACTTCTATTAGTATCGTTAAGCTTTTAAACGTTACTAACCTGACCTACTCAAACATATTTGAGTTAACGGGCATTGCATTTTGAAACACTCATTGTGTTGTATTGGAAACTCGTTTATTTTAACCCACCTCTTCCAGCCAATTCAAAATATCCGCTGAGCTACTTTAAAAATCCAATTTTATTTTATGCGGGTAGCTGCAGCGGGCAGCGGTTGCCGCATTATATCGGTTGCCGGCATGGCGGTCCGAAGAATCGGGTCAGACTCACTTTGATGAAATGCCCTGCCATTGAGCAGTCCATCGCATATAAACGTTTGACGTCAGCTTTATTGCATGTAGTTTTGTCAATGTTTTATTGGCTGGGCGCTTCCTGTTATTAGGGGTGCCCAAATCAGCTTTAAACAACTTAGGAGTGGAACGTGACAGTAAAATATATACTAATGTATACCTATAAGTAATTGCGCTTCTTTTCGAACGACCGTTAGGTAACTGTCATATTCCTTAAAACATTTGTATCTACATTTACACGTTCGTACGCATAAAACGTTAAGCAATCGACTAGCTAGACTAAGACTAAGGTAAACGTCTCAGTCGTCAAATAAATAATAGTACTTATACATACGAAAGATCCTCTGTTCATAAAGTGTTATTGTTAGTTTTATGCCACAACACAAAACTGACTTTTGTAATGCTACAAAAAAATGTGGATAATTATTTTGCCTAATACTTATATACTACTAACTTTTTCCCATTTTGTTCCAAGTGGATATTTCATCATTGGGAATCCAGCTACATTTAGTAGCTCAAGTAAAACTCGCTCAATTACTTACTTGCCTGTCACACTACATGACTAAGTTCTGTAACTTTACCTCTGAAAACCAAATTTTTTTTCTTGTACTTAACTGTAATTCTTATAATAAAATATAATAAGTATATTTTAATTAAAATGGAAATGGTTATTTCAAATGGAAATAAGGCCACGTATACATATACCTTGATTCGAATCAGCGCCTGCAAGCAGTCAAGTAACAATAATTCATCAAGATATTACTCAATGTATGTTACAGTACTTCGACAAGGGTAATAAATTGTGTAAGGACGAATAGGACGCACGTTGCCATTCGGCCAGCCTTGGAGCATTTAGGTATCAGATATTTCATAAAACAAGACTGTGAAACCATAGTTCTAATCAATAAATAGAACCTGATTTATATATCAAGACCAAAATTTGGATAACTTCAAAGGATAGCAGAAATGTGATTGCTTTAACTCGTACATCTTTAGCAGATTGGTTCACTCTAAACTAAAATCAACTTGCAGTGCCTCAAAACTGCGCTCCAAACAAAGTTAGAGGCACAATAACGGAGGTAGCGGGGAACCTCTCTTAGGGGCCCTCCAATGTTTGCAGAGCCCTGTCCTCTGAAACTTGCCCGTATCTACACGGCTTTTGTCACAATATTTGCCTTCACTAAACTCAGCATCGGGATTAAACGTTAAACACAAAACCGCCCGACCGTGTTATAATTCGTCTAAGTCCCAATCCCAACTCGATATCACATGTCCAACTTCTGAGAGCTATTAGATAAGACTTAAATGTGGTATTGATTAGCTAACCCTTTATCGCTGACAAGATCCGTCTAACTTTCTCAATTCGGGGACCGACAAATCGAAATCGCTTTTAGCAAAACAAGTATTAATGTTGTATCGGCGTCCCGGTGCGGTAGGCGGGCGTCGCGCAGTCTACGGGAGGCTTCAGGCGCCCCCGCCCCGGCCAGTCTCTCCCGCGCGTCCGCCGCCGCGCCACGTCGCTCGCGCCGCCGCCCCAGAAGCCACACATCAACCCTCTCCTCACATAACCGCACTACAAAAATACAATCTAAGAAACACTGTCCGCTCCAGACGCGACATTCTCACCTGTGGCTGCATACGAACGCGCGTGTCCGAACGCGGCCCGAACGGGAAGTGACCTCCCAATATTTACGTTTGGATTGAGATGAATGAATGTAGGTAAATAATGGAATGAATTAGGTTAACGCCAATCGTGGTCGGAACGTCATGTGAAATGTCTGAGTGTTTGTATTGTATTACGTCCGATATCTGACTGCCGAGTGGATTGTAATAATCGTGGGATTTGCCTGAAAGCCGTCTACATAATGCAGACTTCCGTTTATGAAGGTAAGCAACGTTATTTATGAAGATATTAGATTAGATCTACGTGGATGGTATTAAAATGAAGCAGGATATGTGGGAAGGAAGCGCAAATGTAGTTAGTTTTAGTTGATAAGCTGCTTGAAGGGGAGATGGAGATATGAAACGAGAGGAAATACATGTTCATTTCGCCAAACACGACAAATGGCTAAAATCAGTGCTCCTCCTGTTAAAATGCGAGTTTTCAACTACACTCACATGGGAGTATGAGTTTGCAAACATAAACATGCGGAGCATGGTAGATACGCTCCCGTAGCACAACCGCGAACTAGATTTTTGTGAGCTAAAACGAGGGACGAAACGTGGTGGTTTTGCATACAAATATTTGTCCTCCGCGAGAATCGAACGACAAAACCACGCTATTCAGTTAGCTGCGGATTCGCGAAAAATAGTCAACGGGTTATTCCTACATATTCCACTGTCTATTTTAGCTGCCAGTGCGCTTTACTGTCGCTGTATATAATACGTAGTGAACGGTTCAGGCACAGTTATACAAGTTGTCAAGGTTGTCTGGAAGAGATCGCTCTTCAGCGATAAGACCGCCTGCTGTTTACCTCTACCTACATGTTATTGTATTGTTTGTCTCTGTAACTGTTTTGCTTGTGTGAGGTGTGCAGTAAAGAGTACTTGTATTGTATTGTTGTTTCTGACTCTATGTAACATTTATCACATATATAACAACACGAATGCAATTTACATGATTAAGATTCATTACTTGTTTAAGTCGCAAAAGCTACGCACATACATGCGGGGCTAGCACAACTGACGCCGCGCCGCGACGCGAGTCGAGAAAGATCTGCCCTCCTTTTTCTAATTTGTACGGTGCGAGTGAGATAGGAGACGCTTAGTCGCGCGCGAAGCGACTGAGCAGCAAGTTGTGCTAGACATACTGATTGGCTAAGGGAGGAAAAAAATTTAGCTTAACGGAACTAAAAAGTAGATTAAAAAAAGAATTGTTAGAATTGTTACCCTAGTCTTGGCTCTGTTATTTAAGTCAAAACTTAAAAGTTGTATTAATATATATTTGTAATTCTCGTATCTGCATACTCCTCACAACCCGTATTAGAATATAAGTCAGATAGCATATCAGTAGTAAGTAGTTATCTTGAGCAATTAGTAGCACTTGTTTGCATGTGGCTAGAATAGTCAATAATATCATTATATAGGCATAGCATAGATAAATGTTTGTATAAACATAAATTGAGCGCAGTCTCGCCAACAAACTGTTCTAGCAGTTTGGCGGGTAATTAAACATATTGAATGCTATGTACTTTTTTTGGAAAAAAAAACCTACTTGTTTTATGGGACCAGCACCATATTAGACCTTAAAACTCGTGATGTGGACTGAACACTAACTTTCACCAAACAATGATTTTGACCCCGTTACATTATTAGGACATTTGTGCAAGGATCCACTCCCTTACTAGTCTATTTTATTTATTCAATATACTAAAATGACAAGAAAAAATTATGTGCCCAGCTTATTACAAACAGTGCGGCTCCAGAGCAGAGGGGTTATCACGTAACGTTCCGAACGCGCGTGAGGACAATTTAACTGTCATTTTTTCATATAAAAAGTGACATTTAGATCTACCTGACACGCGTACAATGCGTTACGTGATTGACCCCCTGGATACGGGTTCGGGTTTAATTTTAAATAATATTTAAGCAGACGCCACAGAATATTATCAAACAAAAAAAATCTGGCAAGTGCGAGTCGGACTCGCGCATGAAGGGTTCCGTACCATTATCTATAAAACCGGACAAGTGCGAGTTCAACTCGCGTGGTGAGGATTCCGTAAAATTCCTATTCTCTCTAAGCATTAGGCGCTCCATACAAAATACACAAAAATATTGACAATTTTCCCGTTACTTTGAATACTCAAACTTCTTATAGGTTTCCCTGTAATCTTTAGGCAAGGAACTATTTTCCATAATTATTTTTTCCAGAATTTTAAGCCTAGTAATTTCGGAGATAAGGGGGGGTGGTCAATTTTCGTCTTATTTCCTTTTTTGCTACAATTATAAAAAACAATATATCTGAGATGCTTACCACAACCCCTTTCCTTGGATATGTCACACAATACAGTTTGCGAAACTTTTTTTTTTAATTTTCCAGTTTACCCCCCAAAAGTGGCATCTTGTTCAGAATTTATTAATTTACTTTACGCGTCCATCTTTGGGTCACCAACTTACATATGTGCACCAAATTTCAACTCAATCGGTCCAGTAGTTTCGGAGCAAATCGGATGTGACAGACGGACAGACAGACAACCGAGTGATCCTATAAGGGTTCCGTTTTTTTCCCTTTTGAGGTACCGGAACCCTAAAAAAACGAGCAAAAATCACGATGGTTGTATAATAATATTTATTTTATTCTGTTTTTTAGTATTTGTGGTTATAGCGGTCACAGAAATACATCATCTGTGAAAATTTCAACTGTCTAACCATAACGGTTCATGAGATACAGCCTGGTGACAGACGAACAGACAGACAGAACGGACGGACAGCGAAGTCTTAGTAATAGGGTCCCGTTTTTACCCTTTGGGTACGGAACCCTAAAAAACAAACCAAATGAAGTACGACAGCGTTTTGAAGAAGGAATACGTCAAGTGAGCCTGCCATGATGGAGTGACTGAATATCTGGTGATAAAATAGAAGGAAGCGCGAAAAAAAAACTTTTAATCACCGGTTAATTACCGGTTGTAACACATACCTATTTAATAGATGTAAAAAAATCGTTGGTTAAGAATTTGCGCGTAGTAAGAAACAATTTTGTGTAAAAAGGTTAAGGATTGTGGGGAATTGTTGTTGTGCGTTATTGAGTTTGTGAAGAATTGCGTTTATGAATAATTGCGATTTTTTTTTTAATTTATTTAAGAAAAAAGAAATTACATTTTATAGTTTTTATATAAACTCGCCAAACTGTGACGTTTGATGGCGAGAAACGCTCATGTTCTATACTAGAATAACCTATTTAATTATATCTAACATTTTCTATTTATACATAACACACACACACTTTTAACAAACACTTTTGTGTAAATTCTAAATAAATAAATCAGGTTTAGAGTCTGCATAGATCGAATTTGTAGGTTGCTAAGTAAGTGTTTGACTGGCCGAGACAATATCGTATTTCAGTGAACCTGTTAAACTATTTAAAGCCCTAGAGCCGAGACGAAGTTGAGCTTGCGAAGTTCAGCTGTCACTTTGGTAAAGTAAAGCATTGGTTACCTCATCGAGTATTTTTCCGTCACCCGAATTTAAGTAGGTTTAAGAGTTTATAAAATGGGGAGTTTCTTGGTTGGTATATGAAAACGAGCTAGTTTTATTAAATTATTCTCCAATATCAAGTTATTAGGTTCATCCTTGTAGAATGTACAATTGGGTTGTGTCCTCATGTTAAAATTGATAGTGCAGTGTTGCTAAATTGATAGTAAACCTTCAAATAAATGCAATTAAGTATAAATTACGAAATATAATTAAAATCATAAAAAGATATGGCCCTTGAAAGTTTACAAAAAATATGCATTTTTTTTATTGTCCAAAAGTAAATTTAAAGCTACCAATAGAATCTTTACGCTTTTATAGAAACAATATTGTATGACAACTATGGTCCTAAACGCAGTATTTTGCAACCGAAACAGCAATTTACTTGATTTTCCATATAACGACTAGTACAAATATTACCCTGTGACGTCTTGATTCAATGTTAATCAGTATGGAACGTTTTCGGCTACCGCCAGCGAGGTCCGTCTTTAACTCAATTTTTTGGGTATTTATGTTCTTTAATTGTACTTACTCCCATACAAACATTTGTTCCACACCAAAAACTGGTTCGAATGGCATCGTAAAAAAAAATTAGGACACAAGCCTATTGTGGTATACAAGAAAGTACCTGAAACAATTTCTTCTTATGCTTTAATTTACGAACCAAAAGTTTAATGCTTTTACGATCTTACTAAGAAAAAATATAATTAAAAGTATAAAACATGTCAATAAGGAAAATAAATGCGTTTGCTATTCTCGAAATTTAGGGACAATTGATTTAAATTTCTGGTTGTGGGGAGGAATAAATCACCTCAGACTTAATTACGACTTATATTTTTTTGGGCAGTTTAGTATTATATATATTTTATTCCATTGGGAATGTAGGAGACACGGCAATAGAGAGATCTCTCAGGGACCGAAGTCCAATGAGAGTTGACGGGAAGTTGTATTTATGCAACTGACTTACGAAACTTCGATAGCGCGATGCAGAACATGTCAAGACATGACACTGACAGAAGAGACGCCACATCAGCCCCCCTTTGAGACGGAGAGGTCAGTGAACGAGAACGACGTAAGAAGAACTATGTACAGAACAGCAGTGCTAAGAACCAGCGTGGCGAGGCAGTGCTCAGAGCCAGCGTGGCGAGGCAGTGCTCAGAACCAGCGTGGCGAGGCAGTGCTCAGAGCCAGCGTGGTGAGCGTAGAGGACAAGCGAGAGAGAGAGAGAGTTTTTTTTTTGTGGCGTGCTGTCATGTCTGCGTCAGGTATTTTTCAGAGGTTGCGATTTATGTCCATTGTCGGAGGTCACCAATGTAGGAGACACGGCAATAGAGAGATCTCTCAGGGACCGAAGTCCAATGAGAGTTGACGGGAAGTTGTATTTATGCAACTGACTTACGAAACTTCGATAGCGCGATGCAGAACATTTCAAGACATGACACTGACAGAAGAGACGCCACAGGAACAAATATTAAATAAGCATGTATACACATCTCTGTACATGTCACAAAACCGACAAGAATATTTATTATTAGCATTATAGTAGATAAAACTTACAGACTAAAATACATATCCATATACAAAATTTAAATACCATGGTAAGAAAACAGTGTGCTGAGTGCGCAACATATTTCCTGGGAGTCAAATAACTTTGGCCAGAACTTTGAACAGAATATCAGAATGCTGTGCCGTCTGAAAGCCTCTTAGTAAATTAGGTACTATACTTTCTAGATACATGACATTTCTTGTCTTTGGTACGATATTTATATTATGAACACTTATTGTATATTAACGAAACGCAAACAAGAGATTATATAAAAAAAATTATCATCTTTTAAACATCATGCAAAAGACACCGTAATCGTTAACAACGAGACAAAGTCCTCGCTATATCGACAGAGCTGTAAGCGGTTTTGCCTGCGCAAATCTTTTTAAATCACAAAAGCCAGTAGTCAAGATCTCATGTCGAAGGAAAGGAAAATATCCTGTGGAACCGCAGCTGCCTTGGATTGGGCGCAAACTGTCCTGTTTCAGAAAAAGGTCTAAGTGCTGAAGGACGCCTTACCATTTTACTGCGTTTCACGTCAAGACAGAGGAACTTGGGGTAAATCCGCAACGAAAACACCGATGTAGGTCGTCTTCCCCAGCAAGATAAATTCAAAAAGGATTCGCTCCACACACATATTACCAACTCAATGGGGATTAAAACTTCATTTGGAGACGAAAGGCTTTAACTTTTCGGTAAACAAGGTTCATCCCTTTTTATTGCGTACCTTTAATACGATGTTTGAAGGGTGCGCTTATAATTTGGTTAATTTTATGCGTCATTGGCTATTAGGGAGTTTAACAAATTCAGGTATTCGTACCACCATAATTTTCATTTTGTTATATTTTTCTGCACTTTTCATTTTTTATTTATTTAACAGGGCCAAACGAAAGAAAGAAGAAGTAACAAAAAAAGCGCAAACGTTCCTTCAGCCCACCACTAAGGCACAAAGACGGCAGACGAAGAGGTTTTTAGTGGGAAGACTCGGGGCCTCATTAGTCCACTACGAGGAGTCACACATATCCACCCGGGTCCGTCCCCACACACGGGTGGAATGCGTGAAGCATTTTTCCTCTCCTAAAAAAACAAAAACAAGGGCCAAACGAAAAGGAGTACTGTGCCTCTCATTATGGAGGTCTTCTGTGTGCGTCAGCACTTCTAATTTTATAATAAGCATTATATACTTAGTAATAAAGATCAAAGGTAATTGAAAATGTAACACTCCGTCTCCGTCACTTGATGTTTCTGTTTTCTGCTAGGTTCCCTTCTCAGAAATATTAAAACTTATCTAGGTCAGTGATTCCCGAATGCAATTTTATACAGTGTCAACAGAAAATCACCGTCGTATGAGGAGTAAGGAAACGTAGTTGACAGCTATGGTTAACCGCTAGTGTTATGAATTAACATTGAAACTATTTATGAACTAAGATTGAAAAGCTCGGCCAGTGTCTAGCACTGGGACGTTCACATTATTTAGCTCTAAACCAAATCATAATTTTGGTGAAGATGTAATATACCCTTCTGGGTTATGCTCTTAACCCTTATAAAATATTTGTGCGGGCCTCTTCCGGGTGAGGCAAACCTTCAAGGCAACTTTGAGAGTGAGCATAACTGAGTAAGATCAAGCCTTGCTTCCCTTTTACGCTATTTACGGTACACACCCGTTTGAATATTCTACGATGCAGTCGAAAAAATGGGAAATATTACGAGTGCGCTTGTCTGACTAATTTTGGGGGAACTTTTTTCTTTTGCCCTCACTCTAAGTGTACGCGCACCCCCTTTCCTGCGGCTGACTACTTATGTACCTACCCAAAACACACGATTTTTTTTAGTAATATCTTACTCAAATTAGGCGCAGCGTGAGTACGCTCCCCACAAAGACCTGCTAGGTCGCGGGAGTCGCAGAACCGGTCATTGTGGCACACTAGTGGGGAAGGCCTATGTCCAGCAGTGGACGTCTTTCGGCTGATATGATTATGATGATCATGATCTTACCTACTTAAATAAGGTATCTGTTGTAAAATGCACTGTACTAAGTTGGAAAATGTATACCATGCGATACATACAGACATACAGAATTGTTCTGTAATAAATACGTTGAGATACATGTGTATCTTCATATTGTTTTATTTGACACTCCAATGCAATTCAGTGACTTATAATTACACAACAATGTTTTTTATTTTCTCCGTCACTTGAATGATTTGTTTTCAATTCATATCCTATTATTTAAATATTCAAGTGAGTTAAATTATGTTCATATTGTATTTTAAAAATGTAGTATTTAAGTGACTGAAGTTGAATAACGTCCCACTGGGAAATTAATTCAGGCTGAGGAAGATCAAGTTATTATGCCCCGAGGAGCAGGTTAGTCTGTAAATACCAATTATAAGAGGTTCTTAGACTTCCTTTGTTAACGTTTCATGTTTTAAACTATAAAGTGCAAATGCATGCACCAAAATTAATACTAATGCTTGAAATTCATTTTCGTATACGCAATTAGTTTAAAATCATAACTTTAGTAGCGATCATCATCAGCCTATATACGTCCCACTGCTGGGCACAGGCCTCTTCTTATGGAGGACAGGGAATGGGCAGTAGTCCCCATTCTGGTTCAGTGCGAGTTGGGGACTTCACATAAATGAATAATCAATCTTTTTTCACAAGACCCGCGAAAATATCTTTTTTTGGTTAAGACGGCGAAGAGCTCAAAATATTGAGCTAACACTAGGAAGCGAGCTAGACAAAATTTCGAAGGCAACGTTTGTCTTGACCCATCGGAACCTTGACAGGTATACCTAGACTCTATAGTACTAGTGCAAGATCAATTGATGAAGCCAGTAGGTATAGACTATAGTTAGCACTACATCAACTGATGGCACTGGGCACCATGATATTGAAATGCTAAACCTAAATTTGAAACCAAGCCTGAATAATAATTCCTCAAATCGGGATATTTTCCGCATCTCAAACAGCGCTTCAGCACTTGGTGGTTTCCTTCCATGTCTGACACCGTGTTTAGGCACGAACAAGGTATTCATGCCAATAGAGTCCTTTGAGAGGTTTCATATGGTGTTAACTAAATAGGAAATTGTATATAGAATAATAAATGGATACGTAGAAATAAGATAAGTAATTGTTAAACCTTCTGTTAAACCTATTACTTAAACGTCGTTAAATTTTATTTGTATCTGTCATTTTGATATTTGCGTCTGTAAGAAAGGGACCAAACACAGTTTTCTTAACAAAGGCAAGTTACATTTTATGAATAAAGACCCAAGTGAATTTAACGAAAAAACTAAATTATTTTGTGTGGTTTTACAGTCGTAACTGTTTTGGATTACCTAAATTACCATAACCCCGTTTCCCATGGGTGAAGTAGGATTCGTGATCAACTATGGTAATAGGGTAGCGTTGAAGTGTGTTGTGAGCGATAAATAAACCACTAGTAGTTCCCTGCCTCTGTAACATCACATATACCTACAAGACGAATACGTGTATTACCCACCGACCATAAAACAATAATTTCCAAATGTATAATTTTTTCAAATAATTTATTTCTACTATCAAGAGCAACTCCGGAGTAGATAATTAAAGTGCTCTGAAACACTTCCTTGCAAGTTAAAGTAAGAAGCTTTGAAATAATTAAACTTTTTCCTCTTTTCGTGAGAGTTAGTTTTATCTGAGAAAAAAAGCTTTGATGGAATTGAAGTTGGATGGATAAAATTAAGAACTAATTTAAGTTCAGAAGTTCAAGCAACCCTTTGATGCGAGTTTGACACCTCGCACTTTATATTGTGGTTTTTGTTTTCATTGCGAACCCTCCGTGGGAACGGCTCCGAACTTCGAGACGATTTATAAGTTTTACACGGTAAACTTTTACGTGGGAACGTAGCTCATTATCGACGCAAATTACATACAGGGTACAAATATCCTACTTATCTTGAATATTAATTTTACTTTCCCTTCATGTCGTATAGCCGTGGGACACCCCGTATAAACCTTTACGTTTGGTGCTTAGAATCAACGGGTGTAGTGTAGGTACTCATTAGACCTAGGTAGACTGCACACTGGTGCAGTCTGCAGCGGCAGTCAATAGTAAACTTGACATTAACTGTCATAGTAGGAGATACGAATATATTTTATTTATTTATTTATTTAAACTTTATTGCGCAAATATACAAATAAAAGTACAATTGGCCGACCTAATGCCATCAGGCATTCTCTACCAGTCAACCATTAGACACGACACAATATAGGCACGACTTTCACCCCATCTGTTTAATGGATGAAAAGTATCATACATCGAATTTACAATAGTCAATAAAAAAGTATTTCACGAATGGGTTGGCTAACAAAATCTGGCCAGACTATTTAAAAATGCAATGAAAAATGCAAAAATGTATTTTTTTCAAAAGATTGCACTCAATAGTTTAACATCTTATTAGACGGCACCGCAAAGGTAAGGTTAGTTGTGGTCAAATATCGATAAATATGTTAATTGGTTAAGCTTCATGTATACATGTTTCTAAGAGACCTCAATGAGATAGATAGCAGTCATTTAAGTTGATTATGCCGTTCAATAGTGGATATTGTTTGAGTTGGCTGAGGTAAAAAGTAAGGATCCAACATTGTTTAGGCACAATTATGTACATTTTCACCAAATTCACTTTTGGTTTAATATCCAACTGTCTATAGGTTTCTCTCAGTGACTGTAGGTTTCTCATTTGTCTCGGAAAGCTATAAATAACTCCGTAAAACGACGCAAAGCATTCAGCACTTATAAACTCTGTAGATATACTGTTTTTCAATAAAGCAACATTTCATTTTCAATCAAATCTTCGATTGGCTTTCGTTTCTATATCGGAGTCTTAAAATGATGGCCACCACGAGTGGCTCTTGAAACAAACGGCGTTATCAAATCAGTGCACCCAAGTTAAAGTGCCGGTGAAATAGCAGGGGGCACTTATTGCCCCGGCCTCCCCCCGGCGGGGGCAAGTGGGGTAACCCCCAAAAAACCTGCGCCGACTTAAAAAAATCGAATAGAAAATTTTCACGAGTTGTTCTTGCGAGTTCGTCTGATTGGCTCGGCGTCGGAAAATGTTGTAAATAGGCGAAATAGGCTTTTATTTATTATTCATATTATGGCACAAAAGAAGAACTTATAATACAAAAGGTGAGGCTTTTGTCATGCTCGCTCCGCGTTTATTAAAAACACGTGGAAAAATGGTGTAAACTGTAAAGACGTTAATAAAGACAGACTGTTGCTGAGTAAGATACTCGTACGGCTACAAATGAATAAGTCAGATCAAAGAATTGTTTATGTAGTAGTACAATAAGACAATCAAAAGTGATTAAATGTTCTAGATAATTAAAATTGCTCGTCTAGGAATTCAGCTACCGAATAATAAGCCTTCTGCATCTTAAGTTTCAGGGTAAAACCAATTCTTAATTTTCCCGGATTTGCCCAGAGTACAATAAAATTAAGATTAGGACTGTTTCCTGTAAATAAATACACAAATACTGCTTTTTGCTAATCTAAGTTTAGTTATTATGTCCAGTAAGTTAAAGATGCGGTAAAATTTTACAGTTCATTTTTTAATTATGTGTTTCCAAACTATACCCCTACCCCTTATTTATTTATTTATATATGGAGAACCAACAGTTACAGAAACACACACACATAAGATAGAATACAAAAAGTCAATTACAGGTTCCCACCCATAGCATCAGAGTAAGTGAACATTTGTTGTTTGTTTGTGATCACTATTTTTGTATTACCGAAATTTCCTAACTAGGAGTTACAAAATTTACTAGTTATTTTGCAAAAAGCTGTTACATAACAAATAAACTACCTACATTAAACACATGCGCACTGTGCAACTTTAAAGCAGCAACAATACCCAAGCTCCCAGCAGTAAAAAAGCAATTTAAGTTGTTTTCAGTAGACCACAACTTCACAGTTGTAACTCTTGGGAACTAAGAAACTACGTGACTGGTCCAATGTGTCTGATTATCTAACCTGATCCCCGACCAAGTTATGTAAGTGCCCACCTTTAAACTATTCTGTAATGTTGTTTGCTAAGTTTTATTGGTGGTAGCGTTCGTTGAGAACTAAGTTGGAGACGTGGCAATTGTTGAAATTTAGTTTTTGCTGTAACAATGATTGCTTGATAGTTTTAACCGGCGGCGTCGTATCAAATCTTCATACCGAATCCCAAAGTCCTTCATGCCAAAATTCAAACTTTTATACCTTATTCCTCTCTCACTTTCATCCCGTCAGGGTTTATAATTTCATTTCAATCCAGGTTTTGGCTACCTGTATGGCACATTGCTTACTGGGTGATATACAAAGTAAACTGAACAGTCATGATTAGGGTTCCCAACTATTTTTGGGGTAGGTATAGTATTTTCCAGAAAAAAACGACAAAAATATAGTACAATGTAAAAAAAGTACTTGGCTGGGCAATGTTGCTATTTAGTAAAAACCTCGGTGATTGGAAGCACTTCGTAAGGTCCCTCAAAATATAGTATTTTCGTGTACTATATATTTTCTCAACAGTATATAGTACATATAGTCAGCATATAGTACAATACTATATAATATAGTACAATTGGCAACCCTAGTCATGATAAAGTATCGCAGATGATGAAAACGAAATAATGAAAAATGATTTATTAGGTAACATTAGGTCTACGTAACACATAAGCAGGTTGGTATCTCTTTTTAAGTACCGGGGTACCTGTGTCAAGATATATCTATTGCGTGTGACATTGTTAAGTTACTAGCTGCTCGCGCAGCTCCACCCGCTTATTGCAAGGGACGCAGGCAAACCCGCGGGTCGAAAAATAGGTTATGTCCACCCAGAAAGTCTAATTTATACACAGGTCGTACAAACTTACAGTCTCACAAAGTTGTACTCTTTATAATATAGAGAATACAATAACTGAACCATGCTGTTCCGTCATGTACCTAAATAAAAGTAAATAACACAAAAATCTCATAATGTTCGCAGGCAATCTAAAGTTTTGTGCCCACGTGTCAATACCCTAGTTTCTGAATGGAACCCGAAACGATCATAGAGTTGGGGCGGACCAAGTTGGGTGCCATTCTTGTTAGTCATATTGCTGTGTCGGGATGTTTTGAAGTAGTTAATTAGGAAATACGCGCAGCAAGGGTATGATGAACAGACATCGCAGATTTTGTAGCATTTTCATTGAAATGTATTGTTGTTACAGGAATGGGTACAAACTTCAACCGTATCGATTAATACCTGCACAATTTAGGATGGTCTTCGAGGGTCTGGAATACTTTCCACACATATCGCACTATTTTATGATGGGTCGTCAAGGGTTACTTTGCGAGACTGTTAATATTTTTTTAAGTATCTGGGGGCACGGTAGCCAAGCGAAGCGCAAGCGTTTTTTTGGACCCCCATAACTTGTGTTTGGATTATACCAGATAAACTATATTTTCGGGATGTCAATAGTGGACTTATTAAACATTTCAATTGCATAGCTCTTATACTTTAGATTTTATTGATATCTAAAAAACGCCGATTTCGTCACTGACTCACTCACTCACGTTGATCATCAAAACCCTTAGCTTCCTGAAGTCCTAGAAACCTGAAATTTGAAATATAAGCTAGGATTAGTACTCAAACTACAGAAAAATCTAAAGTATTGGAACTTTTACCCCCAAACACCTTAAAGTAGGGGATGAAATTTTGTATGAGACTTCCGCAAATTTTGATGCTAGAAGTCTAAAAATTTATATAGGGACTTCTTGTTATAAACAATAAAATACGTATTTAAGGATCTTTAGTAAATCACCCCCACCCTTTAAATTAGAGAATGGAAGTTTATATGGGTTTTCCCAATTTTTCATTTTCCATACACGGGGATTAGATTTCTTCAAAACTATTCTAAATTTTAAATTAATAGAATTAGTAGTTCCTGAGATATTTAACTTTGTGACAGACAGACAGACGCACAAAGTGGCACCCATACGGGTTCTGTTTATTACCTTTTTGGTCCGGAACCCTAGAAATACCTTTATTTTCAATATAGTGTACCGTGACGCCACTATTTATTTTGACATTTATTGCCTAAAACACTGCCGCCTTTGTTCTGACAAGTACCTATTTATTCAAGAGTTATGCTTATGTATGTTTTATGTATCCACGGCCATAAACGTCCTGAACGCGACCATCAAAAGTGCTTTAGCGATTGTAATTTACATTTCGCTCTTGCGAACGCGTGTGCAACACAATTTATTTTTCTATTACCCTAGAAAGAGGTTAATAATTGATTTTGTGACGGATGAAATATCAACTAAAGCGACACTCACATTTCCCGGTACGGTTTCAGTATGCTATCAACTGTCTTTGTAATCGGTAGAGATTCTTAACTGCGCGCCTGAATTTAAATGAGTGCTAAGAACAGTAGGTATGCACTAAGTACCGTAAAAACTCCCAACTATATAGTCCAAATCACCTAACTATTTATAGGCCTAATTAACTCGAATGTTACACGATTCAGTGTGACATTATTGTGTGTGGAGAATAACGAAGAAAATAACTAAGTGTTTCCTTGGTTTTTGCAGATATTTATTAGTTGGGAGGTTTTACGGTACTGCATTTGTAGTTTTGTACCGCTAAGCTTTCGTGCAATATAGTACTACTTACTACGCAAATGTAATACTCACAATATGCGATAAGTTAAGAAACTTTCGAGACATTAATAAGCTCTCGATAAAGTTCAGAATACCGCATACCATTACCGCTCCGCCATGCGGAAGTGGCCAGACTATCAGGTCAGGTGTACTATTCAACACAACGTATTGATTTTGATCAGTTCAGATTTGTCACGCGCATTTGTTCACACACTTTATTACGGGCTACGTGCGCGTGGAAACAAAAAACTTAATAGTTCCCGCTGAAAAACGACCCGGCATTCTCAACTTTTCACTAGTGTCGTATCTGTACTTACTGTATAATGAACTTTCTTTATTTTTAATTTGAATACATACAAACTAAGTTTTAAGTATACCTTATTTTTCAGCAGGATATATTTTACTTGTATTCCCCAGTCCATCGCACTAATGGCAATTATAAAGTTTACATACTAATTACATAGTACAATAAACAGTACGCCGCAGTCAACATTTTCTGTAGGTATTAAAATCAATTTTGATGAAGTAATTAGGCGTGCGGTTATTTGGATAACATTAATTAGTTTAGGCTACTTTAGTCAGTCCGTAAGCTTACAAATTACTGAGTTTTTCAAAGTATTTTTTTTTTATAGTTAAAAGTATACAAGGTGTTGATATTATAATTTCACAGCCACTGTGTAACTTACCAATTAGGCATGCAAAATTAATTGGGTTAATCAACTTTTTCTTGTTGTTATTCTGTCCCGGTATTAAGTAGGAAGTACTTGGTCCGCAAAATATATAACTATATTCCGTATGATATAAGGGAATGTAAAACACTTAGAATGTTTAAAAATAAAGGGAAGGAGTTTTTCTTAGAAAAAATAAAATCTAAACTGGAAATGATGTAGTCTAAGTAAAGTGATCACGTGAGCTGTACCATTATCAAATAAAACTATATAGATAAAGTAACTAGCTAATAGCTAAGCCTACCCATCTATTTTGTTGTAAGGGAGTCCCTCTGCCAACAAACTGCCCTGCAGTTTGGCAGAAGAAAATATTGTAAAGCAAGGGTTGTTTATCTGATTTTTTTTTTCATTTTAATTTTTTATTTCAAGCCAAGAGATAAAAGTGTCAGAGTTTCTAAAAAAAACAGTATATATTGGACTCTATCATGCTAATGAGATGCCCCACCATAGAATGGGTTTACCAATACAACAAAAACACGTGTTTAGTGGATTTAAACCCCATAAAATCATAGTTTTAAAGAGTGACCTCTAGGGGACGTAACCATGGCAACCAAGCAACAAAAAATTGTTGATTGGTCCAAATTTTTCTAAAACGCATTATCATTGTCCACAATAATCATAAAATTATACTACTTATAAAATATTTCGTCTCGTCTTAATACAAAATCGCAATTAATAAATGAATATATATAGCATGATTGTTCTTTCACTGCGTCTTTAGTTTTACAATAATGCATATTGCATTTTATGAAATTACATACTCCAAAAATATGCTGTGATGGTAGTTGAAGAACTTTGTATTTATTGAAATATGGTTTACATGTATAAGTTTGTCGTAATAGTCCATTGCTCGGATACATTTATTTTGAGTCCTAATACACAATTCCTTATCAGTTGAGTCTCCCCAAGACATAGCCGCGCATTCAAATTTTACTCCTAGTACTATATTTTCGTGGAAATATGTATGATGGGACGCCTTCACTCAAATATGTACGATAACTTTTTAGGGCTCCGGACCAAAAAGGTAAAAACGGAAGCCTTATGGTGCGACTGCGTCCGTCTGTTGTCTGTCTGTCACAATGTCAAATATCTCAGGAACTACTAATGATATCAATTTGAAATTTGGAATAGTTTTAAACAAAGCTAATCCACGTGTATGGAAAATTACAAATTTAAATATATACATATACCTTCTCATATCTTTCATTTCTATACAAATGGACGGATAAGAGGGGGATAAAAAATCAAAGTGCAGTTAGTAGGCCAAGTGGGATATCATTATTAAAGGGCTTGAATTTAACATTCTAAAACAGTTTCTTTTTTTTTCTACAGAGATTAAATTTTGATTTATAGAGGAAATGTTAAAAAAAATAACATTCCCCCCAGATCTCCGAAGTTAACCAAGCGAAAAATTTGAAAATAATACATATGATTAATGTTAATGTGTATATTACCGGAGAAGTATAACGAGACCTCTATCAAGCGTACTTTTTTTAATCTTCATTTGTTAATTAAGTTTCTAATAGGTATAATACTTCTTAGTTTAATTTTTTTCCTTTAAATTCGTATGTAATGATTCTGAAAGTACCTTCTAGCAAATAAAAAAAGAATTATCGAAATGAATTCATTTGATGAAGAATTATCGCCGTAAAACCAACATACCTACTTACATACCAAGTTCTTTGATCGCGCAAGTTAGTAACAAAATGCACCGATAAACTCATGACTTAACTTAATGAGCGGGGCAAAGGGTATGTTGTATGAAATTTTGTACGGAACCCTCGGTGCGCGAGTTAGACTTGCACTTGACCGGTTTTTTTTTTTTTTCTCAGAATTTGGCAAGTTTATACTTTCAAGTATACTTGAAACCAAAAGAAGGGCATTTTCGTTTGGACTTTATGGTACAAAAAGAAAATGCCCTTGAAACAAAATGTTCCTATATTAATACAGAAAGAGATTGTCGATGTCTACGCAGCTTTTTCAACAAATGTTCAAATATAAAGAAAGGAATACCCGATAATTCCACTTGGATTCCAGTAAATGATCCTTAGGGAGAAACTAAAGTAATCTCACTGCTATAGAGCTTAAGTTGAATAAAATATCTGTCTTTATCTCGACAATTGAAGTTAAATCTTTATTGTAAGGGTCATACAGAGTTGAAACACAAGAGTGATCAATAAGTAAACTACCTACGAGCATGTAGATAAGTTATAATTTCATCACATACATAAATAAAGACACTGTTTATACAGATTATTTCAGTCCGGCCAGTTCTTCATCTGTCCACTGCTGGACATAGGCCTCCTCTAAAGTGTAAAGAGTGCCAAAGTGACCGGTCCTGCGCCACCCGCATCCAGCGGACTCCCGCGACCTTTACCAGGTCATCAGTCCACCTTGTGGGGGACCTACCCACGCCGCGCCTTCCAGTAGGTACGTGGTTGCCACTCGAGAACCTTTCCACCCCAACGGCCGTCGGTTCTACGTGCAATGTGCCCCGCCCACTGCCATTTAAGTTTAGGGATTCGGAGGGCTACATCGGTTATTTTAGTGCAATTATATTAGTCTAACTAAAAATTAAAATTTATGTCTGGATTTCATTCTAAGCCGCATGGACTGTTAATCTGTATTTATCTTGGTTTTCACAGGACAGGCATAGCAAAGCTAAAGCTAAATTTCTGAGTGTCTGTGTCAAGTCATAATATATCTTTTTCTAAATAAATCTAACAAATCTGTAACCTAACAAACCTAATACGTATAACAAATTTATTTATGTCTATAAACGAAAGCATCCAAGCGACAGATATTGAGTGCGCACTCAATCAAAGTAAACTACACTATTTTCGTATGTAAATTTCATGAGGGAACCGTTCAACATGAAATGCAGCCAAGTTAAGAAAGATAGGCCCGGCCTCCTGACAATCGCGATTGCGCTGTGTCCCATACAGTAGGTCGCAGAGTATTTGTTTGTAGCAAAGGACGTAAAACTAGATTTAAATTTTAAGCACTGTAACAATATGTCCCCACCCCACCTTCCAGACCTGGAAATACAGTACTGCTAACGCCATCCAGTGACGAATAGGTGAACAAAACCAATGGCAATAACAGTACTGCTGCCACCATCCAGTGGTGAATAGATGCACTAAACACATAGGAAATCGATACTACTAGCGACCTCCCTCGACGAGCGAATGTACTAAAATAGTACCGAATCCGCCAGAAGATGTCGCCGCTGTCACGACCGCTAGAACGCGCTGTTAAGATTTTTCCTGATTTGGTTAGGTTCGTGGACTGTAATTTGTTTTTAGGTACCTATAGCCCTCTGTTAACCTTGCTGGAGCTACGTGCTCATACCTATTTATAGTCATCTATGGTGCTTCCGCGCCAGTACCTCTACGCCTTACTGGCTGTGGAACACGACGCTTGATCTCTTATATATCTCTACGCTGCTGTATTTTTCGTGCAATTTAATAATACACGCCTTGCTGTACGTCACGCCTTTCCCTTCACCCCGCACGTGCCCTCGCTACAGCACTTAATTAATTTTTCACCTCACTAGCTTGGAAAGACCTTTTTTATTCTTTAAAAACAGATAGCAAAACTGCATTTTATCCACATGTGTGCAAAGAATATTTGAAATCCGAACGTGTTATTATTTACTTTTTTAAACATAATCCATATACTAATATTATAAATGGGAAAAGTGTATGTGTGTGTGTTTGTTTGTTTGTTTGTTTGTTTGTTTGTCCGTCTTTCACGGCAAAACGGGGCGACGCATTGACGTGATTTTTTAAGTGGCTACTTTTTTATCTCTTTCCAACCCCCCATTTCCCTAAAATGGGGGGTGGAAGTTTGTATGTAGCATTCCGCAATTTTCAAGGTAGAAAGCTAAAAATAGGTATGCGGACTATTTATGACTAACAACAAAAAAAAAAGTGCATAATTTTTTTTGGAAATCTGCACCTTAAAAGAGGGGGTGAAGTTTTATATGGGGGTCCAGATATGTAGAGTCAATATGTAGAATCGATATGTAGAGTCCATGTAGAGTCGATCTAAATATATAAAAGAAGAAACTGGCTGACTGACTGACTGACATCACCGCACAGCCCAAACCGCTGGATCTAGAGATTCCAAATTTGGCACGTAGGTTCCTTATAAGGTCTAAGAGTGCACTAAGAAAGGATTTTTCATAATTCTCCCCCTATTAAAGCAGGTGATATGTGGGTCCAAAGTTTGTATGGGGAAATAAAATAAGTAAGACTATTTCATTCGAAACTTCACAGGAGTATTCCTAGCAATAAATGAGTAAATACGTGTTTCAGGTTGCAATTCAATTGGAACATATGGGTCAATCGAGAAGCACCTTTTTTGTAGACAGTTAAAACTACTTTTACTACTTTTAGTACGCGGACGGAGCCGCGGGCAATAGCTAGTAAACACGTAAAGGCCAGTCCTGAAAGGACAATTTTCGGCCATCTGATTAGATTGTCTGATCAAAACAGGAGGTGTGGACGCAAAATAGTTTTATATTGAATTGCATTCAATTAAAAACAATTATAGTGCAACAATTTTATTAAATGATTTTACCTTAAAACACTTAAAACTGTAAAAAAAACCGTACAAAAATGTGAAACCACAATATCTGATTTAACGTTGCATAATAATTGTGTTATTTGTGTAATTACTAGTTAAAATAAAGGCTGATTATACATATGTAGTATTTTCCTCGGTTTATTGAGGTGAAAAGATTTGTGTTACACACGGGTGCAAGTTATTTTGACGTCTCGTGTGTTGCAACACTCGCTTCGCTCGTGGTTCAACCATAGAATCCTTTCGCTAGCTCGTGGTTCAACCCTAGAATCCATTCGCTGGCTCGAGTTTCAATTCCACACTCGCGGTTAAAATATAACTTTGCACCCTTGTATAACAAATAACTATAAAGGTGCTAAAGAGTCCCCAGCACGGGCGACTCAAGTTGAATCTCCATGTGAACGTAGTTTGGTCCACATTTTAAAACGGCATACTGGAAAAACTTTTATACATAATGCAATGGGATCCGCCATGCCATATCTAGATTGGGAACTAGTGTCTGTAGCTAGAAATTAAAGTACAAAAGAAATAGAGCGAGGGAAACGTTTTTCATCGCACCACGTCAATACTAGTTTGATGTATTTACAAGGTACTTAAGTACAAAATACAGGGTGTAGTGGCCTCCTTTTTTAAAATATCTATCGTTCAATTTAAATAATCACAATTATTTACCAGTGGCGCTAGTGAGCACTGTAACGCCCTCGTAATGGCATTCATTACCTCTACCTTCTCTTAAATTATCCTTTTGACAGTAAGCGTTGGCATCAATCGGTACGCACCAACGCTGGCTGGATTACTTTACTATACCTGACGGCGCTCTAAAACTACCCCGACCCCTCAGTATCATTAGTGAGCGTGAAAACGTGTGCATATTTCCTAACCTGCGAAGTACCCTCGCGCACTAAATCATGCAATAAATTATCGAGCATGAAATATTCAAACGGACCGACATACGGCGGGCGAAAACACAGGAAAATGCCTTACAATTTGCAGCCTCTCGGCGCCGCGTTGCCTGCGATATTGAACGTTAATTAGCTATTTAATTTAAATGTAAGTTTATTACGGCGTGAGGTTTGTGTAAAGCGATAGTTGTGTTGGTTGGTGGTTGGTTGGATAGTTGTAAGGTAAACGTCCTCCTCGACGTTGCACTATTTTATGACATGTCAAAGTAACATTCCTTAAATTCGAATGAAAAAAAATCGTTTTAGTTCGAATTTAACCCATATTAAGTAGGTAAATAAAAATGTCATACACTAGTGCAACGTCGATGACTAGGACATGTCAGAAACGTACTATTGTACTAGAAAAAAGTCGGTGTCTATGGTATTGTAAACCCAGGGCTAATTATTAATACTTACTTGATGTACGTGTATATTTCTATTTTGATAGCTTTAAGTGGTAGGTAGATGTGAAAAATTAGGTATTACTATTATTTTAAAAATTTATTATAAAAATCACTTAATTTATTACAAAAACTGCAAACATAACTTTTACATGTGTCATACAGAAATTTAGGTCACGTCTTACATATGGACATAGGCAAAGTTAAGGACGATTGCGCCTAAGTTTTGGTTGGACTAACTGCATAAGCAGCGTCTCTTAAGACGACGGGTAAGGCAAGGCATTCTCCATACAAACGTTGTGCAAGTTTTTTTTCGTCGGTTTTGGCACTACAGAATATTCGTTTTTTTTGCTTGTTCATATTGAATTTACGCAGCACATGATGTTAAAATTTTGTTAGATATAAAAATAATGAAAATTAAAAAAATATAAAAAAGTATAAAAATAAAAAATAATAACATCAGTGAATAGCTAACAGAAAAATAAGTATACTGACCTAAAAGTTATATTTATAGCCCAAACACAAACGAAGAAAAACTTGCACAAAATTTGTATGGAGAAGGCTTGCCCTACCCGTCCCCTTAAATAAACCTGCGATTAAACCATAACTTACATGTACAAAAGCTGTTCACTATTGACTACAGAAATAAAGACTTATTTATTTCACTCTATACGACCCACATACAATTAATTCAGGCAATAACAGGGTCAGATATGGCAGTTTCTAGCATCCCAAGCCTCAGTATCCGTTGAGTGACGATGGATCGATCATTCCTTCACCCGCAGAGCGAAGAAATTGAATTCTAATTTTTCGATTTCAATAACAATGAACCTCAAATTACAGAGGAGTGGCACAGTCGTGATTCTTCATCGCTTCTCTGGGGACATTTTAATATTAAAATTGATTTAATTGATATTAGGATCTCTTATCTTCAAGAACGTAATTGTTATAGTAGGTAAGGATTGCGTTATGTTCTGAAGTGTCTTCTCGGTGGTGAATTCAAATGTTTGAAACTTTGAAGCGGCCATTTTGCATTTTGCAATGATGAGTCATGGCAACTACGAGGCTTTTTAAGCTACTTCTGCATTTGGCGGGGCGGAATCGGTATGCGGTATTTTATTTTACCGAGAGCTTACTGAAGTCACCGAGATTTCCTTACTTGTCGGTATACTGACAGAATTTCATTTTACCTTAATATGTTATACATCATCATCATCATCATATCAGCTGAATGAAATCCACTGCTGGACAAAGGCCTCCCCCAAAGAGTGCCAAAGTGACCGGTCCTGCTCCACCCGCATCCAGCGGACTCCCGTGACTTCCGGTTCCGCAATATTTTATACAGTACAAAATATATTAGCATTGTGTTTCGCGGAAGCTGCGCAGTTAGCATGCAGTACTGTACCGTCCAGCTTGCAGAGGGGTGATCGTTAGGACAACTCAACTGTCATTTTTTCCATAATAAAAGTGACATTTAG
Organism: Epinotia nisella; assembly: GCA_932294315.1. Classification (NCBI taxonomy): domain Eukaryota; kingdom Metazoa; phylum Arthropoda; class Insecta; order Lepidoptera; family Tortricidae; genus Epinotia; species Epinotia nisella. Next base: position 13,747,684 of record OW028687.1, on the reverse strand, counting down.
ATCTGCCTGATACGCGTACAATGCGTTACGTGATCGACCTGCAGGTAGCATTCATTAACGTACGCCTAGTAAGATCCTAATACTGACTAGACTGACAATTGACAATTTGGTACTTTCCTGAGTAAAAAAAAAAATTCTATTTAGTCCGTCAGTTAGATAATCAAAAAATATTGGACACGTATTTTTTTGTTTGTCAATTAAACAAAAAATACGAAGATATAGCCCGTTAAAGTTCCGCGTGACGTCACATTATGATAAAAAGTGTACCATAAAAGTGTACGTCACGCGGAACTTTAATGGGCTATGTCGTCATCATTTTTTGTTTAATTGACAAATAAAAAAATACATGTCCAATATCTTTTAATAATCTAACTGACGGACTAAATATCATTTTTAGGAAAGTAGCCAATTGGGTTGTCCTAAAATTTTTTTACGATGCCATTCGAACCAGTTTTTGGAGAGGAACAAATGTTTGTATGGGAGCAACTACAATTAAAAAACATAAATACCCAAAAAAATCAGTTAAAGACGGACCTCGCTGGCGGCAGCCGAAAACGTTTCATACTGATTAACACTGAATCGTGACGTCACAGGGTGATATTTGTACTAAATGTTGTATTGAAAATCAAGTAAATTGGTGTTTCAGTCGTGAAATACTGCGTTTAGGACCATAGTTGTCATACAATTTTGTTTCTATAAAAGCATAAGGATTCTATTGGTAGCTTTAAATTTACTTTTGGAGAATAAAAAAAAATGTATATTTATTCTAAACTTTCAAGGTGTCTTGGATCTTTTTATAATTTTAATGATATTTCTTAATTTATACTTAATTACATTTATTTCATGGTTTACTCTCAATTTAGCAACACTGCGTTATCGATTTTAACATGTGGAAACTACCCAATTGACACTGACAGCCGACAAGTTACCGATACCGCATCGACTCCTCACTGCCAAATGCGGAATTGACCATAGGTAAGTAAAACAACGCGGTTGCGTAGTTAGGTAACTTTGCTATCGGCACCTATAGGCACTTAAGCTATACACTTTCCGTAAACAAAATACGAGAAAAGAAAACACTTCTGCAAAAATATTCACTTAACCTGATTTTATGTACTAATCACAAGGATCGTCAATAGTCATCTGGCTTTGGACGTCAATAAAGCAAATTTTCGGTTATGCTTACGTGATAACATACCCGTCTGTATATAATAGTCCTACTACTAGTACTACTATGTCGTGGATATCGTAAAGGTAGATGGGAATAGAGTCGTATAAGGAGTGGTTTTCAAAGGGTCGGAAACGCGCATGCTAGTCCTCCAGCTGCATTCATCCATAGGCTACAGTAACCGCTGCCCATCAGGCGGACCGTACGCATGTTAGCGACTTAATAAAGGGTTGAAATGTGTTCTGGACGATGGGCTAGCATCCTACCACTGCAATATCATATTTTAACCAAAAACTGGGAAGTGACACTGAAAACTAAATGACATGCCTATCTCTTTTGAAAATACAGGACTAAGATTTATGTATTAAGACGTGATTATATTTGTAGAATTCTTCAGAGCAGTTGTCAATATTCGAACTATAAAATTTTCGCACGGAAATCTCAAAATTAGCAAAGCAGCAATCTAAATTCTCATTCAGACATCACACCAATATCTTAATGCTATTGTCGTTTAGCTTGAGTAAACATTTAGCGGAAACGAAACGGGGGCCGCGATAAGTACCGAGGCCTATTCTCCGACACAGTTATCTCTCTCCCTCTGATAACGCCGTTTTCTGAATACTGCCTCTTTAATGGCGGCCCTTACTCGAATGGCCTAACGAATAAAGTCAATCTTTCGGACGTAAATCTTCGAGGAGTCATAACTCAGTTTCAAGATTCGGCCTGGAGGAATTTACGACCTATTTACTTGATTGTTTGCTGTGCCCTAACTTATGTTGTAAAGGGAGTTTATTGGTTTGAGTAGAAAATAGAAGCGTAGGGTCGATTTATTTGTCTATGACGCCATTGTCAATAAGGTAGCAATATAATCGTAGGTGGACTGATGACCTGGCAAAGGCCGCGGGAGTCCGCTGGATGCGGGTGGCGCAGGACGTCACTTTGGCACTCTTTGGGGGAGGCCTATGTCCAGCAGTGGACGTCTTTCGGCTGATATAATGATGATGATGATGATAATCGTAGATTCAATGGAATTAATCCGTGTCTTGGTAGAATAAAACAAGGTATTATTCCCGACGATGTATCTTGCCTACGTCACACAAATGTTACCATTGTGCAAAGTTGGGGTAGTTCCCATCTTCCAACCTATCCAACCCAGGTTGCATATTGAACCTGGGGTGGATAGGTTGGAAGATGGAAACTACCGAGGAACTATCCCAAAGTTGGCACACAAATGTTGCCATTGACTGACATCTTCCATGCAAACAAGGAGTTTTGTTAATGCATAATTATATTTTTTAAATGTTAGATTAACCATGTATTTATTTGGGGTGAAAACACAACTGTATGCAATTAGTAGTTTAACATAAATATTGATTTAAAGCACGTAGGTAATTGAAGTAATGCAATTTATTTGGGTAATTTACTTTCACACATTGGCAACACACTGACAGTCCGCCATTAAGATGCTGCTGACGTAGGCAAGGCAAGATACGCTGACGCCACGAGCTGTCACGGGAACGACATACCTTGTTTTATTCTACCATGATTCGTGTAAAATCGCTTGTCTTCTATATTTAGCACATATTTCATGGGTGTATCTTCATTGTTATGCGGAGCATTTTAAGAACAAGTATGCGTGTGGCAGGATATTATGTTCAGTAAACTATTGGCAGAGTGCAAAGTGGGTGGAGGGGGTAGCCTAAACGATCACAGCGCTCGCTACGGCTAAAATTTTCATTTTTGTCGCTGACTTGAGCTGTCAAATCCATATTGCAGTAAACATTTTCTAATCGTTTTTGAGATAAAAATATGGTCCTGGTAAGATGTGTTGTTGTGAATTGTAATAACACCAAGAAGAATAGAAATAACATTAATATTTTTCACAATACTTACTTACTTCTTGTTTGATAGCGGTGACAATATTGTCCATAATGGCCGCCTGTCACGTGGCGCTGTCGTCGCGCTCGGTCCCAATTGTAAAATGTAATTCCGTGAATTTAAATATAATTCGCATTAGGTATACACGTTGATGAAACAAACAGCTGGTGGTCCTACAACATTATAAATTCAAATACAGAAAATAAAAGAAGAAAAAATTAAAAAATTACCCAGTCATGTCTGGAAATGGACACAGCTCAGCAAGTTGCATTGACAGCCAGCGCTGGTCTTCTGCAGGGTCCATTAGGTGAAGGTACGGTAGCCAACAATCACAGGTGTATACTATGGAGTAGGTACAGTAAAACATTTTTATATTTACGGCTAAATAATCTTTTGAGCTCACTCTGAACGGCTGGTCCATTCTGCATAACGTCATTCAAAGAAACTCCAGACTTAACTAGATTATGTGATGGCGATTGACGATCCGTTAGTACTGTACTGGGGTAAATGAAAGATGTATATAGTAAAATAGGTTTTGAATTGGTTTAGGATTTCGCCTGGTCTTTCTATTGTGTCAAATCTAAGTGCGTTGAAGCGGGGGTTGATCACCAGAGATCGGAATTTTCGCGGCAAAACAAAACACTGTCGCAATCTAGCTAGTGTTAGAAACGTGTCTTTTATCGAAATCGAGTATTGTTATACTAAAAAAACATGCCACATATTTACTTTATTTTATAATCATTCGCGACTGTTAATTTAAAATATGCAAAAGAAGTGGTAAGATACGGAATTGTTTTATATGTGTTATTCCATCTAAACCTTAACTATTATTTATCATATTAACTAACAACCCTTTCTTTTGGCTTTGTCGTAGTCGGGTATCAAAGACGTAAAACTTTTAATGAAGTGACTATACCACCTCATTGAAAATAATAGACACTTCAGAAAATGAGTACCTACTCAATAGGACATTGCATCTGTCTCTATACAATTTTATACAAACCTCACGTAAAAAATTGTATTAAATATTTTAATTTATTTGGTGAACCTTGTTTGTCTTCTATTACACAACTATCGATATCGATAAAAAAATGTTTACAACACTACTTAGCTTGATTGCGACAGTTTTCTGCTTTGCCGCGAAAACTCCGACCTCTGTTGATCACATTGCGGGTGAAATATAATACGAAACAAATTTTATATTAAGCAGTTACGTCTGCTTACCAAGGCGTAATAATAGAAATATGGTTGAAACGTTTCTTGACCTGATCATGGTTCCGATAGCTCAGAAACTGGCGTATGCTAGAAGGTCGCTAGTTCGAATTCTGCCCTGAGCAATACTTTTAAAAACACTTCCTTTAATATGATATTTATGAATGTCGAATGCGAAACGTTTGTTACAAACTGACCTGTGCATGTTACAGTGCACACTTGATGTGGCTATTGATATGGATCCTACTACGTCGTCGTATTGATGTATGTGAGAAGTGAGATCTGAGATGAACAATTACTGAGACCGTTCCAATGTCGCATATATAGGATAATATCGAAGATATAACAGAAATCAAGATCAATAATAGTATTGATCTTGATTTCATTAATACAGTTAATGTATGTACTTTAATGTAATGTATATGTTATATTTTGTTTTTAGGAAATCATTGAATTTATAGGTCACAGTAGTTACTAAGTCACAGTCACCCACATTACTGTATGATGACTAACAAATTGCCGTGAAGGCCAAATGTTGTATTTATATCTAAGGCATTTTTGAAAAATATAATTCATAAAATCGGAAGTATTAACATTGGTCACGTTTTTGTGATAAATATAAGTAAAAATAAATAAATAAAATCAAGTTTATTCTGGCAGTAGGTTGGCGATGGCACTTTGACAAGTAAAAATCTACCAGCGTTTTAGAAAAATAGCTTGCTAACTATGCTTGCTAACCGATCATCAACAACAATAGAAGTGTGGTCCTATACCAAAAGTCGACTATTACGACACCCAACGGGGAAAAGAGGGAGCTGTTATTTTAACCTAAGTAGCACACGGGGTTATATATATACACACTACATTTTAAGTAAAGTTGGTCAGTCCGTAAGGCACTCAATAAGTTATGTCCATTTACTTTTACAACTTTCAAGTTGTACCAAAAAAAGATTATAGGTTAACTTCCCTGTCATGCCGCAGTGTGTAATCAAAACCCAAATTGGGTCAGGGGGTGACGAGTCAGGCGGTGTTTTCTTCCATTAGGCTGTAGTCAAATAACGCCTCTCGCATACTAGCGTGTGTTCACCAAAATAAATAACAAAGTGTCGCTTCGAACATACATTATGCAACGAGTTTGTGTTTGATCAGGATAATGTTCAGGGTCTCAATTTATTTTCTCTCTTTCTCATCTTAAATCGTATTTTAATTAGTTTCGCGCATTTCCAAGGAATCGAACCAACCATGATACTTGAATATAAAATTTCATGGTATTCCATTACGTTAAGATGCTGTTACCTAAAGAGGATTTTTGTGTTATAATTTGTTTCCTAGACTTTCGTTATTTTCTATTTAACAAACTCGAATCTTCAAGTTGCATGCGATTGCCCCCTTTAATTTTAATTTCGTTAGCAAATATGTTCAAGTTTACATTAGTGTCCAAGTAATCTCATGATGTTATATTTTTCTTTACACCGCAAGCGGCCTTAGCGGCTTATTATTTAATCGCGATGAGTTTGGGAATGGAATAGGTGTCATGTTCATATTTATTTATTAACAAATAATAATACAGCACAGAGTCCCACAAAACCGTTTGCACAGTTCGTTGTGGGATCGAGCAGTCTCTACACTCTCTACTATTGGGGAGGTCAGTTTGAAATCAAACAAATATCACTCTGTAGTGTTTTATTATACAATATCAGTTATTTCCATATTTTCCATCCATTATCCAATATTTGTACAATCCTTATTAAATCTTTACAAATCATGTTGTCCTTTTCAACTGTCATAATGCTTTTTTTAAAAACGTCGCACACAGCCACTGAGGCCCTAGCCGTCGTTGAACTGCCAGTACGAATAATGCAAGTAAACAAATATGTACCAATCAATAGTACTTAAACAGCTGTAATTATTAATAGAAATATACGAGTAACGTAACCTAACACTACTCTCTTCTATTTATATTAAGAATCCAAACTTTGACGTATTTATATGACAAAACTGTCACCTACAATCTCATTCTAATCGCGGTTTGATAGTACCCACTGTACTGTTCTACCGTTCCAAGTGCGTATGACAGCTATAAAGTTAAGAAGGCAGGTGTTCTGTTAGAAGTTGTGTTTGGACGCGGCTTTACCTACATTTGGGCTGCTCATTTCCTGTCAAGTGCGACGCCCATTAGCTATATAAACATAACACACATTTCGGTGACACCTGCGCTTTAACATATCATGATATATGTGGTCAATGACAACGTTCTGGGTAATGTGTTTGAGTTTCGCGGTTCGTAATTTTATTGAAGTTTTATTTAGGTATACGTTCTTAGCAAACTCATAATTAGTTGAGATATTTTTGGAAAGGTATTATATTTCGTGTTTTTGATGTTTTTTTTAGAACTGTGTCGTGTAGGTACCTACTTACACTTGCTTGGATATACAATCCCTGTATGACACAGGAGGCACTAATATTTTTATTTAATTTATTTAGGATCGCCAACTATTTCAGTGGGTCCCTACTACATTCATGATTTTGCAGGTTGAGTACATTCATGACATGGGATTCCCTTGATTGGCCTAATAACTTTTTTCCTGATTTCAGTTTGTCTAACAACTTTTACTATAGTGAATTGTTTGTCTAAATTAAATTTGTATAATTAAATTTTTCATAATAATTGTTTGTTCGAAATAGGTTTACCTTAAATGACGGTTTTCATAACTCTTGTTTTGCCGAATATTATTTTATCTAAAAATCACTTTGTCGATTCTTCAATCATCAATTCATCACATAGCCGAATAACGTTTTTACTTAGACTTTTTTGGCTAATACTGAATAATCATAATATTTCCTTGTTAAAAGTAGTAATTGTACAAAAGAAGCAAATACCGACCAAATTTCGCCGGTTCAGCGAAACACTGTTATGCATGGCTTAGAATAGAACTACTCGTAAGCTCAATCGCCATAGGATATTAGATTACTTGTTGTCTTAATATAAAGGTTTTTTTATTAATAAAATGAAAATTCACTATGTAATGAAAAACATAAAAAAAAACTTCACCGAAAACCAAATCAGAGCACCCCACTTCCACGTGGTCTTGTCTGTCCTACCCCTAGAGTGTATATAAAAGCCCGCGGACCCAGAAGCGAGTTTCTGGCGGGAGCCCGGGCGAAGGGCGGGGGAATGGAATGCATTTCCAAAGCTAATGTAAGGCTAGAAATTGTTCGGTTTAACAGTGATTCGACAAAATGAAATTATGCGAGATGTTTGCTTGACGAAAATATATAATTACGTCAGTCAAACAGTATACGAAATCAGATTATACTTAACTAAAATTTAGGTAAAATGTAATTTGGTAATATAAAATAAGGTAAAGTGAAAAATACACAAAATGATTTTCACTCAAATAAAAATTAGGCAAAGTGAGTTATTTATGCCAAACAATTTCAGTTTAAATAAAATTAGGCAAAAAGTAGTTAGGCCAAACATAGATAACCCTATAAAGAGAAAAAGTCTGTGAGATTGAAGCTTAGTAAGTTTATAAGTAGGTAATCTCCGGAACTAATCATCTGCTAAAAAAACACCAGTAGAATTGGACAGTTCAGATGAACATTGGCTGTATTTAATCCCGCGGCTTCGCTTGCGTTCTTTGTAATACGTCACCGGAGCTACGCTGGTAGCATCTTCCACGACTTATATTCTAGAGCTGTCAGGCCGTGTTACACTTTTTAGCACAACCAGCGGGGCTAGCGCAACTGACGCCGCACCGCGACGCGAGTCGAGAGAGCTCTACCCCCCTTTTTCTAATTTGTACGGTGCGAGTGAGATAGGGGACGCTTAGTCGCGCGAGAAGCGACTGAGCAGCAAGTTGTGCTAGACGTGCTGATGCGAAGTCTAGTCGCGCGAGCGTCGAGTGAGCGCGACAAAATCACAGAGTGAGCCGCCTCTGGTATTGTATTGTATTGTGATTGGGGTAGAGGTGTGTTAGACCATTTAATAATAGACCAGTTAATGCAGTTGACTGTTCTTATAAACAGACGTTCCACAATGTTCTTCGTAAACTCTACTTCAAAGTCAAACACCAATTACTTTTATTAACATACCGACAATAGAAATTTAAATTCGGCAAATCAATTCCTATGCCCACTTTACTGGCCGGCCATCTTAACAAACGTTCTTACGCCAAAGCAAATTGCGGGCATTGTGATTCAAACAGTATATTAAAGATTCATTCACGTCATTTTCAGGGTTTTGAATTACATCAGACTCCGCGGAACGCAATTAAGGATTTTGCAATTCAAAAGAATAATTGGGTAGTTCGTTGTTTGATGTTTAATAATATAGGGTGTAGCGTTATTTCCTAGATTTATGTGAATTTTAATCAGATTTAATTTAATTTTCAATTCGTTTTTAGGTATAAATTATATTTGTGATTTTATTATCAAATCAAAATCAAATCAAATCAAATCAACATTTATTCGTAACACAACACAACATAGGTACAATATTACAAGACAAAAACACAAGAAAAAAAAAAAGAATCTGTGCCTTTGCAGCCACCGCTGATCTTCCGTTGGGTCCATCCAGTGAGGATACGGTACGTAACATATTTAATACATTACAGTAACAAACAAAAGACAGAAATAAGACATAAAAAGAAATTAAATTATATAAAAACCGAAATGACAATTACCTAAACCAAAAAGACATCATCATGACTGTCAATCAACGCATATCCCAAACCGCTGGTTCTAGAGATTCCAAATTTGGCACGTAGGTTTATTATAAGATCTAGAGGTGCACTGAGAAAGGATTTTCCAAAATTCACCCCCTAAAGGTGAAATGGGGGTCCAAAGTTTGTATGGGGAAACAAGATTATTAAGACTATTTCATTCGAAACTTCACAGGAATATTCCTAACGATAAACAAGTAAGCACAAAAACAAAAAAAGACAGGCTTGCGAGTTCTAACAGCTCACAGAGCTAAATAAAGAGATAATGTGTTTAAAATGGAGTATTTAATACAATCCATTTCATTCCACGCGGAAAAAAACGCGGGATAAAAAAGCTAGCTTAATCCATCAAAATGTTTACATAGATTCATTAACATCCTACACGATTGTCGATCGATATTTTGTCTCACGTAGTACAAGCAAATATTGCCAAGGCCCGAAATCCCTTCGAGGTCGCTGCCCTAATGACCTGCGTTAACGTTTCTGCATAATAATATTATTCCACGACACGTATCCAACCGGGCGGTGTCGGCATTTCCTTACCAAATTTCCTTGGAGACTGGAGTCACGTTATTCCTATTTTATTTGACATCGTGCTGTCTTGATATTCTTGTAAGTTTGTCAATTTTTGTGATGTTAAACAATGTGATGCATGTTATGTTTTAGTTCGTTAGTTTTATAAGTTCACCATTATTAACAAGGATCGGATAATCGGATAGATAAATACCTACACTTTGGCGGCGGCGGCGATGGTCAATTGTAAGTATGAACAACTCAATTTTATTCCAAATAAATAATACGTCAACTGTCAACTTGACTAACACACATCCGTGTCCGGCTTATTATTTTTCGATCCCTTTTATTGTAAATATAGTTGTCTTTTAATAGACAACAGATAACAAATAATAAGTCTCCGCGGAGACCGTAACCGCAGCCCGGACGGTGCGCCGCTGCGCGCCCGGCCATCAGGAGCTGTCATTGTTGAAATGTTGAAATAATAACAAGAAATAAATCTGGAAGAATATATTTCTGCGTGAAATTAACAACTCAAAAGTGCACACAATCAGTCGTAGTCAATCATATCACATTGCGCCACCGGGTCGCTGAACTGCCGCGCTACGGCGCCGCCCACCGCGTCCGAGCTCCTACGACACCGCGCCACCTCACCGCTGCATCAGCTCGCCACTTGCTCCACTGCGCCACCGTGCTGCTACACCTTTTTTCTAAATGTATTTTATTGTATTTGTTTCACCCTGAATGCCATCTCAGCCTTGCCTAACCTCGGTGGAATTATTGGAATGTCGTATCTGCGGAGACAATAAACAGTACAAAGGGCAGCGGGGACTCGCGATCCATACCGCTCGCCGACATGGCATCCGTATGGATGTCGATCCCCCGCTGCCCAGCGCCTCCCAACCTGCACCTTTGTCTCACGTCATCAACCCAGCACCAACCTCCAATCCACCACCACTCTAACTTAAAAACTGGGGCTACTAAAGACAAATACCCCAATTATAAAAAGAATACCAAGAGGCGCGCGCATTTCTGTGGCCAACTGCCTCACTGAGTGCATCGCTAGGGTCGTCGCTGAGAACTCCCTCGCTGCCTGGGAGCGTTTGCTCACATTCTCCTAAATTGTTCTTCACGTTGACAAAAATAACAAAGAGTCCCTTACCAATCAGATCAAAAGTAAAACTCTATCCCTGCCTGAACCGCACATTAACTCGGAATACCGCCATAGAAAACATAGTTACTGTCATTTCCAAACGGATCTGCCGGTGGCATAGATGGATTGTCTCCGCAACACCTTAAATATCTGACCACTGTGCCATCGGGACACGCTGGTGCGACTCTGCTCAACCAGATAACTGATCTAATAAATTTAATGCTCTTGGGCCGCGTTGACGCCGAAGCTGTGCCACTCCTTTATGGTGCCAACCTCATCGCTCTTGCCAAGAAGGACGGGGGCATCCACCCAATTGCTGTCGGCTGCACCTTCACCTTATTGCTGCCGAAAGTTTAATCAAACACTGTCCAACATTTTCAAGCCCCGACAGCTGGGCTTCTGTGTTAAGGGCGGCTGCGAGGCAGCGGTACATGCCGCGCGCACCTTCCTCAGTCGTCCGGACTACGAGGTATTCGTAAAAATTGACGTGAAAAACGCTTTTAATTCGGTCGATCGGGGGGCCCTCTTAACAGAGGTTAAAAAAGACCTTCCAGACGCATACAAATACCTATGGCAATGCTACGGGGCCCCTACAAAACTACTCTTTGGCGACAAAACGAGAAACGCACGGAAACTGAAACACGAATATTTTTATCCGCTATTGACGTTGTGAAAAACACAAAGTAGTCCCAACATGTTTTTCCTTGTAGGTGGTACCTTTAACAGTAGGTACCGATTAGACAAAACAGCGGGGCTACCGCAACTAATACCACGACGCAACGCGAGACTACAAAATCGACCCCTTCTTTCTAATTTGCAAATTTCGAGTGAGACAGTAGACCGAGTCGCGCGCGACGCGACTTGGCAGCAAGTTGTCCTAGACGCAGAACAAAGGATCGATACTAGCAAAACGGTCAGTTCAGCGAAATATTTTCGGTCGAAACATTTTTCATCCATATTCTCTCGGAATCTTTCCACTGGAACTTCATGAATATTTCAACCAGGATCAATTATTAAAATGATTTACTACTCCCCGGTCCGCTGTATAAACGTGCACTTACCTAAGGTTTTATTTTTCCCCGAATACTTTCCGGGGAAGGATGTGAGTTCTACTTCGTGCTTTATGCGTAAAATGTTAAGTGTCGTAATAATTGATGGATTCAAGGCCCGCAATTGCTTCAAAATCTTTGGTGATGTGTTGATTTTCCTAATGCTCTAGAGTTGTCGATAATTTTTAATACTTCTTAAATTTTGTAGGGTTGTTAATCTTTTAATTCATCCACTCACCTTTAGGTGTCACCCAACTTGAACCACGCAACTAACTAAAACCCTTCCAATCCCAGTTGGCCATTTATACAGCTAAGTGCACAGACACAATAGTGATTTCATTCGTGGTCGGATAACCTGTTAATTATTCGTTGATCGAACTTGTTCAGCTAGCTGCCTGACCTAACACGTAGTTCCGCTATTTGTCGGTAGATGCTAAAACGCCCAGTAGCCAGACAAGTTACCCAACAAATGTCAAAGGTATCTCAATATATACTTGCATCAAGTTAACCACTACTTCTTAAAATGATCGAATAGCCGTAATTACTCTACTTCTCGCTAGATGTCGTTTGTATTAAATATAACTAACCCGTCTAATATGAAGTTAAACTTGTTCCGTAATTCCTTGAGTGATCGTGATTACTATATAATCTGTTTATCTGTAATTTAAGCATCAATTAATAAAAATATTAATTTGAACGCCATCTATTTAATTTACCTTAACGAACGAACTTCAATCGATTTGTGTAAGAATGTCCCCTAATATTGATTTATTTATCATAAAGAGGAAAAGACGCGAGCTTTGTAAGTTTGTATGTATGGACTTTCTGGATGGACACTATATTTTATCCCGAGACCATGTGGTCTCCCAGACACACACACACACATGTGTGTTCTCTATACGTGTGCGTGCGTGCGTGCACGTGCGCGCGTGTGTGTGTGTGTGTGTGTGTGTGTGTGTGTGTGTGTGTGTGTGTGTGTGTGTGTGTGTGTGTGTGTGTGTGTGTGTGTGTGTGTGTGTGTGTGTGTGTGCGTACCTTCAGATTCCATGGGTGCGTTCCATACTCGTCCTCGGGGTCTTTAGGGAATCCGTAGCCTACTTCACCGGTGTCAATTGATGCTGTATTCGCCACGATATGTTCGGTGCCCAGCAGTACGGCGCGCCAATACGCCTTCTCCACCTCGACGGCGCTAGGCGGCTGCTTGTTCGGCTCGAAGTGCGCGTCCATCAGAGACGTGGTGATCTTCTTGAACGTGGCCAGGTTCATTGTCCGGCCTTGCACGATGCAATCTTCTGCCTCGTGCAAGGCCCCCGCCGTGTTGCCATCCTCGCTGTCATCGTCTGACTCGGACTCCGTACCCAGCATCCGATTTTGTCGTTGGAACGGGTTGCGAGCCCGTACCAGCATATGCTGGTACTTTGTAGTCCAGCACCGCTCGATCTCCGCCATAATATTGTGACGCTCCTGATCGGACAGAGTTGCATACGGCTACAAGTACCGCATGTATATGGGGTCTAATTTTCTCTCTGGGTGCTGCAGCTTGGCTAACTTTAACTGTTCAGCGACCCGGGCCCAGTGCTTGCGGAGTATAACGTTGCTCAGGCCCCCGGGTCCCGTTGCGCTCGACCGCATGGTAAAGTTTCGCCAAATTGATTTCACTGCCGTCCAAGAGAGGAGACCGCGCGAACATGACGCTCTGCGTTCTTAGGTGCGCCTTAATAGCCGCTAGTTCCCTCGAGACGGGTCCCCACCGACTGTACATGTTCGATATGTACTGATAGATCACAGCGAAGCGAGTTGTGTCACTCAAATTACAGGGAGGCTTGAAGCCCTCTGGGGGGACTATTTTGCACAGTCCGTATTTTGAGACTTGAGGGGCAATTTTGTCGAAGTATTTTATAGGAGTTTGACTCCTCAGCGGTAGGGTGAAACGTGAGCGCCTCGAACACATATCCTTCTTTAGGGTCCAAATACGTCGAGCTCTCCTCTTTAAGCGCAGAAGTAGACGCCTGGCCGTTCACGCCTTCAGCTGTAATGAGGTTGTCCAACTGGTTCTGCAGTTCAGGCGTCAAACAGTTGAAGAACTTGTTGAGGAGCGCGGGGCTGTTGGACAGGTTCTCTATCAAGGTTTTCTTCTTGTTGATGCTTATTTCCTCTTTGGGAACAAGGCTTACGCTGAGGCACTCCGCACCGCTTTCCTGTTGTTTCGTTGGTGTTATCTTAATGCAGTGCGAGCTAGTGGGTATTCGACGCTCTCGGAGCTGGGAGGTCTGGGGGTCGACGAGGCCGGCGGGATGTCGGGGGTCACCTGCCCTCGCCGGCGAAGGCTCGCGAGGGGTCACGAGGCCTCCAACTCCGCGTCGAATTCGTAAACGTCATGCTGCTGCTGTGGTGCTGCTGGTTCTCTTGAGTTTCTCAACAGCCTTGGCGCAGCAGCAGTCTTGACGCCTCGCTTTGGCTTCGTCTTGGTTTCTTTGAGACTGGGCTTGGCGGCTTGTCTTCTCGTAGAGGTAATTTCGCTGTTCTTCAAATTGACTATACCGGACACTGTCTCCGCTTCCGCTTTGACAGCCAGTTTCCTGGATGCACCAATCATGCTGTCCGCTGTACCCCACTTCACAGCCGACACTGAGGTTGGGCGACGGTGCGTCCCCCAGCAACAGCGTACTGGCTGGTGATGCGAAGTTACTCAGCGAAACGAAGAATGCTGCGAAGGGGTCGCTTGCTTTGGATGTCGGTTCTGTTACAATCGCCCTTTGTTATTTTAGCGCAGTTTACCGGAGTAAAATAACTAATCCTAAACAGAAGACATCAACATTAGAAGAATAAACAGAATACAAAATTAATAGAATAAAATCAAAGTCAACTAAATGGACGGAAAAAAATGTAATCATTACTCAATTATGAAATAATATATAAGAAATAAGAAAATAACAATATTAACTACACAAATGAATAACTCTGTCTTAAAGTTTGAAACGAAAAGCACAAAAGGACATTGATAATTAATTTATTGTCAACGTATTTCTAGTAATTTTATGTCATTACCGTTAACTGGGGTTACTTTAGGAAAAAATCGGGCTACTTTGATCATTTAGAATGTCATGTAAAACCAATAATATTTGAAATAATATAGATTTAGTCAAGTAAACAGCTTATTATTTACATGGCCACAGGTTACGTGAATATAAAAACAATAATTAAGGAGAAAACCCCACTTGTTCAAAGTCACCCCTTGAATCAAAGTAACCCCTATCTACCGTACCTAAACCTTATTGCAACTAAATTTAAATTGACTCAATTTTATTTATTAAAAGTGCGTTATAAAGAACGCTATTTATTAGTTTAATACTAAGCCGGATAAGTTTTGCAATGACTTGCTAATAAACCAAGGCAGAGCCCTAATCACTAGACGATTTTGGATGGAAATTAAATGTACTAAAATATGCCACCTAACTAAATCATAATTAATTGCTGGTCAAATTATAAAGAATATCAAATGGATAATTACGATATAAAATCATATATACAATATCATATTATATCTGTGCCTCAGCCGTACAAATCTACAACTATTACTAGAATTACACTACCTACGCCTTGATATAGAAACAGAAATAATAATCAACTTAGAAACAGAAGGTTCTCGGGACTGATTAAAATAATAATTAAATATTAACTTGCAAAATATAACAAAACATAAAGCGTTACGAAAAAAAAAATTAAACTGCTCTTGTCGATAAAATATAAATCTGCTATACTAATTGAAGGAATAGTATTAAACTTCGTCCAATCTAAGCGAGAACAGAATCCATACCCTTAGTAAACTATCAAAACCATATCCTTATCGCCTTAACCTCACTTACGAAGCTGAAAAGGTAAGGAATTTGCCCCCAAACTAAACGAAAACACAATTAAACTTACTTGTAATTTTAGAATAGATATAAAGACCGTGTTATAAATGTTATAAAACTTACTTAAAAAGCAAAAGAGAAGATAAGGAGGTAATAATTTCTAATGTTATAAAACTGAATACTTGTAAGAAACCTGAACACATAAAGAAAATTAAAGACATTTATTGAATATACGTAGCTTTTATCAACTCTTCTAATTTCAGTAACGCATTATTTAAAATTATCCGCCCCGTATTGCACTACCGACTCAAATTATATGCAGACCGTTAAATAAATATACCTAGATATTTTTCTAGCACGAACGACTTATTGTAAGTTGTGATTGACAAAACAAAAACATCGACAGTCCTGTTATCGATAAGTACCACTTCAACGTCATAGAGGTAAATAAATACAAATATGCAGCAACCTTTCTGGCCACTGTACCTGTCGCTATATGCGACCTCACAGTACCATCAGTCGTTCTGCCATTTGATTAAATAAATAAATAAATACAAATATATATAGGGTAACAGGGTGCGTTAAAAAAAAGATAATAATAACAAAACTATCAATTTATTTATATTTTACATACTTCAGAACACAATTTGCAATACTTTCGTAACTTTCTTTCTTCGTGTCACTGAATTAATTATCACCTACTTTACTCCATAACACACACACACACACACACACACACACACACACACACACACACACACACACACACACACACACACACACACACACACACACACACACACACACACACACACACACACACACACACACACACACACACACACACACACACACACACACACACACACACACACACACACCGAAATTGTCTTTAAAATCGACGCAGAATGTCACAACATGTAGTTTTTCCCAAACCTATTTTTGATCCCAACAGAAATCTGTGTCTGTATATGGTTACAGTGTAGGTGCACGCGGCGTCTAGGTAGATAGCCAATATATGTCTGTGGTTGTATGTTCGTATTGTCGTTGAAGTATGTACTTATCAATAGCAGGATTGTCGATATTTTTATTGTGGCAAGCACTAAACAAATGTTGTTGCTGCTAGAAAAATATCTAGGTATATAAATAAAACATAGTATTATCATGAAATTTTCCGAAGGTGAAACTCAAAATAAAAGAAAGTATTTAATAAAATCTGAATAAATAAGTCAAACGGTAAACTGAACGTTATATACTTCTATTATATGTTGATTAATAACCAACTTTAGGAAATGTTTAGTAATCAATAAATCGTATATATATATATAATTAACAATAAAGGGGAAATGTAATATATAACAATTACCTATTCGTAACCTTCTAATTAAGCCTTCAATGTAGGGATCAATCTAAAAGACTCAAAAACTTGTTGTAATAAATGACAGCAAAAGAACTATTATTTTATCCTATAAATACACTAAATAAGTTTCGAGAGACGAAGAGTATCGAGATTCATTACCAAATATGTGTAAATTCACAGACGGTAAAATACAATCTAATAAAACCCCAAAATATGACTTGCGTTCGAATGTAAATGGATGGACATGAAAATTCAATTAAATAATTTCGACGAAACCTTAACCATATATTCAAATGAATGGAATGCTACATAAAGCTACAACCAATTACTTATCCTAAGCTAAATAAATTTAGAAATGTAGTAAACTACCAAGAGAAGGAAACCCTATCGAAAATAGTCTGATAGCAAATCCTGTAATAAAACACAGCATTAAAAAATACAGTCGCCAAATCGTATAACGTATCTAGTAATATTTGTTTCCAACATGCACATGCACACATAATTAAGATAAGTCACGAAAATCCTAATAAAACAATAATTCTAGCAATGTCATTATATGAAATCTGTAACTGTTATGTCCCTACTACACTACATAGAATTATGTCAACCACTAGTCAATTTCGTAAAATATATGAAAAATTACTAATGCAAACATAAATTTCACTTGAAGTTAAGTAAACTTTTATGATTATTTATGATTAAAATATATGTGATGAAATTAATTATATTGCTACATCCAAATTAATAGCAGTAAAAACACAATTAAATTGTTAAGAAACGTCCTTTTCAAGGTACAGTACAGTAGAATACGCCCTCTGAATTTTTATACCAGGACTTCCAAGTAATCGCCTTGAGATGTATATAACTCAATTAATTAAATCTCAATGCCTCTATACGTGAGTAGAAACTAATTTATGGCATAATTAAAGCAATAATAAACTAATTAGCTATCACGACACGTTAATCAGCTAATTTTAAAATGGATTAATTATACTGTGGTGTAAACTAAAATATAATCTGCAGAACAAAAATCTATAAGGAGACAAAACAGCATATAATTTCAAAAGAACCTGAAACCAAGTAATATTAGACCATTAACATAAAACTAACATGCAATGAATGTACTAAATTTCGAATACTTTCCTATTTAATTGTATTTCGCTAGCTTTCTACACTCCTATCTACACGATGTGCTATTCATACCAGCTGGAAACATACATGTAATTCCTTCAATCTCGAAAAAGGTAGGATAGATCAATATAGTTAAAATAAACAAGTACACAATACACAAAAAACCGTAATTTAAGAAATAAAATAAATTTATAATGAGAAGCTTATAAAAACTGCCTGTTCAAACAAAGCCCAACACAATCGCTCAACATCTCTCATCAAGTCACAAGATACTATTTATAATTTAAAATAATTGATTCTAAAAACAGTGACTCATCAACTAAAATATAACCACCTTGTATGAATAGCACTCAATATTCAGTAAATAGCATTACCATCAACATTAATCTTAAATTAGCATGCACAATATGTAGGACAGGTCAAATAAAAACACTTTCATTATTAAGTCAGGTAAATAAGTAGGTGTCCCACCAAAAACATAAATGTAAAAAAGGAGAGCCAAGTTCAATACAAAAATTATGCTTGGCTGTGGGCTTCGCCGCAAAAAGAATGGAGATCTAAATGAGTGCCAAGTTATGCAAAATCCAAATATGTATTTATAGGAACAAAATAACATTATGAACAAGTATTAAACTCTATTTCTTTGCTTTATTGGATACCTATAACAATTGCTGTTATTTAAAAATATGAGATCTTAAAGTAGGTTAGATTTGACTTGACGAGTTTTCATTACATCAGTCATTTTATAACGTTTTTCAATATATATATATATATTTTTATTTTTATTCTGATAATTCCGTCGGTTCTGTTACAGTGTGATGAGCATGAATATTTGTTTCTGAGTCTTGGATATTTTGTATCTATTTATATCGTCGTCTAGTACCTATAACACAAGCCTCATTGAGCTTACTATAGGGCTAGTTCGATTTGTGTAAGAAAGTCCGCTAATATTGATTTATTTATCATAAAGAGGAAAAGACGCGAGCTTTGTAAGTTTGTGTTTGTATGTATGGACTTTCGGTGCGTGTGTGCGCGCTTGAGTGTGTGTGTGTGTGTGTGTGTGTGTGTACCTTCAGATTCCACGGGTGCGTTCCATACTCGTCCTCGGGGTCTTTAGGGAATCCGTAACCTTCTTCACCGGTGTATATTGATGCTGTATTCGCCACGATGTGTTCGGTGCCCAGCAGTACGGCGCGCCAATACGCCTTCTCCACCTCGACGGTGCTAGGCGGCTGCTTACTCGGCTCGAAGTGCGCGTCCATCAGAGACGTGGCGATCTTCTTGAACGTGGCCAGGTTCATTGTCTGGCCTTGCACGATGCAATCTTCTGCCTCGTGCAAGGCCCCCGCCGTGTTGCCATCCTCGCTGTCGTCGTCTGACTCGGACTCCGTACCCAGAATCCGATTTTGTCGCTGGAACGGGTTGCGAGCCCGTTCCAGCATATGCTGGTACTCCGCCATAATGTTTCGACGCTCCTGATCGAATAGAGTTGCATACGGCAACAAGTACCGCATGTATATGGGGTCTAATTTTCTCTCTGGGCGCTGCAGCTTGGCCAACTTTAACTCTTCAGTGACCCGGGCCCAGCGCTTGCGGAGTATAACGTTGCTCAGGCCCCCGGGCCCCGTTGCGCTCGACTGCATGGTAAAGTTTCGGCAAATTGATTTCACTGCCGTCCAAGAGAGGAGACCGCGCGAACATGACGCTCTGCGTTCTTAGGTGCGCCTTAATAGACGGGTCCCCACCGACTGTACATCTTCGATATGTACTGATAGATCACAGCGATGCGAGTTGTGTCACTCAAATTACAGGGAGGCTTGAAGCCCTCTGGGGGGACTATTTTGCACAGTCCGTATTTTGAGACTTGAGGGGCAATTTTGTCGAAGTATTTTATAGGAGTTTGACTCCCCAGCGGTAGGGTGAAACGTGAGCGCCTCGAACACATATCCTTCTTTAGGGTCCAAATACGTCGAGCTCTCCTCTTTAAGCGCAGAAGTAGACGCCTGGCCGTTCACGCCTTCAGCTGTAATGAGGTTGTCCAACTGGTTCTGCAGTTCAGGCGTCAAACAGTTGAAGAACTTGTTGAGGAGCGCGGGGCTGTTGGACAGGTTCTCTATCAAGTTTTTCTTCTTGTTGATGCTTATTTCCTCTTTGGGAACAAGGCTTACGCTGAGGCACTCCGCACCGCTTTCCTGTTGTTTCGTTGGTGTTATCTTAATGCAGTGCGAGCTAGTGGGTATTCGGCGCTCTCGGAGCTGGGAGGTCTGGGGGTCGACGAGGCCGGCGGGATGTCGGGGGTCACCTGCCCTCGCCGGCGAAGGCTCGCGAGGGGTCGCGAGGCCTCCAACGCCGCGTCGAATTCGTAAACGTCATGCTGCTGCTGTGGTGCTGATGGTTCTCTTGAGTTTCTCAACAGCCTTGGCGCAGCAGCAGTCTTGGCGCCTCGCTTTGGCTTCGTCTTGGTTTCTTTGAGACTGGGCTTGGCGGCTTGTCTTCTCGTCTCCTCATGACCCTCAACAACACCAGCCGTAGAGGTAATTTCGCTGTTCTTCAAATTGACTATACCGGACACTGCCTCCGCTTTCGATTTGACAGCCTGTTTCCTGGATGCACCAATCATGCTGTCCGCTGTACCCCACTTCACAGCCGACACTGAGGTTGGGCGACGGTGCGTCCCCCAGCAACAGCGTACTGGCTGGTGATGCGAAGTTACTCAGCGAAGCGAAGAATGCTGCGAATGGGTCGCTTGCTTTGGATGTCGGTTCTGTTACAATCGCCCTTTGTTATTTTAGCGCAGTTTATCGGAGTAAAATAACTAATCCTAAACAGAAGACATCAACATTAGAACAATAAACAGAATACAAAATTAATAGAATAAAATCAAAGTCAACTAAATGGACGGAAAAAAATGTAATCATTACTCAATTATGAAATAATATATAAGAAATAAGAAAATAACAATATTAACTACACAAATGAATAACCCTGTCTTAAAGTTTGAAACGAAAAGCACAAAACGACATTGATAATTAATTTATTGTCAACGTATTTCTAGTAATTTTATGTCATTACCGTTAACTGGGGTTACTTTGGGAAAAAATCGGGCTACTTTGATCATTTAGAATGTCATGTAAAACCAATAATATTTGAAATAATATAGATTTAGTCAAGTAAACAGCTTATTATTTACATGGCCACAGGTTACGTGAATATAAAAACAATAATTAAGGAGAAAACCCCACTTGTTCAAAGTCACCCCTTGAATCAAAGTAACCCCTATCTACCGTCATCATCACCATCATATCAGCCGAAAGACGTCCACTGCTGGACATAGGCCTCCCCCAGAGAGTTCCAAATTGACCGGTCCTGCGCCACCCGCATCCAGCGGACTCCCGCGACCTTTACCAGGTCATCAGTCCACCTTGTGGGGGGCCTACCCACGCCGCGCCTATCTACCGTACCTAAACCTTATTGCAACTAAATTTAAATTGACTCATTAAAAAAAAAAAAAAAATTAAACTGCTCTTGTCGATAAAATATAAATCTGCTTAACTAATTGATGGAATAGTATTAAACTTCGTCCAATCTAAGCGAGAACAGAATCCATACCCTTAGTAAACTATCAAAACCATATCCTTATCGCCTTAACCTCACTTACACAAGGATAACGAAGCTGAAAAGGTAAGGAATTTGCGCCCAAACTAAACGAAAACACAATTAAACTTACTTGTAATTTTAGAATAGATATAAAGACCGTGTTATAAAATGTTATAAAACTTACTTAAAAAGCAAAAGAGAAGATAAGGAGGTAATAATTCCTAATGTTATAAAACTGAATACTTGTAAGAAACCTGAACACATAAAGAAAATTAAAGAAATTTATTAAATATACGTAGCTTTTATCAACTCTTCTAATTTCAGTAACGCATTATTTAAAATTATCCGCCCCGTATTGCACTACCGACTCAAATTATATGCAGACCGTTAAATAAATATACCTAGATATTTTTCTAGCACGAACAACTTATTGTAAGTTGTGATTGACCAAATAAAAACATCGACAGTCCTGTTATCAATAAGTACCACTTCAACGTCATACAGGTAAATAAATACAAATATGCAGCAACCTTTCTGGCCACTGTACCTGTCGCTATATGCGACCTCACAGTACCATCAGTCGTTCTGCCATTTGATTAAATAAATAAATAAATACAAATATATGTAGGGTAACAGGGTGCGTCAAAAAAAAGATAATAATAACAAAACTATCAATTTATTTATATTTTACATACTTCAGAACACAATTTGCAATACTTTCGTAACTTTCTTTCTTCGTGTCACTGAATTAATTATCACCTACTTTACTCCATAACACACACACACACACACACACACACACACACACACACACACACACACACACACACACACACACACACACACACACACACACACACACACACACACACACACACACACACACACACACACTCTCAAGCGCGCACACACGCACCGAAAGTCCATACATACAAACACAAACTTACAAAGCTCGCGTCTTTTCCTCAGATTTAATATATATATATATATACATATATTTATATTGAATAACTTTATAAAATGACTGATGTAATGAAAACTGGTCAAGTCAAATCTAACCTACTTTAAGATCTCATATTTTTAAATAACAGCATTTGTTATAGGTATCCAATAAAGCAAAGAAATAGAGTTTAATACTTGTTCATAATGTTATGTACCTATAAATACATATTTGGATTTTGCATAACTTGGCACTCATTTAGATCTCCATTCTTTTTGCGGCGAAGCCCACAGCCAAGCATAATTTTTGTATTGAACTTGACTCTCCTTTTTTACATTTATGTTTTTGGTGGGACACCTACTTATTTACCTGACTTAATAATGAAAGTGTTTTTATTTGACCTATCCTACATATTGTGCATGCTAATTTAAGATTAATGTTGATGGTAATGCTATTTACTGAATATTGAGTGCTATTCATACAAGGTGGTTATATTTTAGTTGATGAGTCACTGTGTACCTTCAGATTCCACGTGTGCGTTCCATACTCGTCCTCGGGGTCTTTAGGGAATCCGTAGCCTTCTTCACCGGTGTCAATTGATGCTGTATTCGCCACGATATGTTCGGTGCCCAGCAGTACGGCGCACCAATACGCCTTCTCCACCTAGACGGCGCTAGGCGGCTGCTTGCTCGGCTCGAAGTGCGCGTCCATCAGAGACGTGGCGATCTTCTTGAACGTGGCCAGGTTCATTGTCCAGCCTTGCACGATGCAATCTTCTGCCTCGTGCAAGGCCCCCGCCGTGTTGCCATCCTCGCTGTCGTCGTCTGACTCGGACTCCGTACCCAGCATCCGATTTTGTCGAACGGGTTGCGAGCCCGTTCCAGCATATGCTGGTACTTTGTAGTCCAGCACCGCTCGACCTCCGCCATAATATTGTGACGCTCCTGATCGGACAGAGTTGCATACGGCAACAAGTACCGCATGTATATGGGGTCTAATTTTCTCTCTGGGTGCTGCAGCTTGGCCAACTTTAACTCTTCAGCGACCCGGGCCCAGCGCTTGCGGAGTATAACGTTGCTCAGGCCCCCGGGTCCCGTTGCACTCGACCGCATGGTAAAGTTTCGCCAAATTGATTTCACTGCCGTCCAAGAGAGGAGACCGCGCGAACATGACGCTCTGCGTTCTTAGGTGCGCCTTAATAGCCGCTAGTTCCCTCGAGACGGGTCCCCACCGACTGTACATCTTCGATATGTACTGATAGATCACAGCGAAGCGAGTTGTGTCACTCAAATTACAGGGAGGCTTGAAGCCCTCTGGGGGGACTATTTTGCACAGTCCGTATTTTGAGACTTGAGGGGCAATTTTGTCGAAGTATTTTATAGGAGTTTGACTCCTCAGCGGTAGGGTGAAACGTGAGCGCCTCGAACACATATCCTTCTTTAGGGTCCAAATACGTCGAGCTCTCTTCTTTAAGCGCAGAAGTAGACGCCTGGCCGTTCACGCCTTCAGCTGTAATGAGGTTGTCCAACTGGTTCTGCAGTTCAGGCGTCAAACAGTTGAAGAACTTGTTGAGGAGCGCGGGGCTGTTGGACAGGTTCTCTATCAAGTTTTTCTTCTTGTTGATGCTTATTTCCTCTTTGGGAACAAGGCTTACGCTGAGGCACTCCGCACCGCTTTCCTGTTGTTTCGTTGGTGTTATCTTAATGCAGTGCGAGCTAGTGGGTACGTCCACGTATTCGACGCTCTCGGAGCTGGGAGGTCAGTAGGTCGACGAGGCCGGCGGGATGTCGGGGGTCACCTGCCCTCGCCGGCGGAGGCTCGCGAGGGGTCGCGAGGCCTCCAACTCCGCGTCTAATTCGTAATCGTCATGCTGCTGCTGTGGTTCTCTTGAGTTTCTCAACAGCCTTGGCGCAGCAGTAGTCTTGGCGCCTCGCTTTGGCTTCGTCTTGGTTTCTTTGAGACTGGGCTTGGCGGCTTGTCTTCTCGTAGAGGTAATTTCGCTGTTCTTCAAATTGACTATACCGGACACTGTCTCCGCTTCCGCTTTGACAGCCAGTTTCCTGGATGCACCAATCATGCTGTCCGCTGTACCCCACTTCACAGCCGACACTGAAGTTGGGCGACGGTGCGTCCCCCAGCAACAGCGTACTGGCTGGTGATGCGAAGTTACTCAGCGAACCGAAGAATGCTGCAAAGGGGTCGCTTGCTTCGGATGTCGGTTCTGTTACAAACATTGATTCTAATTCTAACGTTTATAAATCAAATCAAACACTTAATATTAACACTCACATTACAATCAATTGTCCTCAACTATGTTTTGATTAAAAAATCAGTTATCTGTCTTTAAAAATGTCCTAAAGTGGTATTGTTTTAAAACAATACGAATCACTAATAATCAAACACATTTAAAATATAACACATTGAAACGCGCACGCGAGATTAAATATCACAATCAATGCATAGTTAATTTTAAAACAATTCGTATGTTTGCAAGGAGCACCTACCGATTCGAGCCCGAAAATCTCACTGACTTGTCATTTTATAGAGCCCCTAATTACTATTGCACAATAATACTACTTTCCTATTCAAAAGACGTAAACTTTGACCCATTCATATTAACTTACGACATTTTGACCTAAAACAATGATAATCTCACTATAGGTCTGGAAGAGACGTATGTGCCTTAATATTGTTACTAACATAAGTCCTTTTTGAAACTACTTAATGCCCTTAAAATTTGAGAGCCACGCAAAAAATTGTAACACTTGAAGTGTCAATAAATTAAAGAAAACCATAAATCGTGTGGTTTATTAGTTTAGACTTTAAATAAGTGTATTTCGAGAAACTAAATCGTGAGAACGTTTTTTTTAAATTTAGATACCTATTTTTAATATAATCATCGAGTATGTAACACTGTAGTTACAGATTATTCTGGTGGATTGTTTGTTCAGTATAGTCACAGAATGGTGAATGAAGACACTGAGTGTATTGTCCTTCCGGGGGAGTATATAAATTTGAAAAGGGCTGTGAATATGTTATAGTGAAAAATGTATCAAATAAAAGAAAAAAACATTATTAACACGAGACTACTATTACAAAGAAGTTTCTAACGAGGTAGAGTAGATACATGCACTGACAATCGAACCCCAGAATACCTACCATTTGATTGCCAGTAGAAGATATAAAATTAGGAGTTACAATGAATGAGACTGACAAGCGTGCATTTTATGACCTATTGAAAAAAATACAGGGATTGTTTTGCCTTGAATCTGAAGGAGTTAGGGCGAACAGATTTATCAAAAATGCACATCACCTTGAGTGATAATGTGCCTGTAGTTTACAATCCTTACAGAATGTCACAACTGGAGCGTGAGCAGTTGTCAAAGATAATCGATGACTTATTTTATTATCGAATGACATTATACGAGAGAGCACGTCTTCATGTTCAAGTCCTGTGATATTGGTAAAAAAAAAATGGTGAAAAACGTTTATGTATAGACTACAGGGCTTTAAATAGGAAGACACTAAAGGACAAATACCCTCATGGTATGAACCCGATTGAAAATGCGAGGTCGCATCTTGGTATCAGGATTAGCCGAATGTTAGCTTTTTCCATTTACAATATAACTTATTAATATATAACTAACTGATTGTACAGTATTCATTAATGTATACCAACATAACTAAACGTAATTGCTGAACTGAGTTTATATGATTCCTTGTTAATTCAGTATAGCTATAAAGAGGGATCCCCTTCATTGGCATAATTTTTTTTAGACTAGTATAGTTTCGCATAATTGATTTGGCATAATTTCTATTTGCATAATAATACTGTCGCATACTAATACTTTGGCCTACTACTTTGTTTGGCATACTATGGTTTTAGAATAATTTTACTTGGACTAATTTGTATTCGACTAATACTCATTATGCATACTATTGTATGGGCTAATAATTATTTATCATATCTGTTTTGAAGCATAATTTCTGTTTTCTAAATGAATAAAACACAGTTTCGTTGTTAGCATGCATTTATTATTTATTTTTATCATTTAATATAGTGTACGCTTATTTAATTTCATTCATGCATTATTTTGTAAGCAATGTATTATTCTGTATTAATTTTTTTCTTTGTAATTGTGCTTGTTTATTTGAGTTTTAGATTACCTGCTATGGCTTGTACAAATGCAATTTTTGTTGGATATTCATGTTTATTATTGATAATATTGTTCAAATGGTTTTGTTTATTGATGTATTTTTTCTTTTTTGGTGGTGGTTCTATCCCAAGTTCTCTTTGTTCAATTTGAGTAATTTGGTGGTGTATTTCTTGGGAAATCTTTCTTGCTAAATAATAAAAATGTGGATGATGTTTTCCCACAAAATGTGCAAATCTGTTATGCCATGGTTTGGTTACGTTAGATTAGGTTAGGTTATGTTAGCATGATATCCAGGCGCGAAGCGCCTAAACAACGCAGAATAGGAGGTCCGTGAAGCGGACCTCCGTCGACCTCGCCTTTGTTACTAAATTCATATGATCACAAAACTAACCTTTTCTCGTAGTGCATCAGGCTCGTGATTGTGGTTCTTTATCTGTTTGGATGTGATTTCATGATTTTGTGCATCATTTACTCTGGTTATAAGTCGAACGTTGCACTTTGTGTAATGCATGATTTTATTTTTTAGGACACAATTTTGATGCGTTTTGTAATGATGCCAAGTGTATTATGTCTTTTTGTATTATGCTATTTGATGTTAGTCTTTGTGATGATTATGCTATTTACGTTTATGCTTTTTAATTTTATGCCTAAAAATGTATGGTTAGGCTTAACGCTAATTCGGCTTAAAAAAATTATGCGTTATTATATTATTCCAAATGATTTTATGCGATCCAATAAAGAACCCTATAAAGAGTACCAACATTACTATATTGTAAAAATTATAGAAAAGTGTCAGTAATGTCAAAGACCGCTAAAAACGCGCATTTGGCGCGTTTCTGCTAGAATATTGGTTAGTCTGTGGAAAGCGGGATTAAGTTGGAGTTAGCTGTCATTTTCGCAGAGAAAATATAAAATTTGTGTCTTGGAAAAGTTATAAAAGTTAATAAAAGTGTAGAAAGTGTGCCTTGTTTTCTCTGAAGACCATCCAAAGACCCCAAAGCGTTGGCTCGAAGGGCGAGCCAACATAAATATGTTATGTACCGTAACCTTAATTCGTCTACATAAGAGCCATGGGACACGTCATATTTTTGAGTAAGCTGTATGCACCCATATTTTTGCACTCGATTCGGTGCCAAAGTGGACTCCCGGCTCCTTTCAGATGCAACCGGGAATAACGGTAAGATGATGATGACGTTAAGATAAAAAAGAAAAAAACTATCATTGTTGTACTAGCAAACTTACCATTAAATTAGAACAGCACGCAGTGCAGTGAACGCTTGTAACTTTTTTTTTACTTAAGGAACTACCATGCTTTCAGGGGGGTAATCACGTAACGTTCCGAACGCGCGTCGGGTAGATGCAACTGTCATTTTTCCATATAAAAATTGACATTTAGATCTACCCGACGCGCGTACAATGCGTTACGTGATCGACCAACTGGTCAGGGTGATATAAAATTCACATAAATGTACCGACACTTTCGTAGTGAAGAAAGGTACCCAAAAACATAACGAATATTGCCTTTAAATAAGAATCTAACGGCGATTTGTCAATAAACCGTACAGCCTCAACACAATTCGATTTTGAATGCATATAAAATTTGATCGTTAACGACATTTTACAGCGCATTTTATTTCGCTCCGTAGATATTTGCAGCCCATCGATATGCTAATGCCGATGCATCGGGCGTAACGTGATATTCGCTACCTGCGGACAATTTGCAAGCGTAATGGTGGCACTTCGAGTACGATACTTTAACATGTTTTATTATATTTTTATTTTATCGAGTTACCTAGTTACTGGCGAGGCGTCTACAGAATGCGACTCCCATCGGGCTGCCTGTTACAGTCATTCAAACACATTATCTGACAAATCCTCAAGAAGTTAGCCAAATGTTACTCTAGCTTTCTCGCGGTTTTATATCACCCGACATTGCTACGTAAATACTGATCAATGTTTTAAGGAAACAAGCTGTCGAAAAGTTGAATTATCAAAATCTTGTATAAATAATGTAATTATAAATAATGACACCTGCTACAATTACAATACCTTTACATAACATATACTTGGAACATGGTAGCCAAATATATAAAGCATACAAACATAAACTCACGACTATAGTAATTGTATAATAGTGTAGTACAGTCAGCAGTAAAAGTAGCTACGTATCAAGTGCTCAAAATGACCTACACACGACTCTAATGTGAAGAGGAAAAGGACTGTCTAGATCATTTTGAGCGAGTTATTTTGCGTAGCTACTTCTACTGCTACTACGTACGATTTTTATGCTTAATGCAACATATATGTATAGTATTTACCCCTTCAGTGCAAAGTGACAGGTTAGGAACCAGCTACGAACGAAATTCAACTAGATATCCCTCTTGCAATCCCTTTGGGGAAACGGAGTGGAACTTTCGAAAGCCGTACCACACAGCCTCTATATTATTCCCTACAATCTATTATTATTCTTCCTCTTGTTCATAGCGTTTTGTACACCTTTTTAATAATTTTCCCATTATTAACTCAGTTTGTCTAGCAACTAAACCGGGAAGTACAAAAAGTAGGATTGTATCATGCGCTTCAGTTAGCATCGACGTTTAAAACAAGCCTGGCATTAAATTTTATAGTGAATTTTATAATGGCAACGAAAAATTATCTATACCCTGTTCCATCCATGCGATTTCAAGGAAATCCACTGTGAACGTAAAAAAATAGTATTGTTGTTTGAAAAGCACTAAATGGTTAAAATAAGTAAAATTAGTAGGTAGAATATTTCCCTCCCCTGCCTATCTAGTATATGAAAGGGAAATATTGTAGGTACTAATCTAGGATCTAGATAAACGAAGGAGCGGAGACGTATTTGTCCGTTAATACTCTAATTTTATCTGGAAGACGTATACTTACGTTTAGAATTTTTAAATGACTACATGATATACTTGATGACATGCAAATAGGTTTTATGAATAAATTGAATTGAATATGAAAAAAGTACATGTGTCGTTCATCTCAATGTATTAAAAACAAATTTAAACAATTATTTATATTCACCCCACTAGCTCGAAAAGCCCTTTAGGGTTCCGTAGCCAAAATGGCAAAAACGAAACCCTTATAGTTTTGTCATCCGATTATAGTGTCCGTCTGTTCGTATGTCACAGGCATTTTACTCAAACACTATAAGGTGTATTTGAATAAAAATTTGAGGATAGGGTGTATTTTGTTAGCTACATAGTTTCGTAATTAAATGACTAAAAATCTATACATAAAACTGCAAGTCAAAAAAAAATACACTGTAAGTCGACGTGTGGCATCTATCGATAGGCCATTCAAAATCACCGAAAGTCACTAAATTGTGTCCCCCCACCTCTAATTTTTGAACGGTGTATTTTAAATATATATAAAAAAAACATGGCTTATTAAATTTTTTCACTGAAAATTATTTTGAACAAAATTGGTTCAAAGGGTTTTTGAGATATTGTTGAATAAACTGCCTTCCCTATAGAAAAGGACGTAAAAGTGCAGTAAGATTTCTGTGACAATACGACCTTTTTAATAGGCACGGAACCCTTCGTTTTGCGTGGTCCGAAACGCACTTGGCCGGTTTTTTATTATTTAAAAACAGATAGCAAAACTGCATTTTATCCACAAGAGTGCAAAAAATATTTGATATATGACAGATTTTACTTACAAATTGGTATGTAAGTATTACAAATATTATTATTATTCATTTATTTATTATTTACAACAAATTACACAGTATTACAGTGAGGTACCAAGGCACTGCGAAATGTATACAATGTTATTTAATATTAAAGGTACCTACTTGGATACAGTCAAGAATCATTAAGCACCCTTGCATACATATTCGTTAATAGTTAGCTAATAGTATTGCTGACTGTACATAAGATTTACTGCCAATTTGTGTATGTCAGTTGTTTTTCTTAGGTATGTAGTAGCTTCAGTGAGGTGAAAAGATTTGGGTTACACACGGGTGCAGTTATTTTACGTCTTGTGTGTAGCAACACTCGCTACGCTCAGGATTCTATTTTTGAACCACTCGCTTCGCTCAGGATTCAATTTTCAAACCATAGAATCCATTTGCTAGCTCCTAGTGCAACCCTAGAATCCATTCGCTAGCTTGTGTTTCAATTCCACACTCGCGGTTAAAATACAACTTTGCTCCCTTGTGTAACAAATAACTATAGAGTTCCGTAGTCAGTAGTCATCAAGGAAATAGTTTCGCTATGTCATCTATTCGCAGCTCGCGGTTTAGATCAGTAATCCTTACTACCAGAAAGTCGTAATTTGACTAGGGTATACATAACAATATCGTCAGCATAATGGTAAAATAAATACTTGAATTCACACACACTTGGTTGGATTTTTCATAGTAAATCGTCATTAGTCAGTATCTTGAGTGAGTTGCAAGAAACTCAAGTAAGTACCTACATTTTTTTCAAATCAGGCACGAAACAAATAACAAACATAACAAAGGGGATCTTTTATCCAAGACCTTACCTATATTATACCGATCAAAACGTGGACCCAAATTGGATTTACGTACGGCGCAAAGAGAAGAGGAAATGGTTAAAACGAGGAGATAACTGGAATGACGCGAAAGGGAAAAACGCGAGGTAAAATACTGTTAAACGTATATTAATATTAAGATTCTTGGGATAAAAGCTGGAGTATTCCGTAAACGTTGCCAGCACATTGTAAAATAAATTACATCTACGAAGGTGAGTGTAAATGCAAATTGAAAATGTTCGGAATGCGTGAATATGTAATAATGAAGTGTTTTTTGTAATTGGATAAATGACAATGAAGACAGGGTACAGATAAAGTGGAGAGTGATTTTCTATCGAGAAAACTCGGAAATAACTAGACCAGGGGGCCGATTTTTTGACTTTCTAGAGCTCGAAAATTAAATAAAAGTAAATACGATATCATTGTCAAAATTGCATTGTGGTCAATACCACTCGTTTTTAAATTTTCTATCGCTATTTCAATAGCATTTCATCATTTTTGTCAGTTTTCGAGTGAAATAGTTGAGCGCTTGAGACTCAAAAATATTACTCCAGAATTGTAAATGTAAATTATTTACCGTATTTAATTATTGATATGTTTATGATGATGATGATGCACATAAATATATCAATAATTGAGTTTGACATATGTCAAGCTACCAGTTTTCATTTTGATATTTTCCAGTGACTAATAAAGTTTCATATCAATAATATATTCAGTTACTTAGTTAATAGTTAAGTAGCAGTCTCAGGGGAGTTTGCCAAATACATTTTCACCTCAGCGGCTCGAACATGGCGGTTTTGCTGCTTGAAACTAGTGAGGAAAATGCAATTTTGCTGCGAGCGTGAAGAAAACTAACTTTTTAATTTTTCATATCGTAGGTTAGTCGCAGGTCATCTTTTCATACTGCGGGGTGTAATACAAACTTGGAACATTTAAACTTCATTATCTCTGTCACTTTCACTCCGTTACAAAAAAAGAGGGAGATAAAATATGTCGATTCGTCATTCGACTTCGAAATCTTCGTACTAGACCCCCAAAAAGCGGGAGCAAAAAACTCGTTCCGAAACAAAATAAAATTCGACTCGTGTTAAACTCGTATAAAAATATGAAACCTATATTAAATCTAATATTATTTTAATCATATTAGTATTTCATTATTCTTAAAATACAATGAAGTAATGCGATATTTATCGCGAACATTTATTATTATAAGTCTTTGGTTTTTTTATATGGTGAATGAATATAAATTTATATATAGTTTCAGAACGCACTTTATATTCTTTAAAAAGTTAGCGCAATTGAACTTGATTACGTTTTCTTGTAGATGAAACATAATTTAAACAAACACTAAAAACTGTACTATTTAAATATGAGTGAATCAAGTGACGAAGCCGATGTTTTAACACCTCAAGAGTTGGGAGATACCGTCAAAGAGGGCTGAATTGTGTTTTCTAAGTAAGTTCATCTTGGACATTGGACAAGTATCAGCAACATGCATTGTTATATCTTTGGCGGATATAATGGTGCAAATCAAAATGCTCGTATGGTAGAAATTAATTATAATAGAAATTAAGTGATGTTGGTTGTACAGAGGTCGTATGGCAAGTGAAGATGACAATCATTTTGTATGCTAATAGTAGATGCGCCTGCGCGTTATTCACCGCAATGTTCACCGACACAAAAACACTGCACATATAGTTTTGATAGGCATCAAGCCTGAACATGCTCCCGGCCGTTGAAAGATCGCTTTCAACCCTGAAGATCTCCCGCCGTTGATAGTCTGCAAAGTCGTACGAGGGATCAGCGCACGCAGCCGTTGCTTGTGGTGACATCAGCCACTCTTGCTATTCCGTCACAGCCTGAGATAAGACGTAGCACACGGCCAAGCTTCCATGAGAGAGGAGGAGCGTTATCCTCTGCCAAGAGCACCATGTCGTCCATTTCCAGTGCTCTTCCATTTCGTCCTTTGCTGCATTTCAGACAGGTATTCTCGCTGCCAACGTTGCCAGAAATGCTGCTGTATTTTTTTTCAGACGTTCGTAGTGTTGAAGATGGTTCTCTTTAGTATCGCCCAGGTACTGCGCTGGCGGAGCGGTTAAAGGCCTCCCGATAAGAAAGTGCCCAGGGGAAAGGGAGAGGAGGTCATTGGGACACGACGATAGGGGGCATAAGGGGCGACTATTCAGAATCGCCTCCACTTGTGCAAACAAAGTAGAAATCTCTTCGAACGTGAGATGGCTATTTCCAATTACGCGTTTTAAATGATGTTTTGCCGATTTGACGCCGGCTTGCCATATACCACCAAAATGAGGAGAATAAGCCGGAATGAACTTAAACTGAATTAAATTTTGATTTGCAAAATCAAACAGAGGTTCTTGATTTTGCTTAATGAATGACCCTTACTCCCTTGTGGCAGCTACTAAATTAGTCCCGTTATCACAAAATATCTCAGTTGGTCTGCCACGGCGTGCTATAAACCGTCGAAGTGTCATTATGAATGCATCTTTAGTTAGATCACTGACTGCTTCGAGGTGGATGCATTTATAACGAAGACAGACAAACAGACATAAATAACATTTTATTAAACGACTTCCACGGCCCCTGCGATTGACAATTGTAAAAGGACCAGCGAAGTCCAGCCCCACTGACAAAAATGGAAAGTCTGGGGTTATACGTTGAGTCGGTAAATTACCCATTTTAGGTTGCAAGGTTTTACCTCGTAGGCGTCTACACCTAACACAGTTGTTCACGACACGCCATGCGAGGTGTCGTCCATTTACTGGCCAAACTGTTTCCCGTATAGTTGAAAATAACAACAGTGGACCAGCATGCATATTATTGACGTGTTCTCTTTCAAAGTAAAGCCTTGTTAACCGATGCGACGCATGAAGTAAAATGGGATGCTTCTTTTCGTATGAATAATGATCCGATGCGTCTAGACGCCCTCCAACACGCATCAACTTATTATCTAAAAATGGAGATAGACATAATATTTTACTTTTATTGCTCAAAGGTTTACTACCTAAAAGTGACTCGTATTCTAGTGGAAAAGATTGAGCTTGAGCTATGATACACAATGAGTGCCACGATTCACGTAGTTCATCGCTCGTTAATATACCCTTACGTTTATCGTTTTTATTCTTAATATTCCACATGAATCTTTGTACGTAAGCAAATAATCTGACGAGTCTGTTGAGAGACGAATATTTTTCGAAATTAATAGCAGGCTCACTTATTACTGCTGAATGAACTTTCAATTCAGGTAAAGGTTCGGACTCTTTAGATTTCAAGACAGGCCAATCAACTTCATTTCCATGTAAAAAATTAGGACCTGACCACCAAAGAGCCAAAGACAAAATATTTTTTGGATCTACACCCCTTGAGATGTAATCCGCTGGATTTAAATCTGTTGGAACGTACCTCCACGATATGGGTGAAGTCAGTTCCACTATTTCTCCTATGCGATTTGCCACGAATGTTTTAAGTCTGGTGATATCACCTTTGATCCAGCATAAAACCACGCTCGAATCACACCAATATATTATTCTCTCTGGCTTGTATCTAAGAGAGCCTACGACAGATTGTGTGAGTTTGGCAGAAAGCAACGCAGCACACAATTCTAGCCGCGGAATGCTGGTGGGTTTTATGGGTGCTACTTTTGACTTGGCACACAATAATCTGACTGTGACTTCTTCATTCGGGCCTATTGATTTTATATAAATGCATGCTCCATAGGCAGATTGCGATGCATCACTAAACGAATGGATTTCTATGCGCTTAGGTAGATCTCCTAACACTAATCTTGGAATGCGTAAATTTGCTAACCACTTTATGTTTTCAGAAAACTTCATCCAATCGTTTTTAATTTCAGCTGGAACAGGCTCGTCCCAGTCCAGTTTCTGTTGCCAAAGTTTTTGTAACATAATTTTAACTTTCACTTCGATTTTACGAACTTTAAACCACTAAATATTGCAACTATAATGTTAATTATGGAATAAAAACGCTAATTATGTTTTATTAACAGACTTTAAAATCGTATTTAAGCTAAATAATTGAAATTTTCCTTAATCCTTTGTTCACTTTTTCAATATAGGGTAGGTAAATAAAATTATGCAATGCACTTTTGCACTAATTTAAGATTTACGAACGTAATTATAGTTTTAAAAACACTTGATTTACACAAATGACGATTGATTCTGAATAGTTATATTGTTAGTTATTATGATTAATGGAATTTTGATGTAGGAAGGACACTTATCTTAGCGGACGAACTCGTAACGGCTCGATGTGAACTTTAGCTGTTTCACTGGTCGAAACCTGGTCTGGTGATCTTCAAATTGAAATCCTGGTGACTTTAGACATCCCCTGGCAGACTCCAATATCCACAGCAGCAACTATAGATTTGATGCAGTGTAGAAAATCCCGTTAGCTTGTCGCGTCGCGCCGGTGTCTCAACTTAGTTTCTTCTCATTTTCTTCATATTTCGCGGATTCTCATTTTTCCCCTCATGTAGCCACCATGTTATATCTTTGGCGGATATAATGGTGCAAATCAAAATGCTCGTATGGTAGAAATTAATTATAATAGAAATTAAGTGATGTTGGTTGTACAGAGGTCGTATGGCAAGTGAAGATGACAATCATTTTGTATGCTAATAGTAGATGCGCCTGCGCGTTATTCACCGCAATGTTCACCGACACAAAAACACTGCACATATAGTTTTGATAGGCATCAAGCCTGAACATGCATAAACAAACGGAAATGGACTTAGTTTTTTCTTAATGTCATGTAAAGTTAATGTTATGGGAGAGAGTAATTGTAGTTAATGTTTGTTATTTCATATGTATTTGTCGTTTGTTTTTAGGGTTCCGTACCTCGAAAGGAAAAAATGGAACCCTTATAGGATCACTTTGTTGTCCGTCTGTCCGTCCGTCCGTTCGTCCGTCTGTCAAGACTCTTTTTCTCAGGAATGCGTGGAGCTAAAATGTATATCAAATACTCAGGTCTACTGTCCCTTGGAGCTGTGAAAAAATCAAACTTCTAATCAAAAGATACAGCCATTTATGCCGCAAATTTTCGCAAATTTTCGAAACTCGCAAGGGAATCAGAACTTACAGGGTCCTTCCCGTGAATTCAGAATCTTGAAATTTGGTAAGAAGCAACGTCTTATATTAGCACAGATAAAGGAAAAATTGCGAAAACCGTAAATTTTTAGTTACATCATAAAATTAAAATATTCTTAATAATTTATATACGTACAGGTTTGTACTGAACCCTCGGTGCGCGAGTCCGACTCGCACTTGGCCGGCTTTTTTACATAAAATGATTTTATTGCTTCTATGTGGCGTTTTATTCCTTTGCGTTATATGTTCTGCTTTTTTTGTGTGAGGTGTGCAATAAAGAGTATTTGTATTGTATTGTATTGTTCTCGCCGCTGAGATGAAACGTTGTATGTATCACACGAGAGCAAAGATATTTGCATCTCG
The DNA here is from genome assembly GCA_932294315.1 of Epinotia nisella. Lineage (NCBI taxonomy): Eukaryota > Metazoa > Arthropoda > Insecta > Lepidoptera > Tortricidae > Epinotia > Epinotia nisella. The sequence goes on along the minus strand of OW028687.1, from coordinate 13,710,935 downwards.
TGTCTTTGAGTCCACTCGCTACGCTCGTGATTCAACTATAGAATCTTTCGCTTGCTCGGGACTCAACATCAACACTCGCAGCAAAAATCTACTTTGCTCTCTTGTTAATTTATTATAGTTATTTTAGACTACAATACAAACACGTCCTATTATTTTCTGACTATATTTAGAAGGACATTTGCAACTGTAATGGTGGCAAAGCAAACTTTTATGACATATACTAAATGCGGCCCATTTGTTTATGCGTTGGTATTCCATTAGTCTTAATTGATAAAAGAGACATCTTCAGAATGTCAATATTGTTGCATGTCTCTGCGATTGTGACTGTGAAAGACAGAGATATAAAAGTGAGGACATCCCTACATCCCTAGATATACGGCAATAAGTCACAATTAATAAAAATAATACCAGCCGATGAATAATATCGCATTATGGTGGTTTGCAACATATTTTTTTATAGAACCATTTACAGCAAATAAATACAACCATGTATTACAAACTGAGTTACAAACCAACCGCAGATGTAGCAGGGCCAAATAAACTTCTTTAGAAAGCCAGACAAATCAAATTCAAATCACACAGCCACTAAACAGCAAAGCTTCGATACGTACTTTGGTTATTTTCAATACGTATGTGTTGTAATAACCGAAAATATACACACAATTTGGTCGTATTAATACATGTGTACATAGTTCTAAAGTTTTAAGGCTGCCCTATAAACGTGATATAATTTAACCTGACGCAGCAAAATTACCAGGGCATTATGAATATACAGCACTTAGATAGCAAAGCACATTTACCTGGGGCATTCGAGCCCTCAATTGTGTCGGCTCCCTCGACTGTGGTGTGCGATAAACTCTGAAAAGACCTACCGGACACTCCATTCATGTAGATCATTGAGGACCGCACAAGAGGCAACTGAGCGGAAAAGCGTCCAGACTTTACTATAATGCATGTAGTACGTGCTTCGGGATGAGGTTTTATCAGCTATGTTAGTGAATTATACATACAAAATATTAGATAATTGTATATAAATAGGCATATGACGACCGGTTAGCCTAGTGGGTAGTGACGCTACCTACGAAGCTGAAAGTCCTGGGTTTGAATCCCGGTAAGGGCACATATTTGTATGAATATTTGTTTATGAGTCTTGAATGTTTTCTATGTATTTAAGTATTATATCTCTTAAATATATCGGCGCCTAGAACCCATGACCCTTGAATTGCCGACGGAAATCGAATATTATTTCATCGATAACGTTTCAAGTATTTTCATGAGTTGTCGATGAAATGAAAATACTTGAAACGTTGTCGATGAAATAATATTCGATGTCTGTCGACAATTTAAGGGTACATGTAACGCAAGCCTTATTGAGCTTGCGTTACATGTACCCTTTGCGGGACTAGTTCGATTTGCGTAAGATTGTCCCCTAATATTTATTTATTTATGTACAATTGTTAGTTTGTTTATCTTCTAGTTCCTGTTCCCCACTCAAATGCTCAAATATTAACAAGAAGATATATCCCTTACAGGCATTATTCGCCTTTGTACCGATATAATCTTTTGTACGTATTTTTACCTGTGTCTTGTGTACAATAAAGCGTTTAGATGCATACATACGACATCTCGTTCAAACATTATTCACATAACCGATATGGACGGTATATGGTTTAAAAAAACTATAATAATAGGGAAATCACCAGTACTTAACTCCAACTTTTATAGAAAAGTTCCAGAATAATAACCTAAAGGCTATATAACTCGCACCGTGGTTTGCATGAAATTCAAAGCTACACGAATATCTAAAAATGCCAAATATGATAGAATTAGTTTAACAGATTGATATCGCGCAAATATTATCAAGGGCTTACGTAAAAGCGGGCATCTAGACCAGATACACAGCAAACGCTCTAAAGATCAAGAGGAAGTGTTGGACAATTAAATACCTATCAAAACATTGAAAAAAAAGACACTGGAAAGAAAAAAACCGGACAAGTGCGAGTTCAACTCGCGTGGTGAGGGTTCCGTAAAATATTGAGAATTTTCCCGTTACTTTGAATACTCAAACTTCTTATAGGTTTTCCAGTAATCTTTAGGCAAGGAACTATTTTCCATATTTTTTTCAGAATTTTAAGCCTAGTAGTTTCGGAGATAAGGGGAGGGGGGATGGTCAATGTTAGTCTTTTTTCCTAAATAACTTCAAATTTGTTTTTGTTAAAATTATAAAAAAAATATATCTGAGATGCTTACAACAGCTCCTTTGATATGATATGTCCACAATACACCTGCACGTTTTTTAGCGGAATAGCAAAGGAATATTGTTATCGTAATATATCATGAATTTCCGCAAAGTAACGCCTGATTCAATAAATTATTTCATCAATTTACTTTACGCGTTCATCTTTGGGTCATCAATTTACATATGTTTACCAAATTTCAACTCAATCGGTCCAGTAGTTTCGGAGCAAATCGGCTGTGACAAACGGACAGACAGACGCACGAGTAATCCTATAAGGGTTCCGTTTTTTTCCTTTTGAGGTACGGAACCCTAAAAATGTTTTAAAAAAGGTTTCGCCGTCACCGTCATGAGTCAATACACCAGCCTATGTGCTACTGCTGAGGATAGGCATCTCAGGAATGAGAGGGAATGGGCAGTAGTCCCCACGTTCACCTACGGGTTGGTGAAGTGATACTCAAGTATTAAATAATGTTTTGATATACAATATACAGGTTAACATATACATTGTAACAATACCCAAAATATCCGTGCCCTTCGACTTTGATTTTGCTTGAGTACCTACGTTTCCACTCGAGTACCTACCTACATCGCAAACAACATCACGTATAGTCAACACGATAAATATACCCGCAGGGTAATCGCGTAAACGTCATCTTTTGAAAGGAAATGACAGTTGATATTGGTCTAACTCTCGTTCGAAAAGGGCCGCATTTACCCTACAGATATTCAACCGTAAACCGAAGGATAACTTTTGACCGTGGCTGTTTATCGCAGTTATCTCACTCAAATTGACAATGACAAGTGACTCCTTTCCCGACGCCCCATCCGTCACATTTGTTCCACTTTTTACCCTGCAACTGTTTATTCAATTGTCCATGCTTTCTGAGGCGTGCAGCGATAAACTTTGAAAAGATGAAATACCGCCGGACACCGCTGCGGCATTGCCTAAGTGGCCAAAGAAGGGGTGTTCTCTAAAAACGGTCTTAAATCCAAAAAGGCTTCACTCTATTGAGGTTTGCTGGCCGTTCAGATTTTCTATGTATAGACTTAGGAATATTATACAAGCTTGTTTACGTGAAGGGAAGTACATGTCATGCATGACTAACCCATGGAAAGATCCTTACACAAGAACACTGCGTTGCATATTCAATTCTAAGCCTTTGCCGGTTAGGTTTCAAATGCCGAAAAAATTACGTGACTTTAGAAACCGGGCACCGCGCAGGGCAGTCCACGGGTTAAATAAGAATGATGTTTGTATAGCTAACTGAAATTAAGAAATTGATATACTAATGAAATAAAAAGAAACCGCCCGTGCGGCTTTGCCCACCTATTGCACAGAACGCAGGCAATTCCGCAGGATAAAATATAGCCTTTAACCATCCAGAATGTTCATTCTACACGCAGGTGAAAGATTTTTTGAAATCGGATAAGCGAATCTTTATAATATTAGTATAGATATGTAATAATATTCTCTAATGAATTTCTGTTAGGTACACCAAAAATATATGCAGCATTCGTTATGTGAAAATATTTTTACCGGGAATGTTGTAAACTTATTTCATTCATAGTAAAAAGATAGATTTCATTAATGTCTCTTTAATTGCATTTTTTCTATTAAAACACCACATACAGAGCCACGTCGTATACAGTATATGAGAGTTACAGACAAGTTAGTGGAAGAAGTTGAAAGTTGAAACACTATGTGTCTAGAATTTAATTAAATGGGGAATTGATGAAAATTTTAGAAATGCCTGATTATTTTATTGGTGATAGGAATAAGCTTCCTTAGCACCAGAAAAAAAATTCAGATTTTTTAGCTGCGTCTATCATTTTTGAAACATATAAACAGTTTCCTCGCTAACGTTTTGGGTCAAGGACGGTTAATAGACACTTTCTTTTGAAAACAGAACCTGTATATAAAACGTTTCATAAATTACTTTAACCGATTGCATAGAATCAGGGTATCATTATAGACTAGAATAGAAACATACTGAACTAACTAGAAGTTCAAAATCGCTATTGACCCCGTTTTATGATATGAGTCTTACGATATAAAACATTGTTGGGTATTTACAAACAGCACAACTAATTAAGTTTAGCTGTACCCGACCAGTCTTAATAAAAAGTTATTTTTATTATTATAAAAGTCAAACATCTACGCTAAGCTCGAGAAATGTTTCAGACACATTTGGATCCAATATCGCTATAACTGCTATTTATCAGAATATCGAAGTAATATCTCCGATATTTCAGGCAATCAGTCCTAGACAAACAGAAACTTATATATTGACATTGTAAACGATTTCATTACAGCAGCCCAAGAAACTAATATCGGCTGTCATAGATGTGATATTTACCGGATTGTCGGCAGGATCAAAAATGTTGAGCTATTGATCGCATTCCACGGCGTGACATCGGAGGTCTAATGGTATCGGTCTTTTATTGCGCGATGGGCCGCTGACGACTATAGGCTTTATTACAATGGAATAAGGCTTTTGTGGAAAGTAATTATCACAGTATTAATTATACTAGACGGCTGACGTCATTGAGCGTAGGATTGTCAGGGAAGTAATTAGAACGGGACACTTTATAGGTAGATGAATATACGTGTTGGGTTACTTGTATTTTCTCATACTGGAAATATTTTCTTATGATTATATTTATAACGTAAATATTTACAAAGCATTTTTAGGACTGTAGAGGATGTGTACAGTCAGCATCAAAAGTAGCTACGCAAACGAAGACGTCAAAAGTCTTTATTAAAAGGGAATAAGAACTTTTGAAGTCTTCAATTGCGTAACTACTTTTGATGCTGACTGTACATGTAAACAAAGTTATAATCTTAATGGTACGTTTTTCTCTCTCATCTTAAACTTGAAAAGCCACAATTGTTTTGAATTCCTTTAGTTTACAATATTCATGTCCTAAAAAGTTTTACGCAGTCTAAAGTCCGCGGCCGCCTTTCTCATAAAACTCAAATAAAGCAACTTTATCTTTTAATATACATACATCATAATAAACTATGCAATAAGATTTATGCGTGTATGGACTCTTAGGAAATATGGCGATTTATGAAAATGTCTACCTGTAAATCATAAATTTGTCTGAGTATTAGAAAGCCAATACTTCAGAACGTTTAAGTATTGTCAAGTTGAAATATAAAAATAACTATTATCAAAGTATAAAAATGTCTTAAATAAAAAACGACGATTTATAAAAATGTTTATAGCAAAAAACTAAAGTTTTTAAAAAGACAACGTATAAAATGTTATTAACTATTCGGACACTTTGACTGCTACATGATACTGTATGCATGATTCTGTGTTGTTATATGATACTGACTGTACTCGTAACTGGTAGTCAGCTATATTTATTTTCATTCGAGTAGAAATTTTTATACTTCGATATTTTTATATTCCATCTATCATACATGTGGACATTTTTATACTCTGTTAAAAATATACAGAGACGAAATTATTCAAGCGGACATTTTTATACAACGTCATATTTTCTTTTAGTCTATTGTCGCAACATCTTTATATTTCGTCTAATATACATGTGGCCATTTTTTTACTTTGTCAAAATTATACAGGGACGAAATTATTCAAGTGAACATTTTTATACATCGCCATATTTCCTAGGAGTCCATACACGCATAAATCTGCAATAATAATATAGTGTAATTGCAAGTTTTATATTTTATTGTAGAAGAATTAGCACACTCATAAAAATCAATAAACAACTATTGATTCTGCACTCAATATCAACACAATACACATTAGACATGTACTAGGATGTTCGTAGAATAACCATCATTATTATTATTGTCATGGGCCGAATTTCCCTGTAACTTACGACTGAGCTAGTACGTTAGTGCGACGAAGGCTGAGTCCACATTACTATTATGACAACGAGCATCACAGACACGACGGGCTGAGCAAGCATAATGCTCGATTTGTGCTGCGCAGTTTGTATAGGATGATGAAAATCTCTGTTTAGTATACACTTAGCTATGTAATAGTTTATTTGCTAAGGATTTATGTTAAGTTTGTACTCAAGTGTGTTTGGATCTTTTCTATACATTTTAGTACTAGGGCAGCGCTATGGTTTGCTAACTATTAAATATTAAACATTGAGACACACGATGTAAATCGAGTACGTACTACATAAATCGGTCGAATAATAATGTTTTCATAATTACTCGTAACATTAAGCAAAAGTTTGATAATTTTTAGTTAGTTTATAGTTTGTAGGTAGGTATCTCCCGAATTTAAATCCGTAAAAAAAATCTTTTAGTCGTATACCTATTGAATATACATTTGCGATTTGGGGTGGGCATATGTTTTATTTTATCCTGCAGCTTTGCCTGCGTTCTTCATAATACGCGATGCAGTTGGGTAGGTAGTTGCCTACCCAACTGCAGCGCGTTTGTTATTTAAAAAACTTGTTAGAAACTCATTGGTGCTTTGACGTACTTAAGTATATTAAAAACATATAAAATTTACTTTTTTCTATTTTCTGACAAGTCACTCTGAAATAAATGACGATTGATTAAGTTTGTTTGCCTTCTAAGGTAAGATTGTATTTTATTAGTATTATTTTCATCTAGCCTAGCGACCGCGATGGGACTAAAATTGAACGGGAATAATAAACACAATCAAATTTAAATCCGAAACGGTTAGCAACAAAGATGGCATACAAGATGATACCGCGCAGCACAGCAACGCAATGAAAATTATATTTTGACTAATTTGTATTCAAATGCCACGTTATGCGAAGTTGCGAACTCCATAAAACTGCTCTATGTGTATTGTTTTTTTAACCCCTTTATGGCACGGATTCCTCCTTATCTGTTCTTCGCACCCTCACATCATTCTCGGGAGGGAATAAATAGCCGTAAAATTGTAGTCCGAGTGCAGCGTTAAAGTATGAAAAATATTACATGACTTTAAATTTGAGTTATTAGTATATAGGAATATTTTTTTACCAATAATAACCTCTGGGCCTTTGCCCAGCACCTCAGCAGTGAGAATAATGTAAGGTAAGGCAACAATCTTGAATGTTATGCTCTCTTAACAATGAAATTGGTACAATATTGTTACGGTTTCAACCCCTTCAGTATCTTATTTTAACTAAATTATCATAAAGAATCTTAACACTTCAGCTTGCTTAAAACTCCTATCAGATAATTCAGCATAGTCACTCGCCAAGATATATGGAAAGCTGACGTAACTTGTAATGTCATTATCTTGGCGTTTGTTTGATTGCTTACAGATAAACGTGGAGGGAATAAGCCGGCGGCGTTTCTGTAGGATTTCTCGAGGGAGCCTCGCAGATGTTAACGGGGCTGTCGCCGGCCTAACTGGCACACTTTTCAGCTCGGGAACGTAATTTTTTATGCATTTGCTTCGTATTCCTATCGGGATTACTGATAGCGTTTGGAAGAATATTAATTCAAAACACAAATTCAAATATTTAGTTACTCGTGACAAAAAATTAAACATAGATAATAAAATAAATAATAACACATAAGACTTTGTCAAGAAATGTTTCTTTACAACACTGAAAAAAGCTTTAATGTAAGCTGGATATTCACTCGACTGAAAGTTAAGTTAAAACCTTCATCTTATTTCGACGTTGTTAATAACGGCCGCGCCAGTCTGTGAGAGGCCTTATGCATCTGTCAAAATCACCATGGGTGTACAAAAGCCTCTAGGAAGGTTATCTACGAAGGTTAAGGTTGTATGCTCAGTGCAACTAAGACATGACCACAACTAACTCTGGCCCAATTAACTAACTTTGGCACATCCAGCAGCTCTTTATAAAGGCATTATTTGTATCCGTTAATATCATATTAAGTAGGTACGTTAAACAACAGAAGAGTTACAAACTGCTCTGGTCTTGGAAACTCCGAAACAGAATTTGCTTAGGGATTTATGATCGTAGATAATTTATATCTAACCGCTGCAGAAGAACATAAATCGCATCTCGCGATGCATTTGCCGCTTCGAGAATTTACTCTCCTCTTTGCGAGTCTCAAGCATTGTGAATCGGTTTAAACGATAGCTAATTAGGCAGGTTTATTTTTATGTGTAATCAAGTATATAAATTTTATTATCTTCTATTTGAAGCTTTTGCTGATTTCCAAAATGCGGCTTAGAGCAAAATGACCGCACTTCAGACAGTTTGCTAACGCGCATAATAAGGTACCTATATATACACTTTTGCTTTTTAGAGTATAAACTACTGCCTGCAAATACCCAGTTGGAGACTAGGCGTTTCTTCGAGTACTTAGTGGAGATTCCAGATTTGGAAAACGTGTTAACGTCTGTTAACCCCACATCACCCAATCACAAAAATTGGGTTCATAAAGTCATGATCGTGGCTCCAGGCTAATGCGATGGCAGTGGTCGCGTGCTGCCTCCAATTTGTGTCGGCGCCTTATCGGCTCGGCTAATGTTCAGTGTAATGCCACTTCCGACATGAAAACTGTTCTGAACTCATTGTTCGGTACAACGGTGCCTCTTTAAAATATTGTGTGTGCCAAACATGGCGGCGTATTATAGGAAGTAAGTCGTTTCCTTGTTTTGGTTTGGGGTTCTGTCAGTTGTTTTGTATAGGCAGTGTGATTAATATAAGTGAAAATTAATAAACAAACAACTTAGTATGTACTACTTCCTATTTGTTGATTCAATTTGGTATAATATTCACAATGGCTCGCTTTGTAGCTCGTAATGGTACTCGAAGTTATTTTCACCTGTGTAAATAACGATGTGGCATAAGTATTGCGTAACTAATATAGTAGAATTTATAACACTGGCAGGGTTTCAGTTTGATTTAGTGCCGCGAGGATAAATTTCACGACAAAATACCCGTATTTCGCGTCACGGCAAGCAGGTGCACGGATCAGCATTTGTCCCGTCAACAAACATAACAAAAGCTATTATTACGTTCGCGCAAAGTTTTTCTACCTTCGGGAAGGATCGGGCAGCGCGTCCTGATATATCGTCTATGTGGGGCACGCAAGAAAACAGTTTTTCATTGATTCAGTGCCGCATCTGGCGACAAAACGCCTCGAGCTTTCCATTCTGATGACTTGACTTGACATTTTTATTGCGCGCCATATTTCCTCGGCCTCCAAGGCATTCGCTTCCTTAAGGCGACGTAAAATATTGTTTAACTTGAAGGACAAGGGACAGACAACACGATCGTTTCAGAGTAAACACAGATTTCAGAGAAAACAGTGGTAGTTGTAATTGGCAAGGGGTATGGTTGTGCAGTCCGTGTAACAGACAGCAGCTAACTGAATTTCAGCTGAACATTTGCTTTGTTAGGCCACGTTACTTAATTGCATTGCATTTATGAGCATAGCTCTAAAATGGAGGGCACAAGTCATAAATTAAGCTCATTTTCATTATATGAAGAGGACTGTGTTTGATACAAAACTACTTACATTGTCCTGTAAAATACCTATTATTATATACTTATGTAGGTATGGAGCTTAACGTTTCTCATACTGCCATGCAAAGGCCTCTTTTCCCACTGCTCTCTGTTTTTGCTTCCTTGCCGCCAGTCCTTTAAAAAGGAGTTCAACTCATCCCACCATCGCCAACGAGGTCTGCTGCGTCTCCTTTTCGAGTTCTGAGGTTTGCACTCCTAGAACACCAAACATATTATAAACACATTATTTATAAACAAAGTATTTATAAACGCATTATTTAAAAAAAAATAGGTACGTGATTAATTACATTTTTCGGCAAGTTTTAGAAAATAACGACATCAATTTTTCCTGGAGTATGACGGACCTTCTACTAATTTAAACTTCTTCGTTTGTACAAAGCGAAGTTTCGGTTCACAACCTGTCAAGTAACATTACGGGCGCTCTTAAAACAAAACACAATTTGTCATGATTGATCAAAGAAGTTGGGCAAAACAAAAAGGGCCGAGCAACAAAGGCCGTCTTTTGTCAAAGAATTTTTGGTAAACATATTGACAGCTCTCAGAAAACGTGAGACGCTGTCCTTAGTTGTGACGGAGTAGAGGTGAGATGTATTTGTGCTCGAATGTCAGAGTTATTGAATGTCCACTGCCATGCCTTTCTGTTGTTATCTACCGTAAATCATAGAGGACTTTATGCTTACTTCTTTTACGAGCATGTAAACGCTAAATTAAAAGTGAAAAACTATTTGGAAGATAATTTTCATGCTAAACCTTCTAGAATCTAAAGAATAATTGAATTTTTGTGTCATTACGGCCCAAGATCGGAAATAATTTATTACCTTAGCTATTGACATATTCACTAATTATAATGACTCTTTTTCTTGTTTTTTTAAATGCTTGCTTGTAGGCAATCAGTTACGATTTGCGTACCCACCTACTATTATATTCCTTAATATCACTACTTATAAACGCAGCTAAGTCTCGAACTAAGTATAATATTTCCCACTTTTAGCCCGTTACGAATGACTGGACAAAACGTAAATAATAACCTATCGAGATAGAGGTTAGTAAAGTTATAAAGCGTATCAAGTAAAGACATATTTTTCTCGAAGTCTGTTTGTGAAATAAACAGGGCTGTAAATATTCATGAGCGAGGTAAGCCCTCTTGTCATACACCTCGAGCCTGATGGATGGACTTGTGCTTTACCGCTTGCTTTGCTTTCGCATGATGAATATGGGTCTTACATCGACTTACAGGACATGGTATTATTGTGGTTTTATGCGGGCAAAGGGTTGATAATAACACTTTTACTTCCAAACATATGTAGTACACTCTCGCCTATATTCCTAAAGGGGACTTCTAGCAATTATTGCGGGTTTAAGGTTGCTTTTCCACTTGAGCTATGCTATGTTTTCATACATTTGACAGGTAGCTGTAGCTACGTGTCAAATGTATGAAAAGCATAGCATAGCATACCTCAAGTGGAAAGGCAGCCTAAGATGAGAAAAATGTGATTTTGGAGTAATAGGTCGCTAACCTATCAGCCACAACATATTTAACCTTTTTCAAAAGTCGATTCTTATGTCACTCACGTGAAAAAAGAAGGTTTAGTCTAGTGGGCCCTACCTACGAAGCTGACGGTCTTGGGTTCGAATCCCGGTAGGGCAAATATTTGTGTGATGAGCATGAATATTTGTATCTAAATTCTGGATTTATTACATGTATTTAAGGATTTATATATATTAAATATATTGTCATCTAGTACCCATGACATAGGCCTTATTGAGCTTATTATGAGACTACTACGATTTGATTAAGATTGTCCCCTTATGCAAAAAAAAAACTTGGCTGGACACGCTGCCGCGTGTCTAGATGTTAACCCGTCATTACATAGGCATTATCGCCTACTTTCACTAGCTTATTCACGAAAATAAATTTACATGTCAATAGTTTTGTAGGGCATCGGAATAGATTACTCAGGGTGACGAGCAGTTTGACCTTTTCCTTGCAGATTAGATGAGAGAGATAGCCAACAGATTAGTTCCATCAACTGGGATATATAATGATATATACCTAACTGGTTTTGGACTCATTCGGGCTTCAAGATATTTCCTAAATCTCTGACCTAGCCTTAAGTGATGGCATCCACATTTTTCAGTAAGAAATAGTTGATTTTATATAATTATAAGGCTTCAGTGGGACTATAAAAGTATTGTTTGGTTATGTTTCGTTGTAAAAACAAATTAGCCTCAATTTTGTGAAACGTAAGGTTTGTTATATCACCACCATAAACCCACTCCTTTATTTAATAGATTTAATTCAGAAAGTAACGCAAAATATATATTGATTCTAAAAAATCTCACAGGTTAAAGGTTAAGTTTGGTACAGTATCGTTATCAACCAAAGTAGGTCCTTAACTTTAAGTTAACTAAAAACTGTTTTAACTGAAAATATCTAAAGAATAAACCAAGTATCAAGTATGGCCTACATTTTTACCACCATGTACCAAACTATTGTGTTAACTATTTGAACATGCTTCCTTCGCGAGAGTTGCGTCAAAAAGACACAAACAGGCTTGGCATCGCATTATCGACTATTCCATAGTAATACGCCGCAAAATAGATAAACACAAAAAGTTCCTCAATGTTATCGGGTGCCGACATTTCCGCAGACACAGTGTACGTAGCTTGGAGCCAGTAACTTAACTGCTAACGATATTTAACAGGGCGAGTTTAAGCCCCGTGACCTATTAAGAAAACAGTTTTTTTTTACAAATGGGAAAATCATTAACTTGTATGGCGATTCATTCGCCACTACCGCTACATAAAATTTTAACAACTTATGTACTGTCATATTCACTTTTTCCAGTTTGGCATATCAAACACTTTGTTAGTTATAGTTAAAACTAAAGAACACGATACACCTCTCGTGTGCTATTCTACCCTTCCTCAGCGATCTAAATTCACATAAGCAGCGCTTCATAATTCTACGATAAGAGCAGGTAAACCTCAGTAAGATCTAAATTACGGCGGCCGAGTTTTATACTGAGTGTAACCCAGTTTTATATAGATCCTTAGTGTTTAGACCATATGTCGGTATGTTATGTCAAAAGACGTACTGAATTACAAAAATTTGATCTGTCATTTGGTCTAGAACGTATCTTTATAAAACCGTGCCTAAAAGGATATAAACTACGTCCATAGTCAAGTTACTGCCTAAAGTTGAAGGATATATTGTGCTGTAGATTTCCGCATAGATTTCCCGCAACCAGCGGGGGTGCCAGAGAGATTCTGACGTACGGATACGTATTTGGTAGATATTCCTTGGAAATGCATATGGTAAATGTCAAATCGAATTCCGTATATAATTCTGAGAGCATCCTGTATCGCGATATAACCTCCGCTTGCGGAATTTGTAAATATAAAAAAAAAAACGTTAGTATGTTTGTGTCAATCTTAACGACAGTTAAATAAATAATAACTTATACATTTGTAACGATTACTCTCGTGTCATCAGTGGTTAATAAACATTTTTCGTTCCCAATTTTATAGACTTACAAATTTGAATACTTAAGTTTGTTAAACGGAGTACCCCTTTTAAGATAGCCTTTTTTCAATTTACACTCCAAAAGCTTTTATGTTAATCATTACAATATTGTAAAATAATTTATGCAAAATCATAACACAGCCGTCCGCCTTATGCAACTGCCAAAGGCTTACTGATTGATTTCTGCCGCAGCTGCGGCAGTCTTGGGACTTTTAAGCCTCATTTAAATATGCAAATCTTAAGGGCTGGCACTAATTTGCAGCTTGTCTTTACTGCAAGTTTGATTGTGTACGTTTATACTTCGCAAATTGGTGTCAATTGTGTTAAATAGTCGTATCTTTAGTACTTATTTAGATGAGAATAATCAGAATCGGATCAAAATTATCGGTCTTCATTGCATTCGTGACTATTTGAATAGTTTTTTTTTATATTTAGTAGACAAAAATATTTATTTTAGACTAATAATTATTGAACCATAGAGTAGGCAGACAAGAGACATGGCCCAAATAATGGGAAAAGGTTTAGGGAGAAGAAGAAAATAATAATAATTGAACAAAAATATATAAAAACCGGCCAAGTCCGCGCAGCAGTGTAGGGTTCCGTAGTTGACTGTCTGTATTTTTATGTAAAAATACGACACGCACGCGCCAACTGAACGTTGCGGTTACGTCGTACAGCTTTAAGTTGGTCGACTATTACGGGGTTACTAATGAATTACCGAAGCTTTTTTGGCAGATTTTCGCTTCCCAAACAATGTTTCCCAAAAAACATTTCCCAAATAATAATGTTCCAACTGAAAATTTACCAAAAACATCTTTTGCAAGCAAATGTTTAGCACACACATATTTAGATATTAATTTAGTTAGTCATGGTATATTGAGTCAATTTTTGTTCATGACATTTAATCAAATTCCAATTTGGACAACACTCGAAACAAATTACAGCAAACATAACGCTTTGCAAATATAATGTTTAGGCATTATTGTATTTAGTCGCAGTTTGTTCCACGAAATTTCATTTACCAGATTTTCAATTCTAAATTACAATCCGATTCCAAAACTTAGGCTTTGTGTCAATCGACAGAACAATAATAAAGATTATCCCCTACTATTTTAACGCTTAGAATTATTTTATTCTTAGATTAACATAATAAGTATCCTCGACATAACGCCTGTGAACAAACAAATTGCAAAATTTCCACACGCGTATCGAAGTTTGAATAATTGTCGCAGCTCTCGTGAATACGCGTTTTTTGACTTTTTTTGAAAATCAAAGCTTCACAACTCTCTGAGGGGATCGCACTTTTTCATGAAATCGGAGCCTATACTGGAGCGAACGAAAAGACATTTCCAATGTCAAAAGGAAAGGGTACATAAACTACATAAGCTCCAATAACAAAGTATAAATGATGAGGGCTGGGGTGTTTCTCAAGAGTGATCCGTCCGCAGATTTACGATAAAGTCCTAACTTACCGAATACTGATGTCCCCCGCTGAGTCCCGCTGTGCTTGTATAATTTTGTTATTTTTTAAGGATGAATATTATATTTACACGTTTTTTTACATACAGTCCATAGATATGTATATAATTGCAATAATAAATTATAAGATGAATAAGCATCGGAACAATTGAAATAGGTAATCAAATCGAATTTATGACAAGTTATTGAATTAAATGTTAGTAACGTTACGTTTATGGTTTTTATTAAAGATTTAGACATTATTTTGTATACCAACAGTGTATTGACTAATGACATACTTACTAAAACACAATAAAGTCTAATCATTTACCGTGTGATACGTACTTAACTATTCTTTTTTTGTTTCAGGTAACAAGTTACACTGCCTTCTCAGTAAACCTGACACAACACTAATGGTGGGTATAGGATCGTGGCATTTGCATTGGTTAGTAATATAGAAAATAATGTTTATTAATACTTGCGAAGTTTCAGGTACAAGAAGTCAGGTAAATTATAAACACCTTACATTAGGTACCTACACTTAATTTGGTCTTAAACCGTTTCCTCGTTCCATGTAGCGCAGTTTAATTAAAAAGTTAATTTTGATTATAATTAAGAGGTTTAGCACTATCTGGTAATTTTAATCAAGTCTGCAGCGCCTAGCAAATTATTTTGAGCTGACTTCGAACCAAGTTTAAGGATTATATAATGTACAATTAAAATAAACATTAAAATATGTTTAATTCTTGTATTAATATAATATGTTTTAGTTTTTTTAAATTCTGTTAGATGTTCTAACAATTTGCTATTAACTGTGCCTTCGTTATCTCCCCTAACCCTGATTGTATTTTTTTGGCTGACTGTTTATGTATCATTATATTTGTGTTTGTGTTATTTGTATATATGTATGATTGTGTGTGTATGTTTATATATAGAGGTATTTATGTACGTAAATTTTTATAATTTCTTGATTTTTGATTAATAATGATCGCTGCACCACCTACTGCATAATCTAGTTTTATCTCTTTCTCCGATACCCAAAGGTTGTCTGGAAGAGATCGCTCTTCAGCGATAAGACCGCCTGTTGTCTACCTCTACCTACATGTTATTGTATTGTTTCTCTCTGTAACAGCTTTTTTTGTGTGAGGTGTGCAATAAAGAGTATTTGTATTGTATTGTATTGTATGTTCTAATTCATATAATAGGTAGCGGAGTTCTCGTATCAAATGTCAAACGCCAAGAGTGGTTGAACATTGTACTATCACCTATTTATGAGTAATTCTCAAGTCATATTTTAATTAATATAATTAAGTACCTAGAAGATCTATGTTTCATCCACGTGAGCTCGCATAGTGAACGCGCTCTGAAGGGACGCTATGTGACTGGCAGACAATGCTTTGTTCCATACAAACGTTCTGGACTGTTTCCTCCTAGATTTTTAACCTAGTAGGTAGGTAGATTAATGTTTTTTTCGAATAAGAATAATAATATGATCAACAGGTATCTGTGTCTGTATGTTTTGATTTTTTTCATATTCTTATTTTTGTAAGAGCTACGGTGCTCCGAACAAGGCTTAAAATAAATAAAATGTAATATTTATATTATTAACGACAAAGTTTAGGAGGGAGGTATTTACTCATTTTCCAGTATCCAGTAGTATGGTTTGTACATAAGAATAACATGTACCTAAGATATAATTTATACACGTAGGTACGAATTCGCTGGCAGAGCTAGCTTGATCATAATTCCAAAAACAGTATAGATTATCACCTAACTTTATCGATAAATTGTTCAATCCCTAAAATGATATTCAGAATGTTTTAAAATTATAAATATATTATTATGATAAATAAAGATCTGTACTTTGTATAAGTTTTATGTAATACCGACTCAGTATGAGCGTACCAATGTACGACATCACAACACACTCTATTTCCGTGTTACCAAGTGCGCTCACGCACTGTAACAAGTCACAATACTCACAATCCACGTGAAAATCTACCCGCTTTGTTGCGGGATAAAGCGGCACATTACGCAAAACACACCTGTAGCATCAGAATTAATGTAATTCTTTAAGAACTAAAATTCTTTAAACCTACTCGTAAATGTTTGGTATAAGAATTCCGCTTATTAGAGAATAGCGTAGTAACATTTTTGTTAAAAACCGCCACTAATAACTGAACACACGCTACGTCAAATTCGATTGTCTGTTTACCATACGGACCATCGCGTGTTAACACAAGCTGACGCTGACGTTACGAACAATGCCTCCATGCGGGCCCAGATAAACTTTGAAATGTTCTCAGAACTACCACAATCAAAAACAAAGCTTAACATCCTAGGTTTAAAGATCATTTTTGCATGCTTTGAATGTATGTAACTATGCCTGAATAATCATTCATGTAAATGGCATGACTCGGACCGACAGTACGTTTTACCCTCGATACTGGGGTGTGATTCATGAACCGTCTCAACTCGGCTCACTATTCGCGCCTCGTATTACTTGACCCTGAATTCTATACAAACATATGCGTTCGGTAAGCAGAGTTTATAATGGTTCCTCTTAAGCGAGTTATAAGTGAGTATTCTGAATATAGGGCCGAGTCGGGACGAATGGTTTAGGCGAATCCTGAATGGATAATGCGTTTTAAAATACCTATTTCGGGTGCGGTCTCCTGATAAGTTTCGTTTGAGCTTGCTTTATCTAATTGTTCAGTTAGAAGTCAGATAATGCATGCTGCGTTCGCTTATCATACGGTCATTCATTAGGTAGGTAGGTACCTATGTATAAATAAATAAATACTAGGGGACACATATCGAACTTGCCCCGTAGTAAGCTCAATAAGGCTTGTGTTATGGTTACCAGAAGACGATATATTTTACTAACTATTTTGGGTCAGTGATCCAAAAAGGGTCAATGCCTCCAAAACGAGAGCACGCCTCTTATCCTGATCCTGTGCCACTTCCTGCTAGTTTTTAGCTTGAAGACGACACAAGATCCACCTGGACCCACTACCTACGTTAAGGGTCCACCAGTCGGTCGGCCCAAGTAGGTACGCTCTCTTGACTACCTCTCCTATTCGCAGTAGATAACCGAACCAGCGAAGTCTGTGGGAATTTGTTTCGCCGATGATGTTTGGCTCGGCCACTAACACCTTGATCTCGACATTTTTCCGGATCCTTCATGTTCCATCAATCTTGACAGGTCCCAAGATCTTCAGGAAAACTTTCCTCTCCAGACGATACATTTAAGGTTTTTAATAAAAATAAGACGTCATGGAACCTTTCAAGCATATCTTTGTTATTTAGCTTGTGGTGTATTAATGCGTTTTGCGTGTACTTACATTTGCGAATTTTCTGTCGATTGCAAAAATATAAGTTTTAGGATATTGGTCGATAAAAAGATTTTGTCCTAGCCTTAGAAACGTTATATTATAACAATAGGTAGCCACTAATTATTGCATAACTCATACAAAAAGAAAAAAAAATTCACTTCATCACCTATTATTTGCAAGAAGTTGTTGCCTTGAACACTGACCAAGTACATATTTACCTTTATACATATATATGTAATATCTATTATCATTCAAATAACCCGTATGATATTTCCCACGTCAGCGCCATTAATGAAATGAAGTATTGCAGATTTAAAATAATCATATTACTTTTACGGTTGTATTTGAATAAAATGTAGAATACGGAAGTGTACTAAATACTGCACGTCGGCTTCATACGGTCTGATCGGTTCCCTGGGGTGGGAAAAAGTAATGAAAATAGGGGGTTTAACTGAAACACACATTTCGCATTTAAATGCTATTTCAGTGTATCTCTTCGGCTTGCTTTCATGCGCTAACGTGTCGGAACGAGCGCGTGTTTTAGAAGCTCTTCGAAAATTAGCCGGTGTAAAAATCTAAAATAATAATAATACTTAAATCTTTATTTCGGACCACAAGTCTAAATAAATAAATATTGTGGGAAAATTCACACCAATTGATCTAGTCCCAAACTAGGCAAAGCCTGTACTATGGGTGCTAGACAACGGATAAACATACTTATGTATATAGATAAATACATACTTAAATAGATATTAATCATCCAAGACTCGAGAACAAACATTCATATTCATCAAACAAATATCTACCCCGACCGGGGATCGAACCCGGGACCTCGAGCTTCATAGTCAGGTTCTCTAACCACTAGGCTATTTGGTCGTCAAATCATCATCTATCTTACTTATTTTAATTAAGTGAACGTTATTATTTGTAGTAGGACACTAAACACTACTTCAAAAAGGCTTTTTAGGGTTCCGTACCTCAAAAGAAAAAAAAACGGAACCCTTATAGGATTACTCGTGCGTCTGTCTGTCCGTCTGTCACAGCCGATCTGCTCCGAAACTACTGGACCGATTGAGTTGAAATTTGGTAAACATATGTAAATTGGTAACCCAAAGATGGACGCGTAAAGTAAATTAATGAATTCTGAACAAGATTCCACTTTTGGGGAATATACTGGAAAATTAAAAAAAAAAGACTCGCAAACTGTATTGTGTGACATATCAAAATGAAAGGGGTTGTTGTAAGCGTGTCAGATATATTTTTTTTATAATTTTAGCAAAACCAGATTTCAAGTAATTTGGGAAAAAAAGACGAAAATTGACCATTCTCCCCCCCCCCCCCCCCCTTACCTCCGAAACTACTAGGCTTAAAATTCTGAAAAAAAGGGAAATAGTTTCTTGCCTAAAGATTATAGGAAAACCTATAAGAAGTTTCTAATAGGCACGGAACCCTTCGTTTTGCGTGGTGCGCCACGCGCTTGGCCGGTTTTTTCAACTAATGCTACTGCTCCAAAATTACAAGAGAGTGATCTTTTCGCGGGTTGATTATTCATTTATCTGAAATCTGAACGTAGTTTATTTTAAAATGATTTTTGGTTGTAACAATACTTATTTTTATTCAAATGTGCCCTCCGAATCGCTAAACTTAAGTGGCAGTGGGCGGGGCACATTGCACGTAGAACCGATGGCCGTTGGATCAGAAAGATTTTCGAGTGGCGACCACGTAATGGAAGACGCAGCGTGGGTCCCGACAAGGTGGACTGATGACCTGGTAAAGGTCGCGGGAGTCCGCTGGATGCGCGTGGCACAGGACCGCTCACTTTGGCACTCTTTTGGGGAGGCATATGTCCAACAGTGGATGTCTTTAGGCTGATATAGCTGGCTGGTTTAGGCTTAGTATTTATATCTATTATACATATATACCGTCTTCTAGTACCTTTAACACAAGCCTTATTGAGCTTACTATAGGGCTAGTTCGATTTGTGTATGATTGCCCCTAATATTTATTTATTTATTTATATGATGATGATTGAAATGTGCAATATTACATGTATAATTTCAATAAAATTTCCTACGATAAAATAATTTGTAACCGATAATATGTTTTTTAATACAGTTGCTCAAAAAGTGGTACTTTTTGTGGCTGCGTAGCGTGCGAGAAGCTCAATTTCTCGAACTAGTGCTTTTTACTTTTTAGTTCCAAACTATACTTTCGAAACGCAGTAATTTTATATTAGATTTTTTACTTGGAAATTATGAAATTAAAAACGCTTACGAATACTAGGAGTATTTAATTAAAGTATTCATTAATATATAAATGACGAAAAAATATTAAGAATTTGCATTTTATAGCCTACTCTGTCTTAGTTATCTATGTATGAAATATTTACTTTCCTAAAAATCGTTCTTTGATTTGGCTGAATGATACAAGCATATGCCTAGAAAAAAAAAGTTTAAAAGCAAATCAGCCCGCCCTTTTGAAATAACTTCTAACATTATTTAAACACATTAACGCATATAAATATATAATTTGGTACGAGAAGTTATAAAAAAATATTGAAAATGAGTGATACTGTGAATATGAATACTGTCAGTGTCAACTGCCAAGTGTCAATTTAGTTTCTCAACTCGAGGCCGATGGCGCTGATTCCAATAGTATGTTGTCACTGTCAGTGTCATTTGTAAAGTATGGGTTCGTTCAAAAATAACTTCGAAGCAAGCATATTTTATCGCAATGATATATTAATTTATAATTTTTTCGCAATTGTATTAAAAAACGTCGTTTACAACACGTGTGAAATGTCTTTTTACCACTCGTACCGAGTCTTGCCACTCGCTTTCAGCTCGTGGCAATATACCTCGGTACTAGTGGTAAAAAGACATTCTTTTCACACTAGTTGTAAAATGTACTATTAATAAAAGTAAAAAAACCGGCCAAGTGCGTGTTGGACCACGCAATACGAAGGGTTCCGTGCCTATTAAAAAGGTCGTATCGTCACAGAAATTTTACGGCACTTACGTCCTTTTTTTTGAGGAAGGCAGTTTTTCAGCAATATCTCGAAAACCTCTGAACCGATCTTGTTCAAAACAATTTTCAGTGAATGAAATTAATGAGCCCTATGTCCATGAATTTTTCCATATTTTTAAAATACACCGTTCAAAAATTAGAGGGGGGGGACAGAATTTTAGTGACTTTCGGGGCGATTATCTCCGACCCTATTCATTTAATCAAAAAAAATGCTAAGAAACCTTATATTTATGTTGAAAGGCCTATCGATTGATGTGCCACACGGGGGGTCGCAATGAAAAAAATTGTTTTGACTTTTAGTTTTATGTATGGAGTGCACCCCTAAAAAAATTTTTTTTTGTCATTTTAATTACAAAACTATGTAGCGGCTAACAAAATACACCTATTCTCAAAATTTTATTCAAATACACCTTATAGTTTTCGAGTAAAATGCCTGTGACATACGGACAGACGGACAGACGGACAGACGGACAGACGGACATGACGAAACTATAAGGGTTCAGTTTTTGCCATTTTGGCTACGGAACCCTAAAAAGTAAGAAAACAAATAAAAATTTGCATCACAACCTTAATTCTGTTAGTACCTACTATTACTTATTCTATGGCTCTGTTTAGCTACGCGCGCACTGGCGGTGCGGCGAGTTGCGGTGCGTTTTTAAAATCGCAAATCCGCAGTGCGCGCGTAGTCTATGTAGATGTAATAAATAAATAGAAAATTTGCGTTTCATTCTTGTTTTATTGACAAACGTTTCATTAAATGTATGTTTCGCAGGATTTTCATTTTTTTTTAAGCAGCAAATTTTTAAGGATTTTAAAAATATTCAAATAGACCTAACCAAAACTGAATGACAATTCTGCGAAACAATTGAGGTCGAATAAAATAACTTAATTACAATACAATACGAATACTCTTTATTGCACACTTCAATAGAGTATAACAAAATGGTGAAAAACGCAGCAAATACCTATTTACAATAACAATCCTAAACAAATAATTTACCAAATTCTTATTCAAGTACATAGGTATAATTTGTAATTAAAATTTTGACCTTGATTATCGGGCATTCCATTAAACTCATCAGTGGCCTTTGAAACCATGTAATTAGTTGTCCTTGATTAAGATGATGTAAGGAATTAGAAAATTAAATAAATGAAATAAATAATTATTCTCTTTTTTTACGTGCTTATTTAAGCTATACAAATCTGCCAAACCACAATGCGGTTTGTTGGCTAAAATGGATATAATACTATTTACAATGAAAGGTGTTGTAATTAGTAATTTTGCCCAAAATATATTATGTACTTCATGTTTTATGAACTATGATTATGAAAACCCTGATTCTCGAGCGTTTGGT
The DNA here is from genome assembly GCA_932294315.1 of Epinotia nisella. NCBI lineage: Eukaryota > Metazoa > Arthropoda > Insecta > Lepidoptera > Tortricidae > Epinotia > Epinotia nisella. The sequence continues at coordinate 13,688,534 of OW028687.1, read as the reverse complement.
TTACTAGATTAATTCTTTCTCCAAGAATTGAAACGTTTGCAACTCACAAAGTAATATACATTAACATTTACCAAGATATGTTTTTCATAAAATGATATAACGTAAACGCGGGTTACTTTAGCCCTGGGGGGTAACTTTGGCCTTCGCAAATTACTCTGTCAACAGCTTTTTCATGAATTTGAACAAGGTCAAGTCAGCATAGTTTTCATGTCAGCTAACCGCTCACATTGTTACTTTTTTTATGTGTCATTGCAATGTGTGGTTTTTATGCGGGTCCATTGGATCAAAGTAACCCGAGTTTACTGTACTTAAGTATCATTTTTGGTTGTTTCTACTACGAGGATGGTTAGACTCAGAATGCAGTGGCAATGAATTATGTGTAACCATAACATTTAGTTAAATCATTTATCAATGACATCATTAACGGAAATAAACAAATAACGATCAACGATATTATCTAATCGGTTACGCTTCGATGCGTTCGACACTCGCCTTTCGAGGTCACAGTTGTTTGTACATAAATATTCGACGTTCGTCTATCAGTCTACACTGCGGCGTCTCGGACGATGGACTTCAAGAAAAAGGTAGTCGTGATCACTGGCGCGAGTTCCGGCATCGGGGCAGCTGCTGCCTTCCTGTTCGCCAAACAATCTGCCACCGTCGTTCTCGTCGCGAGAAACGAGCGAGCACTCAACGACGTAGCGGCGAAATGCGAAGCCGAAAATGGAATCAAACCTTTGATCATCAGAGCGGAATTAAGCAACGATGACGACGTTAAGAATATAGTGATAAAGACGATAGAAGCGTTTGAGAAAATTGACGTGCTAGTGAATAACGCTGCCGTTGGAATGCGTGGCAGCATTCGTGATGGTGTCGAACCTTACGACACCGTCATGGCTGTTAACGTCCGATCAATATACTTGCTGACTAGCCTCGCTACGCCTCATCTAGTGAAGACCAGAGGCTGTATAGTGAACGTATCGAGTGTAGCAGCCTTCAAACCGATCAGGGACGCAGACTATTTACCATATTGTATTTCTAAGGCGGCGCTGGATCAGCTGACGAGGTGTGTAGCATTGGAGCTCGCTCGCGACGGCGTTCGAGTATGTTCCGTCAATCCAGGAGGCACGAAGACACCGTTTGCGGAGAACGCGGGCTTTAGTAAAGAAGAAGTAGCACAATTATACGAGGCGCGTGATAAAAGCTATCCACTGGGTAAAATGGCTGAGCCAGGGGAGGTGGCTGACCTGATTGTGTATCTGGCGAGCGATCGCGCGCGCAGTATCACTGGCACAGTTTACGTTGTAGATAATGGTGAAACACTGATGTAATGGCGTGTTATATGTTAAGATTGAATCTGATTTGATTTGGAGTAGATTTAGTAAGTAGTGTAATAATTTAAGGAGCCTTTTCGAACGTAAATAAATTGAAAAGTTTCAAGTAAAAAAGTTTTTATCGTATTATCACGTTCAAAGCGTAGGTAAGTTTAAACGTAGTTTCGTAACAATGCAATAAGTTTTTTGTAGCTGTAATGGTACAAGTTTTGCTTTACAAGAACGTAAAATATCAGTATAATTAAATTAATGACGTGGTGTCAGAAAAGCAAGATTGACAAGCAATAAAATACATTGATTGCTGCATTAGTTTTAATAAAGTTATAAAATTTTAATAAACCAATGTTTTTTTTTTTATTCTAATGGATTCATCAGGGCTCTTACTAATTACCAACTGTAGATAATATGGATAGTGTATATGGATATGCTATAGATGTCTACATTTTGAGTCTCTTAAGGTGTAATTCCGTGCATCGCGGCTTCGGAAGCGGCGCCATACATTTTCATACACTGATTGTTGTCGCATCAGCCGTGCATGTCAGTCGCACGCAATTAATCGCGCGCGTGTGCGATCGCCCGCGATGCACGGAATTACACCATTACAGCACAATATCATGCGTTAGCAAAGCAAATGACTATTACGAGTATTTGAATTTTAAACCCGCACAAGCCGTAAAAATAAACTTTTTAGATTAATGAAGTATATGCCAACAGGAAAAAAGCCAATTTTAGTTTTTTTAAAGGCATATCCGACTTGGCTATGTATATGGTTGACAGGAAATTTTAAATTGACCGCGGTATACTGTGCCGCATGTCAGCCCAGAGAAAACTCCCTGACCCAGAAGTTTGCAAAAAAATAATAATATTCAGATCGTGATCCATATTTTGTTACGTACAGTACAGTCTTGCAAAATATGTTAGGATTAGAAATAAAATAAGGAACAAAAGTAAAGGAAAAGCCTAACTTTTGGCTATTACGAATTTGAGGCACTGGTGAAGTTTTAGCATGTATTTTATGGTCTAATCTAATTGGAAGAAATACATTAGAAACGTAATAAATTTATGATCTTATAATAAAGTCATAACAAGCATAAGAAGTACAAAAAACTGTATCCCGCCTACGTCACTCTCGCTCGACTTCGAAAACTAACTGAAAAAAAAAACATTTTTTTCATACAAAAGGTAGTTTATGTCAAACGGACCATAATTTCGAATCGAAATCATGGTCCGGTTGACATAAGCCTCATTCATCAAAAACACACGTAAATACAAACATAGATCGCTAAAATCATATTCCTTCCTCTCGGCTCTGATAAAGGTATAAAAACACAACAATTAAATAAATATAAATACATAGGTATTAGCAGATTCAATAATTTTACCTACACAAAATAATCTCGTAATACGAACAAAATAATTCATGCGGAAAACCGCAACAAGAATACCACCAATTATAGGTACACAACCACAGGACACGTTGAACTTTAGTAAATGAGCTCTCAGAAGACCTAAGACCTAACTTCAGACATAAATACTATTCTGAACTGAGACTACACGTAAGAACCTAACAAGAATGAACGCGTGTAAGGCAGGAAATAAAGCTGAACATAAATAGGCTAACAAAAAACATTGCTTTGCTAATTTCGTACGTGTTGCCAGGGCTATTAGTCTTCATTTTGGATGGCGGACTGAGCTGTTAGGGTAACTACAGCTGAACGTACGGTGTTGGTGGACGCAAATGAGGAGTAACACGTTGTAAGAACAGGGATGTTGTAACTCGTGTTTCTATTGCGATGTATCACTTTAATATAACACGTGTACATTTAAATGTAACGCTTTATTAAAATATACGCCAGATTTGGGCCGTATGTGCTTACTAGTTTCCTCCACATATATAAATAGCTTAGTAGAAAATGTTGGAAAAGAGGACGTAGCGTGAATGCGAAATGTTGTATGGTCGATACTAAATTATAAAAAAGCAACAAGGAAATATTCAAATACCTACCTACAATGCGCTCGAAAGGAATCCAAATAATTTTAACAATGTGTGTCTCAGCTCCTAAGGATTAAATAAACGTCACATGAAATAAGCTGGGTTCCGCTAAAATTTTTTTATACGTCACTGATAACCGGGAATCTAGGTAGACATACCTAATGCATTTTCCATTAACTTGTCTAGATTAAAGTATGCACATCATAGTTACTCAAACCTAATAAACTCTAATAGTTGATATATTAGGTAAATAAAAAATTAAAACATTGCAAGGTTTACTGTCTTTAACAAATTTTTAATGCTCCTAAAATACTATTGGATCCTATAGTGTAATACCGAGAATTTGTAAAGAGCATAATTTACTATATAAAAAGAACAGGGTTGATATACTGAGCATGTCAAAAAATCAGTTCAAAACATATCTCTATCATAATCTCCAAGTTTACTGTTAACTTTTATTTTATTTTTATTTTCTTTTAGTTTGCCTTTCTGCTTTGTTACATTTTAATGTTCCTAGCCTTCTTACAAGTAACTTACCTTGCAGCTTATTTTGGATTTAGTGTACGAAATTAGTTTTTACTATGTTTACTTAGTGCATGCCGTGTTTGCCTGTAATTGGGTGGATACTCTAGCAATAGTTCATTATCTGTTGTGAATAAGTTTTATTACTGTATTACATCTGTTGGCAAACCTTAATAAATAAATAAACAAAAGCCACATCTACAAGTAATATTTACATCTACGTCACCGAAAAGATTATCAACGTTAACTAGCCGCCATGCTGAGCCCATTCTTCAACGCGACAAGGAAAAAATCTAGGCTGACAGTGCGACAGCGATAGGCAAATACCCCGATGACCTTATATAGGCAATTTATCACAGACAGACCTTCGACTTTCACTCATCAATCTTGGATCAGCACTTGGCTAATTATTGTCGATCAGCTTGATGGTTTCCTTGTACATTTCCACTGTTTTTACGACAAGTTTGGCCCGGTTTTTGTAGGACTATAAAAGTTTCCGTTTGACTTTAGTTAATATTATAGGAAAAACGGGTATACAATTAGTACAAAAGTTCCATATCCCGCATGTGAGTTAGTGCCAGGAATAGCATAATAGTATATTTGTACTTACCCGGGGGCGCTCAAAAATTAAATACGATTATTGAGTCAAATATCTGCGTTCTCACACATTCTTTGTTTTACCGCCCTAGTGTATCACAATACTTATAGAAAATAGTACATTGTTTAACGAGGGGCGTAAGTGGAATATTGCGAACAAGAATCTATCTTTTGATGACTCGAGTTTGCCATATTCTTACGCCCGTGTTATACAAAATATTTTTCATCACATTTGTGAGGAAATAAATAACTACAAAAGAATGAAAAACCTAAGTTTTATACAACTATATCAGTGCTACTAGTGGAGCGCGTAGCTTCAATATTTCAACCATTCACAGAGCAGTATTCTTGTGATTAGATTTGCTTAAACCATTCAGATCACACACAAGCTCATTTTACTTCCTTGGGACTACAAACTCGTCATAACTCCCCCGGGGACAATTTAGGCCATTGTCCTTCTGAATACATCAGGCACGGAATAACACCATTTACGAGCAAGTGTGATGAAAAATCAATAACCCAAACTGTTTAGTCGGTAGGCATCACACAAAAACCATAATATTACGCGAAATGTAAATACTTTTATGACCTAACGCATAAGTGATGCAGAAAAATAATATTACACGGTGAGGAATGAAGAGCCATCACATACACACGAGTGCGGTAAAGGACCATTAACTTTATTACATTTGCATCCATGAGCAGTGAACTGAAATAAATGTTATGAAATGACATTGTATTATGGAGGCGCCGTTTTATGGCTGCGAAAAATTAAGGTTGTACAACTTTTGTTAGAATAAGGAAAACAGAAGGCATGACCGTTAATCCGAACAGTAGTATCTAAGCTAAGGATTTCATATCGTTCTTGTTGAGTATTATTGCTACGATTCCAAATCGGATGAACTTATTTTAGCTGTATGTCAAACGTTAAAGAATAAAACATAATTATAGACAAAATATGAATCTATTGCATTTGCTAATAAAATAAAATAAACTAGCAACTCACCCCGGCTCCCTACGGGTAATCCATTTTTTGCATCCATACATTCATATCCAGATTCTTTTGTGTTTATCTACTTACATAACTAATAGTAGACATAAAATCATAAATTACCTCCGGGGTTAAATTGTACGTGATGTGTGCATTTGTATTTACTTCGGGAACCATAGGAATTACACACTGTTTGATTGTTAGACAAAGATGATTGGATATAATATGATTTGTAGCCTAATGTGTCCTGTTCTGATAATTGAGCTAACATTACTGGAAAGTTTCATAAACATCCGTTCAGCGAGCGAGGCGAGGAATAAATGTGAACCTAAAATATGTTCGGTTCTGGGGCGCTTCGCCGGCACCGCCGCACGCTCGCTCGCTCGGATCGCGCGTTGTAGGGTCGCAGTTCTGCAGGCAGGGTCGCCATGTTAAAAGCGGGTACTAGAAAAATGAGTAAACAACTAGAGTTTTGTGTAAATACTGTCATTTATTCAGGAAAGTATTACCTTCTTACATTAATTTGACACATGCATACAATATTACTCCTCATACGACGTCGACGTCTCTAAGAACTGTCCTAGCGCATTGAATTACAATAGGTATTGTACTTATTTCTCTACAGGTGTCAAAACAAGCCTGGCTTATAACTTATAAATAAACCGATTCCAGCTCAGTGTGGTTCTGCAATATATTCCTAGTTATTAGAATTAAAAATTCGACTTACCTGTCTACAAAATAAAACAAAAGTGACTGTTTCAATCCAGTGAAAGCGGCGACGAACCAATACACTTCGACAACAGCTTAAATTATGCTTATGCTTAAACTATAGACTGCTAGCTATCTATACTAATAATGATAAAGTTGCGATTTGGAAAGTTTGTATATAACAGGCGGGAAATAGGTATCATTAATTCAAACCGAATATAATTATATCTTTTATATTTTCATCTATTTTAAGGTTGGTACATACTTGAACAACCAGACGTTTTGTTTTGCCTTAATAAGATGCCTCATACAAAAATATCGTACAATGTACAATAGTCCTTTCAATTCTATCAGTGTATCGTTGTAATAAACCTATGTGCTAAACTTTTTTTTATGAGCTCAATATCAAATATTGTAAACCGACTAAGTGCTAGGTTAGATGGACTCTCATATTTCACATATTCATATATGAGAGCTTACAACCTTCGTATTTTTGATGTATCTATATGTCCAAGCCGCCCGGGCTGGGATCGAGCCGCTTCCGAGCCTTGGTTGTAGGTAGATCGGCCGTCGGCCGTCTAACGTTCGTAGTTGAGCGGCCAAGCCGTATCGACACCGAGCAGCTTCCGAGCCTCGGCCGTGGCTCGGCCGAGCTTGGGTATGGCTCGGCCGCGCAAAAACGACGTCGTTTTTCTTAGAAAACGGACCGGGCCGTACACGGCCCGTTCTAGCGTGAGTTGTCCTTAACGCGGTGTCAATAAACCCTCAAAGGCCGTGCAATTTCGCCATCACTTTGTCACTGAAATCGACTCGTATTCCCGCTAGCTTACAGCTTAAATGAAAGGGTGAAAAAATAGTGCACATTCGCACCCAATACTATGGCGGGTTGGCACTTACAAACGCAAATAAAAATTGAAAAATCTGCGCAAATCCCCGGAGGGCTGGCATGCTCACGTTTCGCACGCAGGGAGTGTCGTACAGCGCTATAAATGAAGGACATTATGTTATGTACTAGTGGCATTATCATTAAGGACAATATTTGTACAAAAACGTTACCCACGTGGCACATGGACGTTATTGAAGTACATAGATTGACCATAATAGCGATTTCTTTACGAACTGTACCTAATAATCATTTACAACACTTAGAAAGGCAAATTTTGATTTAAAAGTACTTCAGCGAAATCTAGGTACCCGTATATTGTTCAAAAAAGTCAATATGTTATACCAATGTATTTAATTTAATTTTAGTCACATGTATTTTTTACTTTACTCACTAACTTAGTTTTAATATTTTGTCGTTCATGTTAATTTACTAACAACTATGGAGTCCTGTGTTCCGAAATAAAGATTTTATTATTATATACCGACTGTTAAAAAATATTATACGTAAACTCAGATAAGTACTAGCAAGCTGTAACACTGGCAAAGTGTTTATCCGGTCCTCAGCTGACCGTAGGGCTGGCTCGTTTCTCGCACAGCGAATTGGCATTACCATTCAGCGAAGAAACGTGGCTACCCTGCCGATAGTTTAAATTTGGTTACGTTACTAAGTTATATTTCTGGTAGTTTTTTATTTCTTGTTGTCTGTTGTGTAATTATAATTCATTTTACATCAACTATGATAAGTTCAATGTTGCGTGGTACCTATCTATACCTACTTATATTTTCGTCAACTTGTAATATGATTAAGATAGTACTTGCCTTCCCACTCCAAGCTAAACTTAAATTTAAACACGCAGGCTCCGTTTGTACTAAAATTCTGCAGATATAATCCGAATTCCACTACATTAATTCGATCACTAAAACTCACGAAGTCGTTCAGATAAACTACACCTAAAGTAGATAAGTCCAGCTCTGAATATACTCAAACATTTCCCTAAGTTAACTAACATATTCAAATTCCTTGAATCTACATGTGAGAATTGATCGAACTGAGAGCAATTTTGGTCGGCCGTGATTATGCAAACTGAGTCGTAGAGTCCTGTATTTATGGTTCAAATCCGACCTTTACCGGGATATGGAACACTTAGTTCAGTTATTATGCAAATCATGTGCTACGGAAGTGCCGCGACGTTGCCTAGTTCCCTTTACTTGAGAGGCAAATTGTGATAAATGAAATTTCGCTATATTCAAAATTCAGGGCAGCTGGAAGCGCACGGCTTGAGTGGACTATTCTTAAGTGATTTGGGACTCAAACTGAAGTATGATACTTAACGATTTCCTCAGTCTGAACTCTGGCTTCCTTTGCTTGTCTTTTGGTTCAATTTATGTTTTTCTGCTTATTTACTTAATATTCTCATTCCCGAAAGGAGGCATGTGCCCAACAGTGGGATGTATATAGTATATAGGCTGATGATGATGATGACTTAATATTGTATGTTTCTCACCTGGCACAAATAAAATTAATAAATATTTGGGGACAATATTACACAAATCGGCCTAGTCTCAAACTAAGAAAGGCTTGTACTATCGGTACTAAGCGACGATATACAGCGTGTGACATCCATTAGAAGATAAATTTTAAGTAACGATATTTACGTGCTCATCACACAAATAAACCAGCCCTTACCGAAATGAATTGTAACAACTTTGTAAGTCTTGTCGTTATAATCCTTGGATCCTTCCGTTAAATATTTCTGAAATATGACATAATTAACACTTATTAATGAATACCTATCAGCAAATGTACAGGCAATTGTACAAAAAATACACAGTCACTAAAAAGATGCAATTTATGGAACGTAAGACTTATACTTATTCAAAAACCGTCTATGGAAAGCGACTAAAATCTCACTTCCTAGTGGCGTGTGTTTGTGCACAAACGTTGTCCAAAATTTTGGCAGGCACCTACCTAGTGACACAGTTTGTATTTCATCAAGCCATGAAAGGCCAGCCTCACGTCTATTCAAGAGCGGGTGAGCAAACATCGCTCCAGATCATGTGTGTTTACTATCCTCTAATTTCATCCAATCACCGTCGAGATTTTCGAAACTGTTACGAGAATGTTTACCCCTAAGTGAGATAAAGAGTAACTCGGGGCTATACAGCTACGCCAATTTATTATGATGCAATCTTGTAATCCGGGTACTCAAAGTACATCAAACTGTCACAAAGTTCCATAATGTTTAAGTTCCCCTCTTTGAATGCGGTTCCTGTAGGTAGAAAATAGGTTTGCCCCTTCACGTAGCATAGTTCCCCGAAAAAGTTCGTCCTAGTAGCCTCATTCATTATCTTTCGCCCGACAGATTTGCTAAAGCTACTCCATCAATCCAATTAGTTGGAATCAAGAAAAATCGAAGTGGCGTTTTTCTGAAACGACGTCCCCTGACACTTATAAAGAGCATTAGTTGATCTTAATCACAGTTCGCTCGCGAGGTCGAGGTATTTATAAATGTTTGCCAAAATATTTGTCTTGAGATGAGTGATCGCAATGACATTATTATTGTTATAGAAAAATAAAATATTTGTTGATTTTGACGCCTGATGTTCCGTCGATTTGGATAGGTACACTGCTTAGCATAAACATGTGCATAATTCCTACAAACGCATGCCACGGAATATATTTGTAGTTAAGTATCCACCTAAGTTATTTGATAAGAAAAATTTGGTTTTGGGAAGCTGATTGAATAATTGATTTCACTTTGAAGAAAAAAACCCGAAGGCGACGAGGGTCTTACGTTTGACTTGAAATAAGCCTGATTCACTACGGCATCTGCATCTTGGGTATAGCGTTTCGTGAAAACTTACATAATAAATGAGGGTCTCGAGCCAAAAACGGAAATAATGGTGTGTACTCAAACCGACACGAAAATATACTCAAGAACATCATTAATTTTCATTTCTCGCTATGACCAAAGATTGCTGTCTGGAGTGAAAATAAGTGTGATAAGGAAAGAGGGATTTTCAGAGGTCTTTCGGAAGTACCGAATAGTTTTTATCCAAAGAGGCAGCTCTTGTATTGAAGTGACTTTCATTTATGTGTACTTTCGCTAAAGTGTAAGCTTTTTAGTTCTTAACGGTTACGAGTGGGCCTTAAAGTTTTTGCGCGGAATTTTATCTTTTCTTTTTTGTGTTGGTACTCAAACTTCATCAGCCTGAGAGTTTCTTATTCGCACTCAGCCTTAATGTAATTTGGTTGTTTGGGTAAATAATAATGTAGTAATACACGTAATGGGAAAGATACTTTGCACATGAAAAGAAACGGGCAACGTACCAAATAATGTTTGGCTAAAGTAGATGTGTCTGTAAATTGATACAAAATATACCTATACATATATAATATATAGGTGTATATTTTGTAATTAGGGTGTAGGCTGTTTAAACTACACACCTGAATTGTATCTGCAGGTTGCCTCGAGGGACGACCCAGTTTACATTAAATACGTGTACTAGTTAGCAGTAATTTCATTATTGTTGTATAATCTCGTGCATGAGTCTATTTGATTTGTTGTGTATAGTTTATCATTTCATTAACCTTTTTAATATAATAAATAACAATGACCAATTTCGTTACATAAATATAGTGATATTTTAACACTATAATGAGGAGGAGGACTTACAAGTAAAGTTTATAATGATGAATTGCCACGAAAAAATTAAAGCAGTCAGGATTTTATGCGTTATTTTCTACAACATTTTATTTGACTTGTACTGTTCGTATGTCACTACTTATATATATTATGTCACGTACCCGTATAGCCGTAAGCATTCTCTACCAAGACAACCTTTGGGCAAAGCAGAGAGATTGCGTGATTGGATTAATAATAACGTTTATTATAGAGGCTGTGTACAAATTGTATCAGTACAAAATCACGTGCTGGATTCAAAGTCAAAGTCAAAGTGATTTATTCTTCAATTTAGGTATATTACATGCACCTATGAACGTCGATAAACTACCACCGGTCCGGAAAGAAAACCTCTGCCTCGAGAAGAACCGGCGTAAAAAACTCGGCGAGGTGTCATTTTTTTAAAACAGTATACAATATATCATTTCAGATTGGTTAAATAAGTTTGAAGAAACTACACATCAGTTATTTCCGATATATTTGTGCAGCTGCTTAACTATTAGGTTAATACAAAGTAAAAACAAGGCCTCCAATTATTACGCTCGTATCACAATCCTCCGTCTCGTATGTCCTTCAGCTACCTTATTTATTTATTTGTCTCAGGCAACAAGCCCCATATTTACAAAAACCTTACAGACTTACATACAATTATCAATATACAAAACTTATAAGTAAAGCAATAACTCGCTAAGTCGGCGACGCGCGGCGCATGTTCTGGGTGTCAAATAACCGGCCTCGAAATCGCCAAAAAATTACAGTATATTAGGCCAAGGATATTTTAAGTCAACCCATTTAGGAAATATGTTTCTATATACTAAATTCGATATAAAATACTCTTAATATATTAAACAGATGGGTAAAAGTCGTACCTGTGTTCGTATCTCCTACTATCACGAATGTTTAATTTGGCGGCAGACCGAATGCCATACTGATTATTCCCCAATAAATTAGAACCTATCATAGGTTCTAATTTATTGGGGAATATTTTAAGCTCCCTTCTACCCCGTCACACAATATGCTATGGTCCACTTTACCCCTACAACCGATCCTACTAATATTATAACTAGCTTCCGCCCACGACTTCGTCTGCGTGGGCCTGATATAAATACTATCCTATAGTTTAATCCAGGCTATAAACTATCTTCTTGCAAAATTTCATGCAAATCGGTTGAGCCGCTTAAGCGTGATTTTAATAAAAAAATATAGTGGAACATATAACCTTCTCCATTTTTGAAGTCGGTTAAAAATGAAATTGACTGAAATCAAGCCAAGCGTCAACTTAACTGACCACGATGCCCCGTTTGTAGCATTGCACTGCGGTTTGTCTTCCTGTAGAGCGACAAACGATGCATCGTGGTAAGTGGCCTTCTGTTTAAACAACGTATACATAACATACTTAGGTAACTAGTAGCTCCGTAAGCAGAGCTGTAAAATTCGCGAGCCTGTTTAAAAAAACTGAGTATATACAGGGCGTCCCACGGCGATGCCACATGGAGGGAAAGTACCTTAAATATCACAGATAGCATATTTTGCTGAAAGAAGACTTCATTTTATTTTTAAAACTTAGTAAAGTTGCATTCATACTTTTTTAATTTAAAAAAAAAAAAAATGTATGGAAAAAAAAATTCGCAATTACCCAAATGTATGGGTTAAATCGTAGGTTAGATTAAGGCTCTTGACCATGTAGATTTTTTTTTGTTTTCCACCCAACTACTGCCCACTACGCGTGCAGAAAATACTACTTTCCTGTTAGGAGTAGACGACTTTGTGCTCATCACGGTTGATAGTGAAGAAAACCTCAGATTGCACATTAGTTTTATCGCCTTTGCCTTCGATTAGGGCGTGAAATACCTGTGATCTGAGATATTATCTACCACCATAGAGAGATTAGTAAGCCTTATTGAGCTTACTATATGCTTAGTTCGATTTGTGTAAGAATGTCCCCTAATATTTATTTATTTATTCTAATAGTGTCACTTGGAAATTAAGTTTATGATGGAAAAAAAATATATGTGAAAAATATTACAGTGGTAGGTTGTTATCCCATCGCTCAAAATACACTTCCCACGGAATGCTGTTCGAACCCGGCACCACCCGAGCCACCGTTTAAATGTTAATTAAAAAATAGCTCAGTCTAATCAGTATACCTGCATTACGGAATTATAATTGACGATCCACGGAATCGTCACGAAAGGCAGTCCATTCGGAGAGGCCTATTTATCAGCGAGTGCCCTCCAGTGAGGAAATCCTGGCAATCGCTCTTCTCAATTATCCTCAATTTTTTGGAGCCAACTAATTAGCCGAATGGACTGAGACGTTAAACGTAATTAACTTTAATGATAAACGATGGAATCGCGCGAAAGTGGAATGGATTTGGGACCACAAATGACTCAAATCGTGAAGGTCTCAATTGAATATTATTCAACGTCCAGAGGTAATTAATTCTGGGCTTTTTATTTACGCTGTTTGTGGGTTAGGTAGAGGTCAGCTGGACCTTTGGTTGTGAATGATATAGGTACATTTGTAATACATAGGGGAGCCTATGGGCTTCTATCTGCAATTCCATTACGCACCCCTGATACAATAATGTAAGTAAGTACATATTTTTGCAGCCATCATCATCATCATCATATCAGCCCAAAGACGTCCACTGCTGGACATAGGCCTCCCCCAAAGAGTGCCATATCCAAGTTATAATAGTTATTTGTCATATGGCAAAGAATAAGTAGGTAGTACACGGTAAAAGTAGTAGATTTTGAATCCATGATTACAACTTAAATTTACATGGCTAATAAAGACAGATTGCAGTCCATACCTACTTTAACCATAAATTATCTAGTCTAAAAAATTTGAAACGTCCTAAGCAATTTCAACAAAAATCCGATGTATTTACTTTTATGTTCCCTCAAATCTCACTCGTCCCGTCGTTGTTACTCTAATGAACAAATACTATTTTGGTAATGAAGTTCCCGGTAAACGAAATTAGCCTTTTTTGGAGTATTGAGCCCATTAACACGCTATAATGTACCTACGTATAAATGTCAAAATTATGGTAAATCTTAGGATTTATTGGTAAAACCTAAGATAAAATATATCAATTGTTGAAATGGTTAAAGTCCGAAATTATTTGTAATCATCGTTCATTTCGAAATGTGAATAATCGAAAGCTTCAAAATACTTTCAAATATTTTGAGTCTCAAAAAGCGGATTGGGTGATTAACGTAGCAGTCAACCTCTTCGTTGGTTGGTCTGTGTATTAACATTGCGACGGTGTTACAAAGTGAACCTTCTTACTTCTGTACCGGAGAGTTAGAAGGACGGAAGTCAACGTGGATGTGTACGCTATTCTAGGACGTAACCTGGTGGAAATAAGTAGCATAATTACTCGTAAATTAAATGGACTTTGGTCGTCAGGCACAGATTTCTCAGGCGGACGAAGTTGTAGCTTAGTCCCCGATCTCGTTCCAGATAGTTCCATCAATCTTGCGACATTGTATCGGCGTCTACTTTGCAAACGAAACGTGAACAAGCCCTTTAAGCTATATGGCGACGATATTGCTAAATAACTTTTTCACATCTCATGCTCGAAAAGTGTGTCATATTAGACTTAATAAGCGGGGCTAAAGTAGTACATTTAGCCCCTAGGGAAAATATGTGTACATATTTATGATTTTTAACACATTTAATTGGACCAATCAAAACACTTCACCATATTAAATCGACCAATCACAACTCTTTCAAAAAACATTTATCTTTGCTATCAACCAACCAGAACACCTACAGCTACATATTAAAATCGACCAATCAAACATCAGGTGTTTTTTAGTCCATAATTCCAAATCATTTAAATCCACCAATCACAACTCTTTCAAAAAACGTTTCTCTTTGCTATCAACCAACCAGAATACAGCTACATATTAAAATCGACCAATCAAACATCAGGTGTTTTTTAGTCCCTAATTCCAAATCATTAAAAAAGAAAACGCCTCACGCTAAATTGAACAATCTATTCGCAGTGAAATTTGTTATTGATTGTGGATGGATAATCTTTGTTTTACTATTTTCTCGCAGTCGAAGTGAAAAGTAGAGTGTATAACTCGGGTCTAAAAGCCATATTACCCCTCGAATTATTTTCCCTCGCTTCGCTCGGGAAAATATCCGTCTCGTGGTAATATGGCTTATTTTAGCCCCTTGTCATACAAACTACTATTCTTTATTCTTACGCAACACTTACATACGTGCTCTGTAGGTATGGGTACTGTTGTGTTCCTTGTGGTTGCTGAGGTTGGCAGCTTCTGATGATGCGCTGTTGAAAATTAAAACAACGAATCCTCAAATCAATAAAGGGTGAGCAACGCGTATGTGACTCCTCTGCAGGCCGTATGCTACTTTGCCACTGTCGTTGTATAAACAAATGCAATTTTTCGATCCTGTTAGCTTTGCAAAGCACCGACGTCGACGCACAAAGAAAAATATATATTGGCTAACTAAAGTTTCATTCGCCACAATTTGAGCCGTTCTGATTCCGGCCCGCGCCGCGCGTGAGGCGGTGAGCACGCAAAACACATTGAAATCAAGTTGACGTTTTTTAAAGAATTGGATGGCTTTAAAAGCAAATTATAGTAGGCACCATAGAAACATGTAACCTAATTTTTTTTACGACAATCTCTTGAAGTGTTTACCTACCGGATATCTCCATTATTTCGTTACTATTATTATTTGGTGAAGAGATCTTTCACAATAGTATATCGTAATGTAGATAAAGCCATTTGATACTTTGAAATCGTTGTTTTGATAACGACGATTTTGCTAAAATATAAAGGCACATGCCACGCTTTCTACCTCGTGTACATACCGAAACCAGCAGGTCGATTACTGTACCTTACGTGCGTTAGGTAGATCTACATAAATGTCAGTTTATGTACACGCACACCCCTCATGACTTACGTATTAAAGTGAGGAAAAATATTAGCAATTTAAATTATACTCAAATAATAGTACATTATTGCAGAGGCCGGGTAATAGCAATTCGTAATGAGTTGATTTTTTCGGATGAAGCGAAGTGGTCATCAAAGTCAAAGTCAAAGTGATTTATTCTTCAATTTAGGCATATTACATGCACCTATGAATGTCGATAAACTACCACCGGTTCGGAAAGTAAATCTCTGCCTCGAGAAGAACCGGCGTAAAAAACTCGGCGAGGTGTCATTTTTTCAAAACAGTATACAATATATAATTTTAGTATCAGAGTATTATAAAATTTTAAAATTACATTGCTACAGTAGTAAGCCTATTTATTTTACGACAGATTTCTAGTGCAGGATTTTATCGCTGCCAAATATCCCTATCCATGATGTAGTCGTTTAACTTATAATATGCTTTTGAAATAAGTGTCCGTTTTACGACAGATTTGAATTTAGAGTCAGTAAGTTCGGTAATGTGTTTTGGAATTTTATTGTAGAATTTTATACAATTTCCCAAGAACGACTTTTCATCATATTCTATACATAATGTAATTTAACAAAATCGCTATACTTAGTCTTGGTCATAGGATTAATTCCCCGAGCGATATCCCTAATCTAACTTTTAACAGCTTTTGCTGAGATATCGATTATGCTCGATAATTTAGCCCCGGAAAGTTGGCAAAGCTGTCACCGGCTACGACTTGTCAAAGGGCAGAAACATACAAACAAGGCTGCAACTCAATCTGGCCCGCACTCAATCCAGAGGTTCATCGGAGTGGATAGAAGCGGGCGACTAAAAGCAAATAAGTTCCACTGGTAACGAATGTATTGTTCCCGTACAGAAACAAAAAGAACTAAAACTGGCAATAGCTGTTCAGTTGAACGGTAGAATTGCACTGATGAACGAGCAATGCCTCTAATAGCAATATCTTTTTCTCTCGTTGCTGTCGCGGTGCGAGAATGGGGATGCACACTTAAGTTTAATTAATCTTAGTTCGTATCTAACGATGTCAGATTATCAAGTTGCGTGTTTTGTTTTTGTTTCCTTTTGATTCACTAATTGATGTAATGGAATACTGAAGAACTGTTGTAGTGAAAATCTATAATTTCTATTAATAGTATTCCGATTGTCAGTTTCGCGATTAACGATGGTTGAAAATAGGTAAATGGATAGAAGTAGGTAAACATAATTGGGAATGGATGAAAATTTTAGAAATGCCTGATTATTTTTTTGGTGATAGGAATAACCTTCCTTAGCACCAGAAAAAAGTTTCACGTTTTTCAGCTGCGTCAATTTTTTTTGAAAAATATAAACAGTTTCCTCATTTACGTTTTGGGTCAGTTACGGCACCTTCCTCGATCGGTCTCATATTACAAAAAAATATACTAAATATGTGTGGTAAACTGACACTGGCAATGATATTGACACTTGCAGCAGCTATATTGGTCATTACCAGTGTCAGTTCACCACAGATATTTAAGATAGTTTTTTGTAATATGAGACAGATCAAGGAAAGTGTCTATTTACCGTAACTGACCCAAAACGTAAATGAGAAAACTGTATATATTTTTCAAAAATAATTGACGCAGCTGAAACACCTGAAACTTTTTTCTGGTGCTGAGGAAGGTTATTCCTATTACCAAAAAAATAATCAGGCATTTCTAAAATTTTCATCCATTCCCAATTGCGCAAAATCTCTCTTAATTTTAAATCTTTGAGATTTGATTATTGGTAATGGTAAATGGTCTAGTTATAGAAAGGTTACGTTAGGTTAAGGACTTTGAATCACTTTAGCCACTCAATACCATAGATTTAATGAACATTACGTCATTTATTACTATACCTAGATATTTTTCTAGCACGAACGACTTATTGTAAGTGATTGACAAAATAAAAACATCGCCAGTCCTGTTATCGATAAGTACCACTTCAACGTCATAGAGGTAAATAAATACAAATATATATAGGGCAATAGGGTGCGTTAAAAAATTGATAATAATAACAAAACTATCAATTTATTTATATTTTACATACTTCAGAAAACAATTTGCAATAGTTTCGTAACGTTCTTTCTTCGTGTCACTGAATTAATTATCACCTACTTTACTTTATAACACACACACACCGAAATTGTCTTTAAAATTGACGCAGAATGTCACAACATGTAGTTTTTCCCAAACCCATTTTTGGTCCCAAAAAGAATCTGTGTCTCTGTATATGGTTACAGTGTAGGTGCACGCGGCGTCTAGGTAGGTAGCCAATATAATGTCTGTGGTTGTATGTACGTATTGTCGTTGAAGTAGTATGTACTTATCGATAACAGGATTGTCGATATTTTTATTGTGGCAAGCACTAAACAAATGTTGTTCCTGCTAAAAAAATATCTAGGTATATTTATTAGAACAGCATGGGAAAGAGTTTTTTGACTGAACGGTGCTTTAATACCAAACTTGACATTGACAAAGTCATCAAATGGAATGAAATGAAATGAAATAATTTATTTGCAAGAATGCGGTTACAGATTCTTAAAAATAATAAATTATCCAACGTATTTAACATGGATGCAGGTATACAAATTTTCACGTAGTCATTATAATTATTATATATTTTAAAATTGTATAGTCAATACATTTCACGATGTCAAACCTTAAATACTAACACTTACAGCTATTAAGTAGGTGCTAACATGCCTATTACTTTCTTGTCAAATGGTCGTTAATACTATAAAAAAACATTGTTCATGCGGCCGTTCAACGTGGACGTGGACGGACGGCATGATAAAAGTAAACTATGGAGTTCCTTTTTGACTTAGGAATTATTCAAATCACTTTATTCGTATTTAGCTCTGTATGTATCATAATTTCTTTCTTTGACGCGGCAGCCATATTTAAATTTCATTGAATAACACCATGTCTATAATGCGGATGCTGGATGCGGGTGGCGCAGGACCGGCCAATTTGGAACTCTCTGGGGGAGGCCTATGTCCAGCAGTGGACGTCTTTCGGCTGATATGATGATGATGATGATGTCTATAATAGAGATCGAGATTTGGCCTGCCTGCCTTTAAATTTTTAAACAGTAGGTTTAGGTATAATTGTTCTAAAATTAATCTGGAATTGTTTATTTAGTGATAAAAATCAAAAGGCAACATAAGAAATGTACGGTCACGGATTTTAATTGTTGAGCCATTAGAGCTCACTTTATAGTGGACACTCAAAGCTTAACTATTAAATTACATAGTTACATACAGGTCGACCTAATAAAAGCTTGTTAAAAATTAGTTGACACCTAAATGGCTCAACAATTAAAGTCCTTGACCGTACTCACATATAATTTACAATTGCATCACCGCATCTTTTTATATGTAAGTCAAATTTAATTCATTAACACTTGGACATAGTTGTGACCGGCATCCAATTCGTTTGTTCACGCATTTTTAATCCAATTGTCGGCTGCCGGCAACGAATTCAATCACGATTTTTATTAACCTTCATTATTATTGATTGACTCTGGCTCAATGTGGAGGTTCTATCTCTACATTATACCTGCAATTTGCAGTGTAATTGTGCTCAACGGAAACTCTGTCTGTCTGTCTGTTCCTTTTTCATGTCTACCGTGAAATCGACTGTGAGCATATGCCTGTACGAACAGTGGCTAACTCAGAGATATAAAATACGCATATAACACGTAAAGCTGAGGATGTTCACAGACTTTTTTACGTTGTGAAGGATGACGTTGGATAAGATTTTCAAAATCATTGAAAATAATTGTGTGACCATCGAATCGTCCTATGAGGACCCAGTTTTAGGACTTGCGCAGTAGAAGTGCACACAGCACATAATTGTGTTTATAAACTAGAAACCTACACTGCGCAAGTGCGCACGGCCCGACATGCACTCAGCCAGATATAACTTAAGGCCAACTGTAAACTCGAAAACTGCGTACAATACAATAACTGCAGCAGATATAATTTTGAATTAGACACTAGTCACAACTCTAATTTATGCACAAGTCTACAAAACCCGTGCCAATCCAACAATAAGCGTTTTGGCGGCCTCAAACGCATGTGCTCGCCGTAAACAGCTATCCGATAACCACATTAGCGCCGCTACGTGTCGCAAACAGATTGAATGCACTGTCCATTACCGAGTGTCTGCATGATGGGGAGTGATCGATCATCAGCATTGGGATGCCATTTTTGCGATATCACTCCTACAGGGGGCTGATCGGAGTTTTAGAATCATTTGGTGGTACACTCAACACAATCGGTTTGCAGAAGATACTCAAAAAAAATGTAATAATATTGCAACAAACAACACCCGAACTTAAATAAGTTTCAAATCATCCTTAAATATTCAAAATTTACTGAGAATTTTCCACAGATAATAAGAATTTTGGGTCGTTCTTCTTTTTTACCGACAATGAACCGAGGTTTTTCTGTTTTTTTGGTTTTTGAACTATCGAAAATTGTGGTTTTGAAGTGCGATTTTAAAAAAAATGCATAGGTTTCTTCATTAGAACTAATTAAAGTTTCCTTTCTGGCCAATATAAATATTTATTTACGGTTGGTTTCTAAAAAAAAACATGTGACAAAGTGGACTCTTTCAGTGGGGACAACATTTTGGTTTACCACTCTGTCACGGCATTCTACGAAAAATAAAAACATTTAAAAAAATGCTAGTTAGAGAAAGTGAAATATTAAATATCACTAATTAATAAAATAATATGGACGTTCATTTGAACATTATAAAACCGTAAACATCATTACTCAAATGAGATGCCGTAATAAGACGAAGGACAGGCTATTGTCGGTCGAAAAGAAGAACGACCCTTTTAACATCTTAGGAAATTTCTTATCGGTGCAATGACCAAAATCATTGATAATAGCTATTTTTATTTAATTATGTCTACGTGTACGGGTTAAATAACTGGAATGCTGAAAATATTTAGCTCCGAATCGTGAGAAGAATCGATTAACATTTATGGCAGGTTGTATTTTATTTCATTTCAAGTATTTATTCCGTTTTCATCAATCACATTGGGTCTTAAAAATGCAAAATACGCATCCATGCCAGTTGATGAGTGTACTGTGCCAATTCCAAACAGGTAGGTCCTACTTCCGGCTAGTGTGAAAAATGGAGAATTATTTTTACCAATTGCTAAAATAAATGTAGATAGGTACCTACTCATGAAACATTAAAATAAAATCAACGGGCTTTTTGAGCTTTCCGCCGCCATCTTGTCAAAACCCACAATGCATACATATTATGCATAGTACATTATTGCCACAAGTACGCTAAAAGATGTTTTACGAACGAGGTTTTGATGACTTGTGTTTGTAAAATTCTTAGCTAACGTGTCTGTCGTACACAATGTTTTTCATCACATTTGCGAGGAACCAATCACATTTGAAACAAAAATAATACTACCTAATCGCAATAAAAAAATACAAATTGTCAATCGTCCATTTTGTTGAAATTGACGTACCTTCATTTACGACTGAAGTTAACAAAAATAAAAACCGGCCAAGTGCGAGTCGGACTCGCGCACCGAGGGTTCCGTTTCTTTTGATTGCGTTGACATAGAAGTTTTTAATTTTGTTGCAGCTTAAAGGTATTATAGACCTGAGTATTTGATATGAATTTTAATTTAATACCTCTACGCGTTCATGAGGTAAGGGGTAGTAACTTTAAAATTATTAAAAATATTTTTATTATATGATGTAATTAAAAATTTACGTTTTTCGCAATTTTTCCTTTATCTGTGCTATAAGACGTTGCTTCGTACCAAATTTCAAGATTCTGAGTTCACGGGATTACGTTGGATTAGAAGTTTGATTCTTTCACAGCTCCAAGGGAAAGTAGACGTATTTGATGTAAATTTTAGTTTGATACCTCCACGCGTTCCTAAAAAAAAGGGTCTTGACAGACGGACGGACAACAACGTGATCCTATTCCTATAAGGGTTCCGTTTTTTTCCTTTCGAGGCACGGAAAAAAAGCAAAAGTAGCTCCCTAAAAATAGACAGTTACTTTAAATTTTCATAGACAAAATTATTTATAATTTTATCAATAAATATCTCATTCTCATTCTCATAAGGGTTCGTTTGAAATTCAGCACACTCGCGCAATGGACATTTACTCACTAGAAGATAAAGTTACCTGTGTCAAGCGAGGTGATAAATGTTGTCATTAGTGTTTCCAGTGTCTAATGTACCGACGCCGACACCGGCAGCTGAAGAACGAGGCAACAGGTTATGGTTTAAAGAGGATAAAATTAAGATTAAATACATTTTTGTGATTTAGTATGGAATCTTTGAAACTCGCATTGAGCGATAAATTACGGCCATCAGAAATTTCATATTAAAAGAAAAATTTTAAACTTTATTGCTCCGACCAGGATTCGAACCTGCAACCTTCTGGCGAACGCCGCCAGCTCTCAACGAACTGAGCTATCGGAACAATCTGCTCAGTCAACGAATTGTCTCTCAATCGGTTCTCGCTTACAACGCTTTAGGGAGGCGTGCAGCGACATCTATATCTGAAATAAATTAATATCATCATACAAGAATGTATTTATTGACGTAGTAAATAAGTAACAATGACAAATGTCACGACCATAGAGCCAGGTATATATCATTCGTCCACATCCTCATAAGCTACGACATCTCCTCGATAAGTCGTCGTGGCTTCGTGGTGGTGCGCCCACTGCGCCTTGCTGGTGCTCCCTGCAAGACAGCCGTGGCCAGTGGGAGACCAGGTGTCTCAGCGCTGGCTTGTCGTGGATTGCCCGCTTGACTTTGTGTGCCTGATGAACTTGGAACGATGCGCTCCATCACATTTGGATTTATATCAGGCGAGTCTTGAGTAGCCTGGCAGGAGGACCAAACTGATGATTGGGTTAGTGGGGGCGTTGGATGAGGTGACTCTGGCTGATTGCTAAGTGTGGGTGATGGTGATCGCTGTCTGATAGGTGTGGAAAAAGTTACTGAATGAGGCGTACTTGAGGATGGAGGCAATGGGTGAAAATGAGGTGCTGACGAAGGTAATGGAGGAAGATCAACAGCTGGACTGATTGGGTCTACTAAGCGGGAACGCACATGATCTGCGTGATATCTCCTCTCTACACCGTCTGAAGTGTTCACAGCGTAAGAATATCTGTGCGTACGTCTTGATATTGTAGCAGATACCCATCGGGATCCGTCTCGGGCGCGAACAAATACGCTGTCACCTGCTTTAAAAGATGGGGTTAGTTTCTCAGACTCAATGTTTGCCTGTATCTGTTTGTGTTGCAGTGTTCTTTTAGGGTTAGGCCGCGCGTTATCCAGAGCACAATGCAACCGACGCCCAAACAAAATTTCACCTGGGGTCTTACCGGTGGCACTATGAGGTGTTATACGGTAGGAAAATAGGAAGTTTTCTAGCCTCCTTCTCAGGGTCATCCCATCGCTCGCACTTGATGACATTCTAGTCTTGAAAGTACGAACCAGGCGTTCTGCCAAACCATTTGTTCTCGGGTGATATGGAGATGACTTAATATGTAGGATACCCTTGTCTCTGCAATAATTTTGGAATTCCTGGGAGGTAAACTGAGGTCCGTTATCCGACACCAAGAATTGCGGAACACCAAACGTTGTAAATATAGAGTCTAACTCTTCACACAGTTTGTTTGTGGTTATTTGGTTCATAGGCTTGATTTCAATCCATTTTGAGAGTGCATCTGCTAGAACAAACCAGTATTTTCCTTCAAATGGTCCCGCAAAATCGACATGAAGTCTTTCCCATGGGTTGTCTGGGACGGACCAGGAGTACACGGGCAAATCAGGGTTATTTGGCCGGTTTTCTTGGCATTTACGACAGTATTTGATGTACTCTTCAATATCATCGTCGATCGATGGCCACCAAACGTAAAAACGTGCGAGTGCTTTCATTGCACAAGTTCCTGGATGTCCTGTGTGCAGGTATTTCAATGTAGCCTTCCTGAGCGTATTCGGAATGACTATTCGACCCTGCCACATCAAAATTTTATTTTCGATGGATAATTCGGTGCGTTTCCGTGCATAATGTTTTAGGGTGTCTGAATATGAATTTTCCCGCCAACCTGTCTTAATGTTCTCCGATATTTGTTTGAAGATAGGATCATTCTTTGACGCATCCCTTATTATTTCTTCTGTCAACGCTATATCTGACACACTGTTATGATTTAGTTGAGCTACTATTCTGTGTACTGTCAATTCTACACGGGACGGTCTCTCATCAGGGTTGGGCATTCTGGAAAGGTAGTCAGCTATAAAATTAAGTTGTCCTTTTGTGAAGACGATGTCATAGTCATAGCTACCAATGATCAAAGCCCAACGTATTAAGCGATTATTAACAAGCTTCGGTAAATTGCGCTGTGGGCCTAATACGTGAACCAAGGGTTTATGATCAGTGACGAGTGTGAATTTTGTGCCACGTAAGTATTGGTCAAACTTTTGGATGCCGAAAAATATGGCTAATGCTTCTCGATCAATGACTGAATATTTAGTTTCTGCTGATCTCAGCTTTCTTGAAGCAAAAACGATAGGTTGAATTTGATCATTCGCTTTATGGAATAATACGGCACCCACACCTTTTTCCGAGGCGTCACACGCTAAAAACAATGGGCGCTTCTCGTCAAAGGCCACAAGTGGTTTTGAATCACAAATCAGCATTTTTGTATTTTCAAATGCTGTATTTTCTTTATCTGTCCATCGCCACTTTTGGCGCGCGCCTGTTAGTGCGTGCAGGTCCGCGCAGACGCTGTGCAGGTGAGGTATGAATTTCGCGTAGAAATTTACGAGGCCAAGGAATGACCGTAGTTCTTGAGCGTTAGTAGGCGGTGTCGCTTTAGTTATTGCTTCAATCTTCGATTTAGTTGGTCGTATTCCTTCCTTACTGATTGTGTGTCCCAGGTACTCGATATCTGTTTGGAAGAATGAGCATTTTGTTAAATTGACTTTTAAGCCAGCCCGTTGTAATTTGTCAAACACAGTAGACAGTGTTTCGAGATGTTCAGCGTCATCCTTCCCTGTTAAGGCAATATCATCGAAGTAAATCGCTACGTTTGGTATACCACCGAGTAGTTCATCAAGGTAGTGTTGAAAGATCGAGGGTGCTGTTGAAATTCCAAAAGGCATCCTATTGTATAGGTAATATCCTTTGTGAGTGGATATTGCGAGGTACTTCCTCGACTCTGGGGCGATCTCAAATTGCAAGTACGCATCTTTTAAGTCGATTTTCGAAAATTTTACTCCGTTTGCAAGGTTTTGACGTAACTGGTCAAATAGCGGGACTGGATGAGCGTGTGTTACCATGGCAGGATTAATAGTGCTGCGAAAGTCACCGCAAATTCTGATTTGGCCATTTGTTTTGACCACGTTGACTGTGGGTGTTGCCCATTCTAAGGGGGTCGTATTTGGATCAACTTTGGTAACTATTCCTTCGTCCACTAAACGCTGAAGCTCTCTTTCTATGTTTTTGCGCATAGCAAACTTAACAGGTCGGGCAGGGACGTGTTTAGGTACGGTGCCATGTTTAATATGGATGTTAACGGCGTAATTTTTTACTTTTCCTAGTTTGTTGTCAAAAAGAGGCGAGAAGGTGTCTAATACCTGTTTAAGTGTTCTGGTATCTCGTTGAGTAGGCTTAACCGAATAGACGGGTTCTGGAAATGCCATGTTGTACATCTCGCTCCACTGGAGACCAAAAAGCATGGGGTTGGCGTCTTCCATAACTACAACTGGCAAAATTTTCTGTCTGCCAAGGATTTCAACTGTTACGTCTGTAAGGTAACAATGACAAATGTCACGACCATAGAGCCAGGTATATATCAATATCAAAGACTCAGTCTTCTATAAAGCCATAAAATTCCAATACATCATACATCCAAAATGTACACCAAAAAACTCATTTTTAGGGTTCCGGACCAAAAAGGTAAAAACGGAACCCTTATGGGTGCGACTCCGTCCGTCTGTCTGTCTGTCACAAAGTCAAATATCTCAGGAACTACTCATGCTATCCATATTTCAAATCGAAATTTGGAATAGTTGTAAACAAAGCTAATCCTCGTGTATGGAAAATGGAAAATTTTAATATATACTTTTAATTTGTATAAAAAAGGGCGGATAAGAGGCGGCGCAAAAATTTAAAATCTAGTTAGTAGGCCAAGTGGGGTATCATATGAAAGGGCTTGAATTGTACATTCTAAAACAGTTTTTCTTTTTTTTTCTACAATGGTAAAATTTTTATTTATAAAGAAAAATGTTGAAAAAAATACCATTCCCCCCCCCCCCCCCCCTTATCTCCGAAGTTAACCAAGCGAAAAATTTGAAAATAATATATATGACTAATATTAACGTGAATAATACCGGAAAAGTATAATGAGACCTCTATCTAGCGTAATTTTTTTTTATTCTTCAAAAATCATATGTTAATTTTGTTTGTAATTTAATACTTCTGTGTTTAATTTTTTTCCTTCAAATTCGTATGAAAGTGTTCTGAAAGTACCTTCTAGCAAATAATAAAAGAATTATCGAAATTAATTCACTTGATAAAGAATTATCGCTGAAAAACCAACATACAGGGAAATGTAGTAACGTACAACCGTAGAACCCTATCGCAATAAGGTGACATAACACTCGAGGTTGAGTGACGGCGGCCTGTCAATTGCGACAGGGTTCTACGGTGGTACGTGAATACATTTCCCTTACTGTACATACCGAGTTCCTTCGTCGCGCAAGTTAGTAACAAAATGCACCGATAAATGGCCCTGTAGGTACTCATGACTTAACTACACTATGCGTTCTTAAGATTTTTCCAAAATTAATGGGTGGGGCAAGACGGGTGTGTTGTATGATATTTCGTACGGAACCCTCGGTGCGCGAGTCAGACTCGCACTTGACCGGTTTTTTTAGATAGGTACCTGAATTATAGACGGTAAAGAAATCGTCCACGAAATTGAAATGTAAGGAGATCATTAAATTAGGGGACATTTATTTTTACAATACAATACATACATACAATCACGCCTCTTTCCCAGAGGGGTAGGCAGAGATCACGGATCTCCATTTGCTACGATCCTGACAAACCACTTTCGCTTCACTCACCTTCATAACATTTCTCATACATACTCGTCGATTTAGGGTACTTTTGACCTGGCCTTTTTGTAAGATTTCTCCAATTTGATCGGATAAAGTTCGCCTAGGTCTTCCCCTTCCAACTTGCCCTTCCACTCTTTTTACATACACTCTCTTCGTTAATCTTCTTTCATCAATACAATACCTCACACAAACAAAGCAGTTACAGAGAGAAACAATACAATAACATGTAGGCAGAAATAGACAACAAGCGATCTTATCGCTGAAGAATGATCTCTTCCAGACAACCTTTGCGTATCGGAGAAAGAGATAAAACTAGATTGCAGTAGGTGGTGCTGAGGTTATTTTTACATTGGTATAGTGCGGATTATTTTACTACACCGGATCTTATATAAGACCCATCGGTCCAACAAAGCCGCAATAGCCACGTGTCACACACAATACTTTACTGGAATAGTGACTCTATTGTTAAAGTAGGTATAGTCTATTATTTTAAATACAAAATGGTCATTTTGTATTTAACACAATTGCGGAGTAGAATTTTTTATGTGGACCTTCCTTAGATATCAATTCACTTTTTAGTTGGTTTATTACGTTTATTTTACAGTATCAATTAGCGATTAGACTTAACAATAAAAGGCAAACGCTTTGTTTACCACTTAACAATCAAAGACAACCGCATTGTTTACTAGGCACAAAGAGAAGTTAATTCGGTCTAGAAAAATAATCCACACCATACCCCGTCTTTTTAACAATGAATACTGTACCATAATCGTATTTCTCACTTAACTAAAACGACAGTCCCAATGACGCAGAAAACGGTCGCAGACTCCATCGTGAGTATCTACTGATACAATTCAAGAATCAACAACTAATCGACAATAATATAAAATACCTGACGCATCCACGCCAGGAAAAAAATTAAAAACTCTCTCTCTCTCCCTCGCTTGTCTTCTACGCTCACCACGCTGGCTCTGAGCACTGCCTCGCCACGCTGGTTCTGAGCACTGCCTCGCCACGCTGGCTCTGAGCACTGCCTCGCCACGCTGGTTCTGAGCACTGCTGCTGTTAATGCATAGTTCTTCTTACGTCGTTCACTGACCTCTCCGTCTCAAAGGGGGGCTGATGTGGCGTCTCTTCTGTCAGTGCTATCTCTTGACATGTTCTGCATCGCGCTATCGAAGTTTCGTAAGTCAGTTGCATAAATACAACTCCCCGTCAACTCTCATTGGACTTTGATCCCTGAGAGATCTCTCTATTGCCATTACTCCTACAAGGCATTCTTGTTTTATATATGGGTTCTATACCTACTCACACTGATTGTTTGAGTTTTTCATTTTCATGATTATAAAAGTTCATTTATTGCAAAAAGATTCTTATGATGATAAATGGCATAAATGTAACAGAGCTATAAACCATTATAGGTAGGTAAAGATACCAACCACCAGGTATGTTCTAACCTGTCACATTAGTTTCAGAATTTAATTTATTTAGTGTAATAAAAAAATACGGGGCTTTTAACTTCGCGGAAATTTTGAGGAAAAAATATCGGTGACTTTGATAAACCGGTTTTTGCTCTTTTCGATCAGTCAGAGGTGTTCTTCGCAGGGATCGGATACCGGTATTTTTGCCATAAAAAATACCGGTTTTAGTTCGTTCAATTTCGTTCTTTGGTTTATAATATCATTTTTGATCATGCTGTCTAATAATACGAAAATGTTACCTAAATACATAATAGAGTCCTACATTAAGAGCCTAAAATAATTCAAAATATTAGACTACTTCGGGGACTTTTGAAAAAAACGGTTCCGATCCCTGGTTATTTGTAGGTTTACTAGGTTTCTTTATTTTGTTTTCTTACGGCGTCAGTTTGCAAGAATGGTAAAGGGTAACATAACAATCTTAAAAAAACAATAAGGTTGTTAACAATAATCTTGTTACCACAACAACATGCAAAGCTGTCTTGCGTGGTTTCGAAAGTTGCTGTCAATATTGGAGACAGCCAACGGTCCTTAAAATCAGAACTTTAGCTTCGTTTAGATCATGAAAATGTACGACGGGATGCAAATTTATAGTAATCCTGACCAGAATCCCTAACCTGTGTATGGTCACGTGGATTAGTCAAAATCGTCCAATCCACTTTATAACTCAGCCCAAAGTTCCAGATTTACGTAGGACGTAGGATTTAACATACTACAAGATCGAATTTGCGAAGCTTGCTAAAATAATTAAACCTTGGGATAGCTCCGTTACAGTGTAGTAATTTAATCAAGCTAAGCTGCCCTAGGATAACAAGTTTCACCTGTTTTATAACGTTTAATTAAACTGAACTGTACCTATTCGTATATCTAGGCAGACTATGGTTTATAAGGGTTGAATTTTTAGGGAAGACCTGCTCTTATTCATTTGGCATTTTTTTTAGGACGCTGCGATTCCTTTTCCGTTCATTTAAGATTCGTCAGGCAGTTCCGAGTTTGGTCTACCCACGCTCTTCAATGTATATCGACGATATCTTTAGCTAATAAACCTGAAAATGTCCAAACTCGACTTGTATACGCTTATCCAGTTATTAAATTTGCGCTCGCTTCAAAACTTTGAACTTGTTTTGTAGCTTAGCAGAATTTCAATCTGTTGTTGCTGATTTTACGTTAGTTCATGGCGCGCTAAAATCGTGTAATCGGGTTTGTTTTGGCAATTTACATGTTTTGAAGGCGCTTCTTTTACTTTTCTACTCTGTTATGGTTATGTTTTCTGGTTTTTGTAATATTCTGAAGATTGTAATGTATTAATATTAATGCTACAGCATAACTTATGCCTGTATTTTCAAAGAACGTAGACAGTGTTCTGTGGTGCTGACTAAAAATTAAATTCTATCTGTTATAAATTTTAATTTTTTATGCTACTTTTAATACTTATAGGGCATCTCTTACGACAGCCACGGGCAGATGGGGGATAGTGGTATTGTAACCAGACACTGCACGGGGAATAAAATCATACCTAGGTGTATGCGTACAGTCAGCACTAGAAGTAGCTAAGCGGGCCGGGTGTTCAAAATGACCTACACACGCTCTTAATTTCTTAAGAATAAAGTCGTGTGCAGGTCATTTTGAACACCCCCCGCTTCGCTACTTCTGCTGCTGACTGTACAAACTAAAACAAATTAATATTAGGGGATAATCTTACTCAAATTGAACTCCTAATAAGCTCTCTACCTATAAGAATCGTGTCATTAGGTACTGGCTGCATAGTCTTCACATACAAAAAAACCGGTCAAGTGCGAGTCTGACTCGCGCACCGAGGGTTCCGTACCTACAACATTTCATACAACATACCCGTCTTACCTCGCCCATTAATTTTGGAAAAATCTTAATAATGCATAGTATAGTTAGGTCATGAGCGCCATTTATCGATGCATTTTGTTACTAACTTGCGCGACCAAGGAGCTCGGTATGTAAGTAGGTATGTTGTTTTTTGAGCGATAATTCTTTATCAAGTGAATTAATTTCGATAATTATTTTTTTATTTGCTAGAAGGTAACTACTTTCAGAATACTTTCATACGAATTTGAAGGAAACATGTAAATCAAGCCCTTTCATTCATGATACCCTTTGAATTCTCCCCCCACCCCTCGTATCCGTCCTTTTTTATGGAAATTAATTATATTTATTTAAATTTTTAATTTTCTATACACGTGGATTAGCTTTGTTTACAACTATTCCAAACTTCAAATTGATAGATTAGTAGCTCCTGAGATATTTAACTTTGTGACAGACAGACATACGGACGGAGTCGCAGCACTATCCAGGGTTCCGTTTTTACCTTTTTGGTCCGGAACCCTAAAAATACAGTAACTGGCTGTACAATATTACACATTACAATTTTTTAATTATAATTTACATGAAATAAATATATTTTTTGTTACAGGTAATAAATAATACTTATGAACCGTAAGAGACACATAACGTCATTCAAGGTAAAGTATAGTTTGTTTTACTTTAGATGACGACAAGTACTTCTTCTCATCTATTGCTTAGTTGTTATGTTTAAGTATAGGGTGTTAAAACAATTACGCATTAACAATAGAACAACCAGTAGGTATCTACTCCTTTAAAAGTGTCACACTTCTGTCAGTTTTATGACGTCTCTTTGTTATCTTTTTCTTTCATATTTTAGCAACAAAAGTTGTAACATCCCACGTTAAGTGCATTTTTGTAATTTTAAGTAAAACAAACTTCATATACCTATCTATTTGGTATTTTAAGTATTTCATATTTATTATCGAGTCTGTTCACCGTATGGACAGTCGAGATCGTTAAAATATGTACGTTCTCAAAGGTTCAAAAATGTCTGAGCAACCTTTCATAAAATTTTTGATCACTCTGGCCGTGCACATATTTTCGTACTGCTACAGCATTCAACTCAACACTAATATAATAAATAACATTTAATACCTGGTAGAGATTCACTAGGTACCTACCTAAATAATAAGGATTTTACAAAATAAACATGTTATCCATACATGTTTATTTTGTAAAATCCGCACTGAATTTTCCAGTTAAACTTTTGAATAAAGCAAATTTCACTATCGAGTGCTTCGAAAAGGGTACGGTTTCAAAAGAAAATTCTAACCACCGTTGTTCGCTGGGCGGTAATTAAAAGCAGATTTTTCTCCCGTTGTTCTACACGGTCGCCCGCCGTCTGGTACATAGTGATGTGCCGTTGCTAATATTCCCGTTTCGAGGGAATACTGCCACGGGAAATATAGCTGGAAAATCGTCGATGCTACTGCATTGTTTTCGGCACAAGAAATATACCTAATGTATTACCTACCTATTTTCTTGTTTTTAGGGTTCCGTACCTCAAAAGGAAAAACCGGAACCCTTATAGGATCACTCGTGCGTCTGTCTGTCCCTATGTCACAGCCGATTTGCACCGAAACTACTGGACCGATTAAGTTGAAATTTGGTATGCATATGTAAATTGGTGACCCAAAGATGGACGCGTAAAGTAAATTAATGAATTGGCAAGGGGGCCACTTTTGGGGAGTAAACTGGAAAATTTAAAAAAAAAGTTTCACAAACTGTATTGTGTGGCATATCAAATGAAAGGGGTTGTTGTAAGCATCTCATATGAAGTTTTTTATAATTTTAACAACAACAGATTTGAAGTAATTTAGGAAAAAAGACGAATTTTGACCATTCCCCCCTTATCTCCGAAACTACTGAGCTTAAAATTCTGAGAAAAATATGGAGAATAGTTCCTTGCCTAAAGATTACATGAAAACCTATAAGAAGTTTGAGTATTCAAAGTAATGGGAAAATTCTCAATATTTTACGGAACCCTCACCACGCGAGTTGAACTCGCACTTGTCCAGTTTTTTTATCACAAAATATTGTAAGGTACAGCATATGCGTTCGCCTGCAGGGTAAATACCTAACTTTTCGAATATCAACTGGGACTGTTTAAAGTTTAAAAACGTGACTAATGTTAATGTTAATTCAGAGAAAACGTTACAAAAGTAAAGCGATTCTTACCCTAATATTGCAAATCTTATTCCGAACTATGACTAAAATATAAACAATTTCAAAGTTCAGCTGTCCCCCTGTGCTGTGCCAACGGGAATTTCCCAACTTTTCTGGCAACGGCACATCACTAGGCAGTTCTACATACGTACCCCGCCTTCGTTAGACGAATGAACGCAGTAAGCTGCAACAAATTTCATACATTCTTACGACCTTTTTCGTCCGACGGTGGCGTAGTATGGGCACAATGAATAATGTATAGATAGCCGAGGTAAGAGGAACAAGTGAACGATGGTCTGACAGTTTTTTTGCCTGGACTGCTCACTGTAGATATAGATCTATGTTTAGGGAAACTGTTACAAAATAATAATGAGTATAATTAAAGACTAGGAATGTTAGGTGTGTTTTATATATTTATTAGTAAGTTATTTTCTGAATCACAGTGTTCATATTGTTCATTGTACTAATTTACGAGTATTTACAACTTAATAATTGGATTAAACTAGCAATCTAAATGGTAATTATGGTTTACAATGTGATATAAGCGTTGAAATTGGTAACGTTTGATGCATTTAACAATTATTTTAGTTCGTTTCAACAGTTATATCGTGGCAGAAATATGGTGTTTCGAAAATTTCTGACATTATTTGTTATTTTTACCTGACTTTAATTTTTTGTCTACATATTAGGACATTCTATAAATGGGTTACTCACGTCTTTAAGGTGGAATAACGGTCGCCATGTTTCGAATCAGAGCACATGAACATGTTGAAGGATATTTGACCTTAAAGACGCAAGTGACAGTCACATAAACTACTATTAATAATTCCTCCTTTTTTTAGTCATTAGGATTAACGTAACGTAACGTGTTACGTTAATCCTAATGACTAAAAAAAGGAGGAATTATTAATAGTAGTTTATGTGACTGTACATAATGAGAGTTTCATAATAGGATCACACGAGTGTTTTAAGGCCTAATTATGTACAGTTGCATACACTACTTTATCTACACACATAACATAAATCCTCAATGATATGTTCGGGAACCATTAGAATAACCGCCATTGCACTGCCATGGCAGACTAGATTTCAAATCATGACCAAATAGATTTACATCGAACAGTATCCAAGGCTTTGACCTCTGGGCCACCCTTCGAAATTTGAAAGTCATTACTTTAACAATATCTTAATGAAAATAAGTACAAAATTACCTACGGCCAGAGACAAGTTAATTATTTTTATAAATCTTATAAATATAATGCTGGTCATCACTGCCAGTTTCTGAACGCATTTTAGCGGGTTTATGGTTTGTGTGTAGAAAAGTTTTTTTTTATAAATACCTAACAAAAGACTTAGCAAAGCGTAGCCAATTACAGTTCAGCTTCATCTTATTCCCCATCAAAAGCTTGAAGCGCATCCACAAATGTATGCAGAAAAGACCTATTCTGTAAAGGTTCTCGTGTGGTTCTTATACACGGCTCGCTAGGCAGGTAGTGCCGGCGTCTAGACACTCGTTCATGCCACAAGGAAGCCGCAGTGTACGTCTTGCCATGAAAAGGACGTGGAAGTCACTTGTTACAGAATACAGAATTATTACGCACCATGATAAACGAATTATTCGTGTATTCTACATGTAAGATTAGGTCGTACAGTCAGCATCATATATTTATTTATTTATTTATTTAAACTTTATTGCACAAAATACAAAAAATATATGTACAAATGGCGAGCTTAATGCCAGATGGCATTCTCTACCAGCTATATAGTTAGTAGCAGTCAAATATTTCGGTAGACTTCTTTATTTCTGTAAAAGTAAGGATTTGTTACGATATATTGACTCTGAAAGTACGACACGCGCTTGGCCGGTTTTAACCTTTTTGGTAACAGAGCCCTAAAAACTGATGATAAAACTGGCAGACTTAAGTAGGTACGGAAATTCTATACAAAGTTTTCTTGTTTTTAACTTAATATTCTCGTTATACTGTAAATCTGATTGTAGCCTTCAACACTTTGAATCACAGCCAAAATGCTTCCATATGGCGCATAACAACAAGTGTCCAATCCAAACAAAATTACCTACTATTATATTCTGTCAGTTTAATACTATTTATAAATGCTATAGCGACCCTATTTGAGTTTTCTTTGGATCGTTTGAAATAGCTCTCATTTAGCAGCATATGCTGTTTGTTTTTAGCTAACGAGTTAAACCTGAAAGGGCTGGCATTCAGCAAATAGTTAAGGACCTTGTTAACCCCGCGGATGTCTTAATACCCAGTTAAGGTGTGAAAGAAATACTGACTTTAATTTATGTACGCTTCTGTAGTTTTACTTTGCATTGAGAGATGCTTTTGAAATCGCTGTATGGAAATAATGTTGTGTTTAGAAATTTTATGACTGAGCTTCAATAATAAAACTGTATTTAATGTTCAATGTGGAACCGTGAGCTGCAGCTGCTTTTATTGAAATTTTAACATTATTCAAAAGATTATTATGGGTACAACCCTGTTTTACATTAGGTAACATTAACCACAAATTAATTTTTATGATATGATATGATATGATTTATTTATCTCACAATATACAATTCCACTTAAAACTATATTACACTTAATACTTAATAGATTGACATTCAACACTGATATAGTTATTTACGATACAAGTGCAGAAAATAGGTAATTCGCAACTCGTGCCGATTTAAAACACTCCCTTCGGTCGTGTTTTAATTTATCGCCACTCGTTGCGAATTACCTATTCGCACGTGTATCGTACAACGTTTTACAGTACATATGGCTGTTTAAAGTTTCAACATATGCACGGAATGTGCTCATTCCCGCACTCGTGCGGAAAAGTAACACCATGTGTACTATAAAGTATATTATGACATATTAGGTACCTAACTGTAAAATTTTGCGTGTTCTAAAATTAAATTAAGAATTAAATAGCAATTTATTTCAGATATTCATCCATAAACACATTAAAACACATTATAATGAGTACATTAAAATATTAAGACATAATCAATAAAACCTAAACCCACCACCGATCATAAATTTACAGCGACCATGTTTTAAGCTAAATACCTACTGTAAATTCAGTGATCAAAATTCTATCATTAGTATCACCCATGTTTCGTTCAGTGCAATACATACATGTTGGACAAAAACGTTTTGGAATGCGCCGAGATCCCCCGTCGGACAGTGCATTGAAACGGCCCTTGTCTCAGTAATGGTCAGCGCTCCCTCGCTCGCTCATTAAATTTCCATCAAAAGACTGCTATTCATGGGTCCCGCCTAGCAAAACAACTCTTTAAGTGAAATACGGAATAGTCGATACCTTTTACTTGAAGGGTAAGATAAATGCGGGCTATTAAGTCGGAATAATTCAATTTTGTTGTTACGAAGGTTTTGCGAAAGCATGTCGTTGTAAAACTCGACCGTGACTCTACTTAAAGAATATGCCTATCAATAAAATATAATTATAAGTAGTAGTATTTAGTATCAAACATAAATATTGATAGTGGTACATAATGAATATAATGTATGAGCATAATATACATGATTATGGAGAGTTTTTAGAGCTTCAAAGTACGTACCTCTGTGTTTATTTAAGATTCTTTTGTGCAATAAATGTTTTTCTATTTCTATTTTTCTATTTTAATTTGTAGACGGTACCTATGTCATTCTTTGCCGTCTTATGTGTACGAAGTAGGAAATATATATTAATAAGACCGACATAAATCACAATGCAATAAACCCAATGCAATAAAAGTGGATCAATTTTAACAAAAACCCATGCAAAATGTACTGTAAATGTAATGTTTCAGTTCCTCTTTACTATACGTATATGGTAAAACGTAATTCTTACAATATTAATAATAACTTGAGATTGTTAGTCTCCTAATACACAACCGCTTAAAATTCTTTTGGCCTTATTGGCCACTTTAATATTTGTGTTTGAAGAAAAGAGATAAAACAAGTTTGAGTTGACAGAAGCATGTTAAGATTTATGAATAAGTGCGTAAATCTTAAAAAATAAACTGATATCATAGGTTTAATAATACTATACCTATTCCTAGACATTCAGCTTACCTTCTTCCTACTTCGGATATATACTGGTAATAGCTAAGTACATAAATCCTTTGAAGTGTTTTAGTTTGAATTCCATATACGACTGAAGTTATTGTTGTTTACTGAATATTTCTACCATATTTCCCAACAACTTACCAATAGAAACATCTCAGATGAAATGGTTCCGCAAGAAATCGTTTTCCGAATAGTTCTCTCATACTTTTTGAATGAAAAATTCAACCAGGGAAATATAGAAAATGTATTTCAATTTCCGATTGAAGGTTACTTCAGGCAGGAGTGTAACAGGCTTTTATGCTGTTATCGCTTGTGAGTAAACGAACGGATAAATGAAGTGACTATGAGAGTATTTTCTTTTAAGCAAAATTTTGTGATACCTACAGTTACTGACGGCCTTTTCTGTTCTGCGCGCGTAGAATGGTTGCCTTTTATCACTTATCGCTGTAGATTAGACATCCGTCATGTTCTGCCAGACGAGTATAACGCCTTGGCCACCACTTTGGACTTAAGCGACCTGCGGCAGCGGTTTTTCTAATTCTTTGCGCGTGATCCCAACTAACCTGTGTAGCGTTGCGCGTCTCGACCGCGCAATGAACAGATAAAACGCTGCCGCAGGTCGCTAGACCAAAGTCGTGGCCAAGGCATAAGCGATAAAATGGCAACCATGCTACGCCAGATGGGCTGTTTTGAAATTCTTAAAATGAAATAGGTTTGATTTTTTTATCACTGATGAAATTTTAGGGACTATAAATAACTATAATTAAATAAATAACTACATCATAAAAAAATAATTTAGGGACTAAATCTGTAGGTCTGAATAACTTTTACTACGGGAACTGGTACCAGGAAATGAACAAGAAAAACCTATCTTCTATATTTCAGGTATAGTGCGGATTCTTTTTCTAGACCAGATCTTATCTTAAGACCCAGCCGTCCAACAAAGAAATTGTAAGCCACAATAGCCACGTGCCACAACACCAGCATCAATATCTCCGACAACAAACCGCGCATCAATATCTCACACATCTCTATTTAGGGCCGTTAAGACGTGTCAGATATTTTTCCTTCTTTGTTATGGTATATATTAAAGCTGGTGCCTTTGAGAGGTACCTAACTTAGAATAAACTTGCAGCT